>JBBWSJ010000019.1:0-637749 GCA_038088505.1 Diaporthe velutina | reverse complement strand
AATATCTTATTACCCTAATTATTTACCTATTATATAATTTAATATATTTATTTTAACTTTATATTTCTTATTAAGGTTTACTTTAACTAGGATTAATTTTAAGCTAACTTATTATTTAATATCTTTAAAGGTATCTTATGCTTTATTATTTTATTAAAAGATTTTTATAGTTTTAATAAGGTTTATTAATAGTTTTACTATCTTAAAGTAATTCTTAATAAATTATTAATAGAAATTAATAAAACTTAGGAAGCCTTATACTTTCTTAAGATTAGTTAGTTTTAATTAACTCTTAATTACTTTAATCTTTAATTTCTATATCCTAATTTTTTTTAGTTAAATTATATATTTAAGGTAGTTAACTTTTTAAGTATAAAACTTACTTTTCTCTAGTTTAATTAGAAGTTTTATATCTTAAAGTGTTTATAAAATCTTGTATATATATTTTTTATAATCTTTAAGTATTTTTAAGTAAATAAGGATATTATTTAAATATATAATAATAGAAATATTTAAATATTTTTATAAAATATAGTTAATTATAATTTAGAATATTACTAGTATATTAGTTAACTTAAAAGGTATAACTAATATTTTAAAGTATTTATAATATATTTAAAATACTATTTTCTATTCTTTACCCTTTTTAATTTTAATAAGGTTATAAGCTTTTTTAAGATTTAAGATTATAAATTATTAAGCTTCTTATAATTAATCCCTTATTTTTTTAATTAAAGGTAGTAAGTAATAGTTTTTAATAGTAATATTATTTAATTAATAATAATTTATATAAAGTTATAACTTTTTATTCTTTTTTAGTATAAAAAGAATTAAATATCCTATTAATAAGGTTAATAATTTAATAAATCCTTTTATAAGATTTTTATTAAGGTACTTCCTAAATACCTTAAGTTATATCTTATTAAGTTTATAAATTTTTAAGAATTTTAGCTTAATTTCTAATTTAAAAGGTATCTTATAATCCCACCTATTATATTTAGGAAGTTTAATATTAAGTATAGCTAAAAATAGCTTTTTATATTTATAATATTTTTAAGGGATAAAATCCTATAAATCCTTTTCTACCTTTTATACTTTTTAAAGGTAAGCTATAAATTTCTTAAATAAAGGTTTAACTTATTTTTTAATACTATTTTAATAGTTTTATCTTACTTATTGTAAGGTTTCTACTAAGGTAATTATAATTATTTATTATTTTATTCTTTTAGCTTTATATATTATTTAGTATTTATACTATATTTTCTTAATATATTTTTATATTACTAATATAACTTATTATAAGTAATTTTATTATTATTATTATTATTATAATTATTTATTTAACTTATTTAGTAGTTACTCCTAAACCTACTTAGGGATTAAGTTTTTCTCTCCTTTTTAAAAGGTATTTATTAAGCTTATTTAAGTATACATTTTTATACTATCCTTAAAAATTAAGCTTTACTTATCTTTAATATCTTTTAATTATCTTATCTCCTAAGGGATAAGGTTTTCTTAATAAATTTAGCTAGTAATTTAATTAATTTAAAGGTTATTCTTTTTTAATTAAGGTATTTTTAAAATTAATTAATATTTTACTATTTTAATAATATTAAATAAAAATATCTCTATATAGTTATATATTTAAATATAAAGGTAATTAGTTTTTATATTAATAATATTATTTTTATAAGCTACTTTTATTTTATTTATTATATTAAGTTTATAAAAATCCTCCTTTTTATACTATAGTAATTAGTATTTATTTACTATTTTAGGGGAAATAAAGTTTCCTTATACTTTACTATTAATAAACATTAAGTACTTATAAGCTCCTAACTCTACTTAAACTATTAAATAATTATAGCTATATGCTATTATATATAAGTATTTTATAAGGTATTCCTCTATTATTTAAGGTTTTATAAATAACTTTACTTATTTTTTAACTATTTATCTTATTATAAAATTTTATTAATCTTTTTAATATTTTACTATATAATACCTTATAATTACTAAAGGTTATATACTAATTACTAAAAGTTATTTACAGGTTTTTTAGGGTTAAAAATTCATCCTTATTATTAAAATTAGTGCTATTTTTTAACTTTATTACTAATATATATTAAATATTTACTATTTATATATTCTTACTAGTTATTTAAGTTCCTTAAGTATATTATTAACTTATAAGAATTTAAAATAAAGATTATAGTACCTATATTAAGGTATTATATATAAATCTATTAATATTTAAGGTTATTTTATTTAAAGATTTATTTAATAACTTAACCCTAATACCTTTAAGAAAATTAGTTATAATTAGCCTTAATTTTAAGGTAACATTTATATTTATTATATATATATAAGGCTTATAAGATATTTTTATACTAGGGGTATATAGGGTATATTTATCCCACATCTCTATTATAGTAACTTTCTTTTATTAAGTTTTATAGTATTTCTTTAAGGGGTTATTCTAATAATACTATTTTAATAATATTAATTTTAAGGGCTAAGAGGGGTACTTTTCCTAGGTATACTTATAATTTCTCTAATTAGGCTTAAGGTATAAGTAGGTTTTAAGGAATTTCTCTTACTAGCTTTTTTCTTAAGTTATATAGTAAGATTTCTTCCTATTTTACTATTATAAGTATTTACTATTTAGTTATACTTTTAGGAAACTAGTTAGCTTCTTTCTTATTACTTTAATAAATAGTATAACTATTATTATAATATATAGTTTAACTTATTATTATATATAATAACTTAATCTTTTTTATATTATTTAACTTTTTATTTAAAACTTAAAATAGTTTTTACTTAATTACCTTATTAAGTTTTAAAATAAACTATTTAATCTTAATAGTTTTAAAGCTAAAGGCTTATTATACTTTTTTAACTTTATATTTTTTATACTTAACTTTATTATACTTACTATAATATAAACTCCTATAAGTCTCTTCCTTAATATATTTTCTTTAAGGGGTTTTATTATAATTAATCCTAAATAAAATCCTTCTATTATTTAAATCCTTTTTAAGATATATTTAATATTAATTATAAATTATTAAATTATAAATATAATATTCTTTTGTAAATTCCTATTATTTACCTAATTATAGGAGTATTTTATTAAATTAGGAGGCTATATTAACCTATTTAAAGCCTTTAAGTACTAACTTTTAATCCTTATTTTTCTTTAAGCTATAATATTTTCTAATATAATGCCCTTTTTTATTATAATTATAGTATTTAATATTTTTCTTATCCTTTAACTATCTTTAAGCCATATTAAGTTCCATAAGGCTTAAGTTTTACTCCTATAAAGTGATTAATTAGTACTTCTTTCTGGTGTTAAGCTTATTCTTGTTATTATTATTATTTTACTAAAAGTTTTTAAAAATGTTTCCCTTCTTTTTTAAGTATTATTTATAAAGCCTATTATTAATCTTAATAGCTAAATTAATAAACTATAAAAAGTTATTAAGTTAATCTTATTTAGCTAATTTATCCTTTACTTCTTCTTTAAGTTTATTATAAAATATAAGGATTTTAGTATTATCTATGTAATTAATCCTTATATAGATTTATTAAAATTCTATAATATAAGTTATTATTAATTCTTTCTATCTAAGCTTTATAAATTCTTACTTAACTTATTATTTCTTATTAGAGTTTTAAAATAATATTTTTAAGGTATTTTTATAGCCTTTATAGTTACTAAAGATTTCCTAAATCTTTAACTTATAGTCCTTAAATACTTTATTCTTTAAGTAATTTATAAGGTATAGTTTAAACTATAAAAGGATTCCTCCCCTTAGGAAAAATAATATATATATAACCCTTTTTATATTAAGCTAATTATTTAATTTATAAAAGTATTAATAAGCTTATACCTAAATAAGGTATATTTAAAGCTAGTTTAAGGTTTTATTATAAGGAGTTAAGTTATTAAGTTTAATATTATCTTTAATTATAGTGGGTGTGCTAATAATGTTAATTATACCCTATAAGGTATAAACCTTAATTTTAAGCTATTTAAGCTTATTAACCTTACTACTCTACCTTTAAATCTACTCCTTAAGCTTTTTAATTTCCTTAATTATCTCTATAAATTAAGCTTAAGTAAAGTTAAATATTATAAAGGTATTATATATAATATTACTTAAAGTTTATGTTATAATGTATAAATAAAAGTAGTTAAAATGTAATAATTACTAGTTTTTAAGTTTTTTAAACTAAATAAATAAGGGGTTTATATTTAAAATATATAATAAGGTAGTTAATTAAGTAATAAGGTTTAAATAATAATTATAGCTAGTAAAAGCTATTTATAGGTAAATACTTAAATTAACTATTAAAAAGCTATTTATACTATTTAGCTATCTAGTAATAAGTATATTTTTATATATTTATCTCTTTAAGTTATCTTAAGGTTATCTTAATAAGATTAATATTAAGTTTATTAATTTAATTTATTAGTATCTTAATAAAATTAATATTAAGTTTATTAATTTATTCTTAAAATAGGTTTTAAACCCTAACTCTAATAATATAAGCCCTACTTAGTTATAATATTATTTTTAACTCCGCGCTTTACTACTATTAAGCCTACATTATGGCATTTATTGCTAGCTGCTAGGGCTACTTAAATGGGTCCCCGTGGTACTACACCTGTTGGTTTATAATAGAAAGCTTATATAAGATTAAGATTAATAGATATAAAGTTTATATAAAATTTAATAAAATAATTATAAAGTTTATAAAGGATTTAATATTAAATAGTACTAATAGAATATTTAAATAGTAGCCTAAAAATAATGCAAGCAAAATATATAAATATTAGATAATATTTATATAATAGTTTTAATATAAATTATAGCGGAATATTTAAATTATATTTTAGCTATTAAAATAAAATATCTCTTATTATTATTAATAATAATACTTATAATAGGGGGTATATTAGAAGGTGCAAGGGTTATATACCTATATACTAATATTAGCCTTTAAGTAGGCTCCCTTTTAAGTGTTTAATAGTGGGAGATTTCTCTCCCTAACATATAATAATCAACTATTATTTGCTTTATTACTTTATCAGATGAAATAAGGTGAGACGCTCCGAAAGAAGACCGAGACATCGAATATCACACGGCATCTTTTTTTTTTTTTTTTTTTTTTTTTTTGACGGATTAGCATTTCGGCAACTCCAGCGAGGTTCTGAGCTCCGGTTGCTGACGCTGTTCGGCCTTCGTGAGCCCAATTATGCGAGTCCGGCGATAAACTACCTAGGTAGGTCCGTCGATCCAATTGGGCCCAAGGTTGGATGCAGGCCCATCTAGACTGGGTATACTAATGCAAGAAAGAAATGAACGCGTGGGAACATATGGTCAGACTTTTCAGTGCCGCCTCGTCAGGCTGAGTCCGAGGTGCAAGGCAACGACGCCGTGCGACCATTGAATACTTAAGTATGTTTAAGCTTTGGTACTAATTACGGCCACCTTCTTCTGCACATGGTATTTTATATACCTTTGTCCTTGAAAAGCCCACTCACGACCCAGAAAACCTCAGTTGGGAGCGCTGTCATCCTTGGCGACATCCGTAGAGACTGGCATTGGCAAGGGGGCTCCTGGAGAGTTCCCGGAACCGGCAGTCAAGACCTCGACGCCAGTCTCTGTGACAAGCAAGGTATGTTCTGTACGTAATTATATCAGCGTTGAGCCACAAATTCGGGAAGTTGCTCGTACGCACCGAATTGAGCAGTCCACTTGCCATCGACCGTCGCATTTGTCCAATTGTCCGGCCAGTAAACCTCGCGAGGTTTCCCCAGCGTCAGTATCGGCTCGATTGTGAAAGTCATACCGGGTTTGCACACGCCGACGGCCTTGTTCTTGGCATAGTGAGGTATCCACGGCGGGGGGTGGAACTCGGTGTTGATGCCGTGTCCGCCCCAGACAGTGATTACACTGCAGCCTCTAGACCGGGCATGCTTCTCGATGACTTTGCCGAAATCCCGTATCGGCGTGCCAGGCTTTATGATCTCGATTGCCTTGTCTAGACACTCCCGAGTCGTTTCAACCACCCGAACCGCGTCCCGGTTGGCTGTGGCTCGGTCGCCGATGTAGTACGTCTCATTCAAGTCGGCGTGGTAGCCACCGTGATACAGAGAGATGTCAAGGTTAAGGATATCACCATCGAGAAGCATTCGCTGATCTGGTATCCCGTGGCAAATGATCTCGTTTGGCGAAGTGCACAGTGATTTTGGAAAGTGGTTGTAGTTCAATGGAGACGGATATGCCTGGCAAGGTTAGCAACAAGCAGCCTCATCTGAAGAGGGAGCGGAGCGCCTTCGTGCTCACATCTCGTTCTACACAGGCTCTGTGGCAAACCTCGTCAAGGTAGTCTGTAGTGATGCCCGGCTTGAGCTCCGCAGCGGTGATGTCTAGAACCTCCCGGGCCAATCGACAGACCTTCCGCATCGCCTCCTGCGCCTCGGCGTCCAGAATATCGATTTTGGACCTGTTGAGACGGTTCTCGCGCGTCGGTATGCCCGTCTCGGCCCAGTCAGGGCGCTTAATGGATTTTGGGAGGGTGCGCTTGGGGGAAAGGGGATAGACGGGCCGCACAGAACCAGTGAAGAGAAATTCCGGGAATGGATTATGCAGCCGGTTGCCTGCATTTGGTCAGAAGAAAGGCTGGGAATATTATGCCACATTGTTTCGTACCTTGAGCTGCCTTGTGGGTGGTCTTATGTTGACTCTGGACCGGTCATCGATCAGATGGGAGCTGTATTGGGCTGCAGTGAATGCTTGGACGAACCCAGTTCCTCTTGAAGCAATCTTGGGAGCAGAAGTAGCTGTCCTTGACGCCGGTCTTCAGACATGTTGGGCATTGCAAATTACCGGCATCATTTGCACAGTCTGCTCCTAGACACTTTCGAGCATTTGGTTGGTTGTCGGCCATTTGAGGTTGTTGTTTAGTTTGGCACTTGGGGTATTCAGACAGAGTATGGGCACAATGGAAAGCAGTATGCCAACCAACAGATCTAAATCACTGGACGGTTTTCCTGGAATTAAGTCCTAACCATCGTGATAAACACAATGTAAGCTGGAGGTTGAAGAGCCTTGGGTGGTGTATGTCAGCCGGACTGGCCAGTCATAGCCCACGCCCTTTTGTCTTGTACTACTATGTAAGAGCGGGTCCATGAACCAGACAGGGCGTTGCAGCTGTGCTAGGCCGGAAGCAGAGAAGCGTGAGAGACGAGGCGTTCTGTGGTTGGTTGCACAGTCCTTGAAGATGGTCGAGTACATTTAGTAGCGCACAGTCGCCCGTTCACTCATTGCAATCATGCCTAAACAATGGGAAAATCTCATGAAACAGATCCATGGACTTTTGAATCTTCGAAACAAACAATCCCCGTGTGACCAGCAAGTGGGGGGCATCCGGCACGAGCACTGTGAGGCGTCATCACCGTGATTACGCGTCCCCTCTCGCTGAACTTGGGCGTTGCGTGGTGCGAACAAAGTCCTTTGGTGCTTGGTTGAGCGAGAGGATTGCGGGCCAAGTCTCGAGAATGGCTGACAATCTTCGGGAATGTCCCCGTCTTCCAGCTGAGTGTGATTGACTGCCGCCGCGGACTAGTAGATTCATAGTCGCAAGACTAGGTAGGGACCTAAGGGAGGTGAGACTCTCAAGTGTGGACCGAATAGCCGCGGCGGATAGGCGTCTGGCGCCCGCCTAGTTGCGCCAACATCAACCGCTTGGATGACCCGCGAGTTCCGCGTCGAGTTCCGCAGCAAGTGTGCTGGCACTTGATCCTTCAGGACGAGAGCAGCAAATTCCTTCGCAGTCATCATCACCGTCTTTTGCGCTGAGCCCCAGTCACCACTCTGCCTATTCGCGACTGCCTGAATGACTGCCTATGCACGGATGCATCGTGTCGGCTTGACGTTGAATCCTTTTCGTCCCAACCTTGGAAGCGGAACCCGACAGGGGTTGAAGCCGGGCGGGGCAGACGGGGCGATGGAGAGGGAGGATCGAGCCGTCGACTCATTGCTTCGGACGAGACGAAGCAACCCCTCCCAGCCCTCCAGGAAACATTGGGACAAGCAGGGAGAAAAGAAGAAGGGAAAAGAGGAGCCCACGGCATCGAGACCCAGCGTGTTAGCAGACGCCATTGTGATCTGGCGACCGGCAGGAGTGCATGTGGAGGCCATGATTGGCGGCTTGCCCGCCCGCCTCTGCATGGGCACGGCGCTTACGCTCGCACTCTGCAGCGACCTAGGCCGCTTCCAGCCTTCCACACAGCCAACCACAACGGCGCTGCACTCAACGACGACGACGATGCCGATGGGCAGATGGGGAGAAATGGAGAGAAATGGGGCATGGGAAGGGGTAGCAACAGCACAGCAGACGAGAAGCTTTGTCGGGCCCGACGCTGGTGTCATCTGCCGCGGGGGGCTTTCTTGCGTGCCCCGGTCGCCCCCTCCCTCCTCTGTCGCCTACCTAGGTAGAGAGGAGCTCAGTTGGCGTGGTCTCTCTCTCTGTGTGTGTGTGCGTGTGACACTATGTCTCGACCGCTCCCAACGCGTCTATCGTGTGTGCTTCTCCATCTGTGTGTGCATTAGCCTGGCAGCGCTTCCATCCTTGAAAGACCTTGCATGCTTCTTTCTTTCTTGTTCTTGTGTCTCCTCACGGGCGAGATTGCCGCCAGTCAGCCAGCCCCCCTTGCTTGTTTTCCTGGCCGTTTCCACCACTACATCTTGTATATAGCCGCCGCTTCTTCGCTTCTGCATGCGACTGTGTCCCAACACTCGCCCAGAATAACTTGCCGCTGCCTCTTCTCGCCTTCTGAGTTGCTTCAGTCCAGTTCTCACATCTCAATTCCAGTCCAGGTCAGTCGCTTGGCAGAACCTGGTAGCAGAGTCGCTGGGCTGTTACAGAGTCGATGTTGAACATCCTCGGCAAACGGAGCCTCTAATGTTTCACACGTAAAGTTTCGAATCGATCACACCCCGTTAAACCTGTTCCTGCGTTTCCACTCAACCCTTCACTGCCACTCCCTCTCCTGGTAATAAAGCCACCCGATCCCTGGCCGTCGCTGCCGTTGCGGTGTTTCGCCTCCGCCTCGTCTTTCCCTCTTCGCATCCAGCATGTCGGCCCACCAGAACCCGCCAAAGAGACCGAGGCTGTCCCTCCAGATCAAGACGATAGCCAATGGCCCCAATCTCAGAGGCTCCAGGACGGTGGCAGCAGCAGTCAACCCGACCTCTCCGACTGCCTTCAACACACTGTCCAATGTCTACGTAACCGCCATCGACAGGGCCACGCCCGTCACAGCCATTAACACCTCGGCCAGCCAGCCTCTGAAGATACAGACCCAGGACCTCAACAAGGAGCAGCAACATGGCTCACACACGCCATACGCTCCGGCGTACCTGGATACGCCCCTCACGGCCCAACCGCTGTCGCCAGGAGCGATAGCACCAGCACCGGCCCCGGTGCAATTCCCCAGCACCATGACAGCCACTCCGCCCCTGTCGTCCGGGCCCGTCGACGACAGCGACCCCAAGCCATTCTCCTTCTCAGCCGAGGACACCGCCGGCGCCGCACGAGGGGCAACCTCCTCAAATCCCTCCTGGGCACAGGGCGGCTTTCCCCCGTCCTCCGCCTCGACGCCGACGGGCTCGGCACGGCGGCGGGCCACGCTGCCCCTCAGCGTCTCGAACTCCTCCACCGGGATGGTGCCCCTGCCCTACGTGCGCAACCGCTCCCTGCACAGCATCCTGCGGAACTCGCCCCTGCCGCCGCCGACGGCCAGGACGCCCATCTCGCCCCGCCGCCAGTCGCTGCGCCTCGCCGAGAAGGCCGCCCGCCGCGTGGGCTACGGCAGCCCCATCGAGCAGGAGATCACCACCAACGAGTACGTGAGGTCGCACATCGACCTGCTGGCCGACGAGGTCTCGCCCCGGTCGGCGACGTCCCCGTCGGGCACCACCAACACCAGCACCAGCGGAGGTGCCGCAGCAGGGGTGTCGTCGCCAGCGAACGACCAGATGATCCTGGACACCACCATGGCTTACACGGGGGACGAGACACGCGACGGCGGCCAGACACCGGGCCCCTTTGAGGAGATGAGGCGGCGCATGGCCGGGCTGGTGACCAGGACGCCTACTTCGCCCACAGTACCGTCGACGCTGTCGCCGTCTGGCGGCATCCGCAAGAGGCGGAAGACTAAGGAGACTAAGCGCCGGTGGGTGTGGACGATCGGCACACAGGAGGACGACGCCGACGACAGGGAGGTCGGCGGGGCCATCGCCGCTATAAGAGCGGCCGCCAGGGCGCAGGCGCAGGCCGAAGGCAAGCCCCAGACCACGGATTGCGGTGGTGCCGCTTCAGCTTCTGCCATGGCCCCACCGCCGGTCGTCGTGGAGCCGGTGGCACAGTCGCCGATGGATATCCCGACGCCGAGCATCGAGACATTCAACGAGGCAGCCCATGAGGACGTGGTCATGTCTGAGTCCGACGCAGAGGCAGAGACAGAGGCGGACACGGAGGCCGCAGGTGGCGGCGGCGGCGGCGCGCTGGCCGTGAGCAGCACCGATATGGAGGTCGATCTAGTAACGCCAACAGTGGCGCGGAGGAGCAACAACGCCCACCTGAGGTCGGTGAGGCAGGACTCGGAGGGCCTGTTCAACTCCGAGACGGGCAGCCGGCGGGACACGCCGATCCCTGCGGACCTGATCTCATAGGTGGACTAGGCTGGAGAGGTAGATGGTATATGACTTGATGTCACCAGAGGCGTCGAAATCGCGCACCGAGTGGAAATACGCAAACGTTTGTACATGGCACAACTTTGATTTTCAATGGCATGTCCCGGTAGTTGGTTTTTCATCGGCAATTCATTCAGCATATAGCAAGCGAGCATCACTGCGCTGGGACGGAAAATTCTGGTAATCTACAGCGAGTTTGGGGGAAGCCAAATGGGCAATTGGGATGCAGATGAACAGGGAGAACACGTCCCATATTGTACCACCATGTTCTCACGAGCTTACGATTTAACACAATTATGAAGTGCACGATGATGATGCGAGTCGATCATTTCAATCTTGATTTATGTGAACTTGTAGACCATTGCAGTCACCCTACGCTTCCCAGGGTCACCATGGAGTCGAGAGGGACAACAAATACCAAATCGGTGCCAACGTTGCGTCGACGCAAGCTATTCGCACGCCCACTCTCCATCCCAATCGCAGCCGTCGTGAGTAGCCAGATAAGTAACCTGACGCAAATCCTCGTGCCTCGAAATTTCAGCGCGGCTCTAATACTTTGAAATGCTATCAATGCGCCCAGTCTCGCAACCCGTGTCATATCGCGTCCCGTCACATAATTTGTGACTGCTCACAGCCCAGGCGGAGGGGGCATCTGGAATACGGGTCAATGCTGTCCATCGAAACAAGAGGAAGAAATAGAACATACTGCGTTATAGCCAGACACGCCCGGAGGAGATCCCGAGGGCGGAGGTGGCGGCGCGGGATTGGATGGTGGAGGTGGCGGAGGAGGCTGATTGTCGGGCGGAGGAGGCGGTGGAGATGCTGAGGCACCTTGTGCACCAGGCGCACCCGGCGCACCTTGCTGCTGTTGCTGGGCTTGCGCCGCGGCCATGTACTGCTGATAGTACTGCACGTACGCAGCGTAGCCACCGTAAGCCGCGTACGGGTCCGCGCCGGGGTTCTGGGCGTAGTACTGGGCGTACTGCGCCGTGTAGTCGGCGGCCGATGGTGTGCTATTAGCACCGGGGGCCGGAGATGCTGACGAGGCCTGGGCTCTTGGGGAGTTGTTGTAGTTGTTATTGTACCCGTGGTCCCTGCTGCCCTGTCTGTCGCCGTACCGGTCTCCATGCCTATCGCCACCATATCGATCGCCGCCGCCGCCACCGCCATACCGGTCCCCACCGCCATGCCGATCACCGCCGTTGTAACGGTCGCCGCCATAGTGTCCGCCGCCGCCGTAGCTTTGACGTGGAGGCCGGCTCTTGAACTCCTCGTACTGCTCCTTGACGTTGCCCAATAAATCCTCGCAGAGCTCTTTGGCTTGCTGAACCATCTTTGGGTCGGGACCGGCAACGTGGAGGTACATATCCTCTTCGGCCTCCCGTCCAGTAGAGTTCTCAATGTAGCCAGAGCCGCGCCCTTTGATTTGCACGCGGCATCCTGTCTCTTGTTGGATGTGCTTCACATAAGCGCCTCCATGACCGACCACCTGCGCACGAAGGTTGAAGCCAGGGACGGGGTCAAGGTCGATAGGGATCTTCTCCTCAGGCCATTTCCGCTGATGATGGTGTCAGCCACACTAGAGGTACAGAATGGGCAAGTTGCGACATACTCTACCGTACTCGTCCCGCTCAACCTGCTCTTGCTCTCGGCGGCGGAAACGGCGCTCGTCAACAAGCTGGGGGAGCTCTTGCTTCATCATCTCTTCGATCTTGGCAACGGCCTGCTCGAGTCCTTCCTTCGAAGTGCTCGTGACATGAAGGTAAAGAGGGGGGTTCTGGTTCCATCGGTCAGCCACCGTTCCTACTCGACGAGGGGGCGTGCGTCTCTTACTGCTGCGGTAGCCATGCTCTTGTCCGGGTAGTAATTCCCTCGGGTAGTGACATCTTGGTGAGAATAAAAGCGTCAACTTCCAGTCATCAAACGACGGGTTTCTGTGATAAGATTAGGTGGTAGGTGGTAGCATACCGGCGCCGGTCTCATCTTTAATCTAGATCAAGCAGGGGAGGTCAGCAGCGGACACAGAGATGGCCTGTATGGAAACTGTCGAGCTTCGAGTAAGCAAGACTGTTCTCGCATACGATGGCAAGGTGGGTAAGGGATTGATGCAGCTGTGTCTGACTGTGTATCAGCAGGAATGACCAAGACAAGTATTTACCATTTTCTGTGTGGACCCCTTGGTCAAGAGGTATCGGTTGCGCAGGTCGTTGACTTCGATGTCCTTGATGTAGTCGCCATCCGCAATGTACATGTCGCCGTTTATCTGGTGCGCAGTAGCTGCA
This sequence comes from Diaporthe velutina, assembly GCA_038088505.1. Taxonomy (NCBI): domain Eukaryota; kingdom Fungi; phylum Ascomycota; class Sordariomycetes; order Diaporthales; family Diaporthaceae; genus Diaporthe; species Diaporthe velutina. The sequence continues at coordinate 624,692 of JBBWSJ010000019.1, read as the reverse complement.
GGCCCCGAGTTGCTGCCCGTGGAGGCCTCGGAGCGGATTGGAGGGACGTCGACATGCTGGATGCCCTTGCGCGCCTGGAGTTGAGCATTGATCTTGGCCGCGGCGGCAGCTACAGTCAAATTAGCACGCTGGCAAGGAATATTATCCATGGCATAGGACCATCGGTGCTCTGGGCCTCACCTGCAGCAGCTGCCGGGTCTACTGGAGACTTCACGGGAGATGCACCAATGTCTCGGTCCTTGGACAATGGGCTTCTGTCGCGAGCCGAGTCGTCCTTGCGAGCCGAGGGAGACCGAGAACGCCGGTCGAATCTGGAGGCCCTCCGAGGTTCAGGTTCCTTTTGGTCGAAGCGGGATCGCTTGGCAGTTCGTCGTTCGGAGTCATCCATGGTGGGCGACTGGGTTGACGGCAACCATGTGGGTAGCCGAAGCTGTTCTGGAAGAAAAGTGGTCGTAAGGTCAGGACTGGGTTGGGGATGATGGAAGGCTGGGATCTTTTTCGTGCAAGGCTCGGCCTGGTGGAGAAAAACTGCAGCTAGCGAATTCTAGAACCACCCCGCCTGTGAGGCAGGACAAGAAGTATAGACCCCCTCCTTCACCCCGGCCTCACTCACTCACTCATTTATTCATTCATTCGTCCAACAGAGACGTGGACAACAGGCCAGGTGGAGTGAATGACACTCCATTCATTCTAGGGTTCGAAATAGCAGTAGCAGTCTACGTACTTGAGTAGGCAGCGTGTGGTGCTTGAATATGAAAGCTCTCAGCCAAGAAACCACCCCATGCCCTGTGCCCTCCCTGTACCCGGATCTCGTTAGTCAACACTGAGATCAACGCGTCTGGAGTAACCTGCTTCTGCATCTCAATACGCCTTCTTGAGAATTTCTCCTCTGGACCTTAGAAAGTCGCTACATTGCGTCAAGAAACAAAACTCACACACACCTTGCAATGGCCCGAACTCGTCAGACAGCTGCTACTTCCAACAAAGGCAGCACCTCGGACAATTCAACAGTCGAAGAGCTGAAGCAAGCTCCGACGAAGAAGAGAGGCGCGTCTGACTCCAAAGGCCAACAACAAAGGCCAGCAAAGAAAAGCAAGAACTCCAGCGCGCCGTCGAGTGATGAACCTGAGCTTTCAGGGACACAAGAGGTCGAGCAACAGCAGCCTCTCCCACGACTGACCACCCCCGACCTAGAGTTTGACTGGGACAGGAGCAAACTCAAGGACCCGCGCCCGACTCCTGGGCGGGAAAGGCGTCCACGGTATGAAGACCATGATATACCTGCTGAGCTGGCTGCTCGTCGCCCACCGTCTCCAGAGAAGCCAAAGGGGCGCCTGAATGCCATGCAGAAAGACGCCTTGCACAGGGAGAAGGCCCGCAGGGATCCGGCCGAGACGTTCCACGATCTTCATGTCTGTTTTGATAGAGGCCCTAATGGTCCCCTAACACATGACTCCGCTGGATTCCGGCTGGATTACGACAAGGTTGTGGACTGGTTCAAACCTGTGCGGTACAACAAGAACCGTATGATAAAAGGCATGGATCGGGCTCTTGCTAGGGGCCAGTCTTTGAACGAGCATACTATCAAGGCCTTTTTTGAGGACTTTGAGGCAGCCAAGGAGAAATTACTTGGGAGCCCTATCCACATGGATATAGTGAAGGATACTATCTCTAAAGATCTCAGGATCCCTCGTCACAAAATCGGCCATGAGGAGATCGATATGTGGGAAGAGAAAGGTTTCAAGAAGCACAAAGCGGAGGACTGGGTATCCTACTCGGAAGAAGATAAGAAGAGGGCCATGAAGATGATGGCAGGAGCAAGCTTGCGGGCGTAGCTGCACCACCTCAGCCGCCGTCTTTGGTCTGCTTCTCGGAGCACCTAGGTGTTGATGACATATGGGAACACCGAAACTCGAAACAAGTTGTGGGGGCATGTTAGCAGAAATGCTACTAGGAGACTGCAAGATCCACAGACTTGAACAGGGTTCATGATCAAGACCAGGCTCATGCTGTTATGTGTACTGCCGTGATCAGGCCCAGCAGGTGACCACTAGCACAGTAGCCATACTACTACTGCAGCAAACTCCAAGGTCTTCAAAGAAGCAAGGCGAAGTGCAAGATAGGAGGCACTGCAAGTATCACCGTACGTGTGTGGTTGTGCTGACGGAATGTGTCTTGATTCAATATGTTTCGCCATGGAACACAGAAAACCCATACTGTTGGCTGGGAATGGTCCTTTTAAATTCGTGCCTGACTTCATGTCCACTCTTCAGATCGCGCCGGACACCTGATCCAGAACCTGTTGTCCAAGTGTCCTCCTCCTGCCGGCATCACCATCTGCTCCCTGGCCCTGGGCCCCAGTCGCAGTCGCGCTCGGCGCATTCTCCCCTTCCAACCGCCTCCTCAGCCCCTCAAACTCCTGGCTTCTCTTTTGCGTCCTCATGCCGACCATCCAGCCGGGCAGCCGCCATGTTGTCACCCTCGTCGGCAACATGTCGTTCCTCCACACGTATCCCACAACCCATCCAATTGCTGCGCCCAGCAGTGACCCGGGCCACTGGAATAGCGCGAGCTGCATTGCCAGGAAGTACCTGTAGGATTTATCGCTAAAGGTGAGGCCCGCCGCGTCGTTGCTCGTGCTCGGGGACGAGGCCGTCAGGGCCATGCGGTACTTGTATATATGCGGGATCATGGCGTGGTACTGCGCCAGAATAGCAAAGATGATCGGAGTCGGGCCTGCGGGGAGATAGTTAAACACGCCGCCGGTGAGAGGACGGAGCAGGAAGATGATGGCGGCAGGGGTGAGGACGCTCGTTAACAATCCCGAGACGACGAGGAAGGACTGTCGCGTTGTTCATTGTTAGTATATACCGCGGGGCTCTGGAATTGGGTCCATGGAAAAGGAACGTACGGCGTATTTCCTCGAGCCCCACATCCTCTCAACGACACGCATGTTGTAAAGCGTCATGGCGGCGAAAAGCACCTCCGACGAGTTGGTGTAGCAGAGCTGGAATATGAGGGCCCGCCATGGTTGATGGTACTTCCAGATGTGTGTGTCGACTAGGATGTAGAAGTAATGCTTCAAGTCGAAGAGACTGGCGGCGACTGAGGAGGAAACGAGCCCGACAACGAGCGTTCTCGTGACGGGCGCATTGGTGAAGGACATGTTTGGAGTAGTAGAGCTGCCAAGGTCGGTCGGTTGCTACCGATGCATTACGCCAGGCAGGGCGAGCTGTCCGAGGTTGGCCTGGCGCTTTCCTGCCTCTGGTCTCGAGGCTACGAGCATGAAGCTGTAGTGAAAATACTCAAGGTGAACCAACTGTCGTCTCCGATTGTGAGATGTCATTAACAACGGCTTTGGTCTCCACGTGTCAAGGTGACGCTGGCGGGATGGAGCTGGGGGAAGTTGAAGTGGCCAGTATGTCATTCCGCCCAGCGGCTCGTGTCGCCCAGCTACAACTACCTAGGTACCTGTGCATGATCCCTGCCCAGCTGCAAATTCTAGCAGGGATCAGGGCACAACCATGGAAAACGGCCGATCCATTTGCTACAGTGGCTGAGGATACTGGGCATTTGCCTTGCCTCCAGTCCGACGTTCGAACATCCTGATCTCACTTGTCCGTCCTGTCGTAAGCTTCTGCGTCGTCTTCTTGGCAGGAAGGCAATTCTTGAGTACAGCCTCATTTCGTTCGTTTATAAGGCCTGGTCATTCCGGCACTGTGACAGAAGCGCTCGATGGTGTTGGTTCTACCCTCTGCCGTCTTTGACCAAGTCCTCCCATCCCGATACTTCAGCCTATTGTCTAGCCATGTCGGATCTGTACCTAGCACATTTTCGGAGCTGGCTCCTGAGCTCACCCCCAGCCGAATGGATTCTCCGACAGACGCATGAGCTGCTCATCGGGGCACTCAAGCAAGGGCCAGTGCCTCAGCACGTTGCCTTTGTCATGGACGGAAATAGGCGATATGCCAAGGACCATAAAATTGAGAGCCTGGAGGGACACCATCTTGGGTTTGAGGCCCTAGCTAAGGTACGTATTCGTTCCCATCCATCACTGTGAACACCACCTAACCAATTCACAGATCTTGGAAGTCTGCTACAAGACTGGTGTCAAGGTTGTCACTGTCTATGCATTTGCGATCGAGAACTTCAACAGACCAAAACGCGAGGTTGAAGGCTTGATGTTGCTGGCCAAGACCAAGCTCTCACAACTCATGCAACATGGAGAGGTCCTGGACAGATATGGTGCCAGGATCAAGATATGCGGAAAGCGAGAGCTGATCCCAAAAGACGTCCTGGAATATGTGGACAGAGCTGTGGAGAGCACCAGCAAGAACACCGGGTAAGTTTCTTTAATGGGGGCGTCCCGACAGAGCCTATGGCTAACTTTAGTCCAGTGCTGTCCTCAATATCTGCTTCCCGTACGGTTCTCGGGAAGAAATGACGCATGCAGTCCGAACAACAGTCCAAGACTACTTGACAACTCCGCCACCAAAGAATTCGACTTTCTCTCAGACTCGCATATCCCAAAGTATCAAGTCCAAGAAACTGTCCAGGCCCGACACTCTGCCGTCGATAGATGAGACGCCCTCAGCGGCAGAACAATCAGGACACGACGGCGATGGCCCCGATGATTCCGTCTCATCCACGGCATCAACGTTGCACCTGCCCGAAACACCTTCTAGGCCATCTTCGTCGCACACCACGAGATATCCCGACCCCGAGACCATCACCACGGAGACCTTGACAGACCACATGTACACGGCTGGCGATCCACCCCTGGACATGTTCGTCCGGACGAGCGGAGTAGAGAGGCTGAGCGACTTCATGTTGTGGCAGTGCCACCAGGACACTCAGCTCTTCTTCCTCAAGTGCATGTGGCCAGACTTCGATCTGTGGCATTTCCTGCCTGTTTTGATCGAATGGCAGTGGCGGCAGAAGCAGAAAGAGAGGGACGAAAAGCCCCGGCGAAGCATCAAGCAGCGTCAATGTTAGACAAATCATGAATATTGGCGAGCTGGCGGACGTGTGGCATAAATCTGTTTTCATGCATTATTTTCTGCGGTCTTTCACGTTGATATCCAGAGAGAAGAGGGGGGATGATTTAAAAAGGGTGTGTGTGTGCGTGAGAGGAAGGCACATTCCAATTCAGTCTGCTTCATTATTACAACTACAATTACATTATCCATTGCGGTCTGCGAGGAGGCACGACTATGGGAGGGTCTCACGAGGCGTTCAGACTAGGTCGTATAGAATACAGTTCTGTACAGTAACAATGCCGTCTTGAGAACTGAGCTTATCTTCCTGCGATTATCAGTCGCCGCTTCGGTGCCGAAGCTGCGTCACTGCACAAACCGAAAAGCCCCATGTGGCGCTAGAGAGCTCTGGGTGCTTTGGCCCGCCCCAATGCCGGCCGCTCGCTGGACACGCCCGGTCTGTTCTTGGTCTTGTTCCCTTTTGGCCCTCTCCTAATGGCTGTTTTCTCTTCCCCCTCGACCGCACATGGCCAGAACCCCTCGAGCTACCTGGCTGTCTGTTCTTCGAAGAGAATGGCTGATTGACCGAACCTCTAGGCCCGCGTCTTCTATTCTTATTACCCTCAAGACTCTGCTAGGGAACCGATAGACGTGCCCACGCTGTCGCTGTCGCAGAGTGGGATCTTCCCTCTCGGCTCAGAATCCGCAGACCACCACAATTCCGACTACGACCTCCCACCTCGTCCTCCTCTCCTCCTCTCCTGCTCGCAAGCGACGTTCAACATGAAGACCGCGAAGGTCGTCTCGGGCGAGTCATCGTCTTCCAACCGGAGATCTCAACCCGTTCGCCAGACTCGAACAAATCCTCCTAGATCGAATGCAGGCCACAACCGCCTCGCCGCGAGGGACTCTCTGTCCGGCGCCAATACTGCCGAACAGCCTATAGACATCTTCCCGGGCGTCACCCACTTCGCTGATGCTATCACTGCTCTTCCGAAAGAGCTCGTGCGCCATTTCACTCTGCTCAAAGAGGTCGACGCCAAGGTCTTTGCCCCGCAAGAACAGCTCTTCCAATTTGTCCAAGACGCTCTCGACAGCCCACCACCGGGACCAGCACGGTCACTGAACGATGCCACGAGCTCTACTGCCCCAGCTTCGGCGCCTATGAGCGCCGCCAACAGCTCCAGCGGAGCAGCGCCTCATGGAAATACTCTGCCCGAGTTCTCAGCGAATGGCTCAACGGCGTCAAGTGTGTTCGACGACAGCAATTTGGCACGCCGCCACCTCTTTCGCTCGACCGCCGTCAAGATACAAGAAATGCTTAATTCGCTCGAGGAGAAGAACCACGTCATATCTACCGCGAACGATGCGCTCCGCAAACAGCTTAATCGTATTGATGACATATGGCCTCACCTCTCGGATGAGTTCAGCGAGGAGGCGAAGTGGGGAAGCGACTCACATTGGGCATATCCAGAGAACAGAGCAGCACGCGCGCTCAATACACAGGCAGAGCGCACTAGGAGGGAGGGTGCCGCTCATCTGTCCGCTGCCGCTCAGTTTGTCGCAGAGGAGGCCGCTGCGCGTAGTGAGTCGCGAAAGCAAGCCGTGGCCGCCAAGAAGAGTCAGAAGAACAACCACACGCACGAGTCTGAGCACGACGATCACGATAACAAGAGCAAAGCAGAGGCAAGCAACAAGAAGGCCCAGAGCAATACGAAACGAAAGACTGCGGCAGCTGCCCTGAATGCCGACTCGCCTGCTAATGTTGGCCTGGGCATCACCGGCCAGACACCAGCCAGCAACACACCCGCTCCAAAGAGGCGTAAGGTCGAGAAGCCTCCTGCCAATGGGGGAACTCCCACAGACCGGTCAATGGCTACGGTCCTGCAGAACGGGAAGAACTCCAAGGCCAAAGCGTCAGAAAGTCCCCGTGCGACGCCAGCACCTGAACAGCCAGCGCCGAAGAAGCGGAAAGCACTGCCCAATTCTACGGGACAGACCAAGAAGAGGCAAGTGTTCATCAGAGTCCCTTGTATCACAATGGACATGAAAGCTAACACGAAATCCGAGCAGGGCCGGACCAGCGCAGCCGCCATCCGTCGCATCATCACCGGTCATCGGCGCGTTTCCCGACACTTCCAAGCCTCCACGGGCCTCACCCGCACCTCCTGCCAACCCTCGTCCAGCTTCTTCAAGAGCCCGTCAAAATTCTACCGCGTCAGTTGCAGACAAGCGACCGCCTTCTGTTGCTTCGAATAAGCCAAATGGCAACGTGCCGGCGCCTATCGAGATCCCCCCGCCGAGTAACGGGGCTCGTGTCACCGCCAGCGATAACGTGAAAACTCAAATGGAACCACCAAGCGCGGGTCCCAAGTCGGAACCAGTAAGATCACAGAGTGAAAGAGCCCCAACGCCGAAATCTGCGGTGCCCACCACGGGTCCAAAAGAGGGTTCTGCGAAGCCCGTCGAAGAGGTCGAGGTGCGGAAAGAGCCTACACCAGCAACCGCGCCGCCAACGTTGCAGCAGGTCATTACCACAAAAAGTGGCCGAGCAAGCAAGCCCTCGACGCCCGCAATTGGTAGCTTCCCAGACAACCCCCCGAGTAACAGCAACAACAATAACAGCAACGCCCGCTCTCGCCCATCGAGGAACTCAGAAGCACCCGCCGTCCCCAAAAGGTCCCACAAGAAGGGAGCGTCCGCGGCACACGCAGCTGCGGTCCAAAAAGCCCTGGTGCAGCCCACAGCGGATGAGGATCACACCGTCCCAGCAGATGAGAACGACATTTACGACCCCGACGAGCCGACATATTGTTACTGCGAGCGAGTATCTTTTGGTCAGATGGTGGGTTGCGACGGCGAACACTGCACGAGAGAGTGGTTCCATCTGGGATGTGTGGGCTTGAAGGTCGCGCCTGGAAAGAGTGGTAAGTCACTCATCCTCCTTGTTGCTCCAGCGCTTTTGAACAAGTACATCAGCCCTTGGAAACACTGTTACTGACAGACGAAATAGTGAAATGGTACTGCGACGACTGTAAAAAGCAGGTGGCGGCCAGCGGGAAAAAGGTCAATGGGCGATAGCGTGTGGCCGATGCTGTTATGCCTCGTGGCAGGAAAGAACTTGATGACCCGACGCTGCGGATGACATTGCGAAGAATGGAAGAGGCCATCAAGAAACTAGAACTGTCCTCAGGACGGAGCAGCCTTGACAGGGTGGTGCCTGCATGAGCGCTCTATGTGACGATGGAAATACTCGGTGTCTGCTTGACGGCCGTTGATGACTCTTGTTTATGCGGTGGTAAATTCCACCCACGAGATACCCGTGGAGGTTACGGAATGTACGGAATGATGGTAGGACAGGATGTCCAGGAGTTAGCGCAGCCGGAGACAGCGCGGCGTGCTTCCGACCGAAGGAAAAGGTCTAGTATAATCGGTGACCTCGGGTAGATATTGTATCTGAATCCAAGCCTCGACGGCGGAATTTGAAGAGTCTTGATGTTCCGCCTGCTTCTTGATAGTGAGTTGAAAGCACGTCGTGTGTGGATGCCTGCTGCTTGTGCTGCTGTACTTCCGGGCATCCTGGTCGACCGGCGTCTTCTCCTGGCGGATGTCGCCGCGTCCGACTCTGCTCTCGGGGTTTGTACTCGTTCTAGAGAATTTCGCAGAGGCACAGCTCCTAGCGTGTACAGCAATCATAGGATCCGCCCAGCTCCACTACCATGGCCGGGATATCCGCAACTAGCGGCATCGATGTGCCCGATGCCAGCCCATCCGATCGGGCATAACGGCTTTACGAAGGTCCGGACGTCTACAGCCGCCTGCGGCGCGGTGCCGAGGTACCAAGGCCGAGACGGAAGTCCATTATCGCCAAACATTATATATTTTTATATATACTGTGTGTGCTTTTAATACAGGCTAGTCGGCTATTTACTTGGGAATGGCGGCAGTGGCGGAAACAGCGGAACAACGCTTTTTTGGTATCTCGAGGGTATGAAAAGGCATGATGACAGACAGACAATCCAGCTTTAAAAGACATGATGTTGCTCGCAAGTCCTTGGGTATCCGTATCCAACCCCCGATGCTTTGTTCGTTTTTGAAGAATCCCTGACACATTCCAAAAGCAAAAAAAGATGAGAATAAGAAAAGATGATTTTGCCCCAAATCAACTGCCCCCGCTAAACTCCGAACCTCAAGAAGACAGGTATGAAACTATAAAAAGAGAACTGTAATGCTCGCTTTGGGAAGAATGACTGCCGTGACGATCGTGGACCCCATGCTTTTTAGCGAAAACTCCCAACTATGACAAAAGGCCGTAGGAAAGTAAATGGAAGGCATGGCGTCTTCTGAGAGCCCCGGGAAATAACCTGGTGAGAAAATGCACGCTCCCTTATCTTACAGCTTCCTGGCGAACATGTAGCTTCCGTACATGCCCCCAACCTCGGCCCTCGCCATGGGCACCTTGCGCATCCCCCAGTTCTCGGCGCCCATCTTCCAGCCCCTGCTGCCGTTATCATGGGGCTGTGCCTGGGCGCCGGGACCGGACGCGCGCACGACCCACGTGCGGCTGCCCAGCTCGCTAACGCGCCAACCCAGGCGGGTCAGCGGGGCGTGGCCCTTGGACAGCCGGCGGGCGACGTCCTCGGGCACCTCGATGACCTCGAGCGGGCCCGTCTGGCCCGTCAGCAGCGCGCACCCGGACGTGTTGTACAGCGTCGGCAGGTCAAAGTCCCCGTTCCACATGTCAGAGAGGTCGAGGTAGCGCAGCGTGTGCGGCTCCCATGTCTCGATCGTCGCCATCATGCGGTCGCCGTCGGCGTCCGTCTCCCCATCGCCCTGCTCGTCGACGTCCGGGACGAAGAGGCCGTTGGTGTCGTTCACGCCGAGGCCGCGGCCCAGGGCCAGCTCCTCGAGGTGCTTGGTTAGTGGCCGCAGCAGCGGGATGTGGGAGTCGTTCATGCTGCTGCCCTTGAGGGATAACGACTTGAGAGTCGCCGGCAGGAGCGGCAGGAGCCTCGTGATGGCGTCGGCGTCGAAGGTCTCGTGGACCCGAGCGTCCGTGGCGAGGGATAGCCAGACGAGCGACTGGGTCACGGCCGGGTGTGTTGAAATAAAATCAATGATGGCGTCGGCCGAGAGCTTGTTGCACTTGGCGATGTTGAGGTGTGTGATGCGCGCGGAGCTGGGGAGGGACGCCAGGGCCGCGTCCGTGACCTGCGTGCCCGCGATGTCGAGATGGGTGAGTTGAGGTAGGTTTGGCAGCAGCGCCTCGAATACCGCCACGGGGAGCGTCGTACACTTGTGCAGGGACAACCTCCTGAGCCCAATCGGTTGCGTCCACTCGGCCGAGCAGATGGTGGTGGTGAATGCGTCACGGAAGGACGCGCACGAGCAGCCGCAAAAGTCCAGTGCCTGAACCCTATCCAGGTTGAAGAACAGCTTCTGCAGCACCTTGGCATCCAGCTCGTCGTCGATATGCTCCTGGGCCAGGAACTCGTGCAGGTGCGGCGTGAGCTCCAGTGCCTGCAACAGGGTGTCAGACGTCAGGTTGCGGGCCTGGGACCGCTCGCTGGCTGTCATGAACAGGGTGGTGGGGTTGAAGTGGCAGAAATCAAACCGCCGCACCAGAGTGCCGAGTGGTGGGTGCTCGGTGACGTGTGCGAGGAATTTCTGGAAGATCCTCGAGTGCGGGATGGTGATTTGCCGGTAAAGGGTGAGTAAGGTGGCGCCGTGGAGCTTCTTGGACGTGAGCAGGAGGGACATCAGGTCCATGTTCCGCTTCGTGATACCGTTGGGCGGGATGTCCAGAAGCAGGAGATTAATTATAGAGCTGAGCAGCTCCAGAGGCAGACTCTCGAGGGCGGACTCGCCCGTGACCTTTGACGGCCGGCGCTTGACGGGAGCAGGCCTGGGCTCCCAGGCGAGGGTCAGCGATGTGAGGTCGCCAAAGCTCCGGCTCGCCAGCCTCCCACGAACGTTGATCTGCTTCCATCCCTTGAAGTCGTCTGCAGGGACCCAGTTGCCGTGCAGGCGACTGCCAGGCTGAGTGAGGGGTGCGAAGAACTGGGCCTGGGAAACCATAGTACCAGGGGATTCGTCGTCGCTAACTGCTTGCTCTTGTTGCAGGGTGTAGGAAGAGACTTTGGAGGAGGTGAAGGTCTGGGCCAAGTCGGTGTCGTCCTCCCTTATGGACGAGAAAGACGTACGAGCGTTGGCCAGGTTGGGCGAGGGAGGCTTAGGGCTCCCTGGGGGGATTTTGTAGGCGGTGGAGCGGTCCTTCACCTTGGCTGGTGCCGCGGTCGCAGCTGTTGGGGCAGCCATAGTGGGAACTCCCGGAATGAAAAGTCTCTGGAATGTGGTATGGAGCAAGTAGGATGAGTAGGTACCGCCCTCTGGGGCCCTCGGGGGCAGAAAAGGAGAGGTAGTCGGTGGATGGTTTCACGTGAGCGTTGATGACCAGGTGAATATTTTTATTAGTCAAGGGGAGGAGGATCTTAGGTAAAAGCAATCAAGAGCGTTGCGGGGAAATATGGTGTATAGTATGGGCGTCGGTGATAGCCTCGTAATATGGTGTTTGAAGGGTGAGGTGAGGTGTGGTGCAGGCGGCGGTTGTCCTGTTCTAATAGGGCAAATGGGCAAGTCAGGACACGACAGGGCGAGGCACGGCAAGGCAGGGCAGGGCGAGGTAAGGCACGGCAAGGCCAGGGGAATGGCGACCGGTGTGTGGGCAAAAGGGTTGCAACCGGCTAGTCTAGCACGAATTATGACTGGACGGCTGGGGCAGACAGGCAGAGACGGTGTTTGCTGCTAGATGGTAGACCACAACAGCAGCAGCACACGTAGTAGCAGCGGGTAGCAGAAGGAGGAAGGGCTTGAAAAAAGGCGAGCAGTCAGGTGCAGGTACCGCAGAGTACAAGAGAGAGTAGCGTGACAGACGGGAAAGCGGGCTAGGTACTGGTGGAAGCACAGTCTGGGGGCGGGACACGAGGGAAGGGAAAGAAAAGGATTTTTGATTACTGGTATTATAATTAGGACGGCTAGAGAGGCAAAGAGGCGACAGTCAGGACAGGGCGACAGTCGACAGTCGACAGTGCAGGGAGAGAAAAAGAGAGAGAGCCATGTTAATTGGCATGCCATGGCGCGTTACCTGTGGATTGGGTAATGGAAACAGATGCGGATCCAAGCAGCGAGTATTTCTTTGTCACCTGAACGCCCGAGTCGAGCCTAGCTGTTGCAGGGTCGTCCAAAAGGGCCCCTGTCTCGCATCCTCACCTGCCCGTGTGACCAGACGCAATCCGGGGATTTGAATTCTGTGAAGTAATGGAAAATGAGCGCTCCCTGCTTGGACAACTCGATGTGCCATGGTTTGTCGCATGAGTGGGTGGACGAGGCTGATCGTGTCCAAGCGCCTTGGGGTTGGAGATCAGTGTCGGTAGAGAAAGAGAATGAGTCGTTGATGGTAGGTTCCAGTTGGAGAAGAGACAGCAGTAGCAGATTACATGTGGTCCTAGATCAGATCCAGGTCCATAGTATCTGTCTGGTGTGCAGAAGGCCGACGGCCACAACCGACAAGAGGAAATTTCTTTGCCTTACTTTTTCTTTTTTTTTTCTCGCCCCCCGTCGCTTTTAGCGTTGGATGTGTACGAGACGCTACATGGCACATGGGTACACCATGCTGGAAACTTTGCTACATGTACATGCATCTGCGTACTTCTGCTGCCATGCGGGGTGTTCGGTAGCAATTGTGACTGGCCATGGCGCAAGCTGGCGAGAAAGCTTCCAACCAGATGGGACTCTTCTGGGCTCTCAAGCTTCTGCTGCCGAGAGATCTGCTGCTGTTCTGTCTGCTTTTGCCGTGCTGTTGCTGAGCTGTTGCTGAGCTGTTGCTCTGATGTGCTGGCTGGCCCCAGGTGTCCAGCCAGCCAGCATACAAGCAAGATGCCACAATAATGACGAGCAATGAGATCAACCCCAAACACCAACCCAGCCGCTCGATCCCTCACTCCCAGACTCCCTCGCTCCGTCCCTCTCTGCAACTCTCCCTCACTTGCCTCTTGCGTTCCTCGTAACCTCACATCCCATTACGTCTTTGCAATGCAGCCAGGCATTTCCATGACAAAGCGCAACCTCCAGTTGGTTTCACACGTCGCAGCATTTCCCGACCACTCTACCACAGACCACGGTAGTGTGTGGTGAGCTGCACATGGGTCGACCGCCATAGACTAGTGGCTCGTCCTCGCACCCAGCAGCCAGCAGCCTCGTGGCCCCCAGACACGCCAGGCAGACCAGCCGTTGACTATTGCACATGCTGACATGCTAGCACCTGGGCGACTCCCAATTGCTGAGCCAGGCGGACCCAGAATACCGGAGCGACGGGACAGGACAAGGAAGAGCAGCCAGCTCCAGAGGACACATTTCCAGGTTTTTCTGACGCTCACCAGCTCACGTCTCCAGTCTTTTCCGACCGTCCCCCAGCACCTGCGATATCGCATCGTCCTCGAACGTGTCCCACGGCTGCTGACATGACCACAGCCTCGTATGGCCGCGCCATGGCACGGACATGGCGTGGCTGGCGTGGCCACAGGCGCGCGACACCCGCATCTTCCCGAGGCCGTCTCTGGGACCAGCCAGGCCACTCCGATGTCAGGAGACCCGCTGCGGCGACAATTCAGCGATGTCGCACACTACCCAGCGCCCAAGCTGTAAGGGCTGTTCCAGGCTCTTCCAAGCATCTCCTCGGGTCGCAGACACAAAGTATAAGCAGCCGCTAATAATGTCGGTGCAAAGTTTCATCACGACGAAGGGCAATCAATTCCTTCCTTTCCCTTCCCATTGCCCGGTGGGAGCCGCAGCCAGCCGCCCCAGCTTGTCTGCCATTAGGTAACGCTTTGTCGACAAAACCGCCCACATCGTCCACGTGCCATGCTGAAGGACTCCGTCGCTCGTCAGGGGAGGCCTGCCCTCCGTCCCACTCGTCCCCATCGGGGTCCCATCCGCCTGCATTCCGTACCTGGGGTACCGTTCTAGCGCTGAGACACCCTTGTCCCCCGCATTCCAGCAAAGGCACTAGGGTCCTGCCTCCCTGTCGACGCGAAAGGGAGAGGCCGTCTTCCTCCTCCTAGCCTCCCGAGTACCACTCGCCTTGTCATGACCCTGTCCGTTTCTGCGGGCATGGGCTTGCGTATCGGCCGAGACGGACCTTGTGACACCAGTTCACCGGACACAGGCACCCTACGAAGAGCACGGTCCGAGTGTTCGCCCGATCCGGCTGCATCATTTCAAGAACCTCAATTCTATATCCACCATCTGTTGCTGCCAAAGCTCGCACGCTGTCTTTTTGCCTTTTCATGTCTACATCCAGATCTGCTTATCCTAATATCTGTCCTCTGTTGCAACCAAAGGTCAGAAAGGACACGCCCATTGCTTGGACATAGCTGGTTGTCTGCGGCTATTGGGTTCAAAACTGGCTCCTTCAAGTTGGACTTGAACTCCTGCTGGGCTCATTTCTCCCCTTTTCTTATCTTATTGTTGGTTTGATATCTCGCTTCCTATGTTGTCGGGCAATCCGGGAAATGAACGATGCGCATTCAGCATCAACTCTCCTTGCGTCTCCACCTTTGCCTGAGCTGAACAGAACAACGCTCAAACTCCTTGAATTAGGAGTTGATTTGGTGCTTCCTCGGCGGCACCCGCCGGCGGTGCGTAATACGGAGGCTGATGAGATACCTGTGAGTATGTGTGTGGGTGACTGCACCCCAGTGACTGCTAGCATTCACTGAGGGTCTGGGCCCCACACCCCTCAGGCTTAAAACCCCTCCACAACAATTCCAACTAAACCTTTCCCTTAGATAGAAGGTAGAGCCGTCTTACTTTGAATTGACGTATTGAGGACAGCTGCCTTGTCTCTGTATCCCTCTCGTGATAATACCCTCCCTTCTTGGGCCAGAATCAGGGCAACCTTGCTGATATCACATACAAAGTCAGCCTTGTGGGTCAGACCACATCTTACGTGCATCAGCGGAGGCAACCATCGCGCTTCCAACAAGTCGGGTCACAAGTTCTTGGGCTCTCTGCCAACCAGATTCGTTCCGTGACGACGAGACTGCCTGTTGGGCCAGCACTGCTTTCAGTCTCTCAAAGCTAATTTGCCTCACGTGTGACGAGTGAATGGCGTGATAAGGGGTTGACGGTCGACGGTCAGAGGTGCACGTCGTGGCGATGCCCAAATGTGGATGAGTTATACTACGATTGCCCGTGTCTGCTTACTGCGCGACCTCGACCTTGGCTCTTGTTGGAAGGTTCAGATGCTGTTGGGTGGCTCAGTCTGCTGCCCCGAATTGTGATAGTGACCGAATCGTGCAGGACAACGAGGTGGAAGGGACAACGATGCGAGCATCCACGGCATGACGGTTTTCACGGCGGCAAGACGTGTGTCGATGGCGAGAATATAAAAGGTCGGTAGATTTCAGGCATGAAGTTGGAGTGCGGGAGAGCAGATCACCCCTTCACTAGCAGCCTCCTGGAGTCCAGTTACAAAATCGAAAATATCAAATTTCGAGAGCGCTACAGAAGAAGTCCTTAGCCTATTTCCGCAATATTCTTCTCAACGTCAAGATGAAGGTCAGTCCCATGTGTCTCAACTACTCTCGTCTCCTGTTCCTGCTAACAAGCGCACCAGTGCACCATCCTCGTTGCCTTTGTGGCCACTCTGCTTCCTCGCGGGGTATTTGCAACTCCTGTTCCTGTCTCCATCGAGGCCACAGAGTCGAGCCAGTTTGGGTACAGCAGCTACGTTAATGCCGCAGCTCGGGATGACTTCTCCACGGCTGGCCGCTCAGGCTTCAACTCAGTGGAGACCATCGCGCGGGATACCACTATAGTCGCGGACACTGACGGTCGCTCCGGGTACAGCTCTGTTGACATTGCCACTCGGGTGAGCTCTACTGGTTTCGAGACAGACGGACGGTCTGGCTACAACTCTGTGAAAGTTGTCGAGAGGACATCCGCCACTGAGGCAGAAACAGACGGCCGATCCGGTTACAACTAGAAACGTAAATGACGCGGCTGCCCGGCTTAAGTGATTGTCTGAAATCATCATCGATACGAGGTGAAGTCGTATATACATAGGATTGGTCCTTTTTAGTTGTTGTTGGTGGAAAGGAGGTCGGTCGATAGACGCCATTGGCTCGCAGAGTCCTTCCTGTCACATGGATTCCGGGGTCTGCGGGCTGCAGCGCGTCTATTAAGCGCCAATGTTGGAAGAAAACACACTGTCGGTCGGGATTTGCTTACATGGTGGCTGCCAGGGGTAGCGAACTGGATATAGAGTAGTGATATAGTCAGCAGCAATGCACGAACGGTTTCGTATCATCATGTCCACTGGCAAATGTTGCCCTCTCCAGCTCGAACGGCAGGCGTGAAGTGCAGAGACTCGTGGGGCACACGGGCTTTTCTTACTGTGAGCGGCCCTGAGGAATCGTTGGATGGATAGGCAGACTTCCAACAGGACGAGCCCAGCTCCACTCCGCCATCTTGGAGCCACTGTGCATTTGGCAAGGTGTCTGTGTGGAAATCGATGACCGAGTGAGACTCCTGTCCTTGCCTCGTCAGCCTCTCGGATATCTTCCCGGGGATGGACAGAGAATATGTACTTGGAATTCAACAGTCACGAGTGCTGAGACCGGTGCGGCTAGGAATCCTCAAACGTGGGTCGAAGACCGATCCTGCATGCAATGTGACAGGATATCACCAACAGCGTTCTCAGCCCTACTCTGCCTGCAGGATCTCATTTGCACCTGCTGTATGATCGCGGGTCGACTCTGCCATGCTGTCTGCTCGGGCTGCCGAGGACCCTGGCATTCCGAGTTTTCGGGACAGTGTGCCACTGGACAACCGCTGCATGACGATGCTGTGCTTTTGCGCTTGGTGTTCTTCAGCTCCGTGATTGGAATATCATGTTGGTTGCAAATCAAGTCGTCACTCGAAACCAAGTGCTGTGGTGTCAGCAGGTGCCACAAACACACATTTGCGGGTGCTCGTCATATCCAATAGGTTTGCATCCATTTTCAGATGTTGAATGGTTCGAACGATGCTATGTGTAAATGGGAGGTGATCATTGCACAAGGAGGACCCAAACCTAACTGCCTTGATTACCTGGTGACATTGTTAGCAATAACGTTTCACCGGCATTTATACGAATTCAGGTCTGCTGAATGTGTTCATATTATACTAACCTAGGTATTACAATGAGCTAATCCGACAGCACATTCTCACAGATGTTTTCTTTCCCTTTTCTTTTTTTTTTTTTTTTTTTTTTTTGAGAAATGGTACCAGGAGGGTGTTGTAATACTGGAAACTTTTTCACAATCTTCGGAATGCTCATGTCGGTGTACGACCATGAAGTGATAATAGTTTATAATGCCCTAGCTTTTCGCAAGCAGTCCATTACACATTGTCCGCCACATACTTACATATAAGTCTAATGGAAACGAGAAGGTATGGGCACTTTCTACAGGCTTACTGTCGAGCCACACAATCGCAGGCTCTCTTGACTGCATTTTCAGTGATGATTGTATTACTAACGTATTTCAATGAGTACTACTCGGAAGCTATGACCAGCCCTCAGTGCTTGCCATTCATGGTCGACAATCCTTTGGTAGAGTACCCAAGTGGCATTCCTACGAGGTACTTTTGCTTGCTCGTAATCTTGCCCTGAGAATCAATGCCTCGCGCCCCGAGAACCTGGATGGCCGCATCCTTTTGGAATACTAGCACTATATCAGAGCCACCAAACTCGAAGTGCGAGATCTCGTCGCCCTTCTTGATGTTCACGTTCGGGTAGATGGGGTATTCTCCACCCTGCTTGGGCTCCCAGGCCAGCTTCACGGAGGAGACCTGGGCCATCCCGATGGGCAACACCGCGACGTAGCCGAGTAGCTCATTCTTGATGATGACGCAGCCACGGGTTTGAAGGAATTGGTAACCAGCCTCATCAGGTGCGTCCAGCGCATGGGGCTGCTTTGGTTCTTTGCACGTATAGCTGCGGTGAGGCTTCAGCTCGCGCGTTGCCGGGTCCACCACGACCTGGAGGTAGGCGAGACCTTGGATCACGTTGGCCTCGACGACCGTGCCGCCCACGGGCGCGTGCTGCCTGTGGTAGTCGAAGGTGTTGAGGAACGCATGCATCCAGGTGCCGCCTTTGAAGTGGCTTGCATACCGGCTGGACTGCAGCAGGTCGCTGATCTTCCACTCCAGGCCCTTGATACTGACCTGTTCTTTCTCGTCGATCAGCCAGGTGCCGTCGAAGGTACTGTCGGCAGGATAGACCACGACGCGGTCGTAGTTTTCGGTTTTCGGGTTTTCGGCGCTAATGGGACGCATTCCCTTCTTGAGATGTCGAGCGAAGAGTTGGTTGAAGTTCTTCCAGCCATCTGGCGGCACCAATGCTTCGCCATAGTTGTACTTGGGCGAGTCCTGGAAGGATTGAATGGCCTGTTCCGTGATGGAAGCACCGGTGCTCATCCAATCGCCAATCTTATTCGCGAAGTCGACAGTCCACTGGCTCAGGGGAGCCAGAGGCTGGTCAACAGATTTCGGACAGATCGGCGTCGAGTAGGGAAGAATATTGAGCGGATGTTGGTCCAGGACGAAGTAAAATAAGCACAGCGTGTTGTAGATGAGTTTGCCGTCGCAAGTCTCAGACGGAACCCATGTCAGCATGCCGCTTGCAAACAGCAAGAAGTCCTTGGCATTGCGCACGCCCCAGTCATCCATCTGAGGGATATCATTGGATCTTGCAGTCTCGACGGCTTGACTCAGTGCATCAATGTTGTCGTGGAAGATATCCTTCACGAGATTTTGATTGATCCACGGATCGACGACTGTGGGCAAAGGGAAGGGGCGAGGGTCAGATGAAGTGTTCGATTGTTGAGGCATCATGGTGGTGTTGCTCGTCAAGGCCTGAGGTGATCAAGTGCAGATTAAAGTGTAAGTGGCTGTGAAGTACTGCACCGTCGCAAATGCTGTTTTCAACGCCCACGTACCTTATATATACATACACATGTTAGCGAGTGGAGAGCACTGGGTGGTGCCGAACTGAGACAAATTTGAATGCAGCTCTCTGTTAGCTTCTCCGACAGGTTTCTCAGTGATCTGTGCGTGCCAGCCATGGAGTATGAGATGACTGTCTCCATGCATACATCTTTTACAATTGGGAGATGATATTGAAGACAGGAGTCTAGGATGGGCCTGGAAAGAATGACGGACAATTCTAGGCAGAGATCACTGGTCGGCATTCCCGACTACAACCGGTGAAGAGAACGGAATGCTTTTGTTTTGAAGAGTTGGACAAGATATCTTGTTTACTTGTGACCCCCACGGGGTGTTCAAGACATGGCTGAAATCTAAGGCGATAAAGTGAAGTTAGATCCGAGACCTGAATGCAAAAGTTTCATCTACCTAGACATAAGCTGGGCGCCAGTTCATGCCATGATAACAAACACATGAAATGAAATTTTTATTGTCTGTCTAGTGCTGAGCGATGGGACGGCCCGCCAACCGTTTGTCGATCTGGGGCTGACAAGGCGATAAATGCTGAGTAACGACTACTACTAGTAGTATGTGCATGTAGCCATAGCTCAAACAGACCAAAGACATTCTGGAAGAGTAGTTGCGCATTGTAAGTCACCAAATTCCGCAGTCATCTTCTCGTGCATTGGGTTGCCTATAGCTTGTTCCTTTTGGCTTTCTTTTCTTCCTCCTTGTCTTGCAGACGCCTCTCCACAGCCCTGCGAGGGCTCACCCCATCCACAAACCCGATAAACGGAGACCCAACCTGATACCCCATCATGTCAACAATCTGCTTTGGGATCTGCGGAAGTCTCTCCCAGTCTACGGCGATGAAGTGGTTTTCGAGCTGCCGCAGCCACGGCTGACAGTACTGAACCGTCAACGCGCGCCGAGCCGCGTCAGACCTGTTCTGGCCTCCACCATGCCATAACGTCCCTAGGAAGTACACGATACTGCCCCCAGGCATGACCACTGACCTGGCATCGGACCGCCGTGGTACAGGCTCGGTGCCCCAGGTATGGGACTTAGGTACGACAACGGTCGCGCCATCCGTCTCGGTGTATGGGTCAAGTGCCACCATGATTGCCTGGAGATGGGTTTCAGTGACTTGGCACAAAGCCATGGATACTCTCAAGGGCTTCAAGAGCTTACAGATCCCAGTGGCCTGTGAGGCCGCGGTATATTGATCTGACCATCATCGTGGTGCAAGGTCTGTGGGTTCTCGCCCGGCTGGATACTAATACTATGCATAACGCTGAGGAGCCAACCCGGATCCATAAAGTAGTCATTCAGGGCAACGACGCTGGGGTGCGCGGCGAACTTGTCGAAGACCCTGGACTTGTTGAGCAGGGAGTAGATGCGGTGCGTCTTGAAGCCCTCGAACGGGTTCCGGCCACCAGTTGCTGCTGGGCCGGCCTCGGGAGACGCGGACAGGCGCCGGAGCTCCTCGAGCGCCTCGTCGACTTCCGCATCAGTGAAAGCGTCCTTGATGACCACATACCCTTGGGCCACGACCTCGTCAATCAGCTTCTGGGTGTTGGGATCGACTTGTGCTGCGTCCCATTTCAACTTCTTCACGGAACCAACCTCATTGTAGATGCGTTGGTTGTTGCCTGCGTGTTCGTATTGGTAGACCATGGTGCAGAAGAGTTGAAAAAACTGCGGAAAGAATGGTTCGTCTGACAATGCGTGGATAAAACTACGTCCCGAAAACAACTATATAATATTCTGCCAGTGCTGTGTGGTGGTGACCTATAAAGTTGACGACTGCCAGAAAGTGGGTCAGCCGAGGCAATGCTCGGGCGGCCAGCATCAACTTCATGCTTGTCACAACGGATGAGGGGTGACCGCCATGCCGCTGAGGTGCAGTTGCTGCTCTGCTTCTCTCCAACGGGAGGCGGCAAGCGGGAGCAGCCCTCCTTTCATGAAGGCCAAGCAAACTCTATCGGTCCGGGATGTTTTAACTCCCGCCGGTCCGTAGTCGTCCCATGTTAGTGGTGTCGTGGCTGGCTGGGTCGCCGGTCCATATGGTAGCTCGGAAAGATCATCCAGCCGGGCGGTCGAGATGGCTTCGGGAAGCTCGAGCTCTAGCGCTAGCTCTTGCTCCTGGTACAAGGAAAATCGAATTACTCTGGTTTCTCTCGGTTTTCATGCTTGACAGTACAACTGAGATTGTCTTTGCTCCTAAGCTAACGTCCTACTGTGGTCAGATGATGTGGAGGAGGAGACGATGCTGGACCGTGAGATGTCTGTTGCAGATAGCACCTGCGCAGGCCAGCTAAGTCCTTCGTGCCATTCCTCACCAAGAAAGTCCTCGATGTGCCTCATAAGCGCGGCAGGCCAGCTTCGCAAGTGCCAGAGGCCTGTATTCAGACGCATGAGGACACCATAGTGCGCCAAAATCACAAGAGCCACAGGGTGCCGTGCTGAGCACATGTCCAGAAACACGGGGTCCACTTCGTTTCCCCATCCCCAAATAAGCCTCATCTGTTGAGAGTCCCCCGGTCTGTCTCCAAGGAAAGCAATGCTTGTAAACATCGTTTCCATTGCATGGAGGCATGCCTGCTTCTGGTGAACCTCGCAGTGGTGTTCTACTAGGCCCTGTAGCAGAACAAGCTGTGGCAAACGCTGTTCTAGGTCGTGGACAGGCTCGCGCTGGATGGGACTGAATTTCGATACCACCATAGGGTCCGCCCAGGGCTGTGATGCAAGCTTGTTTTGAACAAAGGCCGTCGTACTTCTTCCAAGCTTGATTGCGTGTATGAGCTCTGCCACGGGGTCAAAGCAGGCTGGCTCGCCATCCCGGCGGACCGGTCGTAGAGTAGGCTCTGCAACGGCATACAGCGTAGTAAAGGCAGCAAAGCCCAACAGGGCTTTCTGCTGAGACTCCTCGATCTGTTGCAAGTGCGGACCCGCTCGGGTGAGAGCGGCATGCTGGTGCGCCGTCGCCCGAGTATACCATCTCGAACAAGACCGGTCTTGGTCAAAGAGCTGAAGCGCTGCGAGGGCGAGGATGCTGTTCAGCAAATAATGATGAGAGAACCCCAGCCGGACGAAGTCGTATTGAAGGGCCCGGGCCCCATCCGAGTAGTCAGCTGTCAGAGGATGTCGGTGCCAGAACTCCAGCAACTCGAGATCCGCGAGGCTGTCCTCGTTGAGCGGCGTTCTCGTCAAAGCCGGCGAGGAGAAGCTACATGCCAGCCTGTAGCGTTCGCAGTTTCGGCATTGTGGGTGTACTTCATTGCACTACAGTATGTGGCTTAGCCAGTCGATGCCACGACCTTCGCGGCCGGAGATAACGGGATGTAAAACGGTACAGTGCCGCCCGCTTACCTTGATATGTCTGTCCTTGCATTGCTCGCAACCCTCATGAGACTTCCGGTGGGGCTTACGCTGTCTGCCCATATTGATGGCGATTGTGGTCTCCACTTTGGAGGTGTTATTGTTCAGGAGAAGTTCTCCCATGCCGTTTCCCATCCGCTTTCGTATAAATACGGCTCTTACAATACATGTACCGGCCCAACCCTGCAGGAGTGGGTTTCGTCAACCTTATTCCAACTTGGCGGCTTGGCATGATTGGGCTCCCACCGTATTAATACGACTCCCTCCCCGGTGTGTAGTAAGTAGTCATGACACGCACCACTTCACTTAACCTCACCGGTGATGCCGCACCGGTCTGGCTGGAGGCATGATGTGGCTAATGTCTCTGCCTCCATCACGACCACCGCACTCGGACATAACGGTATCATGGAAGCCGACAGGTAACGCACCAGGTATTTTATAGAATGGATTATAAAGTAGATGGGTACTAGTTGTGCGTGCCTCTGTCTGTATCGAGCAGATATCAGGATCCGCTGTTGTCTGTTCACTGGGATTTCAGTCGTCTGACCTACCACTCGCAATGTCCCGAGCCGTCCTCATAACCGGTGCAACTGGAAAGCAAGGTGGCGCAGTTGTGAAGAGTCTACTAAAAGCCAAATCAAATTTCACAATCCTCGCCGTTACCCGCAATCCCAGCTCGCCCGCAGCACAAGGACTCAAAGATGCATCGCCAAGCATATTACTGGTCCGGGGAGACCTCGGTGACGCACCAGCTATCTTTACCAACGCCAGGAAGGTAGCTCCTGGCCCAATCTGGGGAGTCTACAGCATACAAGTACGTCTACTCTGTTGCCTGCTCTGAGCCTTTCAGTCGCTGACTCGAGACAGAATCCAATGGAGAAAGGCCAGACAGTCGATATCGAAGTCCAACAAGGCAAAGCACTCATCGACGCGTCGCTCGAGAACGGGGTGAAGCACTTCGTGTACAGCTCCGTGGACCGAGGCGGCGAGAAGAGGTCATTCGAGAACCCAACACCAGTTCCACACTTTGCCAGCAAGCATAAGGTGGAGCAGTACCTGCTCGAGAAGACGTCTGCCGGCAATATGGGCTGGACCATACTCCGACCGGCTGGCTTTATGGACAACTACGTCCCCGGCTCGATGGCCAAGGTGTTCTTCACGGCCTGGAAGGTGGCCATCGACAAAGACCGTCCGCTTCAGCTGATCGCCTGCGCCGACATTGGACACTTTGCAGCCCAGGCTCTGATGAATCCAGACAAGTACAGGGGTCGAGCGATTTCTCTCGCTGGTGATGAGTTGACATTTGATCAAGCCGCTGCAGTGTTCAAGCACAAGATCGGCAGCAATATGCCGACAACATACGATACGGTTGGTTCTCTTACACTATGGGCTCTCAAAGATATCGGCACTATGTTCAAGTGGATGAACAGTGAGGGATTCGGGGCTAATGTTGAGGAATTGAGAGGAGAATACCCCGGGATGATAGACTTTGGTACGTATTTGGTAAAGTATAGCGGCTACAGTCGTACATGACGAGGTGTATCGATTTATGTGACATCTTATTTTTTGCAGATATATACAAGCGGGTGCATTGTCAAAGGGCATGTAGGAAGTACTAGTCTTGATCCCCCATTCATACTGAAGGATTCCATGCAAGACCTTATCTAATCGACAAAAAGCGAAAGTGCGAAAAATTACCTCAATGACGCTTTCACGCCTTGGACAAACAGTCTTCCTTGCTCAACGCCCAATGTGAAGAGGCGACAGATGTGTAAATTTAACAGTCCGAAGTACCGGACTGCAAGTTGGGATCCTGCGCCTGCTGACCAAACTGCCGGCCACAACTCCGTCGCATCGATTGTAGGGTTTTTGGTCAGTATACTATACTGATGTTCAAACTGCGTCATCCTTTGGATCTTTCCCTTGGATTGATGATCCATACGCCAATGATCATCTCCGTACTGGAAAATACAAAAGTCTGCTGGCGAAGAAGGCTTGACAAAATCAGTCGTTGTCCTCTCTGTCATTCCCTTCATCAAGACTTCCGATGAGCGTAGGCCACACACTGCCATCGCTGGGCTTGTGGTCAACGATATCACTGGTTCTTGTCAGTCTCAGAATGCTCCGGGTGGAAACCTGTTAGAATATGTCACTCACTAGTGTGGCTTTCCAAGGCAGTCGTCCAAGAATTTCAGTCGTTTTATCCCAGTAGGATGGTTCCCAAAACGTATGAACTGGATCGCGATCTGGCTCTTGTGAAGGTTGCGGTTCTGAAGCTCTTTGACGAGCTGGCTGATAGGTCGCTCTGCGCCGCAAGTGCCTTCTCTGGCTGCTGCAGAGGAGTCCCAGACACCACTTGTCAAGACATAGATGCTGATTGGGCGTACTTTGTCGTTCTTGATCCAGGATATCAGCCTCTTCTTCTCTCCCGGTCCAGATGGCAGCTTGTCGATTACTCTATCAGCTAACGCCTTCAGCGCTCCTTCAATGAAGCAAGGACTTGAGGCGCCCTTGTCGAAGTTGATTTTTACAAATTGGACGAGTCTATCTGTCGCTCTGCTGTGCTGCATGCTCCAAGGATCTGAAGTACACATTACATCAAGGCCGTTCGGATCGGCGGCTTCGAGGATGTGGGCCAGATTGGCGAAAACGTCCAGGACCTGGCTCTTGAACTCTCGCATATGCTTTGAATTATCGACGAGGAGAATCTAGTCAGATATGTGTTAGTAGATGTGCATTCGACAGTGTGCGATGGCTGCCCATCAGGATCTCGTGCAGCAGACTCACATGATCTCGTTGCTTCAAGAAGATCATCGCCTGATCCTCGCCTGGCAGCAGCCGACGAGACTTTGGCGATTTACCCTCTGCTCTTCGCTCATCCACCGCTTCCATGGAGATTCCTGGGAATGTGGTCCTCTTGTGATCGGTGAGGTGCGAGTGAATGACCGTAGAGTTTGATCTGTTCGTCACAGTCGTTGGCGCTCTCTGAGTCGGCCATGGCTGGTCTGAGGTTGGTGCGTGCCCAGTATGACGCTGAGTGAGGTCTTGACCGACAGTTCCTGTTTGTGCACGTCCGTAAAGGTCGGAGTGAAAGTACCCAATTACAGGAGATGTCGTGGACTGATCGGAGTGTATGCCGTTCATTCCGTTCAGTTCCGGAAATTGCCCGCTGTCCATTCTTTGCAGCCTCTGGCTTCCACTGTTGTGGTTCCATGGTTCTGCAGGACTGGTTTGGCTGCGAATGCTGCCCCTATTAGGGAGCATGCCCATTGTTGAGGCCCTGTCCGTGTGTGTTGCCTGGTTCTGGCTCATCGGATCGGTGGTTGTTGAAGGTGTAAGAGGCTCATATTGCAATCCCGGGGATGTGCTCTGTGGGTGGTCGATGCCATCGTACTGTGAAGGACGAAATTCGTGGCTTCTGTGACCATGAGTTACAGATGATGCCCCTGAGATACGGTGGGAAGAACGGTCGTCAGAGCAGTCCGTCGTAGTCCGAACCATTTTACCCAACTCAGTCGAGAGTATCCGTGCGCCGTACCGCGAGTCTTCATCGACGAGAACATGGTCTAGTACAAGTTTGACAATTTTCGGCGTGAGTTCGTCAGACCTTCGACCATCTCTCTGGATCAGTCTGAGGACTTCGCTGACTGCCTCCAGCCTTGTAGTGCCATTATGGAAGCAGTCGCCGCGGCCGAGATCGCGCTGTTCCGGTGAGACCTTATCGTTCTCGTCCCGGCGCCGTTCCTGGAATTCCTCACGGCCACGCTGGCCAAAGCAGACCCATACAGCAGCTTCGATGAGAACGCATCCGAGGGACCACATGTCTTGCAGGGGACCCACGATGGAATCCATTTCATGATTCCAGTAGAGTTCGGGTGGGCCTCGATGATGTTAGCTACCAAAAATCAACACAGAGAATGCCCATAGATCGACCCACAGTAAGTCCGCGTGCTCCCACTATCGTAGCCAAGTCTTCCCGTATCATAGGGCGCCGACTTTCTGGTGTGGCTGTTCCCGAAGTCACCGATCTTCAAGGTCAAGTCAAACTTGGCGGCAGAGACATTGCGGTCAAAAACGAAGATGTTCGACGGCTTGAGGTCTTGATGAACACTGGGCGGAGCAGCTCATCAGTAAGTCGTAGGTTACAACGAGAAAAGTCAAGAACGTACCAGCTGGCTCCAGCCCTTTTCGGGATTGTATTGTGGGCGACCATGAGTCCCTTGGCTACTCGTAGTAGGCTCGACCAGAAAGCCTTAGTCTCTGCAGGTGTGATAGGAGGCTTGTTCTCCTCGTAAAGCCGGAAAAGGGAGCCCCGCTCGGCGTGCTCGAGCATGATTGTGTATTGTAATCCACTGCCTGGAGCCAGCGGTCGCACATAGTAGCTTCCGATGTATTTTAGGATGTTTTCGCAGGGCTTGGCGTTGGCGAAAGTATTATAAGCATTGATCTCGTTTTGATAGCTGTTCTCGTGTTGGGTATCATATGACTTGAGCACAAGATTGCCGCCTGTCTGAAAAGGTTTCAGTGTCAGCTGTATGTCTCCAGAATGATTCGGAGGTTCGTTCGGAGATCTACCGAATGTGTCTGCGCAAGCGCTTCTGAGGCATGGATCTTCGCCAGCCGTATCTTCGCTGGCCTGCCGATGTGTTGAGAGCCGAGATCACCACTAATTGTAAATGGTAGAATTTGATTCGGGTGTATATCTCTGTTATGAATCCCCCTGGGCCCAAGTTGGATCGGGCAAAACATCCACTGGTGTTTGAAGAAAGTTGTCCAGAAGATTTCACTGTCAGTGGTGCTGGGAAAGAATGCTGGACGTTCCCGAAATGGCAGAATGTGATCGTCTCTGCCGTTTCGCACGAAGTGTTTCAGATAGCGGACATATGATCGACCTGTCATGGATATCCATACAAGGATGGAGAATATGCGCAAGTATTGTCTGCGGATATCCTCAATTTGATAGTCCAAGTCTCCTGTGTCGGACACAATCTCTTGGACATGTTTTGCAGACCAGTATTGGGTCAGACAGTGGAAAGAGGCGAAGCTCGCGGGTGACCCCTGGGCCTCATGGCCGGTCTCAAAGTTTCTCTCAATGTGGTCTTTGAACCGGTCGTAGCTACTCTCGCCGTGGTGTCCTTCTAGCGATGCCATGCCAGAATGGATAAGATGGGCAAAGTCGAATCCAGCAATAGTCGAGACGGCTGCTGTCTTGTCCAGGATGAGCACGACCTGATAATACGCTTAAATTTGAGGACTGTTAGAGGGGTACCAAGGACGTGGGAAAACCAAAAGGTGGCTGTGTGCTTCAGGGATGACTTTTGGTCACGGAGGGGCGCCCAGAGGATGGCGGTCCAGTTTGATAGAGAAAGACAGAGGGGGTGCTGGCTGTCAACTGAAATGGCGGGCACCCTCACCAACTTTAAGTAGTGTTACACAGCATGTTGTGACGTGCATGCAAGGCACATCTGGTTCGATCGAGTCCGAGGAATGACTGGTCAATGTCGAACCGAGTACTCCTGAGCTCGCAGTCACCGCGGTGCTGAAGCAAGGCCCTGCCGCTGTGGAGGATATTCATCGAATCCAAAGTACAGACAGTTGGCACCGGTCTGCCTTGCTCCAGAGAGTCGAGTACGGTGGGCGGCCTCCAGAAGGGTTGTGCCAACAATATCCACTCGCTCCTTGGAGGGTTGAGATATACATCTATTGGGTGCACGAGCAGTGCTATATGCGGCCCATCGGCGACCCTTAGGCATCCCAACCTCAGCCCCTGTAATTGTACTACCAGTAATGTAGGTTACAGGCAGCGCAGTCAACGAGAGCAGAGCTTGATGCAAGTTACAGCCGGAACTGGGCTTGGACAAGGCAGCCCCAAAACCCAGCACTTGCCAGTTTGTCAACTTCTCTTGGCCCAGGCCTAAAGCCACGCTGCGATCGCAAGTTTGGAGTCTCACTACTACGCCAGCTTTCAGAGAGATCTGCCTTGCGTTGGATGCAGGAGTGCTCATATGCAGAAACGCATGCTCACGCGCTCTCGCAGAGCAGCTCGAGAACCCCGAGCCTTGCACGTGAGTACTTTCCGAGAACCATGAGGTCATACTTACATCAACAGTCAGCATTTCACAATTCAGTAGAGGGGGCCGAGATCGAATGATGGGTAAATTGGAGGAGTGGTAGCGCCACGATCACTCCGGACATGGGCATCAGACACCCAGAGCAAGATAGCCCACACAGTGTATGATGACTCTGTTGCAATCATTTGGTCTATCAACTAGAGGAAACTGATTCTACAAGGGAGTAGAAGCTAAAGGAGTCTGACCTATTGAAATACACAGCGCTGATGAAGTGACCGATTCTGTGCCCCAGACAATGCCATCTATGAGTCTTGGCTGCGTCAGGAGTCAGTACAAACCTATTCACAAAAGAAGAGAAGAAGAAAAGACCTCCAAAAACCAGACATCCCGTTACAGATAAAGAGCTCACAGTGGTGGGGTCTCCTTTGAATGCTGACCGCGCAGCCCAAATGAGATACAGGAGTCAACAACTGCCTTCCCCACAAGAATCGCTCTTCCAAGGCCCCAGCCTCCTGCGCTTCACAATTGTCATGTACACTGTCCATATTATCATGACAAATGCTGTCATAGGCACACATGTCTCAATAAAAAGCATGAATGCGCCCCGGTTGATTTCCCACGATTGGGCATTGTCCTGGGGAGTGTCGATGATTGGGGTACTGAAGAATGTCTGGTTAGATGTCAGATAACCGGGCGTCGACCTCATATTTGAAGTCACCAGTCTTACCCCTAGGAAGGTTCCTGGAAGGAGAACTAGAGTAACGAAGGTTATGACGCTCATGGACGCCGAATCCCTCGCTGTCGCGCGGGCGATGTCCAGCATGCTGTCTGTAACTTTCTCCATCCTCATGGCGGAATCCTCCATTCTCTCGGAAATTCCGTGGCCACTGAGCGTGAAGAGTTTATTGATTTCCATGTTATACGACTGAAGGATGGTGTCATACTGACATATTTCTCAGCTATTTGCACTGAAAAGGAGTTGCAGGTGAGGGGGGTGGGGGAGGGCCACTGACTAGGCGTTTTCCATCCTCGATGAGCAGGATCAAGGCTTCAGTCCTGGCGGTGTCCGCCTCAAGATTTTTCTCGAGGCCAGTGACGCGTTGAACGAAATATTCGAATGCTCCATTCGACTCGGAAGAATCCTTGATCGCAGTAGGGAACTGAGCCGATTGATACCTTTGTCGGTAATATTCTCGAGCGCTTCTCATCACACCTATGTTGAGGGACATAGCCAATTTTGCTTCCTGTAATTTTCCCGTAAAAAAGTTGAGTTTCTGAAACTCGGCGAATGAGAAGCCCTTCAGCTTCTCTAGATGATTCGATACTCTGTCCCGCTGGTCGGCTTGAGCATCCCGCGGTGGGTTTGTCTCCCAGCTCTTCTCGACCTTGGCTTCTGGCACTATCGCGTTCATTGCCGTGCATATGTTCGTAATTTCCGCCTTTGCGGCGTTGAAAACTTGAAGAGGACTGTCTCCTACTTGCAGAGTGCTCTGTCCCGATATCATGGAGCTTTCTCTGTCCCTGAGTGAGGGCATAGTAGCCGCGGTGATAAGTCGAGGAGTGAAATTGAGTTCGTCGCCCAGGGGCTCAAGGGGGGTACTTTTCACTTTCACGAGGATTTCCCGCACATCACTTTCGATGTCACCCAAGTGCAAGCGCCAGCCCTCAGTACACCAGTCAAAGGCGATAAGATGAGTGGTCAGGCAGGCCAAGAACGACGAAGCAGGACTGGAAGAGTTTGAAGCTCGCATGGCCTCGAGACACTCAGTGCCCTCCTTGATTCTGTCCCGGATCTCGTTGTTAGCTTTGACAGTCAACCACATTGCGCGGCCATTCTCCATATCGAAGGAATGATAGATAGCAGTTTGACGCATGGCCCATTTAGCCTTGGAGTTGGGACTCGAGATCTCTAAGCCATGTAGCTTGTAGCAATGTCTCAGCTCCCAGCCTGACCTGCCGAATTCTGGGATCTCAACGAGGGCCGGTTGACTTGGTTTCGCCAAGTCATCCTGACAGAAGGAGGCAGAGTGGAAACCCAGGGGTGCTTTCTGCCTCCCAAATGAAGTTAACACATCTATGAGTATTGGCGAAATCTGCTCGTAACTACAAAGGTAGCGAAGCATTTGTGGCGTGCATCTGAGCGCTGCCCAAGAGTGAGCAGCAGAAATAAATCTAGAGCCGCGTCAGCTACTATTTCTGCTCGGGATAGGTACTGCATTTCTCCTCGTCTTACACGTGACGGCTTCGCGGATCCTTCACACGATGATAGATGTGCTCATTGAAGTGTCGAATAAGCTCCTCAATGCTTTTGACAGATTTTTCCTGGAATCCTGGTCGAATTTTCAGAGAGAACTCATTTTTAGCGTGTCCAGGTCGAGGGCCTTACGGTCTGCACCAAATGTGGCTTCCCAGAACTCGATATTCGCTTGTCTTGTGTCCAAGAGGCGGCTTTCGTCTGCATGTAGTCGCTGTTGGTAATTGTGGAGGACGCGATTCAGTTGCTTCTTGCGTAATAAATTCAGAGGCCATGCCTCGGCCTCGCGACAGGCTTCGACGAGCTGATCATACATATTGATGGCCATGTCTGGTTGAGCTGGTAACTTCTAGTAGTAAGGAGTGTGTTGTAGTTCGCATTGAGACTCACATTAGCATTACTGGCAATCTCATCCTATTTATCGTTCTCACTTGAGGCTCGTTTTGGTCTGCGCACCAAAATCCGGGAGGTCGAGGATACGGTCTCCAGGGGCGAAATAGCATGGCTTGGAATCAGTGTAGCCATCCAAGAACGAAAGCCTCATTACACGTGGGATGACCTGCAAGGCTCATGGAGTAGAACGTGAATGAATGGGACGATGGACCATGCGAGGCTTGGAAGCGATTGTAGATTGCGCAATGCCAAATTCTAGGTGGTCAGTAGGTACATGTATAAAAATTATAAGTCACAGCTCGAGACCGCGAAGTGGGAGTTTGCAAGTGGCCCCCTCGTTGATCAAGCTGTTCATCAGGCCGCTTGGTCAGGCCTCTGCAGTGGGATTTCAGCCGTGTAACCACACCAAGTGGAAGGTTTCCGCAACAAGGAGCCTGACAATGCCCCCGCAAAACAGCCTTGACCATTTCAACCAGCCGGTATCAGCTGCTCCTTGCTCCATGTCTCCAAGGCAAGAACATTGAATGGGAATGTAGGAATAATGTCCCATGGAAACTTTTCAATGTTGCTAAAATGTCTCCGAAAGACTGCGGAAAGATCAAAGCCCCTGCAAAACTTTCAGCCGCAGGGGAACCTCAGGCTATCTGTTGACCAAGGTTGAGGGCCAGCCACCCCCCCCCCCCCCGGCCCCTACGTGCGGAGTTTCTCAATATCGTCTTGTTGGTCCTTTCAAGTCTTAGCATGACCACATGGTCTGGATCAAGCACAGAACATAAGGGACCAAGGTAAACACACCTGTGACAGCCGACTTGGAAGCTCCACCGCGTACGTGTCGTCGTCTCGTTCCTTGATTGGGTTTATGTTGGCACTACTGGGCGCAAGGCATACTGGAAGCTCAGCCGTCTCTACCTACCTGAACGTTGATGACAGTGGTGGGGAATTTCCCCTGAAGGTACTTCTTCAAGGCATCTTGGGTAAGCCTGTAGCGGTATATGATCTGGACAACCATAGTCGAGGCCAATGAACGTTTCTGGATTGTAAGTTCCGAATCTGTGTAGCGAGCTTCAAGAAACTTGGGGGATGTCGAGCACAAGCGCGAGGCTCTGGCGCAGTATGCCTCACCCTCGTATTTATTCTTCTGGGCTGTCCTGTGTTGCGTACCACAAGACTGCCTCTCAAGCAGAAAGAGGGGCCACTTGAGCCTCAAATCCATTGCCTTGCTGCCATCCTGGGCTGACATGGAGGCCGCAAGATGACCACCCGCAGCTGCAAGTTCTGCTGGCTCTCTCCTGTTGAGGCCGGTGAGCCAGGATGATCGCCCAGTTGGTGAAGGGCATCGGGAATCTGCTGCTCACGACCTGCATTGCGGCAGGCTGTGGCATTGGCTGACTTCTCATGCTACACCCCATCTCGTGAGCTCATCAGGCATTTTGCGAACCGAAAAAAATGGTGTGGCCAAGGGACGGCACGCCTTCGACAAGCGAGGTAATCTGGCTGGTCCACGGTCCTCAGACGGGGCGTCGTGGCTGCTCATGCAGACGGTTCGCAAATGGTTCGCATGGGCTTAGTTGTAAAAATGAATCTCTTCAGATCAATGTTTGACCATGAGTGGTCAAGTTAGGGCGGCAAGGCTTGGCCATATGTTGTGATACTGGATGCAGTGGGTGGATGTTGTGAAGTCAAGAGGGGAATCCACGTCCCCCACGTATAATGAGGGTGGGGGGTGCCCCTCACTGATGTTTGTGGGGTTAGGACTCGGAATAGGGGTCCAGCACCGGAGCTTTTATCGATAAGAGCATGGCGATGACCTCAGGTCGACCGCCTCGTAAGTTCAATCATTGCTTGCCATTGTTATAAGCCGGCTCTATATCAAATTTCGACATACCATCCTTAGCTGAGCTCAATGTCATGACCACGCAAAAATGAGCCACCAACGCTACGCCTCCCACGATCCTGTCAAGGAACCTCACTCCATATCCTTAAAGGTCTTGCGGTAGGCAGTGCATTGGTACCCTCCACTTTCACGATCCTATGCCCAGGCTGATACTCTCTAGACTCTCCCGCCCATCCCTAGTCGCCCAGCATCCCATATCACCAAGCGCAGCACCATCAACAGCACCCGGTCAACCACCCGTCCCGGCCTCTCTCGCATACAGCACAACCCACGACACCAACCCCTCGCCCTTCCTGCTCAGCCCCATCCTCAACCTCCCACCAAGCTTCGGGTCCGCATACGTAGGCGAGACGTTCAGCTGCACGCTATGCGCCAACCACGAGGCGCCGCCCGCCCCCGAGCCAGCAGCCGGCGAGGCGCCCCCACAACCACAGAGGAAGTACATCCGAGACGTGCGCATCGAGGCCGAGATGAAGACCCCGAACTCGTCGGCCGTCACCAAGCTCGACCTCTCGCCCAACAATACCACCGCCGCCCCCGCCGACAATGACCAAGCCAAGACTGGGGGTGTGGACCTGGAGCCGGGCCGGACGCTGCAGCGTATCGTCAACTTCGACCTCAAGGAGGAGGGCAACCACGTCCTGGGCGTGACGGTGTCGTACTACGAGGCGACCGACACGTCCGGCCGGACACGCACGTTCCGCAAGCTGTACCAGTTCATCTGCAAGCCCAGCCTGATTGTGCGGACCAAGGCGTCGCCACTGGCGCCCGCGATGCCAAAAGCACCAGCGGGTGCCTCTCCTCCGTCGCCGCCGGCGGAAGTGGCTGGTGAAGAGGTGCCGGCGGAGGGCAAGGAGAGGTCCAAGGGGGAAGGGAGAAAGCGGAGGCGGTGGGTCCTGGAGGCGCAGCTGGAGAACTGCTCCGAGGACACGACCGAGCTGGAGCGCGTGGTCCTCCAGCTCGAGCCCGGGCTGTCATACCGCGACTGCAATTGGGAGGCGGGCGGGTCCCCGCGCCCGGTGCTGCACCCGGGCGAGGTGGAACAGGTGTGCTTCGTGATCGAGGAGGACGTGTCGCCGGACGGCGGGCTCGGCGTCGAGGAACAGGACGGCAAGATCTTGTTCGGCATCCTAGGCATCGGCTGGAGGACCGAGATGGGCCAGAGGGGCTATCTTGCTACGAACAAGCTGGGGACCAGGCATATCACATGACGTTCTCAGACGAGACAACAGGCAATTTTGAGCAAGCTCGTGTGACAGAATGACCGAATTCTCTCGGCTCTAATCGTTGCCATACTACCGGAACCCAGCCTGCCTGAATGCACTTTATTCAACAGATGGCGATTTCCCTTGCCGGCCTCTCAAAGGCCACCTCCCTCTTTTAAAATATCCCCCTACTTGTACATGGGCACCTCGTAAATGACAATGCCGTTCTCTTAGCCTGGCCCTGATCCAAACAACCTTGTCGTGCAAAACAAATTGACGAGCTCGGCTCTTCCCAGACCGTGGCCATCTCCTCAGTGACCCTGGGAAAGGTCGCTCAAGCTAGATCCTGTGGTCTCCTATAGTACCATTTGTGGGGCCTGCTACTCGGTGGGTAGGCTTTGCCCCTCAGAAACCCTATTCGCGATGGCGATACATCAATCGTCGGCTCCTTTCAATAGTTTACAGACGTTGAGAGTTGGTACCGCAACCACTCAGCCCTTAGTGCTGCTCCCAATTGCCTTCCTTAAGAACCCCTTGCCCCGCGATTCAGGCTTCGGTGCACCCGCAATGGACCGCGGCTCCTTAATGAGAGATGGATCCAGCTTATCAGGAATCCTGGTGATGATTGAACGATAGTCGCCCTGGAATTTCGCGTTGGGAACAGGGACAGCAGCAGTCCTCCATATGTGATCTGACGTGTCGGCCATGAACCCTGTAAGCTTGGGTTGTCGCGGTGGCGGTATGCCACCAGAAGCACCATGGCTCGCTCTGAGGGTCGAAAGTCGTGATAGGCCAGCCGATAACATCGGCCGCCCGCGAGCCTTTTTGGCAATCAAAATCTCATCGAAGAGTCGGTTGTCGGGGTGGCTCGCGGGTTGCCTCTCTCGTTCATGGATGAACTCATTGAAAGCTTTGTTCCGTCAGCACAACTTGTCATGGCCGCCTGGTTGATTCCTTGGGGTCCTTGCTTACCTTGCGTATCTTTCATCATCGTCGCGTACTCCTGTTGGTCATACGGCAAGCTCCTAATAAAGCCACTCATGTCAAAGGCGTAAAGCTGGCCATTTTCCTTCTGCTGCTTGTTCGGCCGACTCATATACTTCCTATAGGTATACAGCAGGCTAGCAAGGCAGCGAACAAAAGCGGCGCGAACGCGGTCTGCGTGGAAGGCGACAGGGCAGACAAGGCAGACGAAGCCCAAGCAGCGATTGTGAGCGAGACAGCTACAACCCTTGCATTTGAATAGTCCGTCGCCCTCGGACCGTTCGTCGCAGATGTCGCAGACCGAATCTCGCTCTGCAACGTTCCATTCCATACAGTGCCCTTCTACCCATACTGTCGTGTCCGTGTTCTCAACGGGTTGGACAAGCATATTGGGCATCACAGTTGAGGCCGCGATTGTCGATTGTGCATAAGAGGATGGCGCATAGCCAGTGTGGTATGACGACTGAGAGTCCCCAGAAGTGGATGACACGGACAGATTTTGTGAGTGACCATTAAGAACCGGAATGCTGGGCCTGTGAAGTGGAGGGTGCTGTTCCACACCAAAGGACGAACTACGTCTCGATTTGGTATCAAAATGGCCAGAACGCTTCTCCTTCAGAGTGCCCGATACTGCGAAACCAGAGTCAGTCCGTGACACTGGCGTGGTCGGCATCGGCGGGAAAGTCATGGAGACTGGCGAGACAGATGAGTTAGGGCTCGTCTTCCCGGATCGTGCTGTCGCCGGCCTGTCCGATCTCGAGTGGTCAGGCTTGGCGTGACAAAACGCATTGAAAATTGGTTTTCGGATGCTGTTGGGCTGGTCTGGTTCGCCGAACGTAGATGAGTTCTGGGAGACCCATTTGCCCAGTGTGGCAGGTGCAGGCCTGGCGTTGAAGACGCCATCGTTCTCTGCCGAATAAGCATCGTAGGGGAACGCCTCGATGGCATAAGGGGGGGCACCAGTGGTAACACCATAGCGCAACTTGTGTGGCGCGGCGATTTGCAAAAGGGAGAAGAGCTTTCTGCGATGCTGCCGGGGTAGGCGATGGGGCTGCGACGTGGCGTCGATGGTGTCCCTGTCCAAATCCACAAGAACGTAGTCGTCCTCCGGGAGTTCGATATTGTCGTAGCGTCTCTCGATGCCGACGATGTAGGGACATGGGGCATCGAGCGCGGAGAGCAGTCTTGCCGGTAACACCGGTATGAAAACGCTAGCCCATTTCAGGGGGTACAGCAAATTGACAAGAGCATGGCATGCGAGGTGTAGCATCGCCGTGTAAGATGAGATAAAGATGATCCGCGATTCGGACATAGCGTACTCGAACAAGGCCACGATGTTCTCAAGAGACAGGCACCTAAAGAGAGCGTAGATGTCGATGTTGCGCGAGCCGGGCAGCTCGTTGACTGCCTCCTTGCGGCAGTAAAGACGGAGCTCTCTGACGCCAAGCTCTACCTGAGTCTTGGAGCTGATGGGGCTGACGGCTTCCATGCATAGGTTGACGACGTAGTGTTCAAGTGGCTGCCACCGTCCGACCTTGGGCGAGCTGGGCGGCACCCTCAATACCGCACCGTCGGTCATGGGCACGATAATGGACCGGAGCCAATCCTTCCAAAACGTTATTTTGGTCACATCCCGACCCAAGATGCCATATGCCCGTGGCGTCCACAGTCCGGTGTCACCTGCCGTGAGGCCGTCGATTTTGGATGCGGCACCGTGCCTGAGGGGCCGCAACATCTCGGTCATGAGGCTGATTTTCTCCTCCACGGTGCTGATCTGATCATCAAGAAGGTCCCTAGCGGGAGAACCAGACGGGATGGTGGGGAGTTTTGCGAGTAGCTGCGAGAGATGCGCACGCTCGGCCGCGAGGCGGGCTCCCAAACTAGCGGCGAGTTCTCTCTCCTCGTCCGACATGTGTTTCTGCCTCCACGATTCGCACTTCTTCTCGACTTGATCAGCAACGTCAGCGGTCAACGCGGTCCACACTATCACGGTGATCCCGTAGAGCTTCGAGTTATCGTCAGAGGTCATGGTGAAGCCGTGCCACGTAGCACGCGGGCGCTCGTCGGATGAGACCACTTGAATATCGTTAGGAAAAGCGAACATGGGCACATAGTCCGGAAATTTTCCCCTTCGAGTCTTTTCATCTGGCGAGGCTTTGGGATATCTGTCCAACAATTTGGGCTCAAAACGTCTCTTGAGAGGGTGCATGTCAGGGTCCATATTTAGAGGCTCCGGGGGCGGAATGACTGAATTATAATTGCTCAACCGCTTCGTGGTCCGGACAGAGGCTGGAATAACGTTAACACATGGTCCCGGATCAATCATCAGTCGTGACAATTCTGAAGCGGGAAATCTTACCTGGTCGTGCTCGAGGAGGAGCAGTCTGCCTCTTGACGCTGTTCATGTCCCTAAAACTGATCTTGCGTCGGATGCTTCCCTTTATGCTCTTCAAGGGGCTCATTCTCCCGCTGAGCTCGCCCTCCTCGGCCTTGATCCTCTCCGCGCGCGGGTTATTCACCATTGGGGGTCGCGCCTGCAGCTTGGCTCCAGCAGTGAAACTCAGGTCGTCCAAAAAGATCTCTCGCTCTGCGGCAAACTTCATAAGAGCCTTGTCGAAGTCGAAATCTGGCAGACCAGTGAAACCCACACCTTGTCCACCACCATTGGTCGTGGACGAGCCCTCGGCAGGCGCGGGCTCTATGGGACTGAAGGGGCTTTCATCGGAGCCACTGCCACCGTTGATAGGCGGCACTGCCCTTATGGTGGCGCTGCTTCTATTACTCCTGGTGCCCTCGTTTTCTTCCCCCAGCGTCTGTATAGAAAAGCGATTGTTCTCGTTGGAAGGGATCCTGGATATTCGGTTGATTGAACTCCGTCGAGAATGGCGGGCAGTGTCCTTGGTGGGGGTCTGGGTGAGCAAATCGGCAGCCTCGTTCTCGGCATCCTCCCTGATGGTATCGTTGAGCTGGAGGGAGCTCAGGGGTCGTGGATCAGGATCATTGTCATGGTAGGATATGTCTTCTATGCCGGCGATCCAGAAGTAGTCGGCGAGGGGAGCTGAGGAGGCGTCCATGGCCACTGGTCTGCTACTAGCTAGCTTGCACTTCTCTAAACCACTGCGCTCGCTCCTTCATGGGGTCATTGGTCGGCCAGAGGATGCGTTCTGGTCAGGCCCCAGGACTGGGGCGGGACTCGTACGGCGAGACCCGGTCTTGGACGGGCGGCGGTAGCTACCAGGAGTGCTTGCGACACGCAGCTGCTGGGCGGGGGCGTGGGCCTGGTGCCCCCTACGAGGAGGGAAAAGGACGTTTGACAAGTACTGTGGCGGATGCAAGCCGAGCTGTAGGGGCGGGGAGTCCAGTCGTCGCAGGTGTTGTCTCAAGACTGGGAGCTGTGGAAAGCAGCTGCAGTGGGAGAGGCGAAGGGATGTGTGAGGCGAGGTGGGGGTGGTGTGAGGTTGAGTGCGGGAGGGGAGACCAGAGGAGACGAGCGCTGCTGAGGTTTCTCGCAGGTGCGCCTCAGATCAATGCCCGGCGACAGGAGCTGTCTAGAGTAAGGGGTACGTAGCAAGCTAGGCGATACTGGTCTGAGGGTCGAACGTGAGGGTGAGGGCGAGGGCGAGGGCGAGAGTGAGGGTGGATGTGAGGTTCGGCAACAGGAGTGGCAGCAGCAGGGACAGGAGTCGGGTCGGTGACAGGGCTGGGCTGGCACAGGCACGCCGTTCAAGAACAAACAGCAGTCTGTCAAATGAAGCGTGGGGAGGAAAAAGTAGCAAGAGTGGGCGCCGCCTTTCCGTGTTTCGGGGATTGAGGAAGGAAAATTCACGGCACGCAGTCCCGTCCGCATTCAGGTCTACCTACGGTCCTAGCAAGGAGCAGGAGGAGGAGCAGGAGCAGGAGCAGGAGCAGTTGGACTTGACTTGTTGGTAATAAAGCTACCTAGGCAAGCCTGGCAAGTAAACCGAGGGCGCGCACCTTTTTCTCTGGGCAGTCTGGCAGTATGGAAGATGCAAGTCGACCGAGGGCGGTAGCCATTGGTGGCCAGCGGAGGAGACAGGCCAGTCCCGGGTCCCAGACCAGTCCAGGGTTCAATGAAATCCCTGTGGGTCTGTTCTCTGGGCTTCGGTCCCTTGAACGGTCCCTGAGGGGCGGTGGGCAAATCGGAGAAGCAACGGTGGGGGTCGGGGGTCTGATGAAGGCTCCACTCCGCACTAGTCGTCCGTGTCTGCTTTCTGCCCGTCTGTCTGTCTGGCTCTCCAGCTCAGGCCAGCGCAGTCTGCCAGTAAGTTCCAGCCCCACCATGCATCACAGCCCGCCGCCGTTCCTGAATGCTTCTGTCCAGGCCACCCAGGGGCCAGCACACACCTATCGAGGTAGGCAAAAAGCACGCACGGTTGGAACTTCCCTCGCTGCAAGGCCCGTCCTATACACACCAGTTCATCACACCTGCTTGCTTTGTTGAGGTGGTCTGCGCGGCGCAATCTCAAAAGCCAATTCGCTTTTCCTCCCAGCAGGACCCGGTACAGTAGATAGCAAGTAATTGGTACCTCGACACATCAGATCCTCATACATGTACTTGTACTGTGTATGTCTGGATGTGGCCCCAAGTGGACATCGCATTCTGCGCACCACTAGCCTACATAGCAAGCAATTACCCAGGCACCTGGGGCAGATAATTACCTATGTAGTTCTAGGGCACCTCAATTCAGGGGCAGCGTACACAATACTGGAGTCTGTACTGGATTCCACTAGGACGAGAGATGCAATACTTGCCTTTAAAGGGATGTGGTCTGGTCGCTCCTTCTCATGTACAGTATACGCCCGCACGCTCCTCCGTAGGGCAACAAAGGAAGGCAGGGGCAAGCTTTGTGAGCCGACCTCTCTCCTTCCTTCCTTCTCCCACCTCCCCCCCCGGCCTTGCTTACAGTTCTGACAGCTGTTGTTGGTGATACTCCGTCCCATCCCATCTATCAGAACCTCGGAACCAACGACGAGATTGGCGTTCATCCCGTCCCCTCTCTGCTTCTTTTTTTATGATGTGCATCTTGTTGTCATTTCGATCCCTCTCTCTCCCCTGGTTTGCATCTGGACCGTCTGTTCCCTTATTGTGCAGAAGCAAGTACCCTGTCGTGACATGACGCTGGCACGAACCTAGATGTGGGTAGCGATCTTGTCAATGCCCAATTTTTGTGCCCAAGCGACCAGGTCCGGCTTGCTCCAAACTCCAGGTATCTCCCCCGTGCCGTTGCACTGCTGGGCCGTTCCATATTCATTCTTTCCCCCCCCCCCTTCCCCCATTGACAGGGCGTATCCTTTTGCCGATGACTCGAAGACACGAGACACCCAGTCGACTGTGCCCTTCTTCCCTCTGCATGTTTTGGTGCTGGGCCGTGTTTCGGGTGCCCACAATCTGGCCAACTTCGTCCACATCCGTGTACCGTGTATGCAATAGCATGCACGCCCTGGATCGTCGATCCATCCCAGCACCGCTCCTGCAGGACTCCAGGAATGGCAAGTGAGAGAATGTGGTGGTGGGGCCAACACGCGCCCCAGGGCCCAGGTTGGCAACCACCGCCCCAGAAGGGCAGTCTGGGTTGCCGATCACTGTGAGATCTAACTGCGATGCAGCACAAAGAAAGAAGCCCTCTCGAGGCCCTCAGCATCCCGGTCGCTCAGTCGGGCACTCAGTCAGCACAGCCGGCCAGCCAAGTTATCCCAGACTTCCCGAGCACGAAGCCGAGCCTCGGGGAAGCCATTGTAGAATGTAGAATGGCTGCGATGAGTGGTGATAACGGCTGTGGGGTGGGCCAACGTCTCACATGCTAATCCATGCTCATCAGTCGTCGCTGTCATCTGTGATAGAGCATCCGGCACGGTACCGTTACATGACAGCTTCTGCTCTGCTGCTGCCTTTGTTGGCGTAGCGGAGAGCAGCCTGTGCAGCGGTACGAGTCGCCTCGTTTCATCTGCACGCAACATGCCTTTCAACCTCCGATGGCACGCTGTGCAGCGCAGTTTGCGCGAGCTTGTCCAATTCAGATCATCAGATTGCTTCTCCTGCCCCCCACCCCCCATGTCCCCGGAGGCCATCTCCCGACACCGCGTCAACCTTCGCGCTAGCTCAGGGGCAACAAGAAGGGGATAAACGACGGGCGCGGGCGCGGGCGCACGTCGAACGCAGGTGCCAGACGCTGCTCCAACGCCCGTCAACCACACTTCGCGAACCAGACAACCACTCCATCGTGGCCTTCCTTTCCACTTCTATTTTGGTACCCGTTGCCGGTCACTTCTCATTTTCCCTCATTACAGGAATACGGGGGGGAATTGTTTCCTGCACCGGCCATTGTCAACTGGGGAACCCTTGATAATCGAGATTCCTCCCCAATCCCGGCTTGCCTTTCTCACAAAGGTCTACCCCTGCCCGAGGTCACCCAATCTGGGTCGTATTGCTGTTATTCTCCGGGCTAGCAAGCCGAGGAAAAGGCACAGACTCGGAGAGGGCAAACGTCTGTGTGCAAATGCGGCTCTCGTGCCAAGGGGAACAGACGGCCATGCCCTGCAGGTCCAACCCCTCTTCCGCCACAAGGAATTCTGCATCCGGATGAGGAATCAGTCTGGTCTACAGTACCGGGGTTTTCCATTCTCCCTCCGTTACATGGACTATATCTCACATTTGTCCTATATGAACTGAGTTCAGCCTTGTCTCTTGGCAAACACTTGTTAGTCCACCACCCTCGAACGCGAACGGCCCTAGACACCACAAGCGCGTACATTGTACTGAAAATGCCGACGCGTCTTCTGGCTAAACTTGCCCTGGGAAGAAAAAAATCCGTACAATGTGATAGCAACTATAGACGTCACGTTGCGTCGGAAAGGCGCCCGCACCACACACCATGGCATAAGACAGCATGCGGCAGCACTTCCTCGTACATACATGGAACTCCTAAGACAATACGGCACACAATCCGGTTTCCGGGATCGCAGAAGTCTCTGCTGCAGCATACTTGTTTGACCAGGCGAGTTGCGTGCCCGGGCAAGCTCTTCCGGTGCCACAACCTCTGCCGCCGGTTTCCCACTGTTGGCGTCACAGTTTCAGTTGCCCACAAGATAATAAGTGAAGCTCATGTAAGTTGCCAGGCCGCCAGCGGCCGGTCAATGCCGTGCTACGAGAGCTCTCCTTTTGTCGTGTGCTTCCAATATATCCCGGATGCTATAGGCCGAGAAGAATTTTTTTCCCTCCCCATTTAGCCTTTGCGCGAGGCTGAGGGCCCGCATCGCACTGCATGAGGCTCATATACGACCTCGCAGGGGACGCCGGAAAGTTTAATCTTCGCACCGATGCGACGCCCGACCCCCGGACCCTCGCCGACCTTTTTCCAAGCCAGCAGTGGTGCCCCTTCCCGGATCTCGCTTCCGGCCATTGGTAGCTCGTCCAAGTTCAATGCTACTGTTGCCCTCTTTTTCCTTCTTTTTGTTTAGTGCGAGAGCGGTCGCATGTGTTACGCGGTGGCAGACCGCCCTAGGAGACTAATGTTGGTTGCAAACCGACGCCACGACCGCCGGTCCGTGACGTTGTTCCCTTGTTTGTTGATCATCCGCGACGATTCCCCCACACCCCTCCCCCTGACCGGAAATCCTCATGTTGCGCATTTCGTTCAGTACGACATAACAAAGCATCGGGGCTCGGCTGCTACCGGCCGTTGAAAACCATACAATAATTATCTTGGGACGGACTCAAGCCCCCTTGTGGTGGGGAAAGTGAATTATGAACACTGCAACTCTGTGATGCGTGGACGACGGACTGGTCTAGACCGTCTCTTTTGCACACTCCTATGTCCTATCTGTTTCTATCTTGTCCAGGGTCAAGGCATCAGACCGGGCTGTCGGGTCACCGCCCTCAGCCTGCGCACAACGGGGACATATTTATATCACCATGACCGCCGGCCGCAGGGTCAGGGGTTTGAACCGGTCCGGGCCTGGATCCGCGCATCCCTAATATAGCAGAACAGCCTTTACCGTTATGGCCGACGCGACGCGTGACTCGCGCCCGTCTCCCACGTGGAGGAGGCGACTCTTGTCTCTGTTTGTCGTGTGTTGCCAAGAAAAGCGAAGTTGGGGTCGCTGCTGCTCTGCTTCTTCAGCGGAGATCAGAATTAAAGCTTGTTTCACCAGTCCTTGTTGACTCATCTTTGACTCGTAGCTGTGGGGAGCAAGACCCTGACGGATCGACGGCTTCATATGCCACTTGTCACGTTCGCCGAGGTAATGGGAGAGATGGCACAGGTGATATTCATGTGCCTGTAATGAGGCTCAGTGACGGAAGCAGCAGGCCGGATACTTTGTTCAAGGAGATGTCGCTGCAGTACTAAGTGGTACGGGACTGTTGTGAAGCTGTGCTACTGTGTG
Organism: Diaporthe velutina; assembly: GCA_038088505.1. Lineage (NCBI taxonomy): Eukaryota > Fungi > Ascomycota > Sordariomycetes > Diaporthales > Diaporthaceae > Diaporthe > Diaporthe velutina. Next base: position 581,103 of record JBBWSJ010000019.1, on the reverse strand, counting down.
AATCTCCTTGCTCTGTTGTGCAGGCCGACTTGATACTCTTCAGGATGGCGCCCCTTCGATACACAAGCTGAATTATGCCTGGATGACTTCCTCTATTTTCCGGAGTCTGTCAGCAGACCTTCCGCGACTCGAGGGCTTCTGGGACTCTCGGCCGGCGGCCTAGGCGACAGTCATCTAGGTTCTGCCCGGGCCAACCCCAGATTGTCCGAGTAATGCATCTAATTCGTGGGTATCATCATCATCCTCACCACGGAGCGCTATGTTCTCCCTGTCCAGGTCGTGATCCTCGCTCATGGCCCGAGTCCACACACATCCTCCCAGATGCCCCGCCCCCGCCCTCCCCAAATCAAAGCTCAACCCGTCCCGACCGGCCCCGAACCACCGGGCCCACCATCCTTGGGCTTCGGCTTGGGCACCTTCTCATATGCGTTCGGGCTGGGCTTCCTCTTCCTGCGCCCGTCATCGCCTTTTCGCCGGCCGCGCCCGTGCTTGTGCCCATGCCCGCAGTCCTTGCCCGCCTGGTCGCCGTTCACCCGGCGCGAGGGCCCCTCGCCCGAGCCGGAGTCAGAGTCGTCGGATGATGACGAGCTGGAGGAGTCGGAGGAGGACTCGTCGCTGGACTCGTCCACCGCCTTGGGGGCGTGGTAGATGCAGCATACTGTCGCGCTGGTCAGAGAGTGGAAACCGCAAGGATTCAGGATAAGACTTTTTCTGCTTCTTACCTTTTGACGACTTCTTGCCCATGCCCTCGTTGTCCACCACGCTCTCCGCCCACTGCACCCGGGGGCCCCGGTTCCTCTGCGCGCCGCGCAGCCGTAGGATCGGTGATTGTGTCTGCGCTTGCGTCTGGGTCTGTGCCACTGTGCCCGGCCCTGCGCTTCTCGTCGCCTGCGAGGGTCCGCCAGCGCCGCCGCCGCCGCCGGCGCCGGATGTCTGTTGATCTGATGGACCCTGTGCCATTGTGGAGTGTGGAAGGGAGCGTAGAAAAGTGTCGTTAAGTGTGAACGGCGCTGCGCACTGTGGAGCTTCGCTGGCGAGAGGTGGAGCGCGGCAGCCGGGGAGCAGGTCGACCTTGAGGGTGCTGGTTGTGCGCCTCGTCTTGGAACGCCCTTTGTCGTTTGCTGATGGAATGTTTCCCGGTGCAGGGGAGGGGTAGGCAGGTGGAGCGTGGTGATTCTCAAAGAAGGTGCTCGCTTTGCTTAGTCACTGGGCCACTGACTTTTGGTGTAGGTTGTTTGTGGTGATGATGGTTCCTAGGAAGCGGCTACTTTTTTCGGTGTGGTTCGTGCCTGGCGGATGTCAAATTACGTCGTGTGACCTTTGAGATCGGATCGGGTGCGGTCTGCCAATGCTTTGCCGACAGTCATTCAGTGAGGGGTGCAGTGTGGTGTTAGACCGCTCGGACGTTTTATGACCCCCGCGTCATCCCGCTTCCTAGGGCCGGCAGCGGCCAGCTACCAGGTCGCTGTCTCGGCGGGGTAGCTCCCGGCGCTCGAGCTTGAGGCTCATCGTAGGGCGGGCCGGCCGCTTGTCAGGTCGCTTGTCAGGTCGCACTCCAGTCTTTAACGCCCCATTCCTTTCACCATACATGATTAGTGGTGGAGTGGTATATTGGCATGCTATTTTCTATTTTTACGACACGAATTTGCTCATTGTTCATTCGAGCCTACCATGCCTCAGCAGATTTCGCTCTCCCAACGTCCTTGTCCCTTCTCTTTGCCCCCGTCATGCTCTTCCGTGGTCGCTTCTTGCTCGTCTCGGCAGTCTTGCGGACCTTGTTATACAGCCATGCATTAAGGGGCGGTCGGCACCCGATAAAGCGGCCCTCTGGAGAGAAGACATCCACAACTGGCCAATTGGGCTCAAGTTCGCCGGACTCAGCATGATGAGAATTCTCATCTTCCACATCTGGGTCTGAGAGGTCCAATTCCTGGAGGATCTCTTCCCTGCCCGCCCTGATGGCCTTCTTGGATGACGGCCTGGATTTGGGCAGGGCAGGTGAAGGCGCGAACAAGGTCTTCGTCCGGACCTGTGCAGTAAATTCCACCCACCCACATCCCTCGATGAGAATATCAAGCGACAGGACACGATAGGGGAGACGGTCAACCTTGATTCCAACGGCGTCTTTCCTGGTGATGGGGCCTGCGCGTTTCTTGGTGACGTCCCACTGCAATTTGAACGACCCGGCACGCTTGATTTTCTTCCCCGTGCCAGGGACAGATATGTTACCAGCATTGATATCAGATGTCTGTTCCTGTATATCGATTGCCTTCTCCGTTGCCGTCAGATGTGGTTCAATGGGCGTAAATGCGTAGCCAAGGAATATGAGGTCCGGCGTCCGCGGTGTGATCCTGATGAAGCCGCCGATCAGAAGCGACTGGCCAGGCTTGATGACATGTTGCTCGGGGCTTGCACGAGCCCTCATGACAAGCGAAGGTCGATGCTCTTCTCGGACCCAAGTCTCCAGTTCGCTGCGTTCGAGCCCGGGTAGGTCGATGAGCTCGCCCTTCCCTCCGCCAAATGGGACCCGGATGGGAGACGCAGTAGTCCCCGGCAATGCCGAAACGACCGGCATACGAGGAAAATTCGTCTCTTCTTGTGGTGGTGGCAACAGAGAATCATCCCCAAGGTCGTCAATGTCCGGTAGCACAGCATGCCTGGCATCCTCCTTGTCGACTATCGGTGCGAGATCGTGTTCTTTCCGAGGCTGGACAGCCACTGAAATATCGTGTCTGGATTCCTTCCAATCCATGCGGCCTTTGGGGAACACGGCATCGAAGAGCTGGCTCTTGCCGACATTCACCTTGCCGACCATCCATCCAGCGCCTCCTCGCTTCCATATTTCCTCCTTGACCTCCTTGGTCCACCAGCTCCGCTTAGCACTCACGCACCTCACATTACCCAGCCTCACATGCCTCGAGTCACGCGGGAGTGCATTCCTCAGGATCTCGACTAGAGTGGGCATCAGCCTGTCCACCTGTTCCTTGCTTGGCGCCAACAGGTCGGATCTGGTTATGATAAAGCTCATTTCGGTCTTCTTCCCTTGGAAGAACTTTCCGGACTGCGAGCGGCGGTTTTTGCTGCGTAGTGGCATCAGGTCCAGCAGCCGGTGAACCTGTGGTAGGAGCGACATAGGGAAATCCGCGGCGTCAAGGACGTGATAGACATGGTTGTACTTGTACGGCGACTCTTGGATCGTCTCACGGATTGCCTCTATGGTGGGGTGGTAGATAGGAGTCCCGGTGTGATGATGGATGAGATTGTGGCAGCGGTCACAGAACGGCACATCAGGCGTCTCGCTGCTCTCCTCCTTGGCACGCTGTGGGAGCGCGGCATTGGCGAGACCAATGCGCTCCAGGAGATCACCACGATTCTGCAGGGCGTCTTGAAGAATCTCATCTTCTCTACTTTGGCGCTGTCCTTCGTTCAAAAGGCCCAAGTAGGCCTTGACGGCTCTCCTATCTAGGCTGAAATACCCTGGTTCGTCTGGAACTGCCGTCTGCGAGAGAGCGCCACAGCCAGCACACTGCACTGGTAGCGTTCGGGCCGGAGCGGGCTGGATGGAGTCCTCATCTTGCTTTGGTCGTCTTAATAAGTGCAGTTTTCTAGCCTGGCGCAGTGGCAGAAGTCGATGCTCTGGGGCACCGGTGGTTGTGCCATGATTCGACCTATACGAGGTTTGGCCTCTAGTCGCGGCAGGACAAAGGTATAATGGTAGAGTAGAGCCTAGTGAGGTGCCATGATCAATGTTGACAAAGCCTCGCAGCAGTCGCGAACACGATATCTGCTTGGCTCCGGGTTTCATTGCGTCAAGGCATTACCGTTCGCAGCGGCGCAAAGAGTTGAATAAGTAAGGTCTATTACAGCCAATGCAATTTGAGAAGTGATGCAAGCCCTGGAGACTTTTTTGAGTCCTTGGGCTGTGATAAGGCCTGCCAGCCGCGAGATAAGCCTTCAGCAGGGGTCCACTGCCGCCGCGGCAGGACCTCGATTGGCCCTGGTCGCATTCAACTACATGAAATTTCCAGATCGACGACCAGCCTGGGTTTGCTGGCATATGACGGCGACGACGGCGGCGACGGAGAAAGCAATTACACGGCATTCGGCCAACATCCTACTCCCCCACCGTGATTTTTGAGCCTTGTCGAGGCTCAGTCCCGCCGCCCAAGATGTCGAGAGTAGGAATGCGAATGAACAAGCTGAAATCTGTAAGCCTTTTACCCATGCAGTTTGCGACCGACTAAATCATCTGACGCCCGTTATAGCAGGTAAAGAGCTCTCACCCGACGATTCCCCAGTGCCCGACTCCCAAAGCCCAGCCGCGTCCAACATAGTACTAACCACCATACGAACCACAGCTTGTCAGCGTGAGGAACGGGCCTGGGGCGGCAAAGCTGCCCACGAACGTGACCAAGATACACCTAGAGTTCGCCCACAGGATCAACGACGGACACATGGGCGGCCGCAAGTTCTGGCAAGAAAATTTGCCGCGATTAAAATACCACAACCCCGAGGTGCCGATGATCGTGAACCGGACGCACGAGCAGACGGGCCCCGCGACGCTGAGCATCTACATGAGCGGCGACGCGCCACAGCAGCCGGCGCAGATAGAGGGCCCCACGGGCGCGGCGCCGAAGCGCGCCGTCGCGATGACCGACGCATGGCGCACCATCGCGAGCTCGACCACGGGGAACGCGAGGGCGCCGCCGCCGGCGGAGGGGGAGACGGTGGTCACGATCAACATGAAGAACGTGCGGTCGACCGAAATACTGAGGCAGTTCCTCGAGAAGACAGGCGCGGCGGAGGTGGAGCCGTCGCCCGAGGACCAGGAGGATATGGCGAGGCTGCTGGAGCTGCAGGAGCGCGCCGTGTACGACAAGGAAGTGCAGAAGAGGTACCGCGAGAAGATCCAGTCCGAAAAGAAGCTGCTGGAGAGGGCGAGGCAGGAGGCGGATGCGCTCAAGGCGGACAAGTGAGGGCTTTGCCGAGTCTTTTGGGTTTGAAGACGGCGAGAGGGCGCGGGTGGTCCACGATACGATAGCCGCGTCGTGTAGTCAAAAGCGCGTGCCTACGCGCTAGAAACAATAATGGCTCTTGTACAAGGTATCGCCCTATCCTCCTCATGCGAGAAACATCATTGTGCAGTGCTGTGTTCTCTCTCACGCGCAAGAATTACGCAAGACTGAACCCGAGCGCACAAGGAATGCATAGCCAACCTGAGCGCCCTCCCCATTCCCAATCCACTTCGGCCCAAGCAACTTTCACCTCACCTACTTCAGTGGCCCCAGCTACATCAGGCAGCCTGGGCTTGATTTCTGGATAATGAGCACTGTAGGCACAGAATGGATGTGAATCTGATTCTTGGCATGTTGCAGCATGCCTGTCTAACCTGCATTTTGTGTCCCTATCCTTCAGGGACAGCTCATACCCAAGAAGAGCTCGCCCAGTGATGCATTACAATGTCCCATAATGCTCTCTGGGGACAAGCTCATCCCCTGTGATTCAAGAAAGTCGTAATGAAACAACGCCATTTCTTATGCATACGTTCCGGGCTTTACTTTAGCCCAAACCCTTCGCTCTCATGCACAGAGTCCCACAACAGCTTTTCCAGCCTCTCCCTTGACTTATACCTCCACAGCTGCAGCGCATTGAAACATGTTCTAGCCGTTGGATATCTGCCGTTATCATCACCAAGGCACGAGATCCTAATGGTCAATGACGCAGCTCCCATGGCTGGGATGCGGTCACTGCCAGTGATAAATGCGAGGAGCCTTCTTTGTTCTCTTGGACCCGCACGCTCAAAAGATTCCCAGAACCACCTCAATGTTGGCTCCGTCTGATCCGGATTGCTGGTTTTATTTCCCCAATTTTCATACTCCGCTGACACACGCAGCGACGCGATATCCAACGGCTCGTCGGAGCCCCGAACCAGCAGCTCGATCTCCTCTGGTCGAAATAGCGAGAGCGCATTACCGCCGCAGACTGTGAAGAACCCACGCTTGAACGGCTCGAATTGGCGAGTTACGGCAGCGTCGAGAAGGTACTTGACATAGAAATCGACATACTCACGGCGGTTGGAGTTAGTGACGGGCCGGGTGAGACCACCAGGGCAAAGAGGCACCCGCTCGGTGTAGCCGTACTTTTCGACGTCAATGACGAAATCAAGGCAGAAGGTGGACTCGACGTCGCCATCATATTCGAGTAGTTGGCGCAGTCCTTTGGCAAGACGCGGGCGGAACTCTGCCAGGTCGTCAAGGGTATATGCCATGACAGGCCTGGGCTGGGTCGAAAGACCTGGAGAAGGCGGCGGGGCAGCTGTTAAAAGCTTGCGGAAGGCGAACGGTGGGAATGCAACATCGAGAATGGTGGAGTTGTAGATCGCAAGGCCGAAGACCACGCCCACCAGGAAGAACTGGTCTGATGTCTCGAAAGAGTTTGGGTTGAAGTAGCAATACTGCGAATCTTCGTCATATACGAACATCCCTTGCGCCACTCGTTAGTATTATGCAAGTGTCTGACAGGAACAACTTTGAACATACCGTGGTCTGGGTTGAAGACTTCCCTAACAAGCAGCAGGAACCACTCTTTTTTCAACCCTCCAGCATCGACTCCTTCTTCGCCTTGGAATACGATACGCAGTCCCTTCTTGATGTCCTCCCCGCCGCCGCCAATGACTTCGCTCACCCCTGTCAGGCTGTCCTCTACAAGACAATCGCGTCTCACGTTAAGTGTCAAGTACTGTTCGACGTTTCTCCGACTCAATATGCTATCAAAGAAGGCATCCCTCGCTTTGTTATGCATTTGTCGTTTGGCATCATGTTCCAATATCTGTATCTTGGCGCCGATACTGAGGAGGAACGGGAATTGGCAGAATGAAAATTTGCTCCTTTTGCGTTCCCAAGCCTCGAAGTCCGCGACAAGATCCGAGTCGTCGAGCAGCGTGATATAGAAGTCGCTTGTGGGCACTATTTGTCCCCTCGCTTGAACCTGATCCCGAACGCTTGTGCTGTTCAAGACCTCATCCTGTGAGGACGGAGTGCCTGCGATGTGTCTTCGATGATGCGCGTTGTTGTTTGCGGCGAAGAGCAGACCAATGACACGAGCAGCAGCCTTGGTTTGCCAGTCATCATGGTACACGATCTTGGGTTGCTCCTTAGGCTTCTTCGATCTGGATGGGCGCGGCTGGCCAACGGCAGCATGAAGGGTCGCTGGGGACCGACCAGCAGCCATGTTCGGAATCAATCCAGCTGTCACGTCAACCTTGACCTCGTGCTTCTTTTCGTTCTGCCGGATTAATCTGTAAGCTAGGAAGCCCCCGGCAAAGTCCTTCAACTGGATAAAATGAGACTCTGGCAGCCTTGCAAACCAGGAGACGAGGTGATTGTGGCAGTCAGCCGGTGTGTTAGACAGGAGGCCAAGTGTACGTTTGATGATGGGCGAGTGCTGCCCAGAGACTGGTCCTGAACCGCGCAACGGCCCAGATGTGTATGGGCCATTGAATTGTTTAATTGGCCCATGAGGTAAGTGCCCCGTGAAATTATGGAAAGAGGCGTGCAGGAGCGGGTTCGCCGCTATAATGAGCAAGAAGCGGAGGTCTTCAGGGCTGTTGACCGGTCTTCCTGGCCGTTTAAGAATGTTCTCCGTGACTTTGAGGAGCGTCTTTCGCAAATGCTCCTGCGCCTCAAGAATATGACTATCGATCTGCTTCAGTTCCGAGTCCGTAGGCTCATCGAACTCGAAAGTCTGCGCGAGTCCGTCATAAACATCCGCCCAACGCTCCCCCGCATTGATGACGGTGTGGTACCAAGTATCTACCTCTGCCCAGTCGATATTAGGGTTCCTGCTTGTAACAGTCGAGTCCTCGTCACTGCGATATGAAGGGGTCCGGTTCGGGACGGGTTTTTCCTTTCGGCCAGTCCACCATGAACCGTTCTCGGCAAAATCCCCAACCATCAGCATTTTGGCATCAAGTTCGGCTATAGACTGCTCCTGCGACGGAACTTCCTTTGGGGGCTCCGAGGGTCGTCGCCTAGACGGCTGAGGGGCTCGGCGGTTGGTGTAGCGTGGCTGTCGCAGCATGAAAGACGAATTGATGCAGGCTATTGGCGGAGTGAAGCAACTAATGAGATAGTCCTCAAGGGGCCTGAAAAGCCTTTTCCCGTCTGGATCCACACATCTGGCGTTCTGCTCGATGGAAAGCCTCTCGAAACCTCCGATCTCTGGTCTTGTTTCTGGGTACGAGGAGGAATAGGACCTTTGCGAAAACATCGCCGGCCGTGTGAAATTCACGTTGGCGCTTCGGTCCTCCGTACTTCCATGAGCTGGATTTGATATTCCAGCTTTCGGCGTAGTTACCTCATCCCTGCCCAGTCTCTGTCGCCCAGCGGCTGTCGCGTCGATATCATTTGCGGCTCCGGGCGGCCTGTACGTCTCCAGTGGACGGCTGCCATCCCTTGAGTCTGTTGATGTGCGCCTAGCTGCCAGGGCTACAACCAAATAATTCTTCAAGCAGTCTCTCACCAGGTGTTTCGTGCCTTCAAGTGATATGGGCGCTAGTGACGATGATTTAGATCCCCAAAATTTTCGAACATATGATGCAGCATACACTCACACTTTGAACTGGGAGTGGCGTCCTCCGATGACCGCCTGTGGCCTACAATGCGGATACTCGACTCGACCACACTGTTAATGTCGACGAGGTCGTTAATAGTCATGCAAAGGGTGCACTTGAAAACCTTGAGCCCCTTGGGCCATCTCGACATTGCACCACATGTCATGCAGTTACCCGATGCGAAGTCCTTGTCCGAGGTGGGCCTCCCATTTACCTTTGGCGGGCCCGTAGGTTGCGCAGGCCTTTTCTGCTTGGAACCAGGCCCCAACCCCAGCATCTCGGCATCCGAGTCCGAATCTGAGTCGAAATCGTCGGGAGACGGATTCTTTGGGGCCATCTTCCTCTTGTTCTTGGAGAACAATGACGGGAAGGGATGGCTCATAGAGCGGCCATGACTGGATGGCCTTGGGTTGGGTGCGGAGCGATGCTCAGCAGGAAGAGTGGGAATCAGATCTAGAGGGACCTGGGAGGCGTCCACGAGATTTGGGTCGCTGGGTCGCGAGGAGGTTGCGACCGGTCTGCGCGCCGGCGGTCTAGATAGTTGCTGTCGGACATCCTCAAGCTCTGGTCGTGGCAGCGGTGGCAGTGGTGCCTCTCGCGAAGGCGGAAGCGGCAGAGGGTCGTTGAGCCGAGAGGGCCAGGGCGCCATATTCGTATTGGTGTGTGCGAGGGGGCGGATGTGGTGAAAGGGGGTATCTTGTGAGGCTTGGCATGGCACTGGCAGGCTTTTGAGAGAACAGGACAGCGTCAACGAGCATCTAGTCTAGAAACTCTCAAGCTGCCGAAGTGTGCGACGCCTGCTCGGCCGGCTTATCAAGTGCAGGTGGGTAGCAGCTTCCAATGTGTCGACAGCCACACAGAAGTCACCGCAATGACGTCGCAAATGGATGGGCCTGTCACAAGGACCCGGCGTGGTGACACGGCACTCGAGAGTTGAGACGCGAAGGCCCAGTACAGCACACAGTACAGTACAGCACAGCACAGCCAGCACAGCCTTCGAAGTGGGACGGGCCGATCGGAACGTTGTTCAAGGGACAGGGTCTTGCGTGTACGTGAAAGTATGTACGAGCATGAGCCGAGCTGAGCCGAGCAGAGCAGAGCAAAACAAAATAGGCCAGGGCGTCAACGAGAGGTGTTGCTGCGCAGCATTGGGCACAGATATAGATAGGTAGGTATCTCTGTCCGCTCAGGGGGTGCGTGCAACTGCGACTGGCACTGCCCAGACCAAGGCTTGGAAGCTGAAGCTGCTGGAGACGAGGGCGCAGACGCCAGGTCCGAAGCCCTGCATGTGGTTCCCCTCGAAGACGACGTTCAAGGGGCTGACCAAGCTGTGTGTGCGTGTTCGTGCAAAGCAAGTCGTGTGCCTGAGGAGGTCTGGCCTGCTATGCTCTGGTCCAGAGACTCAGGCTGTGGTCGTTGGGGATGGGAGGCAGGGAACAAACGGACAACCTGCCAGCCAGCCAGGCTTTGACGTTTGACAGTGGCAGGTGCGAGTGGAATGGCCGGCCAGTGGTACGTGGTACCTGCCTTGAAACAAAGGGTCTCGTACCGAAATGCCGAGCGCCCGTGTACCGTAGGTAGTGCAATCACACCCCCATGCCCCCTTGTCCGGCAAGCCTGCAGATCCCTATTGTGCGCTAGCCCAGTGTGGCAGTGGATCCAGATCGCCGGGTTATAAACATGTGCCAGGGGCAGGGGACCTCTGCTGCGGTACTACACTCCCCTCCACCTGACTGACTGTTTAATGAGACGCATGTGCCTTGTGCGTACATGTCGTCCACAGCAAGTTCTCGCGTAGAAATTGCATTATTTGCATCATGGGCGTTGAACTCACGCTACGGAGTTCGGCATGCTCTCCCTCCTGGTGTGCGATCGTCCTATGAGCTGCTATCAGTCAAGCAGTCTCGACTGAGAGATGCTCAATGTAATGCCGCCCCCTGAGATGCTAGGGGCGGGTCTCTCACGCAGTTCCAATACCCTTATCATCCCACTTCAGCTTCTGTTGGCATTGCTTTTCGCCCATCCGCCAACGTACCTGCCCCAAGAAGTCTACCTGATCAGATGTCTTGGAGAGCAAAAGGATGAGTTCCTCGTCGACGAAAAGAATATGGCAGCATCACCTACGCACCTAGATGCAATCCTGCCCAGAGACTGGAGGAATGCTGTGATGACCAACTTGAGTGGCCAAATGCCGTCGAGGACACTTTTGTTCGCTTAGTGCAGTGGGCATCCAAGAAAGACTGCACACTATCCATAGAGCTCGAGTCGGATCCAAACTCTGAAGGACTGGCGGTCCTCCTACATTGCAGCTGTTGCAAAAGTCAAGGCACGACTCGGACGTGCCACAAGCCCTTGTGTGAGCTCGGCTCCCAGAATCAATTTGTCCAAGGTGCGGACAAATTGAAACAGGCCTCATCAAAGCCCAATTAATCGCCTGTTCTAGGTAATTCTTCCCCAATTGTCAGTGTTGTACTTACCTCCCCCAAGATGTGCTTTCAGTGCCATCACCGAGCGTGAGACGGGTCAATGCAAGCAACAGTGTGCTAAGCACGTTTGGAGAGCATACAACGAACTATTCTGTGCCTACATCAGCAGACATTTCCGTCCCTTGCAAAAGCAAAACAGCCTCCAAGGACTACACTGAAGCTCCCTCTGTAACGCCAATTTTGTAAGTGATGGAGTCAAGCAGCTCACTTGCCATCGATTGTATGCTACACTAGGGGGATCCACTCTATGACCCAGCCATGTTCAAGACAACTATGCGCTTGCGAACAACATCTTTGGGAGCAAGGTAGCTGGCAAAGAGGTACATGGCTTCATCATCATGTACTTGGTGTGTGTCAACAGCCAATCGCTTGAGTTCGACAGCGTAGAGGCAATCATGGACTGAATCCCGAGATTTGCTTTACAATTGATTAAAAATACGAGCATCACACCAAATGACTATATGCTCACCTGAGTAAGCAGAGACGAAACCGTCAAGACGATGATGTTTCACCATCGAAAGCCGAGGGAACGATACGCGAAAATTCCAGGCCCTGGCACCATGCACAAGTCTAAATAGAGCACGATATTGACGAGTGACCTCTTTTGAAGACAAAGATGAGAGTATATATGTATGAATGATCTTCCTGTTGTCAATGCAACAGAGCAGATGGCATTAGTAAACGCTTAGGAGAAATTCTGCTCACTTTGGAGCAGACAACGCAGCGATTCGATCCATGCATGTAAGCCCCAAGACAGCACCTTGCACCGGCTAGCCCGCAAGGAAAGAAGCAAACTTGTCCTTTACCTCAAACTCGGAGTTGATGTACTTCAACGTGTCGTTCATCCACGAGTCCTTCTCCGTCCCCTTGCCCACGAGCCTCAGCTTCGCACCCGGCGCGACCTTCTTCCCGGGCTTGAACGTGATGCCGAGGGTGCTGTCGAAGTCGCCCCTCACTATGTTCAGCTGCCCCTTCTCCTCGGCGACGACCTGGCCGTCGGCGTCGACGATGTCGAACATGCTCACGCCGTGGTCGATCTCAAGCGGGCTAGGGTTGTAGACCTTCATGACGTTCTGGTCGGCCGTGGTGTCGACGAGGCTGAGCCGGGGCCCCTTCATGCCCTTGATGACCAGCCTCTTCTTGTACGTCACGTTGCTCTTGAGCGGCCAGCCCATGACCTTGGCCGTGATGTGGCAGTCGCCGTTGTCCAGCACCAGCACGAGCTCCTCGTCCAGCATCAGCGCCTTGACGAACGCGCGGAACGACTCCTGGTTCGTGATCTTGACCTCCTGCTCCTGCACGATCACGTCCGTGCCGCCCGACTTGGTGTTCACCTCGGGCAGTTGCAGCTTGCCCCACGGCTGGTCGTTGAAGACCATGTCGACGATCATTGGCGACATTGTTGCGCCCATGGGCCCCGTGCCTGTTACGCGGTTGACGAGGGACATTGTGAGGGTGCTGGTGGTGCCTAAGTTAGTAAATCTGCAATCGCCTAGCTTACATGGTGTCCCCTCAAGGTGAGTCCTGGACACCAGTGAGTAGGAGCAAGAGAACATACTCTGGTGTCGCCGCTGTAATCTTGATGTGCTCAACCGTCACTACGGACCTGTTGAGAATCAAGTTCACTACGGAATCCATTTTGAGCGGAGGATGATCCCTTCTTTCAGCAGAAGAGTGCTACGGAAGAAGTTAAATTGTTCGGTCTTAGGGGATGGTTGCCAAATGAGCAGTATTGGCTATTGGTACAGGAGTTCTCGTGAGGATCAAAAGGAAGGACGCGTGTGACCATCCACATGCACAAGAGGATACAAGCTTGGCCTTATATTTGGATGCTTCCGACCTGGGCGCGAGATCTTGAGACGACAGCTCGCTAGTCATTACCTCATTTACCCAGCCCTACCCACCTAATTGTTATGCTGAGGAAGGTGAAAGCGCATTTCACATGTGGACGTGTGGGTGTCGTCAGGGTGCAGAACGGCTGGATAGCAAGCTTCCCAGAGGCATGTGCTCCGTAGCTAGGCTTGCTGCCTCGGCACGGATGAATCAACCTGGTCTTGGCTCGTTGGAGGAAGTGGCCGCTCATGGGAGAGGATGGCATTGACGAAGCATTGGGCGCCTGCAGGGATGTTGTGGTGTGGGAGACGAAGCTACCCCAGGCCCCGAAACGAACCTGTTGCTACTTTCCCTTTTAGGAAACCGATGCTACGAAGATCCGAATGGCCACGGGGAAACTGCCCATTGCCATACTATTTGGGACGAGTCTCTGCGAATATTTCCTGATTGTATCTCAGATGAGCCTCAATGTGATGCTGTCGGTAGATTTATCTCGCAAGCCTGTCATAAAACATCCATCTGCTGAGGATGACTGGGCACACGAGGAGCCTCGGTACGGTAGGAAGTACGCATCTCACACGGCACACGACACCACAAGAGACACGAGACAGGCATTCCTAATCCAATTCCCAATAACTTCCTTTTTAAATTTTCTGGTATATCATTCCAAACCAGCCTGTCACTCTTTATTGCCCATACATCCATACCTCGTCAATCATCGATGTGCATCAAAGACACCTAGCAATCGCTCGACTCCACAAATAGTCCCGCCCAAGCCTCCGGTTCAACAACACGCCATGCCGTCTAGTCTGAGACAACAGCAGTTATCTAGTCAAAGACAATTGCAGCCTTGATGGCGCTCTTGTTCTTGATGGAGTCAAGAGCCTCCTGGAACTGCTCGAGCTTGAATGTCTTATTGACAATGCCTTTGGTCTTGATCTTGCCGGAGTCCAGGTACTCGATGGTAGCGGGGAACATGAACGTCTCGCTGAACGAGCCCAGGATCCTGATCTCGTCACCAAAAATCTTGGCGGGTGGCCTGTTGTGTGTTAATCACCTGCTACGGGTCTTCACGTAATACGTTCTGCAATATCTCAAAGCACAAAGACCGGGGGACCATGGTAGGAGAGGATTTATACTGACCAGGACACACGGGCCGAGCTGGCATACACTCCGTAGACGACGAGGGTGCCGCCGCGACGGACGTAGTTGATCGCGTCCTCGAGCAGCTTGACCGAGCCGGTGGCCTCAACGACAACGTCGAAGCCGTACGGGTTGTTCTTCTTGAGCGCGTCGAACTGGGCTGATGGGTCAGTGCGGGAAAGCTCGACGTAGTGGTCGGCGGCGTCGAGGCTCTTGGCGAGGTCCATCTTCAGACCGCCGGGGGCCGCAATGGTTACGGAGCAGCCGCCGTTCTGCCTCAGCAGTTGCGCGAGCATGAGGCCGGTGGGGCCGGCGCCGAACATGAGGACAGACGAGCCCAGGCGTGGTCGGATCTTATCGAGGCCATGGCATGCACACGAGGCAGGCTCGATGAGAGTTGCCTCCACATCGGTCATATTGTGGAACTTGAATATCTGATGTTGAGGGTACGCGCAGTACTCCGCAAAGCCTCCAGGCAGGGTCGTTCCGTGGCCAGACCACTATAGTGAAGCGTCAGTGATCAAGACACCAGGATTGTATGCTGGTGTTGTCTCTTACGTTCTCACACAGCAGTGGCTCGCCACGCTGGCAGTAGAAGCAATGGCCGCAGAGCTCGGAGTTGTCCGCCGCTACACGGTCACCGATCTGGAACTTATTTACATTCTTCGCGTTTGTCGTAAGTATATGATTGGTCTCCGTGTGTTTGGGTCCTGATAAGCACTCACCTTGCCCACTGCAGCAACAACACCGACGGTCTCGTGCCCAGGGATAAGAGGGAACTTGGCAATGAACTCGCCCTCGTGAATGTGCTAACCAAGAGTTAGTTCAAGAGAGTGCCTCCGAGTTTCTGCTGGTGCAAGCAGCCCCTTTCTCAGCAAGAAAAGGAATTCCTCAGGTTCTTACCAAGTCCGTTCCGCACACACCACAAGCCTTCACCTTCACGAGAACGTCGTTTTCTCGAAGCTGAGGAAGAGGAACCTCCACAATAGAGAAGTTCTCGGGCTTTGAGTACCTGAAATCGGTCTGGTCAGCAGTGCAATTGGGGTCGACAAGCTCGGTGTCGGAGATGGAGGCAGCTTGCATCTTCGACCGAGTTCCGAGATCCTCAAGCTATTTATTCATGCACTTCTTCGACTGCAATTGGTAAACGAAAGACGGACTCACTGCAAAGCCTTCATGGTCTTCGGGAGGTTCGCCATCTTGACTTTTAGGCTGTAGATGAGCTTAAGTGAAGTGTGTATAAACCCAAGAGGTATTATACAGATTAGACACCGGAGTGTGATATATGTACTTCCAGGAGCGGCTGAGGCAGGATGAGGAGAGGAAGGAAGAAAGCCAAAGTCAACAGACTCAACGGCCTCAACACGAGAAAATTATCTATAGTCTCACTCTTGATCCAGCCCCCCAGGTCCTATCTCCTCACAGCTCCTCAGCATGCCCCCCATGGCAGTAGGATCCCGCCTGACCGCCCATTCCCGAGGCATGATGGCTCCTCCGAAGCAGAAAAAAAGTGTCGATGAGACTCTGCCCAGAGCGATCGCCTCACACGAAAGGCGGGGGTGAACTTGACAGCTGCCCCTCGCTCGAACTATCCATCGCGGTAATTTGCGGGGCAACAGGGGCCCGGATCGTCGTCACGCTGCAGCATTCCAAGCTCCAGGTGGACTGTCGCCCCACCTCGAAAGGCTGTAAGCCAGGCACACACGCCCGGGGTCAGCCCTGGTCTGGATTGAGTTTCTGCATTTCAAGACCCCCACCCCATGATCAGGCGTTCGCTCGACAGATATTCGGGGTGTTGGGCGTTGTTGAGACGTAGAGGCTGCCAGGTATGTGCAGGTACTATTGATTTGGGCCGGTGAGGCTTTTGAGACAAATCCGGAAACCGCCGGTGAGCCCGCACCGTGAGCCCCGTCCGAGGTGTCACGAACTCGGGGAGGTGGGCCGTGTGCAGCAAACATGCCACCCGGCCTGCTGTACAAGGTACCTACCCAGATGGCGTGGGTGGGTTGCTCTTCTGAACCCTTCTTTTTAGAAATACACGAGTCGAGAAGCTGGTCTTTGTGCTACCATATACGTTCACCAGTTCTGGATGCAAGCTCGTGAGGTCGTGGCTTGGGATTACTATGGTATTCTGGCCTACTTGACTATCCCGGAAGCTATACAGAGCTGAAGCTGCGCGAGAATTTGCCCAGAACCCACATTGTGAATGGGACATCTCAGCGCAGATCTTGGCATCCTTGCCAGCAGATCAGCTCATTCTACATCTTCGTTGTGTTTGCTCAACGGCCAACCCACCCGGATTACATGATCACAGCTTCTTACCCCGTCAAGTGTCAGTACAAGATCCCCACGGGGAACTGTATATCACGCGGTCGGTGCGAAGTGGTCTGACCAGCAGGAGCTGAAGCCCTCGAGCTCTCATTTCCATCCCGAAAAGATGGCAAATTATTGCAGTGTCGCGAGGTACGGCTGCCTCGGAATTGGGGTGTTACACGAAGCAGTCTATTATTGCTCTACTTTCACAGCATCAGCGCGAGCTTCCTGTCGCACCTCTACAATAATCCACGGGCAAATTGGCGACAATTAACTTATTCGACTTTGAAGAGGACAACTGCATGTCTTCTGGCCCTGCGTAGCAATTGCGCCCGGCCATCTCCGTAGTTTGCGAATCCAGATTAACCGTCTACATCCGCAATGCGAACATCGGTCGTCCACGCAGGTTGGAATCACGAGAACTTCCAGATGATGAGAGGCAATTGTGTTTCTGAACTTCGTGACCTTTTGATTCGTCCGTCACAGCATATCGCACCCGAAACCCAGTCGTGGTAGATGAATCCCTTGATGCTATGTTTTCCGAGGAGATCTAACCTCCTAACTCCAAAAGCAAACAGACTGCACGTCTACCCATCTGCGGGCCGGCGTGGCATTGATTCATTTTCGGCCCTCATGTCCTTGTCCATAGAAACACCGGGGGCCGAGCGTCCATGCAAATTCCTTTCCCGGGGAACCGGATCGACTTAAGATGGGGGAGCACCGCGGCCACGGCCGAATCCACCACGGCTAGAATTAGGTTAGTGATTTGATCCATGCACACCATTCGTCTGTCGGGCTCGGGATGTTCTCACAATTGAGGGTTGAACTCGCCAGGGGCACCGCCCTCCTTGCCCTCACCAGCGTCACGTCGTCGGTATCCACCCTCACGGTCACCACGGTCGCCACCACGGCCACGGCCACCGAAAGGTCGGCGGCGCTCCTCGTCACCGAGCATGCCACGGGGAGGGGCGTGCGATCGCTGCTGCTTGATGTGGGTGGCGGGGACGATCTCGGCGGGAAGGTGGAGCCACTCGCGAAGGTAGTCGAGGCCCTCGGGGGTGAGGGTGTAGTAGTCTAAAGCGAAAAGAACCACGGTCAGTCCAGCACTCCCATCACGCCTCGTCGCGATCCCAAAACAGCAACTGCTCGCTCGGTCGGGGGCACCCACAGTACTGCCAAGAGAACTGAGTCTTGACCAGGCCACGGCTGTTCAGGGACTGCATAGCCTTGATGACGTAGAGGTTCTTGACGGGGATCTCGGGGTGCTGCTCGAGGTTGAAGCTGTACAAAGCGTATCGTCAGTCCGGGTCCTGTCGAATTCGAGGTTTCCATGTGATAATCCTTACTCCTTCGCAGCCACGAGGACTCCCTCACGGAAGAGGGCCTATCGTTGTCAAAAGTCAGCCATGAATCCTTTCCCAACGCGGCTATATGAAGCATGACAACGGCGGCATCTTTTCGAAATCTCGATATCGTCGCATTGATCGCAAAAAAGTTGGCGTAGCCGTGTGGGCCGAGTTTTCGATATCGTTTCGTTGTTTGGAATTGCGGATCGCGGAATCGGCCTTCGGTATTGAGGAGTGGGATGTCGTCTTACCTCGTGGATCGCCTTGCGGTCGGCCTTGGGAATAAGCATGATTGCGATTTATCTGCCGACGACGTGGGTGATGTGTTTGAGTCGGAGGATCGAGACACAAGGCGAGTGGGCAGTCGTTGTCGCGATGGGCGGGAATGATTTCTCTGGGACGGGTATGGGATGCCAGGTCCCCAGTTGTGCGGCCCTTTTTCGAGCAATTCCCCACTTATTTTTTGGACAGCGGCGACGGCGCTACAAAACTCCGTACCGTTGGAAATTTGCGTGTTACGGTGCTAGCTTGGCTCGCCGGGGGGGGGGGGCGGCTAACTTGCCTAGCACCTTGGGCAGGTGGCTGGATCCAGCTTGGCGGGCCTCATAACCCGATCCCTTTGATTCTCGCTTGGCCCATCTTTTCCATCTCCTTGTCGCTGGCGCTAGGAGGCAAGCGACCTGATCGCCTTGCCCTCTCTACGTGCTCGCTTTGCGCCGTCATGCGACTGAACATTCACATTCACGGCAACTTTCCACTCAACCCCCTGCGGTAAACACTCAACATTCATCAAACCGCGCTCCTCACGGCAAGATCTAAAACTGCCGGCCCTCAACAAGCACACACCTGATCTTACCGAAACCCGCAAAGCACATCATGGCTTCCAGTCATATCAATGTGCTCATCACAAGCTTCGGTGGCCTCGGCCTGCCAGACACACTGTGCCTGCCCCTGCCACGCTCGGCATCCGCCCATGACCTGTGGAGCGAGTTGGACGGTCGCATCCCTCAGGACCTAGATGACGAGACCCTTGGCTCCTTGGTGCTCACCACAAATGCGAATGTCGGCATTCCTCAACACGCACAACTCCCCATCTCGTCTTTCGCCACACCAGAAGATGACCTCCTTCCTCTCCGCCTCTCATATCCCACCCTCGGCGGAAAGGGTGGCTTCGGCTCACAACTCCGTGCCGCCGGTGGGCGCATGTCTTCCAAGCGCAAGAAGAACCGGGGTGATGAAAACGGCTCGAGCAGGAACCTCGACGGTCGGAGGCTGCGCACGGTGACCGAGGCGAAGGCGCTGGCTGAGTTCCTCGCCATCAAGCCGGAGATGGAGCAGAAGGAGAAGGAGAAGAGGAGAGAGCGGTGGACAGCCATAGTCGAGGCTGCTGAGCGGCGGGAGGAGGAGATCAAGAATGGCAACAAGGGCAGGTTGGACGGCAAGTGGGTTGAGGACAAGGAGGAGGCAGGCGAGCGGACACGAGATGCTGTTCTCGCTGCTATGAAGTCAGGAAGCTACAAGGATAACCTGCTCGGGACGTCGGAGGGGTCCTCGTCGGCCTCGGCTGAGGCGATGGAGGAAGACTCGGAGGATGAGGAAGCAGATGCAGGAGAGGGCACCTCTGGAGCAACAACACCAGCCTCGGAGAAGGGCAAGGCCAAGGAACCTGCCAACTCGAAAGGCAGCGCCAAGCCTAGGTCGTTCTTTGGCTTTGAGGAGGATGTCGAGTTCATGAGTTCCGATGAGGAGGATGAGGGCAAGGCTGGAAAGAAATAATCCTGCCCTCCGACAACCTCTAGGTGAATGCAGTCACTCAGTCAAGGCACTGCACGGGAATTAGCTGGCGTTGGATGGGATTTGCATGATCACTGGCAAAGTGAGGATGAGCGGCGTTGATGGTTGATATTACCAAATAGTATTTGGAGGTCGATCCTGCGCAGCGTATTTGACCGTTGCAGGCTAAAGCCATTTTAATTTTGCACGAGTCGACGACCGGTTTGTGATGAGGAGAACACATGTGTGGCTCGACTAAATCTCCCTGATAACTGCCCCCTAAGGTGTGCTCTTGACGTTTCCTACACAGTCCGGCATACCAGGAGTTCGGCTCGGCGATCAGCGTGGACACTGAGCACGGCAAGGAAGTCATATGCAATCTGCGTTGGAATTGGCCAGTGGACCATGGAATCACGGTCGGCCTTATCGTGCCTGAGAAAGGTCGGAGCATTGCTCCAACAAGCCAGCCCGGACAGCTTCGATATACCTCCCTGGCGCAAACATCACAGTGGTCCGAGTCCAAGATAAGTGGTTCGAAGCAGACGGCTTCTCCCGAAAGTGCCATATTACCACAGCCTTGACGTTTCCCACCGGTTACGTTCAGCAGGATACCAGTCTGACCGCAAAGGGTCCTTATGCAGCAAGGACCAGCTCACGAGGAACACACAAGGACACCACGTGTAATCTGGACGGCGGGTACTCATAACCTAGACCATTGTCCGTCCTGCAGCAGTGCACCTGACAACTCTCACCCAGGCCTGTACAATGTGAGAGGCGTCCATTTGTGAACGCCTGGTACGGTCAAAGTCGGAATGTATGCGATTTCGGCCCTATGAACATCGTCTAGTAGAACAGCCGCCGCCGCCATTTCGAGGAGTCCCCCTTGTCTATCGTGTCGTGTAATTCGCCATGTATCCAGTTCCCTTACTCCAAGCGCGCAGGGAAGTTTCCGGCCTCTTGAGGAGTGGTCAGCATGAGCCCTGACAACAAACGACGCAGGACTTGTCATACCTCTCTGCTCATCCCATCGCTGGTACCACCCGCTGGGGCACAGAGATCGGTAGGCCAGCCAGAACTGACGGCAAGGAGCAAAGTCCTCACCCTTGGCGAGAATGCACTTGTGGTAGTCGACGTAGTTCTGCCAGCAGTGCTTGGTCTGGTTCATGTTGGGGAACCGGGCATCGACACCTGTGCAAAGGGAGACTCGTGTTAGGTCCTGTCCATCCAGTACATTCCGGCATATGACAGTAGCATCGTCGTAGGGTGCATTCGTGGGGTTCAAAGGTTATATCATACCAGCTGGAGTCCACTGTTAGCCTTGCGGGAGAAAATCATACGATTGAGGTCGGCGGAAGAGGGGGGTTTGACATACCAGTGACGAACTTGAAGGGCTTGGTCTCGCGATCGCTGTCCGACATCTTGGCTTTCGTGTATTCTGCGACTGGGTGGGAAGGGTTTGGGGGTGCTCAATGGCTGTCGGAGGATGGATTGGAGGTTCTTCGTGAGCAAATGATGGAGCTGCGCGGTTCAGCGGAACTCTGTCGATGATGATTGGAATGTTGGCCGGCTCGGGTCAGTTACCTAAGCAAGGCCGCTGGGCAGGCTTGCAAATTGAGTGATTTGACTGGCCGGGTGGAGCTCCAACCTGGGGAAGAAGTAGCCGGCTCTGCTTCTGACGGAATCCAACAAGCATCAAAACTGGCCCTTTGACCGAACCGATCCACGAAGCTCCAGCATCCATTCCTCGAACCTTACCCATCCAGATCAATCTCCACTCAATCGACCAGCCAAAATGTATGCCACAAGAGCTATGCGATCTGCCTTCCAGCCCACGCGCCGCTTGATGCGCCCGGTGCCCGTTAGTTACTCCTCTCCAGCCGTACATGTGGCGTGACACCAGACGCCTAATCAGCTAATGTGATAATAGAACGAGGAGCAGGCTGGTACGTGATGACTCGAGCGCCGCGAGGCTGGCGCACCGCGTCCACAATACGGAACTCTGCGGCCTCCCAGCCGAGGACAAAGGCTAACACAAACGATCGCCATAGCTCACACCGTTTCGCAACGCCTCCGACGACTCCGCAAGATCCCCGCTGAGCTGATCCCTCTCGGTTCGTCATGAACATTGGTTATTCTGGCGGCACTACAAAAGCTTACATGTGTCTAGGTGTTGTCGTTGGCTTCGCCGTTCTCGCTGCCGGCTACTCGATCACCCGCCACTTGTTCGTCGACAAGACCATCCGCCTCAAGCGTCAGAACCGAGCTGCGGATAACGCTGCGTCTTCGGGCGAGCACCACTAAAGCGTCGTTACGGTCAGGAAAATTGGCGGAGGCAAAGCATGATTGGCCGGGCAGACTGTATATTGGCGAAACATAGAGGTGACCAACATCACCAGGACGCCCCAGTATTCCGGCTCGGAAACAGCAATATCATTTTGATGCAAAGTCCATATTCAGCGCCTGTTCCCTTGTTCCCGAACGCCTTCGCAGTGCAATTATTGTACATTGGGGTATCTTGATGCCTTACACTATCCTCCTAGGCTGGGCGAGGACCAGCGACGTCCAATCCCTCAAGGCCTTGCATTGGATCCTCAGCTCTCGCATCTCCAGCGCCTTGGGCTTGCTCTGTGGCCAGCCTATCTTCCTCGCTGACGGCATTTTTCGCAAGCCAGCTCTCCTGTTGAAGCGGCGATAGTCAGTCTCTTATCCGGTGAGATCAAGGTGATTGTAGGGGAAAGCGTACCTGCTCCCAAACTGCCTTTTTGCTCCCCAAGCCCTCGTCAGCACTTTTTGGTATCTTGGCTGCTGTGACTTTGATGACCCGCCCAAAGAACTCGGATTGGTCCATGTTGTCTATTGCCTCCTTGGCGTCGTCTGCATTCTCAAACTCAACGTAGGCAAAGCCGCGATGTGGTTCCGTGGCGCTCGAGTTTGGATTTTCGTTCTTGGGAAGGCTAACGTCTGCGATGTCGCCGAATGGTAGGAATGCATCATGAAGTGTCGCAACTGTGGCTACTGTTGCCAGACCGCTGACATGGACCGTGGCCTTCCAACGCGCTGTGTCCGTCATGTTGAGGAACGTTGAGCGATGTGAGCCTCTTGCAAGTTCCAGACCCCGCGCAAGGCTGCTTCAGGTACGAGCTGTCTAATCCTTGTATTCTCCCCTGGCGCCCAGGATCCGTATGACAGTGTCTCTTCGAGAGTAGCACCGAGGTTCGGAGGCGAGAGCTGCAGCGTAAATGTTCAGGGGCGGTTGTGGACCGGGGGGGACAGAGGGCGTGACCGCGGAGGCTATCACGAAGAAACTGCAGATGCCGTATCTAGAGTGTTAGCCTAGGCACATTTCCGCGACCAGAACTTGTACGACAGCTACGTAAGACGTTGGAATGTTTAGAGGGGCACCCAGTTCCGAGTGGGCCAATCAGTAGCCGCTCTGGGCCTGCTAGGCCCCTGTGAGGTCGCCCGCCCAGCGCGATCTGGCCTAACGATTGGTATCAGTGTTAGAGTGGCCTTTATTACACCCGATGCAACAACCTCCCCAAGGACACATGCCGATGCTACAACAATAAATCTCTGGCAGGCTCTCTTCTGCACCCTCCATTGGCATAAAGTCAACTAATTCACATCATCATCTAATGCCCGCTTAGGAATCTGGCTGAAAGATCAAACACACACCACATTGCGCCTCTGTGAAGAGGCCGCGGCCCCTCGAGTTCAGCGCCTTCCGACCGCCTTCCCTTCTTCGAATTATCCATTCCTACAAAAATGGTACGACTTAGAGAAATCCCTCGCACGGCAGCCCTGGCCTGGTCCTCCGGGCCGGCCAAACCGCTTCTTGTCACTGGCACTCGTGCTGGAGCCGTCGACGATAGCTTCTCCGACGAGGTCAAGCTTGAGCTGTGGGACCTGAACCTGGACGATCAGGCGCAGGGACTCGAGCTACAGCCCATCGCCAGCATCGCCGCAGATTCAAAGTATGCATCATCCCAAAATGCGCAGTGCATTCGCCCGCAGCAGCTGACCTGACAATGCTAGATTCCACGACCTGGCATGGGGTCCACCAGACGATACGCACCCTCGAGGAATCATCGCTGGAGGACTTGAGAATGGGTCTCTGCATCTGTGGGATGCCGAAAAGCTGATTGCTGGAGCATCAGACGCCGAAATAGCACATACCTCGAAGCACAGCGGCGCGATCAAGTCCCTCCAGTTCAACCCGCTGAAGCCACAGATTATAGCTACTGCGGGCGACAAGGGTGAGCTATGGATCCACGACGTCAACGACATAGAGAACCCGCTGCGTCTGGGCAATGCTGCGGCCCGGTCGGACGATATTGAGTGCGTGGCGTGGAACAGAAAGGTCTCCCATATTCTGGCAACTGGTGGCTCTGGGGGCTTCGTCACCGTATGGGACTTGAAGACCAAGAAGGCCTCGCTGACGCTCAACAATAACCGCAAGCAAGTGAGCGCCATAGCATGGGATCCGCAGAACTCGACCAAGCTCCTGACGGCGACCCCTGATGACAGTGCGCCCGTCATCCTCCTCTGGGATCTGAGGAACTCCAACGCGCCAGAGCGGACGTTGCAGGGACACGAACAAGGAGTGCTATCTCTGTCGTGGTGTGAACAAGACAGCGACCTGTTGATTTCCTCTGGCAAGGACAACCGAACCGTTGTTTGGAACCCTCAGACCGGTGAGCGTTACGGGGAGTTCCCAGAAGTTACGAACTGGACCTTCTTGACTCGCTTCAATCCTCATAACCCCTCGCTGTCCGCTACAGCCTCCTTCGACGGTAAGATCGCCATCCAAACACTTCAGAACACCAATGCTTCGACCACGCAAACTGCTGCACAAAACAATCTCGACGGCGAGGATTTCTTCACTAGCGCACAAACGCAGCCTCAGGGGTCATCGTTCTCGCTTCCCAAGGCCCCAGTGTGGATGCAGAGACCCATTGGCGCTACATTTGGTTTTGGCGGAAAGGTCGTCGTTTTCAGGAAGAATACCGTAGCGGGTGGTCATCCTCGCTCATCAAAGATTTCGATCTCCCAGTTCTCTGTGGATTCCGAAGTTTCCGCTCAGGCTGAGAAGTTTGAGACCGCGGTCCAGAGCGGGGATCTCAAGCAAATCTGTCAGTCGCATTTGGAGGAGGCCAAGACTGACGATGAGAAGGCCGACTGGCTTGTCATAGACACGCTCGTTGCCGAGGACCCTCGCCAGCAAGTCATAAGCCACCTCGGCTTTTCGAAGGACGAACAAGTGACCAATGGCGACGAAGAGGAGACGCTGGAGGGTGATGAAGCGGAAGCACCCAAGGAGAATGGCGTCAAGAAGTCCTCGCACAAGCGGATGACGAGCATTTTCGATGGCGCGGATGGCGATGACTTCCTGTCGGGCTTGGCCGCCAACAAAGGCGCCAAGACAGAGGACCCATTCCATCTTCTTAGCGAAGGCAACACTGCCCTGGAGGATCAAGTCACCAAGGCTCTCATGCTCGGCAACTTTGCCAAAGCTGCGGACATCTGCGTAAAGGAAGACCGCATAGCAGACGCTTTCATCATCGCTAATTGTGGTGGAAAGGAGCTCGTGGATAAAGTGCAGGCAGCTTACCTTTCGAACAAGAAAGGTAGCCCCAGCTATCTCCGTCTGCTGAGCTCGGTCATTGCCGGAAATCTCTGGGATGTTGTATACAACGCAGATCTAGCCAACTGGAAGGAGACCATGGCTACGCTGTGCACTTTTGCACAGCCGAATGAGTTCCCCGACCTCTGCGACGCACTCGGCGACCGTATTCTTGAGTCAGGCTCGCGCAAAGACGCCTCTTTCTGCTACCTGGTCGGCTCGAAACTGGAGAAGGTTGTTTCTATCTGGATCGAAGAGCTTTCGGAGACTGAACAAGCCGAGATGAAGGAGCCTAGTGAGGACTCGACTTTCTCAGTGCACGCCAGATCTCTGCAACAGTTCATCGAGAAGGTCACGATCTTCAGGCAGGTCACCAAGTTCCAGGATTCCGAGACTGGTCTCTCCTCAGACTGGAAGCTCTCGGCCTTGTACGACAAGTATGTCGAGTACGCTGACATTGTCGCCGCTCACGGCCTCCTGTCAGTGGCTCAAAAGTACCTCGATCTTTTGCCACCGAGCTATTCTGCAGCACAGGTCGCCAGGGACCGCGTCAGGCTGGCGACGCAAAGGAGTACTGCCCAGGCAGCTGCTCGCCAGCCAGCGACGGCGTCACGTACTGCTTCTCGGGCACAGCCTTCTCGGGGACAACCTGTCGGCTATCAGCCACCACAGCCTGCCGTCCCAGCTGCTGCGAACCCGTATGCTCCTACTGCACCGGTTCAGAGTCCATCTCAAAATCCGTATGCCCCGCCGGCACCGATTCAGACGCCATCTGCGAACCCATACGCTCCGCCTTCGATGATACCCGCTGCGAACCCTTACGCGCCACCTGGAGTCGCTCCCGCGGCCAACCCATATGCCCCGTCCCCATCCGCGAACTTTGGTCAACCTCAACAAAGCTACGGGGCGTTTGGGCAAGCGCCGATAGCACCACCCCCCATGGCTGGCCCCCCGAGAGCGGGGACCCCGGGGTCCAACCCACCTCTTCTTCGGGCCAAGGACGTGGGTCAATGGAACGATGTACCAATGGTAACGAAAGTGCCGCCCCGGAAGTCCACACCGCGAACGGCTCCCGTCACATCGCCATTCCCCGGTCAGCAGGGCTCTGGGGTGCCACCACCGCCTCAAAGTCCTTATGGGGCTCCACCTCGTGCCACGCCGACTCCTCCTCCTCCGCCACCAAAGGCCGGCCAGGCTGGCCCGCCTCGTGTCGCATCACCTTTGGCAGGACCTCCCCAGGCGCGGCCGCCGCCCACGGCCTCGAATGCATACGCCCCTCCACCAGGCGGAGTTGCGCCGACTGCGTCTCCTTACAGCGCGCCCCCGGCTGGGCCGCCTCCGTCAAGTCGATACGCCCCAGCACCATCTGCCCAGCAGTTTTCTCAGCCACCAGCTGCATCGATGCCTCCTGCTGCTACAGCCAGCCGGCCGCCCCCGGCGAACCCCTATGCGGCGCCCCCAGCCGGGTCAGGCCAGTTCGCGCCGTCACCATACACCCCGGCTGCCACGCCAGGAGGACAGCCGCCCGTGGCGCCGCCGCCGTCCGCCTTCGGCCCTCCACCGACTGCTCAGTCAACAGCGACGCCACCGCCACCAAGATCCGCGCCGTCACCGGCTGCTGCTCCGCCCAAGGCCAGACACCCGGCGGGAGACCGGTCACACATCCCAGCCAGCGCCCAACCCCTGGTTGACGTGCTCAGCCGCGACATGCAAAGAGTTGCATCGAAGGCGCCGCAGAACTTTGCCCCTCAAGTGAAGGACACCCAGAAGCGGCTGAACCTGCTATTCGACCATTTGAACAACGAGGAGCTGGTCAAACCGGACACAATCGCACAGCTCTCTCAGCTGGCTAACGCACTCGAGTCCAAGAACTACGGCGAGGCTCATCAAATCCAGGTGAACATCCATGAGAACAAGACGGAGGAGTGTGGTAATTGGATGGTGAGTTTACATATTTGCAAATAATGACCAGATCGATGTGCTAACTAGGTTGCAGGTCGGTATCAAGAGGTTGATCAGTATGAGCAAGGCCACTCCATGAAGGGAGGGGGCATCGGTAATGCTTGTGTCATGAGTTTGGCCATAGTCAGGCGAGAAAAGTAGAATAGCCTAGAAAAGAATCGAAGAGACATTAGTATTTCTCCCAAGTAGCACTCTGTAGTGTCCGCCTGAGAGGTATCCCCACTGGGCATGCGGACTATAACACTTGTGGCTGCGAACAACTCCCAAAACATGCAACATTAGAATGTGTTGAGCGACTACAACTGGGCATTTAGAGCTACTCGCTCTGAAGCGGTCAAATGCGGACGTGGGCGCAAAGGCCAGCTCCGATAAGATAAGCTTTGTACTACTGTATTGTCTAGCTTCCAAAAAGCTCCAGCCAACGGTCACGTCAGTCCTTCGTCCTTGGCCCAAGTATTGCCACTGAACGCGCACACCACAGCAACTGGTGGACCAACATCACTACCTCTCCTGAATAATGACCGAGACAGCAGGACTGAGCCCTGACGAGGCTGCGGCCGCTGCGCGAGCAGCTGAGCAGGCCCGCTTGCGGAAGGAACGCCGCGAGGCAAAGATCAAGGCCGGTGGCAACGCTCGCTTGAACAGGATCACCGGGCTGGGAGGAGGCATTCAGAGGGGTTTGTCATTCTTCCAAGCCCGTCGAAATCAGAAAGACCCAGCTAACGTGGACGACCACAGACCCAATACCAAGCAATCCTCCGTCGGCAGCGTCCTCGCCTGCCCCCGCCGCCGCAGACAAACCCGAGGCTGGCGCGGAGCAACAACATGGCGACCCCGATGAGGTCGACATTTCTGACCACTACTACGAGCCGCAGAAGACGAACCGGATCCCCTCGCCATCGCCCGCCGCCAGGGGCGGTGGCGGCCCCAATAACAACGTGTCGGAGGATCAGCTGCGGCAGATGATGCTCGGCTTCGACCGCCCTGCCACCCCTGGCGCCAACGGCACCGGGCCCGCGGGCCCTTTTGATCCCGCGGCCATGTTCGGCGGGGCGAACGGCGAGGAGGACCCCATGATGAAGATGCTGCAACAGATGATGGGTGGCGCTGGCGGCATGCCGCCCAACATCGGACAGGGCGGCGGCCCCGGCAGCAACCCCTTTGCCGCCGGAAATCCCTTCGCGGGAGGCATGCAGCCGCAGCAGCAACCCGCGGCGTTTGATCCCTACGCTGCTTTCTGGCGCCTGGTGCACTTCCTCCTCGCGGTCGGGCTGGGGCTGTACATTGCGCTGGTGGCCGGCTTCACGGGCACCAAGATCGAGAGGGAGCGGGGCGCCTTCGCGGCCAGCACCGGGAGCTCTACCGACGACGATGGCCGCAAGTACTTCTTCTGGACTTTTGCCACCGCCGAGACGATCCTGCTCACAAGCCGGCTCCTCCTGGACCAGGGGCGGGCGCCACCTCCGGGAATCTTGTGGACCATCTTGGGCTTCATACCGGATGGGAGGCTCAAAGGTTTGGTGACTACGGGGCTCAAGTACTCTCGCATTTTCACCACGCTCCGTTCGGACATACTCGTCTGCGTCTTTGTGCTCGGTGCGACTTATTGGCTGAGGTCTTGAGCTGAACGTCAAGAGCCCTCGACTTGACCCAGAATTGTTTAGCCCTCACTATCACCTAAATAGCCTAAGAACATAATTAATACACTTACTCGCCCTGGACAGGGATTGTCTCTTGCATCTTGTCTGCTGCGTGATTGTGACAAGCTCAACACGGCGTGCTCCCAACTCGCAACCGTAGCGGCCCAAAGCACGAAGATCTGGTGGATTTCAGCTGGACTTCCTCTGCTCTGGACTCAATCCATATGCACCCTGGTCTTGGAACAGAACTGACCAGACCAAAATTGTAGCATATCATTTGCCCGCAGCCCAGGGTTTTGCGGCAAATTGTATTTGGTGAGACATAAATATTATACTTTCAATTCTTATACCTAGATGATATTCAACGGGCATCAGACTGCGGCTTTGGCAAAGCTGTGGACTCTCAGATTCAAGAGACAGAAAGAAAAGGCCAATTGTAAGATTTTAGTTTAGTCCAGCTACACTCCCAAGCCTTGCTTCTTTGGAGAACAGTGTGGAAATTCTCTACCTAGGTAATTGTGAACTAGCAGGACTAGTATTGTCTCCAGACTCCAAGTCGAAGAAGCTGACACGAAATTCCTACATATCGCTTCTCCGAACTTTAAAGTGTGCGTGCTCTATCTCCTGAATTGGGTTGTAATGTCTCTTGAGAATGCTTGAGACAATATTCACGCTTCCAACATAAAACATGGGGATTTCTAAACCTAGCAGCTAATGTGCCACTTTCAGGATCATGTTGCGGACAAGTGTACGTCAAGGTCTTGAATACGGGCTTTGATCAAATGAAATGCTCTAGACTCTACATGCGAACGCCTCAAACGGAAGACTCAATTGCTCATGCGTAAATATCCTATGTTGTGCTGCACAGGAGGACGCCGTTATCCGACGTCATTGTGTACTTGAAATTACCCAAAATTACCTAAATATGATCCCATTCGCAGTCTGAGGAAACTGCAGTGTGCATTTAAACGGGCTTTGTGGAACAATATTAAGCCAAGGGGCCGCAGAGATGGTATCGAGGCTCGAGATGCGGTGGCAAACCTCAGCAAGAAAATATTGGCGGAAGTAGATGGGACCCGCAAGTCCTAAGAGATACATCACACTGTGATTTCACACTAGTAAGGCCCGCGAAAACGACTGACAAGTCTCGTGATGTTGAAGGAAGGGGGTAGTTTGCGATCATGCAGTGTTCGCGGTGATGCCCGCTCGCATTAGATCTGCTAAGTGACGGTAACCACGTGGAATTGAGGCAGTGACAGTTCGAGAGTTTCATTTAGCCCCAAGGGAGGATTATCTGGCGTGCTTCTGGCGTTGCACAATTACAACAGGAGGTCCCTTGCAACTTTGGGTCTCAGTGTCACACACCGCGGGGACCCTTGGCCTCACGATGGAGTGTGTAACTGGCGACGCATAGCTCCCGGTTTTACAGCAGACGTCCGTCCGTGAATCTGGTAACCACCTGCCTAGCTGGGTCATTACTCTCGTGGGTATGACAGGACGTTAAATTGCAGCTGTGGCGACTGGAATGCATGCCAATATTTATGCATTGTGAACGGAGGAGGGCCATGATCCTGTAATTGGTCTGCATGTTCATGCCGTGTCCGACCTCAAGTCACACAACAGTAAAAAGAAAGTATCATCAATGCAACGGCTTCCAAAGGTAACCTGCAACTCCAAGACTGGTAATCCTACGCAAGAGTACGTGACAAAGTGCGAAAAAATCCGGAAAATCCGGAACCTTTTCCCATAGACCATCATGCCCTTGGAACATGTCGGATTTCCCTCTTCCGGCCTTTCCGGGGTGATTCAGTGTTGCCTAAATGTATTGAAATCAGAGCTTGACCCTCCTCGGAAGACCTGAAGTCCGAGCAGAGAGGAAGATTGTGTCCCGGAGCCAGCGACACCAGCTTAGAAGTCTGCGTGAAGTGCTGTTGGTCTGTCCAGATTGCTGCATTTATCACGCCGAATGGTAACTTACTTTTGTGGCTAGTCTCAAACCAACTCAGCAATATAAAATTTATACATGTATCGCCTTTCACAAGAGAATGCAGGCCCCATCATCTTTCTCCCCAATATGAGGCGGCAGCACTACTGGGCCAGCCATAAATCAGACTCAATACTCTATGACCCGGTACAGGTCTACAGCAACCTTGGAAGTAATGCGAGTACCGCTGTCAGTAAATTGTCTTTCGGAATAAAGCCAGATACATACTACGTAATCCCTTCAATATTTCAATATGGCCAAGGCACGTCTTTGGAACCATAGTTTCCATTTGCGTCCGCCGCTTGATCTACTGTTTCCTCAACGCCCAAATATTCGCTATGTCTTCGCATTGGCGAAGTATGCGATGTACTACCGCCGGATGCACGATCCCTGGGCCCGCAGCCGCAGTCATATATGCCTGCCGGGCCGAAGGGATCCTCGCCCTGACTTCGTCAGGGGTACTCATCGAGAGTCTGCCGCATCGCCTCCTCCGGGCTGTTCGCGTACACCGGCCCTCCCCGCCCGTTGACGACGTGCGTGATCTCGCTCCCGCTGGTGCCATTCAGCCACACGGTAGTCATGTGGCGCACCCTCGCCGTGTCAGGGACCTCGATCGCGTTCTCCACCTTGACGGGCGCGTCGCGGAAGTACGAGTAGACGCCCAGTCCCCATGCCTCGTGGCTCCCCACCGAGTCGGACACCTTGTACGACGCGTACCCGTTGCGCGTGCCCCGCTCCGACCTGTACGCCTCCTGGCGGGGCGGATCGTACGGGATCTCGCTCTGGTAGAAGTACACGCGGCCCTGGTCCCCGTTCCACAGCGTCTGGTATTCCTCGTGGTGCTCGTTAAAGAGCCCATACGCCGTGACGCGGTCCCCGTTGACAACCAGGCCGTTCCGGGTGGGGTTGACGTCCCAGCCGGCGCATGTCGCGGGCCCGTGGTCGGCGCGCCAGAGCCAGAGCTGGTCACACACGACGTCGTGGCTGTTGATGACGATACCGGCGTCGTTCCTGCCAGGTTGGACTCCACCAGTGCGGATTGTAAGGTCATACAGGAAGGTTGGGTTGGAGGAGTGCTCAGCGGAGCTACCTAGGGCTCCTACCTCTAGGAGAGACGGTGAGTTAACAGGTCCGGCGTCAATAATCAAACCCGCTACCGTGACACCGTCAACATCATCCACAGAGATGGCCGATTTCCCATTGATCGGTACTAGAGAGGGGAACCCTAGGCCCAAGATAATCGAGTCTGGGCGAGTGACTCTTAAAGAATCATTAAGATTGTAGACGCCTGGTGTAAAGAAGATGTGCTTGCTTGAGCTGAGTGCCGCGTTGATAGACGCAGCATCCACGCCAGGTTGGGCCACGTAGAAGGACTCTTCAAGGAGGATTGATTCTCCCTGAGTAGCACCACCCGTCCAGGTCGGGCCCCGGGTATCCCTCTGCAAAGCTGGTTTGAAGACAGCCAGCTTGTCCTGCCCATCGACGTAGAGGTACGGCTTCTCTCGGATAATAGTTGTCTGTTCCACCGTGGTATACGGCTCCTTGGGCCAGTTTGCCTGGCTGGGAGCATTGTCGCAGCCGACAAAAACCATATTCCACACGCCATTAGCCCAGCTGCCCCACTTACTGTTCCTCGACAGCCACTGCTGTTGCGACCCAGGGAGGACCTGCCCGTCGACGACCGTGTCGGCCATGTATCCGCCGCTGGCCCAGCCGCCCGCGCCCGTGGCAGGGTCGACCTGGAACAGCCACAGGCCGTTGGGGCTCCTGATATGCAGCCTTCGGAGGGGTGCGGCCTGCGACACGGCGATGGTGGTAGTCTTGTTTGTGGCGTCGGATGCCTCAATGGCTAGGTTCTCAAAGGACCTCCAAAAGTTGCACGTGGCATTCCGGTTGGGCATCCAGTAGGCCGGTACGTTGGCCCCGCCGCGGATCAGGACGTCGCCTGGGTTCCGCCCAAGCCCGCAGACAGAGGTGTAGAAGCCAACATCGAAGAGGACATCGTATGCGCCGGGCTTGAAGAGGAGGGCGTAGCGCTCGGGGCCGAACTCATTGGCCTCCATGCGCTTGAAAATGTCGGTCGCTTCGGCCTGCACCGCGGGCGCGGCCATGCTCTGGTCGAAGACGTAGACATTGGGACCCAGGATGGTCGCGTTGGAGTTCATTGTCGGGTTGGTGTACACCACAACCATAATGGCTCTTTTGCAGCGGCCGCCGAATGTGAACAAGACCCCGTGTGAGCTGAACTGGTAAGTTGCTTCTCGACACCAGTTCGGTGGTGCTGGTGTGATGTCATGAAACCATCTGTGAAGTCGTCTTTACAGAGTTGCATGAGAGCTCAGAGCTCCGGACTCGGGTCTCACATGCATCAATCGCCTGCCCCATCTTAATTACTTGGGCGCTGCGCCACCTTTAGGTACAGAAACAACTGTTTACTCCGAAGTTCGATCATTAGCTTGAACTGCACACAACACTGCTTTCACCTCTGTGTAATTATGTATAGTTCCAAGGTCAGTGTGGAGCGTTTCGAGGACTAGTCAAGTCAGATATATCTACAAAGCACGCACAATTTGAGGCTATCCGGCGCGAATACCAAGTGAAGCCACCTCAGACAGGCGAACAACCTTCTATTTCTTCGCATGTTTCACACATTCTAGGTCTAATGATGTATCGGTCTAACCTGTTTTCCTCCCCAGGCGTTGCATTCTAGGCCGCAAGCACAGTCCTGAGCAGACCCCCGACGACTCCTCTGACCCTCCTCTTATTCTCCAGCACACACGTAAACACCACCGCCGTGCTGGCGGCGAAGACGAGCGTCTCTCTCCACTGCTTCTCGGCGTCATACCTGCGCGGCAGTATCGTCGCCACGGCCCTCGGGGCAACAAACAAAGCCAGTTCCCTGCGCCGGCTGGACGGCTCTAGCAGCACGCTCCAGCCGCATAGGAAACACCCGGTCCCGACACACATCCCACTGTCGATCTTCTGCCGCGCTTTGGTGTCCGTCCCCACGATGTGCGGCCCAACCCGCGTCCGTGATAAACATATACTGTAGTAGAACAGTGTGATGAATGATCCCAAGAACGCGGACGATCGTGACGCGGACAGTACGGCGCGGACAAAATCACGCTTCAGGGTCTTTAGAGACCGAAGTCTCAGTAGCAGTACCACCATTTGTAGCGGCAGGTACGTCCTCATGCTCCACAGCCAAGCCCTGCGGAACCTGCTCAAGGCGTGCAGCTCGCAGTTAGGCCCGGTCCCCATGTGGACCATTTCACATGGGAAAGGGACGCTGACGGCAGGATCGCCCCACTGCATGGGCCAGTGGTACTCCTCGCACATTTCCTGCAGGAGAGGAGCGTGTCCCGTGTCCTCGCCGTAACGCATGACGCCGTCCCTGACGCGTTGGAGAGCGATGACAAGGCGCCGGTCGACACCAGCGGCGCTTGCGATCCACTTGTTGTAGGCGCGGGGAAGCGCAGCGGGATTGTAGAACCAGTTCCACATGACGAGGCTCGAAGACGCGGCGAAGATCAAGGGGTCGGCCAGGTTGGAGACGAAGTGGTCGAGGACCTTGGTCGTTGTGCTTGCAGAAGGCGAGCGTATTGTCCGGCGGCGGGACCAGATCTCCCCTACCAACACATCTAGAGCCCGGGTTGCGGCAAAGAGTGTGAGATCTAGGGTGCGGCCAGCTTGGGGCCTCGGCCTCTGGTCTGGTATGGGCGACCCAAGTGGGGTTGCAGCTGTCGTGAGCGTGGTGGTGGACGGGATGCTCTGTTTGGACTGGAGCAGTCGCAGGCTGAGCCATGCTGCGATGAACGAGGACAGCCATCTTGATAACCTAGGTGCATCAGGTGTCAGTATGCACGCACAGAATTGGAATGGTCTGGTCTGTGCCGGCATGTCTCTATTTCAGCTCACCTGCTTCTTGTCGTTTCTGCCACGCTATTCAAGATGCGAGCAATCGCCTTGCGAAGGACGGGCTACCAAGTGTATGGTTAGCAGGCGGCCGATGAATGGGCATTGACATTCTCGTCTGAATAAGGCATACCTCCAGCAAGGTACTGCCTCCAACGAGGGCAGCACAGAAGGTAGGAAACCGTTGCCATTCAAGCCCGGCTCGCACCGTCTTGCTCAAAGATTCGAGCAACTGAGGCTCAGGTTTGTTCCCGGCAGGGCCATCTGCAGCCTTGTGTCGCCTCCGGGCGAACTTCAAGACGTGATGCAAGACCAAGGCCAACAGCCTTGGGCCGACAGAGAAAGCATAGCCAAGTAGGTACGCACGAAGGAGAGGTCTGAACAATGGCGGGATGCCCCTATCCCACCTTACAGACCTGGTTCTGAGCCTGGTTGAGACAGAAGCGTGGCGTGACGATTGTGGTGAAGACATTGACAGAGCGAAGGCAAACGTCACAGAAATCTTGACAGACTGCTGGGCGAGGGAGGTTCAGTGGGACGTGACATGTGACTGTGACGCGTGAGATCCCAGATTACGTGTCGCACTGTTGGGCCCCTGCGCTATCATCAGCTTCCCGAGGGTTCGGATCCGAAGAATACTGGATACAGTGAGGAGTCCCGAGGTGGTAGCGGATCTTTGTCTTGGACGACGATGATTCACTTGAAAAATGGCCAAGACGCCTAGCGATGAAGGGACAGACACATCAATGGATGGTAGTCCATTGACTCGCTGGAACCTCTCGATGAACATTTGGGTGTCCCCAGTCAGTCGTTCTTTCCAAGAACCTCGAGACCCGGAATGGGCATCAAAGGCATCGCAGGAGCGGCCAGACATGTTGGCTGTCACCTCTGGACCTCGCAGGCAAACCGGTGAATGGAAATGTGGTCCGCAAGAATGCACTGGGCGGATGCGTATGCATTCTCCACCGCGTCGCCGGCGGGAAACACACCGCGCGGCAGACATCACGACCGGGGCGGGCAGAGGGGGGAGGGGTATAATGGGAAGACTGAGCAGGATATATGTGACCGTCGATGACGGATGCTAAGACTTTGACGGGACGGGTAAACAGACAAACGAGTGTTCAGAGGGACGTACGGTTGGCGGCAAAGTGTGGCCGCGGCCGTGGCTGTGGCCGCTATGTGGGAATGATCGGACGGCCAGGCGAGGCCAAAGTATAAAATAAGGTAAGGGTCTTGATGTGATGCTGAAGATGGGACTCAGCAGCGTACACAGTAGACGGGGTGGGTGGGCGTCTGACACGGGCGAGGATCAAGGGGGGACTGATGCCGTTGTTCTCGCAAAGATGCGGCCAGAAAGGGAACCAGGAGGACAAAATGCAACGTCGGGACGTTGAAACGGAGGACAGGGGGGCAGGAATCGAAGCACAGCATCCGGCAAGCATCGAAACATCAGCACCGCGCATGCAGTCTGCCGTCTGCACTCTGCACTCTGCACTCTGCACTCTGCGGTCTGCAGTCTGTCTGTCGGTGGCCTGCAGCAGATGCGGCGTTTCCCGAACTGCCGCCTCGTCCTCGTCCTCGTCCTCTTCCTCTTGGTCTTGGTCTTCCTCCCCTGGCTCCTTGTCCAATGTCCCGGACGCCTGGTCCCCTTGTCCCATCTCTTCTCTCTCAATACAGTTACAGCACATACGGTGTCAACACGCGCCCCAAACCTTGCCACGTTCGTCGGATTGGCCATCCATGCCATCCCAAGACCACAGTAGTTCGATGCGCCTGCTCATCCGTAGATCTGCAAACAACCAAAGGGGGGCTAGGAATCCGCAAGCGCTTGGCGGGCAAGTTGCTAGGTCCCTGTCATGTTTTATTGTTGCAGTAGACCCGGCGGCGCATCAAACAACCCAGCTCCTAGAGCTCATCTTGTCCCTCACCATCCCTCACCATCTCTCATGGGATTTCCCAAAGCAGCCAACCATGCGGGCTCGGGACAGCACACCGGGGACTTTGGACAGTATCGGGGACTTTGCCTTGAGCCTTGGACCTCGGGAGATGAGGGCGAAGGTGTTGTCTCTTGTATTTCTTGCGCATTCTGGGCGGTGCTTAGCAGCTGCCAGGGTCGCGATGCGAAGCCATGCGATACACGAGGAATTTGTCAAGTGGCCGCCGAGGTGTGACTGAATGGGCCGAGAACCCCCCTGCCCTGGTCGAGTCGAGCTCCAAAAGCCATCAATGACTGACAGACAATAGAGTAGAATGGTCAGGGTCGGGATGATCTTGGCCTTTGCCTGCCCACCACTGTCAGACATGCAGACCAGCGAGCCAGCCGGTCCACCTCCCGCTCACAGTTAGTGCCCGCGGCCAAAGGAAATGAACCAAGAGCGTGCAGTGCGGTGTGGTGCAGCACAGCGCAGTACGGTGCAGCACTAAAGGTGACTGACAAGAGTGTGGGCGACTGACTGGCTTGAGGGTGCTTGACATGTGAAAGAGGACGTCATGTGGGATTGGTGCATGGCGGCGGTGGAGATCAGGTAAAACGGTACAAATGCTTGTAGTGAGGCCGGCGCACCCCTGTCGCGCCCAGGTTGTACACCGTTTTGGTGTATACGCGCGGGCACATGACCCCGGTTTTGCCATAGTCGGGCCCCTCTGGCAGGCCCCTAGCTCCTCCCGTTCCAAGGTTTGTATGGTGCATGCAGCTTTCGAGTCAGGCGGGGACACTTGCCCACCGCAGTCTAGGCAGTCTAGGTACCTGGGGCCTGGTCGATGTCGACTACCGCTCCTGCTTCTGCTTCTGGTACAGCACTGGTGCTGGTGCGGGTGCTAAAGGTGACTGCGCCTGCGCCAGTCTCATTCTCCAGTCTCTCTCTCTGCTTGTTAGTCCGGACGACTTCGATTCCCAAACCAAGTCCCTTCTTAACTTGTTCTTAGCAGCGTTATCACAACGTTCTCGACCTCCCCAACGTTCTCAGGGTCCTCTTTTCTCAACGCTTACTGTCCCTCCCCGTGGAGAATGCAGGCCGGCACCCCTCGCCGTCTTGACATACCCACTTGCTCAAGACGCTCTCGAAGACCAGCACCACCTCTATAGCTACCACTCCCACCTCAGGGACAGAAAGGCCCTGGACCAAGCGTGTCCAAACAGCCGCAGAACCAGCAAAAAGGAGTGACGGCGATCTTGGAGAGCTACCAACCCACGCGTGGTGTTGAGGAAGCTCACCCGTGTCACTCGGCCGAACAAAACCCACCGGAGCTCTATTTCTACATCGCTGCACTTTGTGCGAGTGCGACTGCCCTGTACACCTTCGTCCTGAACGGCACTTTCCAGTCATAGCATATACAGCGCTGCATTATTGCGACCTAGATCAGCCTTCCATCTCTGCAGCTACGGCGCCCACGATCCCAACGCCGCACCATTACAATCCTCCGTGAACTGTGGTGCCAGGACAAGCCTCTACTTGTATCCTCTACTTGTATCTGCTTTTGTAGTTCGAGCGTCCTGTCATGCCACACGCCACAGACGCTTGACACTACCTTGCACCATCTCCAGTCACCGGCTCAAAAGTTCTGCTCTGGATGAGACGGTGATAGGCCAGACTTGGAACTCTCGTCCACACACACATCCACAGAGGTCCCTCTCGACTGTCCGTCAGACCACAGGTGTTGTTGGCCTGATCGAAAACGCACTCATGCTGGCCGTTCAGCGTCCCAGAATGGGTTCGTCGCAGCCGAATAACGGCAGCAGACTGCCATTTGGTTGTATGCGCCCCGCAATCCCTCGGAGTGGTCTTCTTTCAATGCACTCGTCCCGCTAACACTACGACAGACCTGTCCGAGGACCCGAACGCAGACCCGACCATCTACGATTTCCTCCCGGACCCGCCGCCCGATCCTGCCCCCGGCAACCCACTCCTCACCACGGCGGAAGAGAATGGCCTGGCAAACATCCTGGCTGGAATCGTCTCGAATGGCTATGGCGAACATAACTTTGGCGAGGGAGTAATTGGGGACGATTGGATGATGCCTCCGAGTTTGATGGGTACCGCCACGTCTTACGGCCTTCATCCTCAAATATCCATGCCAGACCATCTTCTCAACAACGCCTTCTTTCCGACCACCACCCCTCAGACATTCGCGACAAACGATTCCCTGCTTGCGTCCGCTCCACCCGCAACAACGACACCAAATGGCTACACAGCTCCCGGCCCTTCACATTCGACCTCGTCACCCGTGACCGGCGCACCCCCAAACAATTATCCAACGGCTGGTGCTCCACTCAATGACGCTTCCCCCATACATCACCACCCGGTTGATCAGCCACAACCTTCAGAGGACGTCCTGGCGGCAGCAAATGTTCTCCACAGCGGATCTCAGGGCCGGTCGCACAGCGTCCAACACGATGCCCTGTACTCAAATGCTCAGCAAAGGACGAGTACCATGGGTCCCCCAGTCGGTCACTTGAGGCACCAGCAATGGAGCGAGTTCAAGCAAGAAGGACGGCGCATGTCACAGTCTACTCACGCAGCTGAGCAAGAGGCGGCCTTTTCCAGTTGGATCTATGGCTCCGGTGCCCAGCCGAGCCAGAGGAATGATCCACCACGGGCTCCGATAGATTTGCAATACGGCACGGACCAGAACTTCAATAACAACAACCAGCCTTTTGTGCCCTCAAGCGAGAAGGACAGCTCGGAAGCAATACAAAAAGAGCACATGCGGTACTTCAGCGCTATAGAACTATCAAAGAGCGCAAATACGACGCGGCCAACGAGTCCGGTCATGAACGCTGAGGGGCTCCCTTTTAACCTCAAAACCCGCGTGCCACCGCCGATCAAGATTGAGGCGAACGGTGACGGTGGGAAGAAGTGGCGCAAGGGTAAGCGTGAAGACGACGAAGACGATGAGGAGCCGCAGTCCGCAGTGTCCAAGACATCGGCACGAAAACGGAAACAGAAAGGCGATCCTGCCCACTCTCCTGGTGGTGTCGCCGAGAGCGCAGGGTCTGGAAAGCGGAGGAAATCTTCTGCTGCAGCCAAGAGGGAAAACTTGACTGAAGATCAGAAACGCGAAAACCACATTAACAGCGAAAAGAAGCGAAGAAAGGTCATTCAGACCGGTTTTGAGAACCTGGCCGTTATGGTGCCTGCTATCAAGGGGGGCAACCCGAGCAAGAGCGCTATGCTGGAGGCCGCCGTCGCATGGCTGGAGGAACTGTTGGATGGCAACGAAACCCTCAAGGCGCAGCTGTCCCAACTCTAGCCACTTTGCCGGATGGATTACAGTCTCCAACTAAAAAGTCGTGTTTTGTGAATTCATGGCATTGCTTCCAGCCACGCAGGGTCGGCGGTCGACGGAAGTTGCATGGGGAAGGGAAGGCCACGGCTTGGGGTTGTAGCACGAGATATCGTGAGCATTTGTCTCGCTTGCGTGGGTCCATCTTTGGTCTCTCTTTGTGTTTTGCGGCGTTTAATGGGCCTCAGGAGTACAGGTATGCTCGGGGTAGTTTTCAGATTGGGCAGGGAGTCCTTCTATTAGGTGGCAGGGATGACTATGGCTGTTTCCCTCGGTTGATATCCAAGTGTTGGTTGGGTGGCCTTGAAATGCTGGAATGGGAAATGGCTGAGTAGTTGAGTGGGTAGGACGGGCCAGCCGATGTCCATAATGACAACTGGACTTTCGGAAGATCCTTCTATATCGAATACAGTGAGGATCACTTGATCCATGCCCATTTTGTTCTCTACCGTTCCTCGTGCAATATTGTGATACTCACCCGGGAAGCCGGGGGGGGGGGGGGTTGGCGCTTGGGCTGGGAATACTGGCCATCGAGATTTGGTCCGGTTATCGCCACAGTTACGTGTTCACAGGCTGACGGGCAGTACTCACTGATATGTGCTGGCATCTTAAAAAAGAAAATTCAAGATTGCGCAGCTAGGAGGCTTTCGGCGTGCCTAGCCAGTCGCTTGACCATTTCTTGTTTCTCCCTGCTCGACCTTCTCATGAATACTTTGGAAAGTCCGTAGTAAGTCACACGGGACAGAGAAGATACCAACCATTTCATGTTTTTACTGGAAAAGCACGGGGAAGCAATCGCAAAAAGAAAACATCTCCTTGGATATGGGCATACAACAAATAGCCGCCAACGCCAACGCCAACGCCAACGCCACGGCACTGCGCATGCAAGTGAAGGAACAACAATCCAACGACCACACGTGATTTACTCAATCACTGGATGTTTACTCTGTTTCGGGGAAATTGTTCGAGGGGGTTATTTTCGGCGACCAAGACGGTCAATGGGCACCGCATCTCATCGCCTTTCCTATCTGAGGAATCATTTGTCAACGAAAAGCCTCACGGCTACCTGGGAAGGCAGCGTTGATCATTGGAAGAGGCGGCTGAGACAGAGCATCCAGTACGAACAAGCAGTGGACTGGAAACTCTTCTTAGTTGGAGTGGTAAAACAAGTACACCCAGAGCCCAATTATATGACTGTGCTGATGAGGCTTGTTGCCATCTTTGTGGGTCTGTTTGATCGTCGTGGATGTCGCCGGGTTGCAGTTGGGTTTGTGTCGTAGAGCGAAGAAGTTTATATCTGCTCTCACGCCTCAAGAAGGTGGGGAATCATGGGCAAACATGTTTTGTTTAGTCTGATGCAATTTTGCACATATACATTACAAATTCTTTCACATAAGTGGTATATCGTTCTCGAGCTTTTGATCAAGCTCGATTTAGAAGACAACCAGGTCTATTTTATTTTCCTATCTGAAAAGCCACCGTGTACCGGGGAACGACTTTACTTACCTCCTGTAAAGTCCCCGACGATGTCCGCTGCAAGCTTGCCAAATTCCCCACAGAATTGCTCCATTGCAGCGCTACCGTATGTTCCATCGGCCGACGGCTTCGGAGTCCAATCCTTGGCCTGAGTTAAGATTTTGCCGTCGCTGTCATACGCTTGCGCAAGCGACGCTGCGCGCTGCTGCTGAGTGACGCCCTTGGGCGTAGCAAGAACAGCGTCCTTGGCGGCTGGCTTCTTGTTGGAAGTCATCCTCTGTGCTGTCTGACTGATTCCTTACCTTTGAATAAACGAGTTGGATAGTCAGTGAAGCGGGCTGAAAAGAACTTTGTGGATCGATGAATGGAGATTCTGAATCTTAAGCCACTGGCTGTTGATGAGGAAAGAAGTGAGACCCCATCGGTGATTTTGATCGGGTTTATATAAGGAGAGGATCCGGGCAATGTATAATGCTATTCAGGGTTATCCGTGTCTCCTGTCAGAGGGACGATTTTGGTCCTCAATTGTCCATGAATTCTGTCCTTGTTAACAAGACAATGCAACTTCGTGAAAGTGCTAAGATGGTCCAAAAATATCATGACTTGATATAGCCCGACCGATACCGTGTCGGCATGGGCAGAGACAGACAAATACAGCGGTGCTATGTGCTCAAAGAAAGACCCACTCAGCCAATGTTTGGCTGTGGCTCGGCTTTGTCCATGAGGTCTTCGAAGTCTGATTACAATGCGGACAACGGGCGGAGTTACACACATTTGAAGCTGGTTGTCGCCCCCGCACCAGACTTTGACACTTGATCTGCTTGAGCTGTCTCCTGGACATGCTAAGAGAGATCCACAAGGTGGCTTTCATGGTGGCACTGAGTATTGGAAAGGTCATGCTAAGGGAGAAAAGCATGCCATCGCCTCAAAATCACTAGTAATATCCAATTAATTATTAGTTTATCTAGACGGTGCCAAGAAAAGCTACAACTATAACCCATTTTCACCCATATAATTGCAAGGCCTGCCTAAACATACTCGGCACAGATCAAATCACCGCGAATGTCCATGACCTCGGCGATGGTCGCATTGGGAACCAGGCCTGCCATCCACAGGTTGTGGTCCAGGGTCGTGACGTTGCCCGGATCACCGTTGTCTTCCATGAGCACAGAGATGGGGTAGATGTAGTCCTCATCAACAAGAAGGTAATCAACCAAAGGGACATTTCGGCCCATCATGTCAGTAAGACGGGTTGAGAGATCAACCTCCTGCCATTGCCACCAGAGGTAGTCCAGGAATGTGTGGTGAAGGTAGAAGAGGGGATCGCCTGGGCTAAGTGTTACATCTGACATCTAAACAAGGGACTGGGTCAGCAAGTTTTAATGCTACACACCTGCATCATGTGCTGCAACAGAGATCAAAGTTTACTTACAACAGCACCGATGCCCGAGTGGGCGGCTCCGTGAGGGTTTTTCTTATAACACTCAAAAGCCGTCGAGTAGTTCGCACTCGCGTAACAAGCCTGGAGAAGGGACGTGTTGGCCTGGTTAACGAAGCTATTCTGGTTCAGGTCCCGGCTGAGGCAGTAGTCCACCGCGAAACCCGTCTGGTTGATGTGCAGCTCCAGGTCCGCGAACGGGCCGTCAGCAACGCAGGAGTCGGCCCCGGTCCCGTTGCCACCGAAGCCCGTGTCCGGGTCGAAGACGGCAGACCCGGCGAGGTCAATGGTTCCGGCCTCGATGGCTTTGTAGTCAGCCTGCTCGTCCCAGTACGGCTGGGCGCCGGTGTAGTTGCACTCGGACTGCAGGAGCTGCTCGTGCACGCGCATGTAGAGCCGGTGCCAGGGGAGGAAGGCGCCAACGTCGTGGACAATATTAGTCTGTGCTATGTGGATGTACTGCAGCTCATCCCAGCGCGTCTGGGCGTTCTCGATGCCGCTCCTGGGCGCTGAGGACTGCAGGCAGAGCTCTGCGTCGATGTATGCCTTTTTCTCGGCATCTGTGAGTGCGGTCCTATTGGGGGTAAAAGTGTCAGATACGGTCCAGGTACGATGACAACAAGGAGGAGAAAGCCCCTACCAAGATTTCCGCTGGTTGAGTGTAGTACAGGTGGTGTTGGACTGCCTCGGGGCCACTGGAGAGGACTCAGCCATGAAACAAAGTGCAAGGAGGCAGACGATGCCAGAGCGGACTGAAGAGAGCGACATGATTGTGAGACCGCGTTTGGGTAAACGAATGAACAAGCGAATGAATGTAAAGAATGTCTGGAAGCCTACTGCGAGTGAATGTAGTCCTCAATTGGATATCTCAAGCTCTATATTTATATACAACGACCCCATAGTGGTGAAATGTTATCTTGGAGTGGTTCATCGCATCTCATGCCAAGGCGGGTTGATCCTAAAGCCAAAGCGTAGGCATGAGTGAAGCCAATCCAAGTGGCCTCGTAATGCAGCCCACAATCCGAATAGTAGCATCGAGACGCGATTGAAGCACATAGAAAGTTGATTGGCCTCCTGGGTTAATTTGCAGTATTTTATACAACACGCGTCCCTGTGTAACTTTGAAGGTCCGGGCCACGCATATATGTGAGCGGGTCGGCGTACGCGTTCAGTACTACTCTGCCTGGACCGGGAGGTTTCGGCGCAACGGCAGTGGACGGCGAATGCTCTAGACCAGGTTGTCTGCAATGTGATGCTTGAGTCGACTCGCTCACTTCTTCCAGCTTCCGAGTCACAGTGAGAACTGCAGATGTTTGCCTTGGAGTCGCTCACACCTTGTGACTGCGCTCATATGTTATGTATGCCCCTTTTCCGCATACCCTGGTTCACGTTTTTGCCTCAAGCTTGTATCGATGTGCCAGCCTGCTGATACACTGTGATTCCCAGCGCA
Source organism: Diaporthe velutina (assembly GCA_038088505.1). Lineage (NCBI taxonomy): Eukaryota > Fungi > Ascomycota > Sordariomycetes > Diaporthales > Diaporthaceae > Diaporthe > Diaporthe velutina. The sequence goes on along the minus strand of JBBWSJ010000019.1, from coordinate 536,827 downwards.
TATCGTCCGCTGACAATGCGTCGTTGGCCTCGCCGCTCTTCACGTTATGCTGATCCCCTGTTGTAGCCCGAACAGCTCCATTGATTGGCGTAGCCATTGCGAGTCTGTATTTGTTGTCTTTGGGCCCTGGGAGTTTCTACTCGCCCACCACGATATCCTTGGGCGGCGCCTCCGTTAAGACCTCGGCATAGGTCTCTGTCATGCTGCCGCCTCGCCGTGTTGAAATGTACCAGGTGAAGAAACCGATGATCAGGAAGGTAACCAGCCAGAGCAGGACGAGCTTCTTGGAGCGCCTAGGCGGACGGGCGTAAGGACTCCATAAGCTGGGCGCCGCCGATGAAGGGCTGTAGACGCCGTAGCTGCCATAGGCCCCTGGCAGGAGACCACCCTCAGCGCCGCGCTTGTTGTCGAACTTCTTGGTGCGGGTGCGGGTGTCTTTGACGAGGGCTGGGAGGCTGAACTTCGTGGACATGAGCCGCGGGATGAGAGGTGACGAGATGGGGGGCACTGGACGTCGAACGGTAGATGAGCTAGAGTGTCAATTGGCTCGAGAGGATGGTGTCGTCGGTATGGGTTCGTACTCTTGTGTTGATTCGGAAAAGCTGCTCGGCAATTGCCACGAGTCTTCCAAGCTTTGGGGTACCATGCAAATGAAGATCCTCGGTACTGTACGTGTTCGGGATACTGGCAGGGGTGACATCAGCCGCTCGGATTACTTGCCAGGGTCGAGGAGGTGGAGCCTTCCCAACCCTGCCCGCCCCCAGTTCCGCCTACACACCTTTCCCAGCTCCAGAATAATCTCTAAGCCGAGAGAACCACCTCCTCCTGTCAACCTTCGATCACGGTCTCATGGCAGGCCTATTGTCGGTGATGTGCCATGCTGGTCGGAGCATTGAGACTGCCCCAATTGGCCTTGCAAAACTCTCCAGGCTGTTAGAAGGCACAGAGAAAGACGTGCCTTGTGCGGTTTTCATTCATGTCAGATCCCAGCGAGATCTAGAAGGTTATCCTACGAGAGATTAACCCTGCGCCAGATCATCCTATGGGCCATCTTCCGGAGGTAATTCTCCAAACCAGGCTGTCTTTTATGAGGCTATCCCGTAAGAGGCCAACCCATGGGGTTGGGGAGGAGCTGCTGAGGTCTTGAGGCTACTGGATGCGGGTAGTTGGGATCCCTGCGAGCATCCACCTCTTCGGGATATTTGTCCAGAGTGACTGAGTGACCAGCAGACTAATAGCAGACTACGCCAAATGACAATGCACCGGGAGATGGGCCTTTGACAGAATTGGCGGAATTGACAGAAAGACAGACGAGAATCACGTCCCACCGGCATGGTCAAGTGGGTGCTATGAGGTGGGTGGCGTTGCTTCCCGCCTGCTGAGAATGAGACAAGACGTCATATCCCGCCAAAGCAAGGAGCCGCCTTTAGCTACTGCTCCTTTTGCGACGAGAGCTGGACCAGCCCGTCAAGTCAAGTCGCACCAGGCTAGCTTCTTCAGCTTGGAATCATGTCAAACAAGTTCAATCGAGGACGGGTAGCTGCCGATCTCAGTCAGTCGAAGTCAATGATCCAATGGCGTAAATCAATCTCATGCACAGCTCCCCGTCCTGATCTTGGTCCGCATCTCTTTGACTCCCACCATCCTGGTGAGTTGCAACGAACGGGCAGTAGCTTGGATTCAAGATCCCCTCCCAACCTCTCATATTTCTACTTGCTCGCGGGTCTCTTCTCATATCTATCCCAACCTCGTGGGTTGCTGCACCCTCTCGTTGGTCACCGTCTGAATAGTACCGCCACGAACGGTCGCGCATTTCTAGTCTATCGTGAGAACGACCCAATTTCGATATTCGGCGTCGTCAACCTACCGTCGTGATCGTGACCCTGCCCTACGTACTTCTCCCATATATTGGTACAGAACGCAAGTTTGCCCACGGTTGCAGGTTCACGCAAGATGGAGGGTCAAGAACACCACGCCCCTGGGGGCCACTATTCCGGGTCCAACAGGATTCCAAACATTAAGCAATTTATGGAGGGCTTGGACAAGGATAAGAGGCAGCGAGACGCCAAGATCGATGCAGAGCAGAAGCAGCACAAGACCGGCGAAGGCGAGGTCAAGGCTCACCACATCGACAAGCCCAAGGGAAACAACCGCAGGACGGTCCGCGACCCAGTCACCGGCAAGGACGTCGAGATCGACGATATCGGCCCCGAGATGGTCAAGGCTGTTGACGACCCCCATGTAAGTCACGTATCACCTGGTAACAGCTCATGTTGAGTGAGACTCGTGCTCATCCCGTGCCCAGCTCTTTGTACCCAACGCCAACCTTGGTAAGGAGACCACCGTCAAGACAGAACCTACGCAATCCGGCGAGGAATACCGGCGCAACCAGGACATCACAGCACCGCCAGACCCCGTGGAACCAGGAACGACAAGCGATGTGCCCATCCACGGCGAGAAGACCAACGTGCTCTTCCACCCGACCCCGTCCGTCAGCTACGAGCCAATGTACGCCGCTCTGGAGGCCAGAGCAAACGTCCTTTGCGCCGGAATTCTTTTCGCCATCGCCTTCATCGGCAAGATCCTGGGTGGCTCGCTATGGGGCCTCATCCCTTTGGGGTTCTGCGTCGCCTCAGGTGTTTTCCTCTGGGTCAAGGACCTTATCCGCCAAGGCCGCGATGTCGAGTGGTCCAGCGAGCAGCAGCGCGGTGAGACTGCGGTTGTCAACCTTATTCCTGAGTCCGTTGAGTGGATGAACACCGCCATTGGTCTGATCTGGGGTCTGATTAACCCAGACATGTTTGCCGCCGTCGCTGATACCTGTAAGTATCTGCCGAAAATGACGCCCTCTTTTTCGCTTGATATTCCAACTTCAACGCTTGAAAGCTGATCTCTTGTAGTGGAGGATGTGATGCAAGCGTCGGTTCCTGGTGTCATTGAAAACGTCAAGGTCAATGATATCTCCCAAGGAAGCAACCCCATCAGAGTCCTGAGTCTGCGTGCTCTCCCGGACAGCCATGTGCAGGACCTGAAAGACGAGATTCGAAAGCAGGACGAGAAAACCAAGGACCCCCAAGAACTCGCAGCCGATGAAGAAGGCGGTGATTTCTACAACCTCGAAGCCACCATTGCCTACCACTCGCTGCCGTCCGGCGCAGACGTGTCTTCCAAGGCCAAAAACATGGGCATGCAACTGGTCTTCTACTTGGGCTTGAAAGGTCTCTTTGGAGTACCGTTCCCCATCTGGGTTGAACTTAATGGCCTGGTCTGCACCGCCCGTATCCGCGTCGCCCTTGCCCCTAATCCACCTTTTATCAAGACACTTAGCGTCACCCTCATGGGCCTTCCAAGGGTCGAGGCCAGCTGCATACCGCTGATCGAGAAGGGCGCGAACGTACTCAACCTTCCTCTTATCTCTAACTTCGTGAACTGGGCAATCGCAGCCGCCGCTGGCATGTATGTGGCCCCGAAGTCCCTGACTCTCGACATTGGCAAGATGTTATCAGGCGACGATATCACGAAAGAGACCCAAGCCCTTGGTGTTCTCTTCATCCGTATCCACAAGGCGACTGGCCTTTCGAAGCAGGATCGCAGAGGCAGTCAGGGAGGCGGCTCCGACCCATACATTTGCGTCGCCTTCTCCAAGTTTGGCAAGCCCCAGTATTGCACGCGCGTTATCCAGGATAACCTCGACCCAATATTTTCCGAGTGCGCCGCTCTTCTCGTCACTCCTGACATCATCAAGGCAGACGAGCAGCTTTCGCTGGAGCTCTGGGACAGTGACAGGTCTTCGGCGGATGATGTCGTGGGAAAGGTTGAGCTGAGTATCCAGAAACTTATTCAACACCCAGGCAAAATGTTCCCTCAAAAGTCGACCCTCAGAGGCACCAAAGCGGAAAGCTCGATGCCGGGCACGCTGTCTTGGGAAGTCGGTTTCTTCGGCAAGACCCAGTACCGCAAGGCTCTTCGTACTGACGGCAAGGATCCTAACCTGCCGAAGGAATTACAGGACAAGAAGGAGCTGCAGCAGGATGTTGGCTCTTTGGACACCGCGAATGAGGACGCTGTAGTCCATACTCCACCTGATCCTCTTTGGCCAAGTGGAATCGTTAGCGTCGTCGTCCATCAAATCGTTAACCTCGAACTTGAGAACGTCAAGGGCTCGCAGGGCAAGCGCAAGGGACGTGAATTTGAGCCTGCCAGGCCCGAAGCGGGTGATATTAAGGAGGAGACGGGCAAGAAGTTGCCGAGTTCGTACTGCACGATTCTTATTAACGATGAACTCGCATACAAGACCCGTACCAAGGTGGTGTCATCGAAGCCTATTTTCGAGGCTGGAACAGAGCGATTTATCCGAGACTGGAGAGCTGCCATTATCACTGTCACTGTGCGAGATGCGCGCAACCGGCAGCATGATCCAATCATTGGGGTTGTCCCTCTCAAGCTATCCGACATCCTTCTGACTAGCAGTCAAAGCACACGATGGTATCCCCTCGACGGCGGGATCGGCTTTGGACGTGTGCGCATTTCGCTCCTTTTCCGTTCCGTCGACCTCAGGTTGCCACCCCAGCAGCTCGGCTTCGGCGAGATTGGAACATTCGAGTTCCTCTCAAACACCCTCACCGCTGTTAACTATGACGGAAACCCTCGCACAAAGCTCAAACTTCGCACCGGAGGAAGCTCCGCCATGGTCAAGAGCGAGAAATGCAGCAAAGCCGAAGATGGCAGCCTCGTGTGGGACATCACCGAGTCTCAGCCCAAGAAGAATGACGATGGAACCACCACTAACGTGGAAGGCAATATTCGACTTCCCGTGCGATACCGCTACCGCTCGCCTGTCTTTTTCGAATTTCACCCGGCAGGGAAACGGCACACTGACACCTATGCTTCTGTATGGTTGCAAGACCTCATTGATCTCGAAGAGAAAGACTTTGACATCCCTATTTGGCGGTGCAACAACGGCACGCGCCTGAGCCAAAACTATATCACCGAGGCCAACTACCGGGACGTCCCCAACCTGGATATCGAGGAGATTGGACGACTTAGGTTCCGGGGAAGGTTCAAGCCGGGTACCGACCGCGACCATCTTAAATTCGTGAGCGACAACGACTCTCGCGAAACGATCGAGAGCTGGGAAGCGTGCTACGCTGAAGGCGTGAGGAAGGAGCTTGTAGTCGCGGAGGTGCCTCCGAGCATCCAGAAACTGCATGATGCCAGCCTCACTCAGGGGCGAGACGTCCTCGCTCAGGCGGACGAGAAAGACAAAGAGAAGTGGCTCGCTCGAGACGGCACCGACTGGAGCGGAGCGTTTGGCAGAGACCCCGTCGAGACGATGGGCAAGACTCGCGGCGCCGACGAAGGCTCGGACACCGACGAGTACGAGTACGACGAGGACTCGAGCAACCCCGACCTGGGTATCGCAGATGCCACCACGGACACTTCTGTCTATAGCGGTGGGGACGCCAGCCGAGACCACTCTAGTATTGGCGCGCGCCAGTCAGTCGACAGCGGTCACGGCAGCCAGCTGTCGCCTCAATCAACCAAGAGCAGCGGCGGCAAGTCCTCCAGCAGCAAAAACCCCATCAAGGCGCTCAAGGACTACAACACGCGTGCCAGGGACCTACACCGTCAGCACCGTGGTCTGATGCAATGGTAAGTGTCTTCACCTTTTTCTTCTTGCTCTTCGACTTAGTTCTATCCGAGGCTGACAGAGATGTCTGACAGGAAACCCATGCGAAATGTCCAATTTGCCAAGAACGAGGCTACCTTCGCGGTTCGTCGGATCACCAAGGTCGGATCCTTGAGCGGTCGCAAGCCCGATGTTGAGACGGAGGTATGAGTGGAGAAATTCGCTGCCATGTTTTCTCTTTTCTCCCGATACGGCGTGGCATTTGCATTTTTTTAATGGATCATTCACCTGGTGGCATAGGGGGGCAAAGCAAAAGGAATGGGTCCACTGTTGAATGGCTAGTAATGAGGAGTAATGAGTAATTGTATGAAGTATTGATAATGAAGCATATTATTTCCTCTGGAGCCCAAGGAATACATATGTGTTGTGCTACTGAGTGACGATGCCTCTATTCTTTATTACCTGTATATGTAATGAACAGACTTTACCTGAACTTGTGGACCCGACAGCGTGATACTATCCAGTCATGGTCCTTGATGTGCAGTGCCTCGAGGGGGATAGATCACAAAAGACATACACAAATGTGAGTCAGTATGCAAAAGTTGAGCAGGGCCTCACCGTAGCTAGTACTCCGGCCGTTGTTAGCACAAATAGAATGCAGAAATATTTGAGACAGGGTAGTAGCACCTTTTGATTCCAAATAACGTCTATTGTACTCATCGTCGTGGACAAAACCCCTGCTTGTCAATCCAAAATTAAGCCAGACGTACGCCAGCCTCTTTTCGCTTCTTCGTCTGCTGGGCCGTCGCAGACGATATACCTGCCTCTCCACTGGCATCGAAGATGCTCTTTGCAATGCGACTCTTCTCCTGCTCGATCTTGGACAGCTTTTTGTCTGTCTTACCCTTGCCACTGGTCTTGCCGTGGAATTGGTGCGACAGCTCCTTGAAAGCCTCCTTCTGGTTGAGGTGACGGCCCTGGTCATCCACGTACTTGAGCTCGATATTGAACTTGTGCTTCTTGAGCAGGTTCGCCCTGATGTTGGACAGTTTGAATTCGCGCTCCGCATTCTGTCTGCGTGCATACTCCTCTCTGTCGCGGGCGTTCATGCGGTCCAGGTGGCCGCTTGCTCGGTCTCGCTCGCGCTGTCGCTTGGCGTCCTCGTCGATTTGCGCAATCAGTCGTGCCTGTTCCGCGAGGAAGAGCTCTCTCCGGCGGAAATGCTCGTTCTTCTCTGCGCCGGTGTCGTCTTCATCGATGATCTTGCGCTCTTTTAGGAGGGACAGTGTTGCACCCAGCCCTTGCGCGACATACTTTTCTTCATCAACACCAGTCGTTGCGAGTTCTTCTGGTGCTGCCGACAAATCCCTTTCGATGGACTCATCCTTGACGTGCGGCGCATTCTCCATCTCCTCATCCGAGGCCTCACCGTCCATTGCAGTGACGGGTTCTCTAGATTTAGACTTCTTTCTCGGCCGCGAGTCCTCATCAGCTTCAGGCTTGTTGATAGCGCTCAGAAATTCGGACGTCTCGTCTAGAACAAGGCCTCCATTCTCAGCTTCTTTGTCATCATTCTCAGCATCCTGCGCGGCCTCTGCTCGTAACTGTTTGGCTAGATCCTCTGGCCGAACCCGCTTTTGCTTTTTCAAGGCCTGCCTGCGTTGTATCGACAGAGACGCCTGCAGGTCTTCATCATCCACGAACGTGTCGTCAATGGTCTTTCGCTTCTTAGTGATCGGTGCAGAATCAATGTCCATAGCTTCGTCAGCTGCCGGAACCTGATCCCCAGGAAACAACGCATCTTCGTCGTCCCGTTGGCGTGTCGTCTTCGTCTTCTTCTTCTTCTTGGGCTTCTTGACCTTGATCTCTGAGGGGTCGAGATAATCGGAAACTGGGGCGTCTTGCATGATATCTACATCAAGATTCTGCAGCATCCTCTTCCGCTGTGCTGGGGCTTCGAGGATGTCGGCAAGGTCTGAGATGGTTCCTTGTCCATCCAGGTTGAAAGCCTTTTTCTTTTTGCCATTGATTTCTTCATCGTACTGAGCAAGAATGCTATGATCGCCCGTGTCGTCGATGTCGTTGGGGTCATACACAGGCCGCTTCTTTTTCAGGTTCAGCTTTTCGTTGAGCTTTTCTTGCTCACGCAGGCTCAGGTTCTCTAGCTCATCGCCCTCGTCGTCCTCACCTAGCACGGCACTATCCTTGAGCGTGAGGATCTGGTCATCTCCATCCAATAGGGTTGACATGTCATGCCCGACCTTGACACCGGCGAGATCTTTGGAAGAGTAATCGGCGGCCTTCCTCGCGGCTTCGGCCGCAGCATCTGCCTCCTCTTGCTGCCTTCTAGACTCAGCAATCTTCTTCTGCTTCTTCTTCATTGATTTGAGCCATGACTTTGCGTCCCCATCCTCTTCGTCGTCAAGGTCGCCCAGGCCCTGGCCCTTGAGGGTGGCGAGTCGTTGGGCTCTATCGCGCTCCTTCTTGATGGCTGCGATCTTTGCCTCGCGGTCCCGCTTGGCCTTCTCGGCTTCGAGGACCTTCTTGTAATTCTCACCGGCAGCAGCCTCGCGGGTCTCGATGGTGCTGGCAACTTCTTCGGCGTCGTCCTTGGATGATTCTTTGGGCGGAGCCGGTGCCGCATTCGGTACGGGCAAGGGCTTGAGGCCCATGGTCTTGCGGACCTCATTCAGCTCCCGGATTGTATTCGCATCCATATTTGCGGTGTTTCAGGAAAGCCGGGTGACGGTTTTCAAGAAAACGGGCCTGCAGGCGGAGGCAGGTGTGATATTCCTCACGGCGCAAGAGAAGGGTGGGCGAGGCTAGGCGCCTCTAATGAATTGAAGTTCTGGTAATGGTCTGTGCACGATTACGTAATGACTCGGTCGGGACACTTGCAGTACCCGTTGGACGCGCTGCAGACGCGCTCCTCCAAAACTGGGGTGCAGATTTGATGTGTGTTAGGACTCCCGAGGTCCTTTTCTGGCTCTGACATGCGGCTACAGATCTGCGGCCATCAGCATCCTGTATGATCTTGCAGTTCAAGATCGATTGCTGCAACCACTCAACTGGGAATGCGAACGAGAACTACGAAGAATAGAATCCTGACGATGATCAATTTCTCAATCGAGAGGTTCCAAGTTCCAGACTAGTCGGCAGCGGCATCGAGCCACCTGGTGAGCCTGCACATAGACAATGAAGTATCTATCCTGAGGGCGTCATTTTCTTCCACACTGTTGAACCTTTCCCGTGGGCCAACGAGATCAGATCAGCATGGCTGGCCACAGCCATGACCGTGCAAACCTGACAGGCATGACTGTCCATCGAGGTGATGGAGCGAGAATAACTGCGGCACCGAGACGTCTCGAGATCGTCAGCCTAGACTGCTAGGTCGTGCCAACGTACAGTAGAACGACACCGCGACCATTGCAAGGAACTGGACCGTCGCATTCCCAGCATGCCACATTGTCCATCTCTGCAGGCAGCCGTCCGATCGTCATGTCCTCACACACGTCACCGTCGCTAGCCGCCTTTCGACCTGCTGCTGTTCCCCACGGCCTACGCACACTCATTGTCCTCCATGTCTTCCTGTTCCTGATCGTGTTGCCTGCAGGATGCCTACCATTCGAAGGACTCCCTGCTGTTCAGACGCCTTCTCAGCCATGGTCCCCTCCACGAGCCTCGGCTTGCAAGCTTTCGTGGGTAACACGTCGCGTCCGTTCGACCCTCTGCGATGCCCCAGTCATCTCGAGTCGGCCCTTTACACGGCGCAAAATTGCATATGCTCCGGAGGCTTGCTGCCGTGGCTCTTGGTCCATGATGTGGTGTGGTCAGGATGATGAGCGCTCGTCTGCATGTTGTGTGAAAGAGTCTGGAAGCGAAGTCCTTTTTGAGTTCCAGCGCCTTCCGGTGTCATCGGTATGATTGCCGTCTTCGTGATAGTGCCGGGAGCCCGAGTGGATTCGGCTCCCGCCCGACGATCTTTCCCCGCGCTTCGACGGGCTGGGCTGATATCTGCTTGGTATTGACAGTCTGGGGGAATCGGGTATCCAGGCACCTAGGTTACTTATCAAGTTAGGTAGTTATGCGTGTGTCCGCACGCGAAATAGTCACCCCAGTCTACCTACGTGTGCACATGGACATCACACGCCACACCGCTCGGCGGCATCGCACAAGCGGCGAGGAACATGTCTTGCCCTGATCGCGCCATCTGAGACCGCAGACGGATGCCACGACGGGCCGATTCCATGCTTGGTCCTGCCGTCAGACAGTCCCCAAGCCGTGACATCGGCCGTGGCTCCGGCCTCTTCTCCATGATCACCTGCCCAGGCGCCAGAGGAAAGAGGCCGGCTCGATCACACCTACCCCACAAAATAGACGTCAATGGCACAACCTAGACCCCGTAGCCTTCCCACCTGGGGCAGCTGGCCCCCATGTTTCCCGGAGACTTCGAATGCTTGAAGAGCCTGAGTCGCGGCGAGAGCCCAGGCGAGTCCCCACAATCACATGGGAAGTTCATCTCATCTCCGCTGCTGTCTTATTAGCACCCTTGAGCCAGCGTCTTGCCCCTGGCCCTCTTTCCTGGTCTAGTCTAGGAACGGAAACCCCCAAACCGTGCCAGCAGTCGTGCAGTCGTGTAATTGGCGACACGGCGAGCTGTACCCCATCGCAGTGCTTCTTCTGGCCTTTGCACCTCGATGCAGGAACTCTCGGCTGCGTCCCGGGAAAAAGCTCTGCAAACCACCCCGGCACGACATCGGTGCTTCTTTCTCGACGCTGCCTCCTCGTGACAGTCTCCCATGATGCTGGTTTGTGGAAAACTGCTACCCTGGGAACGCTATGCACGTGAAGTTACTTTGTGTAATTGCTGCTTGGCTGTCAACATCGGTACCGTGAACGCCACCGGCCAGGATCTGGAACCACGGATATAAATGGCCTACGATACCCATTCCAGCGGCATGGACAGCATGGCCGCACTGCCAGTCAACAGCACCAGCTCGGTTCAGCCCATCATGGCCGGTTTTACTTCTCTCTTGCTCTTGGGCAGCTATGCCGTCCAGGCCGTCCTGGGCCGCCCAAATGCTGGCCTTGTGCGGAACAATGGCGAGGTTGTCAAGCGCTCCGTGGACTCCTTCGTTGCAACGGAGAGTCCCATCGCTCTGAGCCGCCTGCTTTGCAATATCGGTGCAGACGGCTGCTACACACAGGGCGTAGCATCCGGTGCCGTCATTGCATCCCCTAGCAAAGCCAACCCTGACTACTGGTACACCTGGACGCGCGATGCAGGCCTGGTCCTGAAGGAGCTCATTGATATCTTTGCCAATGGATACAACACCACCCTGCAGTCCGACATACAGAATTACATCACTGCTCAGGCCAGACTCCAAGGCGTGTCCAACCCGTCCGGCTCACTGTCCAATGGTGCTGGCCTGGGAGAGCCTAAGTTCAACGTCGACCTCAGCGCGTTCACGGGAGACTGGGGTACGTCCACAGCACTGTGTCCCCTTTCTTACTTCGACATACCTGACTAACAACCATCTCAGGGAGGCCACAAAGAGACGGTCCTGCTCTCAGGGCGATTGCACTCATCACTTATGCCAACTGGCTCGTCAGCAATGGCTACTCCTCAACTGCCTCGGACCTTGTCTGGCCCATCATTCGCAATGACCTCAACTACGTGGCCCAGTACTGGAACCAGACCGGTTTTGATCTCTGGGAAGAGGTCCAAGGCAGCTCCTTCTTCACGACGGCCAGCCAGCACCGTGCACTCGTCCAGGGGGCTGCGCTTGCATCCTCGCTCGGTACTTCATGTACAGCCTGCAATACTGTTGCGCCTCAGATTCTCTGCTTCCTCCAACGCTTCTGGTCGTCCTCCAGTGGCTACATTGTTGCCAACAGTAAGTGTGCCTGCGAGCGATAATATCACTGCTTCGATCCTTCCTCCTTCTATATCCGCGTCTTTGTGTCAGTGAAATATTAACACAACATCATCAGTCAATGTGAACAATGGCCGTACCGGAAAGGATGCGAACACGCTCATCTCATCAATCGCTACTTTCGATCCAGCCGCGGCATGCGATGCATCGACCTTCCAGCCATGCAGTGACAAGGCCCTGTAAGTCTTGTTTATTTAATTGTTATCCTTACCAGCTAGCTCCCAAATCAGCATTCCACTCTATTCCCTTGAATTTCTCACTGAGACCGCGGCAAATGCCTTACCCTGACATCCTGACAAAATCATTCCCGGTCAAATCCTGCCACGCACAGTTCCGCCCATCTTGTGAGCCGGGGAGCCCGTCGTTGAGGAATCGACTAACCTGGAATCTCACATAGGGCCAACCACAAGGCTGTGACAGATTCATTCCGTTCTATCTACGGCATCAACTCTGGAAAATCCCAAGGCACTGCAGTCGCTGTCGGTAGATACTCTGAAGATGTCTACTATAACGGGAACCCCTGGTATTTGACCACACTCGCTGCAGCAGAGCAGCTCTACGATGCTCTGATTGTGTGGAAGTCTCAGGGATCCATCGAAGTAACATCGACATCTCTGAACTTCTTCAAAGATCTTGACTCCTCCGTCACTGCTGGCACATACCAGTCCGGCTCGTCTACATACACGACATTGATTGACGCCGTTACTGCGTACGCCGATGGCTACGTAAATGTCGTGGCAACCTACGCTGCACCCAATGGATCGCTTTCCGAGCAATTTGAGAGGTCGAACGGCTCACCCCTTTCGGCCTATGACCTTACCTGGTCCTACGCTGCGTTCCTGAGTGCGGCCGCCCGTCGGGCCGGCACTGTACCCCCATCTTGGATCGGTGCGTCTGGAAACGTCGTCCCCGGCACATGCTCCACGCCGTCAGTGTCCGGCTCATACTCGTCCGTGCCTGCGCCCTCTTTCCCTGCCTCGCAGACCCCACAGACTGGCTATACCAGTACGGCAACAGCCACCGGGACAAGTACTGCACCCACATCCACTGGTTGCGCCATCGCCTCTTCAGTCCTGGTCACATTCGACGAGGTCGTGTCCACGACGTATGGGGAGACCATCAAGATCGTTGGCAGCAACGCCGCCCTCGGCAACTGGGACAGTAGCAAGGCCGTGGAGCTCAGCGCGAATCAGTATACCTCGTCGAACCCTCTGTGGTCCGTCACCATTGAATTGGCTGCTGGCACCGTTGTCTCGTACAAGTACATCAGGGTTTCATCCAGCGGGACGGTCTCTTGGGAGGCTGACCCGAATCACACCCTCACGGTGGCCTCATCGTGCGCCACTGCTACCACTGTGTCGACTAAGTGGCAGTAAATTACTAGGGGATGATGACACAAATGTGTCTCTCTAGCATTGGCCAGAAGCGAGGCGGGGTGTCTGAGAGGCTGCGTCTCATTCTACGAAGATTTAGGACAAGCAAAGCTGTCGACTCGCGTCTAGAGTAGTCTCCTTGGTTTCCTCGGTACATCCACATACTAGCAACAGAGAAATAAAATAATGCCAGTAATGTTGTGCACAGTGCCCATGTCTATGGGGGGATTCAAAGCACTCCATCTGTACTCAGGCCAAGAGAGACGGCAAGATGATCCCTTCGGTCCCTTCGGTCTGTTCCATTACATTTTAAAACGGATCTAACCTAAACACCTATCCGGTGGTTATCGTACGAGAGAGACACGTGCTCAGGCATATCGACTGGCTTCACTAACAAGGGCCGGAGACGCAAATGTCTGCAAAAGTTCCTAGTAGATCACCCTTATGCCCTCGGGTATCTGGTCATCCTTTATGCCACCTCTCAAGCGCCGCCATAACCTCCCCAACAGCCCACTCCAGCGTCTCCTCAAAGTCGAGGTCCACGCCTCCTCCGGGGCCCGGTTGCCCCCTCTGCGCGAGCACCCGGCTCTCCCGCAAGACGTCCCAGTCCAGCTCCCCGCGCTCGACGTCCCCGCCCGCGAACATCCACCTGTGCGCGTCGACGTAGTTGGGCCAGACGACCCTGTCGACGTAGCCCGGCGGGTCCTTCCAGAAGCCCTCGAGCGTGACGTAGCCGTCGCGTGCCTCGCGCCGCTGCGTGGCCCTGGCTCGCGACACCTGCAGGAACAGCTTCACGTCGATCATGTCCATAACGGCCGAGAGCTTGGGCGGCGAGTAGAGGAGGAAGCCGTCCAGGAGGCACATGCGCGGGGCCTCGCCGGAGAATATCTGGTGGCCCGCCCCGCCCGACTGCATCCATCGGCGCACCCGCTCCTTCTGGGCCTCGATCTTAGCGTCCGAGGCGGGGCATTTGCCTACGGAGTTCTTGTCTTCCTTGGAGTCTACGAAGGGCTGCTCCCGGGGATGCGGGTTTGGTAAGCGTTGCGAAGACGACCATCTGAACAAGGAGTGGGAGGAGACGCATCGTAGGAAGGCGCTGTGGCCAGGCCTTGCCGGGTGTTGCTTACCGGAAATGTTCCCTCGGGGCGGATGTGCGACAGCGCCCTCTCCATGTCCGGGATGTTCAGGGACTCGGCGCAATCCCAGTCGAGGAGGCCATCTCTGTACGGCAGTCTGGGGATTTAGTCAGTTGAATCCGGCTCGTGTACACATCGCTGCCTGCGATGTCTGGTTCGCCCACTCACTCTTCCTCGGGGCGGTAAAAATCGTCCTCGTGCAGCACGAAGCTGTTTGGGAATATGTCTCTGAGAAGTCTGGCGAGGGTTGTTTTGCCGCTCGAGGAGCAGCCGGACAGACCCACGATGATTGCTTTCTGGCCGCCCATCCTTGGGGAAGGTTCAAAGTTATATGTCGTCTACTCGACCAATCTATATTGTGGGGCTGGTCTGCCGGTGCGAGAAGATGGATCAAGTCAAAAATAGCCGGGCCGTAAGACGGGAGGGGCCGCGCCCGGCTCCGGAGGCGCACAGATACTCCGACCGAGTCCACAGATGGGCCCGGGAGGGCTGCCACGCCCGGCGTCAGATTTACTCATAGGCATCTTGAAATAGCGGAAGCTGTTTGACAGTCTCAGGATGTTTCAGCCCCAACCCAGCACCCATGGATATTCCTTTTCTCTGACCGATTGCACATGTATACCTTGTTGCAAAACGTAGTAAGGCCCCTAGGCCTCTTGGATTGTCCGCCCGGCTTGTTTGTCAATTTACTTGTACAACGTCCGAGGCAGTTTGTGGATCTCGTGTGAAATGTTGAGTTGGTCAATGGGATGCAGACACAACCTTGAAGGTTCAAACACGATAAGCATGGGCCAAACTCCCCATGTACTTGCGCCCCTACAAATCTGCGCCAGCCGGCGTGTCCGCTCTTAGAATGCATGTAGCACAATCTATTTGTGCAAGGAGTCACCACAGCCCGCGCGACTTAAGGCGCTGCAAGGTCATACTCTCCTCTCTATTGTGGAAGCGACCGTATGATATTTCTGAAAATTCCACTGTTGAGACCAATACCGCCCTCTGTCCTTGTTGGGACTCTTGGTTGTGCTGCTTCGTGTCGTTAGCAGCCCTGGGCCTGGATCTGCCATCCTGTTTTTAAGCAGGGGGTCCCTGTTAACAGATCGCTGCAGTGACGCAAAGCTGGGGACCTGTTCAGGCCAGGCAAAAAAAAAAGGAGCATCTGAATCCGACGCGCTCAGATCCGTAATGACAAATCCCATCTTCGTCTCTGCTCCTACCAAGACCCGACAAACCCCTTCCACTACACTGCACGCAGTAGGGATCAAATAGTTGAGACCTGCCTTGTCGACCTCAATATCCAGGCCGAGCCGCGATACGATTCCCGCAAACACTGCACCTGCCCGCCCGCGTCGATTTACCACCGACCATCATGTTCGCGGAGAGTGATACCACCCTCGTGGTGATATCCACGTCTGTCGTCACCCTTATCACCGGCTTCCTGTTGGGCATCTACAGCATCCAGGGCTACATCATCACCCCTGACTTCGCCAAGCAATCGAGGGCAAACTACGATGACCCTGTCGACAGCGACGAGACTGACATCGAAGAGGACGAAACCCATCTGGACCACGCCCCCAACTGGGCTAATGGCGAGGAGGCAGACCGAAAGCAAGGGCTGCGCTACACCGGAAAGGATGATACGAGCAAGACAAGCAGCAAGAAATCCAAGGCAGGCTTTGTGCCGTCGGTCGAGGACACCGGCGAGGAGTGCAAGCTGATCCTGGTCGTCAGGACAGATCTGGGCATGACAAAAGGTAAGCGCGCCGGCCGATCGATAACCCCCAATCCCCCTAATACCAAAGACCAGACAGATGCTCACTCACCTCCTTCTGTCTCAGGCAAGATCGCAGCGCAGTGTGGACACGCGACCCTCGCGTGCTACAAGTCCATCTCCAAGGCCGCGCGCGCCTCCGGGCCCAGCAGCCCCGCGGCGAGGCTCCTGCAGCGCTGGGAGCACTACGGCCAGGCCAAGGTCGCCCTGCAGATCAAGAATCAGGACGAGATGCAGGAGCTCATGGCCAAGGCGCGCTCGCTGGGCATCACCGCCGAGGTCATCGCCGACGCCGGCCGCACCCAGATCGACCCGGGCAGCCTGACCGTCCTGGGCGTCGGGCCCGCGCCCAAGAGCGCCGTCGACCAGGTCACGGGCCATCTGAAGCTGCTGTAGGGCCTGTGACTGGGTCTGGCTTCTTCCGTGTGTATGGATTCGGGCCGGGGGGCTGTCGCCTGATTTGTTAGGGAGTATATGCATTGCTCGGCGTTGGGGGCTGGCAAAAGAGATCGATCGGGGGCTTTGATAGACGGGTCAACAAAGGATGGATCAACACAGCGCATGATGACAACACGGTATGGTGATGCTCGGCATAAGTTCATAGCGTCTAGGGAACATCATCTCGGATACCAGGCTTTTACGAAGCAAGAGTCACATGGCAGGTATCCCACTGATGATGCAGAGCCAGAGCACCAAAGTCATGCAGAAACCAGCCTGGTTCGCCGCCCATTGACCCACAGTACTTGGACCGCGGACAGCCAAGGGGCATGAGTATGCGAGCCTTCTTCTCGCGTACCGCATTTCAGCTCATGGTTGTGGAGTGAGAGCTTATGAACGCATCATAACATTACGTGCGCTTTCAACTACAGCCGATACTTGTCAAGTGCTAGTCTAGCCGCGATGCAGGACAGTAAGCATCGACAGTGATGGCCAGAATATGCAATTACGCAAGCCTACTGCTGACTTGGTGCTTCTCAATGATCTGTATTTCAGGGAAGGGCAGTGAATAAGCCTCATTATCTGCCTGCTCGGGTATCTGTTCAGCCTCTCACTTCTCCTTCCTCGCGAACCTTCCCAGTGCCGGGCCCAGCTCCTCCTTGTGCTGCTCGTGCTGGGCCTTGTTCTTGTTCTGCAGCTCGTCCCAGATTTCGTCTGCGCGCACCCTCTTCTCGTCGATAATGTTGCGCTTTCTCTGCTTGCGGATATACTTCTTGAGCGCGCCGTTGCGCCCGCGCGCCTTATTCCTGATCTCCTCCTCGACGTTCACAGCCGGCGCGTCGAGGTCCCTCTCGGCCTGCCGCTGCTTCTCCGACCGCAGGTCCAGGTTGCCGATGAAGTTGGGGTCCAGCGCGATCATCTCGGGAGGAAGCTTGTTGAGCAGCTGCTTCACCTCGCCCTCTTGCCGCTGCTTGGCCGTCTCGTACGGGTTGACCTCGAGGGCGTCGTAGTTGGCCTCTCCAGCGCCGGGGACCAGAATCGAGGAGAAACCCTGGTCGTGACCGATGCCGAGCACGTCTTCGAAGGGGCACCACCGCACCCGCTCCACGGCCTTGCCCTCTTTACCCCATGTGAGGTATGGGCTTTGCACCTTTTCTTGGACAGAACTGTGTTTAGAGAACAGACCCTTCCATATCGTCGTGCTCGTGCCCCAGCCCACTGCGGTAAGTCCTGAGTCTGATATCGCAACGGAAGATGCAGGCGTTCTTGTGAAGTAAGAGTTGACCTCCTTGAACATCCTTATGTCCCAGACTGCCATCTTTAAATCCTGCCCCGTTGAAACCATGTACCGTCCTTCTCGGTCGACTGCTAGTGAGCGGACAGGTCCCTTGTGTGCGAGGAGTTTGACAAGTGCTTCTGAAGAATTTGGAGACCACAACGAGACTGTCCCATTCTGATGGCCGATGTGACATATTGCGTTCCATGGGTTCTGTGTGAAGGAGCAAGGGGCGCCGCCCTTGGTGTGGATCTCGGATACCAGCTGTCCGGTCGAAACGTCCTGGTATTTCAAGTTGCTCGATATTCCAAGGGTCGCGAGTAGCATGTGATATGGCAGGAACTCCATGTGTGAGACCTCGACGTGTTTCTTCAGGCAATGTAGCTCGACGCCATTCCTGTCATAGATGTAGACGTATTTCTTTTGTGCGACGGCGAAATATTGGTTGTTGTGAAGCCACCGTATATCTGCATTAACAAACACAAGATCAGTACTCATACCACAGGGAACAACCGAGTTTGAGCCTACCTCTGATGGTCTCTCCCAATTGAAGCTCGCACCCCAGTTTCCCTTCGCGGAAGTCCATCGTCGCAATATGGCCCTTGCGACCCGCCAGTAACAGCTCCTTGCCATTTCTCGTATATTCACAGTGGTATGGCCCAAGATCATCGAGTTTCAAGTCGAAGCGCTTTTGCGCCGTCCCCACGGCCGTCTCGCTTGTGATTTCGTCCTGGCGCACCCTGTACGTTCGCTCGAGTTCGTGTTCTGGCTCGAGAAAGCCTGGCGTATTTTCCAACAAGATCTCGGCGTCCTTAGCTTTTGAAACGGCATTCTGGTATTTCTCCTCTTGCTTCTTCATGTTGGTGCGCAGCTTCTTGTCGCGAACACCGCGCACGTCGACACCCTTGCCTCGGCCATAGTCCCGGTTGGCTAGTTTTTGCCGGCGCCGTTTTGCTTGTTCTTCTTTTGATAGTAGTGATGTCCTGGCATTTTGGACTGTTGAAGCGCCATTCGGCTGGGTTCTGGTCTCGTCGGCCATGGTCAGTTGCGGGATGTTTCAGTCCTTGGTCAGCTTCCGAGAACGTCGACCGAGAGTTGATTCGCGGTCTAGGAACTTTTTCAGAGGGTCGTTGGGCGATAAGCTGATAAGGATTGATAAGCCGATAAGCAGGGATGCAGGTGGTAGTTTCCACAAGAAATTTCAAAATATGGCGGGGCAAGTTCAACTTAGCGAGGCCGCTGGCGGGCGGTACCTTCTTCGCTGGTAACGCCGTTGGAAAACCAAGGTCTCCTTCCATTTTCACTTTACATTACCCAAAACTCACACCTTCTCATATCTGCCGCTATATTTACAATCCTTGACAATCTGGCGTCGTCATCTCTACCATTCAGGTTCAAGGCAGGCGGTGACGGAGGAAAGATGCCGGCCGCTGTCACGGGCCACTCGCACCGGGCGACCACCAAGGTCGCCAACAAGGCGTTCAAGTCCCGGAAGGCGACGAAGGGAGCCATGCGAGATCAACTCAAAGGTAGGATGAGTCACCCCGCGCAGGAGTCACCGGAAATGCAATGCGAGGAGTTATGTGCCCTACACTTGCATATATAATGCCAGGGTGCTTCGCCCCCTCAATCAGCAGCAGCAACACGCAACATCAATTCGCTAACTTTGGCACCGCTACCTCTTCTCAGGCAAAGTACCAAACGAGCGCCGAAAGACACCTCATCAGCAAGTCATGTCTAAACTCGACCGACGAAATCAGGCCAAGCAGAAGCAGGCCCAGAAGCACAAGGCTCATCAGCAGGAGACCGTTGTCTTCGCCGGCAAGGACGGTGCTCCCCGCAATGTCGCCGTGATCCCCCTCTGCCCAGACGGCGACTCCACTGCTGCCGTTCGAGCCCTGAACCAGAGTCTCGACATCGACCAAGAAATACCCCTTGGCACCGCTCGCGTGCCCGTCGATAGGTTCAAGCAGAAGTTGCAATATGTAGCCCTGCCACGCGACCTCGCAGCCTGCTTAGATGCTGCCAGAGTCGCCGACTTTGTGGTGCTTATCTTGTCCGCAGATGTCGATGTTGACGATCTTGGCGAGTTGATCCTTCGGAGCGTGGAAAGCCAAGGGTTGTCCACTCTGTTTACCGTCGTTCAGGGTCTGAACAAGACCGAGCCGGCGAAACTCAGGAACTCCGTCCTCGATTCTCTTCGGTCATATATTACACATTTTCACCCAGAACAGCACAAGATCTACAGCCTTGAAAATAGGCAGGAATGCTCGAACTTGATGCGATCACTCTGCAATTCGACACCAAAGGGCATCAAGTGGCGGGAAGAGCGAAGCTGGATGCTTGTGGAGGATGTCAGTTTTGCAGACTCTGAACAAGACTCGACCATTGTCACAGGTGTTGTGAGGGGCAGAGGTTTACAGGCGGACCGACTTGTGCAAGTTGGCGACTGGGGTTCATTCAAGATCGAGAAGATCACCGCTGCACCCCTGTCAATGAGAGGCAAGAAGTCAGATGAAGGGATGAGCGTCGACGACCAAACAGAACAACCGCTCGCTGTTCCTACCGAGGACCAAGACGACCTTGACGATCTGGCGCCAGAGGTTGTGGCCATGCGTGATGCGGATGATGACATCGAACTGGATGATGCAACGTCCGTGGCGCCGTCGGCCAAGAAAGGAGTCTTGCTGGACGACCATCACTACTTCTCCGAAGATGAGGACAATGCCCAAGTCAAGAAGTTGAGGGTACCCAAGGGAACGTCAAAATATCAGTCGGCTTGGTATTTGGAGGACGATGTATCTGATGACGGATCTGATATGACTGACATGGACTTGGACGATGAGCAAGGGTCTGGGGCTTCTGTGGCGCCAGAGGACGGCATGGAAGGACTTGCCGCGGATCGAATGACCGATGCTGGGCCATCGGAATATCCGCAGTCAGAGAAGTTCGAAGAACTCGATGAGGACGACGACGCTGTGCAGCTGGCGCAGTACCGAGCTAAGAAGAAGGACGAAGCCAAAGAGGATCTGGAGTTCCCCGACGAGATCGAACTACATCCCAACGTCCTCGCACGCGAACGACTGGCGCGATATCGAGGACTGAAGAGCCTGCGGAGCAGCCCTTGGGAACAGGACGAGGATAGAGCGCACGAGCCTGAGGAGTGGCGTCGGCTTCTGCAAGTCCAGAACTACCAAGCCTCTCGGAACAGCGTACGTAATGAGGCCCTTGTGGGAGGTGTGCAACCTGGTACTCGGGTCCATGTTCACATCAGAGGCGTTCCTACTGAGTCTCGAGCGACATATCACCCAGCCAAGCCTGTGACTCTGTTCTCTTTACTGAGACACGAACATAAGCGGACGGCGGTCAATTTCCTCATCAACTTGAGCTCAGACTATTCCAGATCGATCAAGTCTAAGGAAGAGATCATCATGCAGTGCGGCCCCCGAAGATTCATTATCAACCCTCTGTTCTCGCAGAGTGGCACCACGCCGAATGACGTGCACAAGTATTGCCGCTTCCTGCACCCAGGTCAATCTGCTGTGGCAACCTTCACAGCCCCTGTGACATGGGGCGCTGTGCCAGCCCTCTTCTACAGGAGATCAAAACCGGGCGAGAAGAAAGCCGAGGGTGAGCCTGACCTACCTCTGACCTTGATCGGCACGGGTACTGCCATTCCTCCATCCACCAACCGAGTCATCGCCAAACGGGTGATCCTGACAGGTCACCCGTACCACATCCACAAGAGGATCGTAACCATCCGGTACATGTTCTTCAACAGGGAAGACGTGGAATGGTTCAAGGCCCTGCCCTTGTGGACCAAGCGAGGACGAAGCGGCTACGTCAAGGAGCCGCTCGGAACCCATGGATACTTCAAGGCAACATTTGATGCGCACATCAACCCGCAGGACACTGTCGGAGTCAGTCTCTACAAGAGGGTCTGGCCTCGCAACGCGATACCATTGCAAGGTCCGCTGCTAGACCTTGCAGAAGAGGCTACAGTATCGGCTGAGGAGATGGAGGAGTAGGAGGATCTCCTCCGACAATTGCAAATATCATGAAACGGAGTTGAGGAAGATGGGTATCAAGTGCCTTTAGATTATGATTACAATGAATACCAACAACCAGCGGCCTAGTCAATGGCAAGCGATCCTGATACAAGACCTGATGTCTATTTACTTGAGGGTGTCCAGTCCTGGCGTTGCTGTTGGGCCTCCTCGTGACTTCTGTACCTCCTCAGCGCCGCTCGCCCTCCATGCGCTGAGGATAAGATTGACGATATGATTCACGCCGACATCCTTCTTGACCTGCGCAAACACCGTCGGACCACCTTCCCGCATCTTCCTGGCATCCCTCTCCATGACGCCCAGGTCTGCCCCGACGGCCTCGGCGAGGTCCGTCTTGTTGACGACCAGCAGATCGCTCTGGGTAATGCCTGGCCCGCCCTTGCGGGGGATCTTGTCACCGCCGGACACGTCGATGACGTAGATGATGTAGTCGGCCAGCTCCCTGCTGTAGTTTGCCGCGAGGTTATCCCCGCCGCTCTCAATGAGCAGCAGGTCGGTGTTGAACTCGGCGTGCAGGTCCTCGAGCGCGGCGAGGTTGGCGCTGATGTCCTCGCGCACGGCAGCGTGGGGGCAGCCACCCGTCTCGATTGCGCGGATGCGCTCCGCCGGCAGGGCGCGGTTGCGCGTCAGGAACTCGGCGTCCTCACGCGTGAAGATGTCGTTGGTCACGGCGGCGATGTTATGCCGCGACCGCAGCGCCAGGCACAGCGCCAGCATCAGCGCCGTCTTGCCCGAGCCCACGGGCCCGCCGATCCCGACCGTGAAGGCGCGCGACCCCCACTGCCGACCCTCAATTATGGGCATCTCGCGCCCGACGTAGGAGCCCGGTCCGTCGAGGATCTCGTGCGTGTGCCCGTGCTCCTGGGCGTTGAAGCCGCCGTCGTGCGAGTGCGAGTGCGGGGCTGACCCGTCGTGCGAGTGTGTTGCCATTTTGGGCCGGGGAGGGGTTGTCTGAGTTTTTGTGTTCAGTCTGTGCTCTAGTGTTGGATGGATCAATTGGTCGGAGGAGTGTTTGGTGATACGGCAGTATTCAATCTCAAGGGGTCGATGTGGTGGAGGGGTATAGTTATGTGGCCGCGGGGTCACAATATGAAGGGTCCTCAAGCTTGGAGCTCTGGTGGGTCCTTGATTGAGACCCTTGGTGAATTACGTAACTACTTGGTCTTATCTACGACTTCAGTCGACTTCAATTGCGTTGCACTC
The DNA here is from genome assembly GCA_038088505.1 of Diaporthe velutina. NCBI lineage: Eukaryota > Fungi > Ascomycota > Sordariomycetes > Diaporthales > Diaporthaceae > Diaporthe > Diaporthe velutina. The sequence goes on along the minus strand of JBBWSJ010000019.1, from coordinate 514,001 downwards.
GCAATCCACTGCACTGCACATTTGCAGCCCTGGAGCCTGCTCTGACTTGTGAACTGACAAGTACTTAACAATCTGTTCACTTTCACTCGACTCGGAGGTAGCACCGTTACTATCGTCTCACCGAAAGTCATTGGACTCCGGGCATCCTGAGCGCGCTGGGCTCAGCTGAGACTGTCGCAATGACGAGGTTCTTCATGATCTTTGAGCCTTCAGCGGACCTGAGACACAGCAGACGTGAACGGATGTTGGCATGACGCGCCTATCACGACCTCATCAGCTATTTTGCTCCTTTAAACACCCCTTATGAACAGTCCAACCCGCCACCCCCCCTCCTCTTTTCATTAGTATCCAATGTGTCAAAGTTTTGAGGGCGAGCCTGACAAGTGTCGAGAACGGCCTGTATGAAAGCCCGAGTCTCTTGGTATTACACTTGGGTCAATCGTTCTTTGGCTTAGTCTCCCTAGCCCCAGACTGTAACATCATTGTCGTCCTGCCTGGACAGGGGCCCGACATAAAGTCATGCGGAGTTGAGGCTACCCAAGTGGAGAGAGCAATAATCGCCAGCTTCGCCTTGAGGACAAGGGGCCAAGTAGACAAAAGGTGTTGCGGATGTGAGGGGGTGGATCTGCTGGACGTGGTAGCAGTTGTTTGTGTTGAACGGGATTTGACTGTGTTTATTTGTGTCCACTTGCTCGAGGTGAAGACTACTATGGAGGACGTCAAGGGATGGTGTCTGTTTCTTGCTTAGCACAGCGAGCGTGCTCAAGCTTTGGAGGTGGTTTGGGGGGGGGGGCGCCATCGCAGAGCAAGTGAGCACGTCCGAAGCACGAAGACCCCTCAAGGAAGGGCTTGGGTTAGGACGTATGGCGAAGCAGGCGTCGTCTTCTCTCACCGTGGGCAGCTACTCCGCCGCTGATAGTGCTCTGCCGCTGGCAGCGCTCGTAACAACTGCAGTCTTCAGATGGGCGGGACTTTATAAAGGCTGGGAGCCTGCTACCATCAATGGAGTTCAGGTCAACGTTCAAGCGCCCTGGCGCAGTGGTCGAGAACCGGGTTAATCGTTCATTCACTACCAGCTATGACGAGACGACGCCAAATGAGGGGGCCTGGCTTCGCACCACCTGGGGTGCAGCTTTTTTTCATTTTTGTCTACTGCCCTTCTGACTTGCTGGTCATCACAAGTGGTTGTCCTCTACTCCCGTTACCGCTTGATCCACAAGGGCTCTCTCTCTGTGTGGAGGTTTCTGATTGATGGAAGTTATGGCAGACGAGCTTTGATCATACTGGCGCATCTTGCAGTCACAGTCCAGTTTCGAGGCTTGACTTTTAGTCTTGGTCGGTCGTGCAGGACCAGCCTGATGCATCGAAGGAACTGCCCAGGCCGAACAGTGCCATAAGTGAGCCTTCCGAAGAAGAGATTGGAATGCCAATTGGAGAGCACACACACTGAGTTCTTCTGGAGTTTTCAATGTTGCAACCCTTGAGATCCAAAGATGAACTTGGTAACTAATTTGGCTTGGGTAAATGTATGGAGGATGTTGCAGAGGCCGGACATAATAGGGAAACCCGAAATTTAACTCCGCCAGCATCGATTTGGATCTAACCCCCATTCGTATTCTTGTCCCAACAGGAAGCTTTGGGTGGGGTGTCTTGACCACATCGCCAGTCGCCTGCGTCGAGGTTCTCCTTGAGTCGAGGCTCCGAGTTCGAGTGTCAAGGAGTATGAAATGCAATATAAATATCGACCTCATCGTCTGCAGAAAGAAGCATCACCCCATCGCACTCACTTCACCAATACCTCGATTATTACTGCCAGACTGATACCACTTCCTGCTTCAGAGCCCTTCTCATCATAATGCCTCCCATCAAAGGGCAGTCTGTCGTCGTTATCGGTGGCTCCTCTGGCATAGGTGCTGCTGCAGCAAAGCTCGCCTGTGTTGAGGGCCTCGAGGTAGCCATTGCCTCGTCCAACAGGAGCCGTGTCGAGGAAACCATCAAGAAAATACAGGACGTAGCTCCTGATGCCGAGGTCTCTGGTTTCATCGTCGACATCAGCGGGTACGATATGGAGTCACATCTGGAGAAGCTCTTCACCGATGTCACAGAGGCCAGTGGAAGGCAGATCGACCATATCATCCTGACCGCTGGCATTGCCAACGTCAAGCCCATTTCCGAGTTCACCGCCGAGTATTTCAAAGAAGCTGCTCCACTGTAAGATCCCCTTATCAACTCTGTGACAGGAAATGCTCTCCTTTTGCCGTTGTCGATACTGACGCAGGCCGCCACAAGCCGGCTCATCGCCCCCATACTTATCGCAAAGCTGGCCCCACGCTTTCTCAAGCCGCACTGGACGTCCTCCATCATCTTCACTGGCGGTCAAGTTGGCGAGAAGCCCGTCAAGGGCTATGCTGTAGGTTCCGGGTGGGCTGCTTCACTCTACGGCACCGTCCGCGCCCTAGCTCTTGAGATGGCACCCATACGGGTCAATGCAGTAAGCCCAGGCGCCACGGCCACGGAGCTCTGGGGCCCGCCGGGGGAGGCACGCGAGAGACTTGAGGCTGCCATCTGTGGGAGGATGCTGTTTGGCAAGCCTGGAATGCCCGAAGAGGTTGGCGAGGCTTATATCTATCTGATGAAGGACACCAACAACACTGGGAGCGTGATCAGCTCTAGCGGGGGCTCTTTGCTTCAGTGATGGACACATTCGGGTTCTGCAATGTTGGTCACCCTCCTTTTGTGACAGCCTGAAGTCTGTTGCTTTCGCAAATCACAGCCTCAAATTGAGCCTTTCCTATATACTGAACGCCCCATTTCATGCAGCTAAGCCATCAAGTGCTTCTCGATTCCTGTGGATAAATGTGCTCGGTTGCCTGCCGTGTAACAACGCTCAGGTGCAGGCGACTGGCAGAGCAGAATTCTACCTTGCATCAGTTGCAACGTCTCACGCAGACGGCCCATGCTATTAATCCCTCCATTTCTCCAGAATGCCCCGCCCAAAGGCTCCGATGTGGTCGTTGCTCGGTTTATGTTCATGGCATTCCTCGTGTCAAAGAACACATTTCCCGACCTCGAGCGTCCTTGATCTCTCTTCAATGACTTTCCAAGAATAAAACCGACAGTACTGTAAGCAGACCTAAAATAACAATGAGTGAAGCGATTGCAGGGCTGGCCTTAGCGGCTAGCATCCTTCAGGTGCTGGATCACGGCCGACAATTCGTCACTACGGCCTGGAAACTCTACGAGTCTAAAGGGGACGCGGTACAAAGCACAACAGTCCTCCAGCGTCTCTCGAAGAATCTAGATTCCACATTACGGTCTGCACAAAAGAACCCATCAACTGTTAGCCCTGAGATTGATGAAGAGACGGCTATCCTCGCCATTGAAAGCCGCACAGCCTCAGTCAAAATCCAGGGTATGCTGAGTCGGGTCAATCTCACCGAGGATGCCAGTCGCAGCAAAAGGAAGGCTCTTCGAGCCGCCTTCAACATCTTCTGGAACCGCGACGAGATCAAATCCCTGGAGGTCGAGCTGGATGAAATCAACAAGCGATTGATTCTCGCTCTCCTTGCGTCACTCAGGTAATGAGACACCAGATCCTATTATCAAGTATTGCGCTTATGAATGCAGGAAGTACACGATGTCAACATTGTCCGAGCAGCGAATGCTTTTGCAACAGATCGTCGAGAAATCTCAGGACAGTAAAGACAGTATTGTGGACCAGAAATTCGAATCCCTGAACATAGGGGCCGAGGTTGTTTCGTATGTTTCTCGCATGGCTGGACGCTCTGATCCCGGAGAACTCACGAAGTCCATTGGGAAAGAAATACACAGCGTCGAGTATGATAATGACCAAGTCATCCCCAACCTTGGCACCATCAGGATCGGAGGACGAGACCAAAGACTTTTGCAGGCCTAATTTCTCAAAAGTCTATACAAAATATGCCAAAATCGGGACCCCGTGGAATGGTTGGACGACCAATCGCGGAAAATGGCATTGGGCTGCATGATGCAAATGTCGAAGGTACCAAACACTATTGCAATAAGGATGTTTCCTATTCTGGAGGAATTGAAACGGATCACGCCAGCTTCAGCTGGGTTCACTGCCTACGATGTGAGGGAGTTTTGGACTCTTCGGACCACAATGAATGCGGATGAAGAGGCAAATTCGTCATCTGCGCTTACTCCTACCACTCGAGCCCTGACCCTTGACAAGGCGATGTTGTCCGAAGGCACAGTCTTTCTGCAGCCTATTGTGGAGCCACGGCGTTCGTTCTTTCAAATATTGGGAAGGGGTCGAATGGGGATTCAAGTAACATGAGAAATGATCAAGGCGAGCCGAATTGCTCTTCCTTCAAGCTACCTCGAATACAGATTGCCCTGCGGGTCATTTTCCGGAATCACGGTCAGAGACAAGGCAGACTTTCATGGCTATTGTATTTTGCGGTAGCCGGTGGCATATCCAAATCACACCAGGTATCGGTCCCACTCATCCGGTTGTTGCTGCACAAAGGGGCCAATCCGAACTTCGAGGTACCGATTGCACCTGAAACGGGCACATCGAGACCCTTCCAGACGAAGGCTTACAGCCCTTGGATGATTGCGCTGGCGATAGCCATCAGGGTACCCTCTGACGACCAAGAGGACCGACATGCAGCCGGGCCTTGGGGCTGTGTGATAAAATTGATGTTGTCGTTTGGTGCATCAATCAAGAGAGACGTCGCTGTAAAGTCCCTGAAAATGCTGGGTGCACAGGAGAGACCGGAAGAGATGTTTGCTGCGATTGGGGAAGAGAGAGTGTTACAGGCAATTCGGGCAGCGAAGAGAGCAACTGCCTTCAGCATTTCAGGTTATTGTCTTGAGGCAATGAGGAATGGCATTATATAGTTGAAGTTCCGGTAACACATGATCAATCACAAACATTAAATCTAATTCTTTGTAAGACGGGTGGATCTCTAATAATTATTGTAAATCTTTAAATAAGCAGGCGTTGATTCGTACTACACGGTGCAGTTGGGTGCTGCGATTTGGGGCTAATGGCCAAGCTTACCTATATATTCAGTATGAAGGGACCGCCTACGGCTTCAAAAGAGCACGTATACGGACTAAGAACGAAACCACTTACCTATATATTCAACTACGTACTGCTTGTTCCCACATCCTTCTCTTTTTTCTTTGCATTTCCTTAGTTGTCTTCTCTTCGTATTTTCCTTTTTAGGCTTTATACGTGGAATTCACCAGTGATTAGCTGGTGGAAGATATCCCTAGTCTAGAAAGTCGCCGATACAATACTCCCAACACATTTCACCTTCAACACCCAACAGATTGTCCCACTGATCAATGTGACACCGCGCGGTCTTCGACGTGACCTTCTAAAGGATTGAGAACTTGAAGCCACCAACTTTGAACTGCATTGTTCTTGTAGATGTTTGGTGATCAGTAAGTGCGGCCGTGCGGCTTTGGCACCGGTCTCCATCGGCCCATACCTCGGGAGTAACCAGGATTCCGCCTCAGCGAGGCTATGTCCGAAAACATCGGTTACAAAGTCTGATTGCAGGAGACCGGCATGTGAAGAACAGAATTGGTGTTTAAGCCAGTACTGCGATGACCACATAATCGAGGCAACAAGACTGGCGTCAGACAGTGTCAGGCACTACCAGCAGCGCACAATCGCTGTCCCCTAGAATGGCCGCTCAGACGGTAATAACAGAACGGACCATGACCTTATCTTATGAGATGCTGCATCGATTGGATTACAGCAGTAGCTCTCACCCCGGTGGTCTTGGGCTGCTATTATGAGAACCACGGACAAGCTGAATTGTGGCTACCGCCATCGGGCCGATGCCGACAAACAGCTGTAAAATACCATTGGGACCCTGAAACATTTTCAGCACGATTGTGCAACTTGCCTGGCGTCACAGGAATTTCGAATGAGTTTGGGATGGCACAAGTACCGGGGCGGACTCAACTGCTGTACCCCGTAATTTGTGCCCGCAGCGGAAACACCAAACCAACAGCACATATCACGATGGGGTAATCTTGTAGATGTTCGCCTCATTTCAGAGAGTTAGTAGAGCTCGTCCCGTTCCAACGTTTGCTGGGCGACCGTGCAGTACCGATACTGCATTGCCCCGGGAGGGACTTGTGGCACCGCAGACCTGCATAAAGTGAAACCATTTCCAACAACTCATGGCCGAGTATCAACATTTTGATCTGACAGCAAAAGGCTAGAACCGAGAGACTGGGCCTATGATATTATTCTAGGTCCAGCAAGCAAGCATCTCAACCAATCGCGCTGACCGGTCAGAGGTGCTTGAGACGATACTTGTCAGCAGCACGATGCGTATTGTCGGGAATTACCTACCATGCCTCCTCAGGACCGAAAGACGTAAACAGTAAGCAGGACTCCATGTGCAACTGAGAGACGACTGTCTGAGGAACGGCGAGAGTAGATCTCGTATTGCCTCCTCTCGCGAAAGGAATCTCCAGGATCAATTCCTCGGCCGTTTTCAAGCCTGATCTGCGTCGCCACCGCAATGGCTACATTGCGTCGACCGAAGATACGAACTGTCCCCAGTTGTTGGAGAATCGACCAACATAGATTGGCACGTTGCATATCGGCTGCGAGTTGTCGTCCTCGGCCTGCATGAAGGAGCCATGTTCGGCAGGCAGTGACGCGTAGCCTTCCGCTATCCCGAGATGGATCTTCAAGCTGGTCGATGGGCCCACGCGGTAATTGGTTGGATGCTTAAAAACCGGGCCATGGACAGTTTCCGTGACGTCTCTTCGGGGAGTCTAGGCTCTGGGAATATCTCGTTGATTCGACGGACAGACGGCCCAGTTAAAGGAAAATAGGGGTGGTGTTGTGAGGCTGAAAAGAAGGTTACGGCATGGGCTGTCAAGGTGGTAAAGAAGCAAGTGTCATGTCATGGCTGCAGGAGCACTCCGGCGGCGGATCCCCAGCAAGCAAGCGTAGGGCGCGGGCAATTTGGGTCTGCAGGGTCCCCATAAATTGGAATGCTGGGCATGTCAGAAGTGGCTCCTGGAGGGTAAGGGATGAGGCAATCTGGTCTGACAGCATGAGTTGTTACCGGCATGGGCGGAGGCTGGCCGTGGAGGCGAGCGAGGAAGCTCGATCCGGACCCCGATTTAGCACAGATGGCCATCAAGTAGCCAAATGGCATGAGCGCATGGTTCGACGTGTGTTTCCAGCACGTGTTTGGACCAGGCTGAGTTGCGTGACGGGGGAAGAGTTTTCATGGTCCGATTCGCAGGCCCAAAAGCTTGGCCGCAAGGACCGCAGGGGCCGCAGATGGGGAATCTGGGCTCTGGAAACATGGACAAACAGGTCGAAGCTGAAGATAGCCATTGTGGTGATACGTGTGATGCTTGTGCGGCCACTCGGCTGATTACAGCGAGAATAATGCCAACCCCCGGGGACCGAAATCGCCAAGGCTAGTCTGGCCGACTCGTCACTCGTCTGGCTACCCCGGTGGCAGTACAAGGTGGCGACGGGCAAAGCTGTCAAGGACGATTTCTCATCTGCCAGAGGGGGCAGCGGCGTACGGAGCTGGACAGAGGCCAACCGGGTGTGTGAACAGGTGAAGGGCGCGTCGGCGATGCTCATGCTGACTCCAGCACCATCTCAGCGCTATCTGAGTCAGGCATGTCGAAGCAAGCCTTCGTTGGAATGCTTGGATGTTTGGACGGTGCAGCAGTTGCAGCTCGATGCCCGGCCGAGACAGGCTGGAGTGTCTCAGACAGACGAGCGTTGCGCGGTGAGATCAAGTTAGCAGCAGTCACCGGTCCGCCTTTCGGGCAAGGAATGAGTGAGTACTTGGTAGGCCGTGGGGATGCGCCTCGTACAGTAGGAGCTATGAGGTATGATGGTGTGTGGATGAGCGATTTTCGGGACGACAGCCCGGAGTCCACGGCATATTGGACTGACTGGCTCTACCTTGGACTGTCGAAGCTACGCCCTGTCCGATGCAGGGGGCCGAGTACCGTAGAGACGACTTATGCGACAGCTGCCAAGCTCATGTTTTGTTTTGCCATGGATGTTTGGATGCCATCGTGTTCGAACCTAGGTAATGCTGATCTGGTTAGCCGGGCTCCGCGACATCTCCCGTTGACCATCGGGAATAGGTGGAGGTGCAGCCCGGGCAGTGGATGGACTGCAGGCTGGCTGGCTGCCAAATGGCGTGGCGTGCAGACAGCTTCGAGCAGGACCCGGAACAGCACCAGAGACAGAGGCGGGCGGGACGGACAAGCTCGGGCCAGCAGAGGCAGGGGGGTAGCTCTCTGTGGATGCTTGGCCGTGGTGGGATGATTTCAGAGAGCAAAGGTGGGGGCCCATGTCGTCCCAGCGTCGAGGCGCCTACGGACAAGTAGCAGAGGCAAACGGTGCAGGGGGGCCTGGGAGTCAGGGAGCAACAAGCTGCCCCTCCAACACCCCTCTCCCCCTCCATGGACCTTGTAGGTATGTGCCTGCACGGAGGGAGCGAGCATCGTCACCAGATTGTTGACACCGCACCGGGCCGTCACCCATCTCGCCGTAGGTATACGCAACCCACATCAGATAGCTGAAGAGAAATATTTTCATGGACAGTCACCTGTCTGCCCACTCGTGCAAGGGGGGCAGGCCTCCATCATCAGTCGTCAATTGCGTGCGTGAGCCTCCTTCATCAAAAAAATTGCCCCGCCAACGCCTCGCAAGGCCCCGTCCCGAGTCGGAGCTCTCCAGAGCAGAGGCCCAAGAGGCCCAGACGCCGCTCGAGCTTGCAGGCGTGAGGTGTGTGGTCTTGCTGGGTACCTGCCCAGATGTGAGCTGTTATGCCCAGCCAATTGCCGTCCTTCCTTTCCCCTCCTGCGACTGACGTTGAGCCTTTAAATCTCTGCCCACTCCCTCCTCCTCAACGTCCTTTCCTGTCCCTCCTCTCCTCTCTCCATTCCTCAACGAAGCATCATCAAGCAATCCTACGATCCTACATCTCACTTCCCAACGACAACTTCACCACATCCCCCAAAACAAACCAGTCAAAATGGTCGTCAAGGTTGGCATCAACGGATTTGGCCGTATCGGCCGTATCGTTTTCCGCAACGCGATCGAGCACAATGACGTCGACGTTGTTGCTGTCAACGACCCCTTCATTGAGCCCACCTACGCTGTGAGTAGACTGAGTATCCCCTCCTTGACTGTGCCGCCGCAGCTTCTATGCCCGAGTGTATTGGGGCAATATCGAGTATACAAGGCTGACAATGTGAACCCGCCCTACTAGGCCTACATGCTGAAGTACGACTCCTCCCACGGAAACTTCAAGGGTGAGGTCAAGGTCAACGGCTCCGACCTGACCGTCAACGGCAAGACCGTCAAGTTCTACACCGAGCGTGACCCGGCCGCCATCCCCTGGAGCGAGACCGGCGCCACCTACGTCGTCGAGTCCACCGGTGTCTTCACCACCACTGAGAAGGCCAAGGCCCACTTGAAGGGTGGTGCCAAGAAGGTCATCATCTCCGCCCCCTCCGCCGATGCCCCCATGTACGTGATGGGTGTCAACGAGGACGCCTACGACGGCAGCGCCGACGTTATCTCCAACGCCTCTTGCACCACCAACTGCCTGGCCCCCCTGGCCAAGGTTGTCAACGACAAGTTCGGCATCATTGAGGGTCTCATGACCACTGTCCACTCCTACACTGCCACCCAGAAGACCGTCGACGGTCCCTCGGCCAAGGACTGGCGCGGAGGCCGTGGCGCCGCCCAGAACATCATCCCCTCCTCCACCGGCGCCGCCAAGGCCGTCGGAAAGGTCATCCCCTCGCTCAACGGCAAGCTCACTGGCATGTCCATGCGTGTGCCCACCGCCAACGTCTCCGTTGTCGACTTGACCGTCCGCATCGAGAAGGCTGCTTCCTACGACGAGATCAAGCAGGCCATCAAGGCCGCCGCCGAGGGTCCCCTGAAGGGTGAGTTCTTCCAGTTCCAGTTTGCGGGAATAGCATTGCTAACATGACATAAATCAGGCTACCTCGCATACACTGAGGACGACGTTGTCTCCTCCGACCTGAACGGTCACCCCGCCTCTTCCATCTTCGATGCCAAGGCCGGCATCTCCCTCAACAACAACTTCGTCAAGCTGGTCTCCTGGTACGACAACGAGTGGGGATACTCCCGCCGTGTCCTGGACCTCATCGTCCACGCCGCCAAGGTCGACGGCTCCAAGTAAATTGGTCAGCCCGTCAGCTCCGTGCAAGTTGGTGTGAAAAATTAGAGTCGACCACATGCAGGATGCGGTCGAAACCGCGCAAGAAAGGGGCTCCGCACCGGACGTGCAGGAGACTCCTGAACCGGAACCAAAAAAGCCTGATATGATTGGAAGCAATAAAAGTCGGTAACGTCCAACGGCTGCTGCGGTCATTGGAAGGGTGATGGAGTCGGTCCATTAGACAGTGGTAGTGGTTTAGTAGCTACGCAACTGCAGAAAATGAAAAACAAAAAATAAGATCAAGTCAAAAATTCCACAGTGCTGTGACATTGCTAGCATGTCGTTTTCAGAATGCTTTCCATTACGATCTATGAGGTGCATAATGACCATTACTCTGAGGCCTGCCTTCCAGCGCATTCTGAAGCCAATGATTGCTTCTTGGTTCTGCAATCAAGCCAGACGAGACACTCCAGATTGGTCCACCAACCTTAACCGTCCCAAAATCCATTCTTGCGTCGTCGAGTTGCTCAGAGTGTTGATTGTATGTGGTGTCTGGATCGGCGTGGATGGAAAAGACCAGGCGGGCGGACGGGCAGGTCAAGGATGTAAGTAAATCGTATCGTATCATATCGTACAGCGAGCGCGAAGCAGCCAGCCAGCCAGCCCTTCCTTTCGTTTGCAATTTTCATATTCCGCATGTGTCCACGCAAAAGGGTGCTCAAGCTGGAGGAAGAGGTGCAAAGAGGCCGAATTCGTGTAAGACGGATCCGTCCGCTCTCGAGGTCCGCAATCCCCGGCTTGTAATTAGCGACCTGGGAAGGGATTACCCGGCCTTTCAAGAGTGATTCCTTCTTTCGGACTTCGTCGAGATACCCATATTACTAGAACGCAGCGCCTCCAACGCCTTCCCCGGCGATGGTCCTGAGAGAGTTCTCGCTCAAGTCGCTCTTGAGCTCGAAGCTCTTGGACTCGCGCTCGAGCTTCTCCCACATGCGGAGGCTCTTGCGGAGCTTCTCGTCCTTGATCTTGAGCTCCTCGCGGATGCGCTCTTCCTCCTCCTTCAGGCGGCGGTGGTGGGCCTCGAGGTCCTTGGTCACTCCGGTCATCAGCGGTGTTGAGGCCGGGTCGAGTTTGCCGCCGGGGACTATGTGCGGCATCGAAGAAATGAGGTTCTGCGCAAGGGTCTGGCGCTGACCTCCTTGAGCAGCGGGGCCGGTCGGTGGGTTGAAGGGTTTGGAGGCGACGGAGGGAGACGGCGCGGGTGTGTCTCTAGATGAGAATGATGCGCGCGGGCCAGTGGGGACACTGCTGGGACCGGTAGGAGGGGTCGCTGGTGACGCGGCGGGTGCCTGTGCGAAGTGCGGCCGAGAAGCTGGAGTACCCCATCCGCCCCCTCGGCCGCGAGAGCTGAAGCTGTTGCCTCTCGGGGGACCATAGCCACGAGGACCTGAGGGAGGAACCGTTGGGCTGGGAGTATCTGCTCGCGAGGAGTACGAGGGGGCTGGCGTAGATCTCAAGGCAGCAGGCGTCGCATGGGGCGTGCTGAAGTTTCTGGTGGCGCTGGGACCAGTAGGAGGGGCCCTCAAGGCTGCTGGGCCACGCGGCGGCGACTTGGGGCGCTGTGGTGACTTGAGGGGTGTCTGAAAGGGCTCTGCCGCGGCCCTAGGTGTCGACGTGCGAGCAGGCACAGGGATAGAATTGGCGCCGCTCAGGCCAGCTGGGGACCGTGAAACGGGCGAACGTGGTCGAGAACGGATGTCAAGGCCGCGCGAGCCAGGCCGGGGCGATGAGATGCGCGACCGGGAGTTTGAGCGTGATGTGATGGCAGAGGGTATGACGACCTCTCGCTCCCTGACAGGTGAGCGCTGCCTGTAACTGGAGCTTGGGCCATACCGGTCATCGCGACGGTCTATGCGATCTGGGGAACGCGAACGAGGTCGGTACGATCTGTCGCCGCGAGGTCCAGCTGGAGGAGAGCGACGAAAAGGAGATCGCGGGCGGTCGCGACGGTCGCGGTCAAACGGGGATCGTGACCTTCGTCTGTGAGGTGGCCGCCAATGTAAGTATCTGTCGTAATCCCGATCGTCGTACCAGTCGTAGTACGGACCGTGGTCCCTCCTTCGCCGTGCCATGATGATTGTCGTCGGGGCTGGTGATGAGGTGGAATAAAGTGGATTGAAGGAGGGGAGGGGAGAGAATGGTGGAGCTCACCTAGCGTCTCTGTTGTCAAAGTCACGGCGTGGGGACCGTGCTCTGTCTGGAAACCTATCATCCCGCCTCGGTGCAGGCGAGTAGCGTGGTGGAGACCGCCGGGGGCTCCTTCGAGGTGAAGGGCGCCTGACTGGACTCCTGGCTCGGCCGCGGCTGCTGTCCCGTCGTCGCCAACTCTCGCCACCGCCTACAGCGTCACGGCCTCGGTCTGGTCCTCTGTACCGATCGGCACTTCTGGAACGGCGCCGCGGGGACCTGCCTGGGACGTAACTATCGCTTGTGACAGGGGGTGGTGTTCTCGGTCGGATGTCTCTGTCCCTATCTCTGTCCCTGTCTCGTTCCCTGTCCCGGTCCCTGTCCCTATCTCTCAGTGGGCTCCGGCCTCTGCGTGGTGACCGGTCTCTGGTGTTGCTACTGCCGCTGTTAAAGGGCCTGTATGATTCCCCCGCCCCGTATCGGACCACCTCTCCGTCATCGTATCTGGGTGAAATCAGATCAGTCTCATGATGAAGTGGGGGCTTCTCCATGTCCCGAAAGAGCAGCGGGCTCGATGGCGGGAACTTGATAAAAGAGCGAGGCGGAGTTGGTGTCCCCCAGAAACTAGTGCCGGTTGGGCTGTGAGTGGGTAGAAGGGGAGAATAATTGAGGCCAGGCGGACCCCACAAGACAGAGTCGTCCGCCAGCAGTCCCGACGATTCATACTTCAGAGTTGGAAGAATGCTGGCCTCTTCCCTGTCGTTGTCCTCGTCCTCGTCCCCTGACCCAAACATGTTCACCAAAATCTCCGCATCCTCATTGGCGGTTGGAGGGTCGAGGGGTGCAGCCAGCAGAGTCATCGGCATGAAGCCGTTGGTAAAAGGAGGATGAGGCTGGGGCTGAGGAAGAGAAGGGGATGGAGGAGAAGATGCAGGGGAAATAAGGCTGCTCATGCGCGTACGCGCGCGAATGCTCTCGGCGGAAGCCATTCCCACGATAGTCTTCTCGTCGAGTATGTGGTTCGTAGAAAGGCGAACACGATTGCGAAAGACTTCCTATGCCACTCGAAGAAAAGATCCGAGACTGCCTTGAGTCCAGTGTGCGCGTGGGCTTATTAGCCTCTGAGGCCCATTTCTCCCAATTTCACACCGTCCGCGCAAATGCCTGTTCCCCTTGGGAAACTGCATTGTCCCATCCCATCCCAACTTTGGGCGAGAGGGCCCTATTGTCCGCCACGAGACACTGCAGGCAGCGACAGCCCGGCAGCCCGCAGGCAAGGGCAGGGCAGGGCAGGGCAGAGACCCATGGGTATTGAAGACAATAGTTGCAAAACAAAACCACAATAGCACTTTACTAACCTTCTGCTTGGGGCTGGCCGGTCCCGATCCATAGTGGTCCCCTAGCTTCCCGCAGTCGTCCAGGTGACTGAGATGAGTCCAACAGAAGTTCCAGTCCGGCCGGCAAGCCGGTCTGATGCACCGGAGGCACAGATGCTAAGCGTCTCGATATGGTAGGCCTCAAGTATGATGGGCGAGTACTGCGATGATGGGCAGGTGGGGCGTCACGTTGAGCGCATTGATTCTGGGTGGCTCTGGTTGAACGCTCATTCTTCTGCGAGAGTGAGCGATGAGGGTTGGTAGTCAGACAGGCTAACCGCCTGCCCATGGAAATTTGGCACTTGGCGGCGGCCTTATCTTATCGATAAGATTGTTCTCGACAAGCATCTCCAGCCTTGCCCATAGCCAGTCTTCAGATTGTTTCCCTTTGGAGAAAGCAAACTTGCCTGCAATAATTCTGTCATTTGTGGATGTTTCTGGTCACCTCATGTAGTGTATCAGGAATACAAGACATTCGATGGGGCTGAATAAGAGCCCAGAAGTAATCGACTGCATTTCCTCCTATCGCACAACCCACCGAATTACCAAACTACCCAGCTGAGAATCTCGTGGGCCTGTCTGCTGAAGCTCCAACGCAACGGTATTCTACTATTCCGGAAGTTCCCACATGTCCTCATCTCCTGAAGGGTCATCCGAATCCGCAATCACTCTCGCATCTCGGCCCTTGCCCTTTCGCCTCTGCCGCTGCCCTTGCTGCGGCCGCTTGCCACGTCTGATGGGTGTCAGAGGACCAGTGCCAGCCTTCTAAGCCAACTTGTTGATCTCGTCCTCCGTGCTGTCCCCTCCGGTCACCGGGCGAGGCAACTCAAAGCTCCGGGCCGCGATCCAATCTCCCACTTCCTTGGCGTGCTCTTTCATCATGCCGTTGAGCGAGCCCGCTGGGCTGCGGAGCACCGTGCCGAAGCGCTTCTTCCTAACCTTGCCCTGCAGCTTGGGGTCCGTCCAGCATGAGTGATCCTTTGATACGTACACCCTCGAGTTTTCCTTATACCACGCTGAAAGGCGTTCATCCGTGTCAGACCGGATGGGTCGCAGGGAACCCGTGACGAAGTTGACCACGCCAGTTACCTTCATCTTGCAGTCTACGAGTTCGTTCTTGTTAGCCTATCTGCTGGGCAACTTGTCTTATGCAAGGGCTGGGCAGGTATCACCAGACTTACCTCTATTTAGAAGAAGCATCTTAACCCCAAGGTACGCATAACCAACCCCCATGATGAAGACTTCGTCGGCGTTCTCGTACAGCTGTATGTAATTGTCCCAGAGGTAGCAGATCAGCTCCTTGATCTCGGCCTCGAGCTGTTTCTCTTCTACATCGGGAGTATAAGGCATGTTGCCCTAGGGCTGTATTAGTGTCATCCAGACTTAGAGACCGGGTAAAATACACGTACCGAAGGATTGCGAGGAACGTTGATGTCCATGATGCCGAACTGCTTCGACACTGCCCAGTCGACATACTGTGTGACGCCATCGACCTACAAACCCTTGGTCAGTACACGAGAGCACGGGATTGTTGGGCTACATTATCAACTACTTACTACCCAAGCATTGCCAGGCTCCAGTGTCTTGGTCAAGGGGTCAGGTTGTGCCATGATCTCAGGCCTGCAGCAATCAATTCTCAGTCCCAAATCATCCTGGGGACAAAATCAGACTCACGGATCGTGAATAATAACCAGGATATGTCTGGCCATGTCTATGTCCGGCGTTACCAACACCTGGTTTTCGTATGTTCTGAAGAGTGCATCTCGCTGGATATACAGCGGGCACATGCCATGGTTCTGCGAGAAGTTCTGGCGCTGATAGCCCCGGAGGACCTCGTTCAGCCTCTTCCCATCATTGTGCACGATTTCGGGGACGCTCATGATGCTGCGACGCATGCATTCCCAGTACGGAGCCTGGTATGCCTGGACATAAGACAGGACTTTTGCAGCGTCCTTGCTGATCTTGGGAAGCTCGATCCTTGGCGGCGGCTCGCCCATCAGGGTTCTCGCCACGGCCAGGGCAGAGTCGGATATGGCGCGCAGGTTGTAGCCACCCTCGAGGCAGACAGCCAGTTTCCCGCCGGCGAGAGACATGAGCATGTGCGTCATGTGGGCGTAGCACTGCGGCGTGACGAAACACCCGCCCAGCTCGTCGCCGTTCGCGGCGTCGAAGCCGGCAGAGATGATGACTAGGTCGGGATCGAACTCCTGTGCAATGGGCATGACGATCTTCTGGAATGCTGCCAAGTATTCGCCATCGCCCATGCCCTGGTCGTGCCAGCCAATGTTGACATTCTTCCCGATGCCTGCATCTGCGCCGCACTTGTCCAGCCCACCATCGGCAATGTTATCGTTCTCAGGTGGCCCAGGATAGAAAGCGCCGTTCTGGTAGACATGAAGGGAAATGTACAGCACGTTTGGGTTGTCATAGAAGATGTTCTGAATGCCGTTGCCATGGTGGACGTCCCAGTCGAGGATTAGTATCTTGCGGCAAATGTCTGGGTACTCGATCTGGCAGCATCGTGCCGCGATCGGCACGTTGTTGAACATACAGAATCCCATGGGCATGTCATACTCTGCGTGGTGTCCAGGTGGGCGAATGATTGCGAAGGCGTTTTTGACGTTGCCAGCAACCACACTCTTGCATGTCTCGATGGCACCACCGGCAGAAACGAGGGACGCCTCGAAGGTCATACTGCCGACATAGATAGACTCCCTTCCAAGGTCCATCAACTTGGTGATTTGCCGGAGTTCCTCTGTGGACTTGTGAGACAGGGCGCGGACCCATGAATAATGCTGTGGCAGGTGCACATTGCATATTTCTGACTCCAGGGCCTCCCGAGCTGGAATCCTCCACATGTATTTTGTGGGATTCGTTCGCAGGACCTCAACGTAGTCAGAGTCACTTCCCATGAAGATCAAGCCTGCCCTCTTGAACTTCATCATGATAGCCTCGATGCGCCCGGGGTCCTCTGGATGGTGCGGTTTAGGGCCGAAGTCAGCATTTGCATGCAGCTTCATCCTGTCATCGTAGCAACATCCTGTAGGTAGTTGCCGCCGTCCCAGACCCATGAGCTCCGCATCCTTTGAGTCCAGAGGCGTGTCCGATTCAGCTTCCTCGTCAATGCCGTCTGACGGCGTGCTGTTCTGGAAGCCCGCAGAAGGGTTGCCAAAGTCTTCAAAGACGAAGGTGGTGGGGTCGTCTGGATTGTCGACATCCATGGCAACGTCGTTGTCCACTTCCTCCATCGTGGTCGTCAGGACCATTGTCCAGGGACGTGGCCCCAAACGACCACCTGCCTCTCAAGTGCTCCAGGGCGCAACAGCGATTCCAATGATGATGAGGAAATAACCTGAGAGGGGTCAGCCAAGTACAGTTAAGAGGTAGCGAACATGCTGTAAGATGCAAGAGACGATTGGGGATGAGTGGTTCGTTGGACGAGAGCGAGCTTTGTCTTCAATCTCAAGTCCATCCAAGGCAGGTAGGCAAATATGTACACATTCTGGCAAGCGACTCAATTTCCTTTCATCTATGACGGAGATAGCCGTGGTGGGCAGTAGTCCCACTGGCGTCACCGGTGAAGCGCATGATCGCTTGATCTCTCACCAAATACGACGACTGTCCTGGCACCCCAAAGTTCACGTGACAGCGTTTGCTCTCGCTTGAGACGCCTGAAATTCCTGGTGCATTTGAATCTGGTTTGGACCATAAGAAATCAGCTTACAGAGCAGCGTGGGCTCGGTTGGCGGAGACGTCCTGCAACAGCTGTGAGGCTGCTTCAGGAAGGCACAGGGCTATCCACGGGTACAGTCGATGCGCGTCCCCGACTGGTGCCTCGAGCGCGGGGCTGAAACAAATGCTGCCTCAATCGAAGCAAGATTTAGAGGCCTCCTTTTCCGTGATAGCCCAGTGATATGTTTCAGAGGGGCGCTGCGCGCTGGGGTGGTCGATGTAAGTCGGGTTGGTTGTGAGGGATGAAGATGAATTTCCCGACTTGTGACGCGGCTGGTCGCAGTGCCAAAGCCGGCCTGGCCAGCCCACGCTAGGGCCATAACACCACTCACCCAGAGTAGGAGCCGGCTGCTCTGCTCACCCACGCATATGTGATGCATTGGCTGCAATCGACTCTCTTTGTGTAAAAACGAAAAGGACACTTTACATGATTCTCTATGCTCACTTTTTCTCATGAAATGTGAATGGTGCCGCCTGAGCCACCTGTGGCCGTGAACGATTCCACTGCTCTCGTCGCTCCTGCTGGCCGTACCCCAAAGGACTTGTACATCTAAGCAACAAAGAAATCCCAGACGAAATGAGAGATTACACATCGACAGGTCACGGTGACAGACTTTTGCATTCAGGGACACCGTCTTCTCTTATTTCCTCAGTCTCTCCGGGCGTCAACACGCACAACAGAACGGATTCAACTCTTCCTTCTACGGCTCGAGCCGACCTCTGTTCATCACAACGCGAATGCCAAGGTCCGGCTCTTCCTGTGAAGACCAGCTGAGTGCCCGCTGGCCCTCCCGAGACCAATCCCCGCGTGTGTCCTGGTCCCAGATGCGGAAGTCTAAGATCCCTCCGCTATCGCCATTCTTCGCGTTTTTTAAAGTCCTATAGCAACTCTCTGGCGGTATAGCATCGCTGGCTTCAACCCGCTCGTCCTTTACAGCAGAAAGCGCATGCCCAAGGCTCTGTCGGTCAAGGAGGATACTTGGGTGAGTAAGGCGAATCTCTCGAACCAACCTGTCCCTAGTGTACGTAGACTTGTTGGTAGCGAAACCGAGAATCTCAGCAGGCGAAAGCTTGAGAACGGTGTCCACAATTGCGGAATTGACATTGGTGTCGAAGTCCACAAAGGTCGAATCGTTCCAGCTGAACGCAGCCCGCGCGAGGCTCAGCCTGGACGTGCCAAAGCCGATCCTCTCTGCCTCCTCTCTTGAGATGGAATAGTCCTAAGTTTGATCAGTATCTGCTCTTTGTGTAAATAAAGTAGACCAACAACCTACCATTTCTTTCAACACGGCCTCTGTAGATGGGCATATCTCCCCCCTAACAATGCATTGTGCTGTTTCCCACAGATCATCCAGCTCGTGAAGTTCGAGGTCCGACAGCAGCCGGAGCCGCTTGCATCGGATGTCAGTGGAACCGTGCTGGGGCACAAAGTTGTTGGGCCGGGGCAGATCGCCGTGAAAGAACTGAGCGTAAGACATCCAGCGGTACAGAGCTGCTCGTAGCCTCTTCGACTCGCGAATATGCAGCTCTCGACAATCCGAGGCGGGTTGGAACCTGTAGCGAGGGAGCAGCTGCTCCCATGCTTTGACGGTCTCAAAGAGCTGAAGAAGACGCTGGAAATGCTCCTCATCAAGCACAGCAGGCGGGAGCAAGACATGATCATCATCCCCTGCCTGGAGGCTCTCCCCCTCGCAAACCACCTTGTTCTTGTGGTATATCCTTCGGCGCAAGCAAGGGCCTAAAGGCACATCAATGTCCTCGGGCCTGAATGTGATGATTTGCAAGGCCTCATCGAATGGGCTCAACTCTGTCTCCAAGATGGATAAAAGAATGTGCCCTCGATTTCCATCGTAAATCTCCTTGAATCTCTTGTTTGCTCGGATTAGACTCAACACACTGCCGAAATCCATAAGCTCAATAATCTTCACAATGAGCTCCACTGGTACTCTCAGGACACCCGGCTCGAACCGCTCTGCCTCACCAGAGGCGGACGGCTGCGGCCTCCACGAGGCTTCGTTGAGAATCTCGACAGTCATTATCCTACGTCGAACGTGAATAAACCTCCATCATCCGTTAGCCTTATCACCACATGCTCAGGGAAGCGAACGAACAGTATGCGACAACTTCTCAGCAAATTACTTTTGAGAAGAAGATGCAGCCAACCCAGTAAACCGGCCAGTCTCCTCCACGGAGAAGTCACCAACACAGGCTTGCCTCAGCCAAGGGTGGTTTGGAAATCGTACTGATTCCAAGATGCCCCAGCAGCCGAGGACGTGATCCCAGTGGGCCTCACTGGCAACTGGCCCCGACTTTGGGGCTATCAAGCAGGGAGGTCAAGTCTCCAGGCATCATTGCTTCACACGATGTCATCCTCGTGAAGAGCACGTAGAGATGCGCGTTGAGCTCAGGGATGATGAGAATGATATGGCGGGAGCGTGTTGTTGTCCTGACTCTAGCCGCGGCAGGTCATAGTGTTGGTTGGGTTAACAGCAGGGTTCGTGCCCTAGGCGGCTCTTAATTGGCCTGCATGATGACATACCTACCTAGGCAGCCTACTACCGAGCAACCACACCTCTCTACCGACCTAGAAAGTCTCCGTACCCAGTACCTGGTAGCCTCGGGTCTGCACGTATTGAAGCCCTGTGGACCCATCCCTTTCACATGCAGGTCGCGTGCCCCGATGAGAGGAACGACGCAGACACTTCG
This sequence comes from Diaporthe velutina, assembly GCA_038088505.1. Classification (NCBI taxonomy): domain Eukaryota; kingdom Fungi; phylum Ascomycota; class Sordariomycetes; order Diaporthales; family Diaporthaceae; genus Diaporthe; species Diaporthe velutina. Next base: position 493,801 of record JBBWSJ010000019.1, on the reverse strand, counting down.
ACGTGGATATCAATTACAAAGACAACGCTTGAAAGGCTCTAGACGTTGGTGAATTCAAATGCGGTCATTGCAACTCTACAACAACAAAGTGCCGACCGGCGACAACACTCTTCCTTTTCTGAAGCTGCACCATGAATCTGCTCGTCCACCGTCACGCTTTGAATGCATCTACGATTTGCCAGTCGTCGTTCCAGGCAGCGCGTTGTAGCAGTCACTCTATTAGGGTATAGTAAACACGCCCTTTCATTTTCCAGTTCCCAACGCCATTACCGAGGTGGCTTCCACCGACCCTAAGAAAAGACGGCCTTGGTCGACAAAGCGTCTGTCTTTTTGTTCCCACCATCCGTCCTGAGGCCGAGCTGGCCCTTCCTGCCCATACTCTCCGTGGCCTGTTCCGCTCTAATGTTTCGCCGCCCGGCCTTCTTCCTCCTCAGCTCCGAGCGGACCTGATTGGGCGATACGAACTGCTTGTTCTCGTAGATAATGGGGCCTCCGAACGAGCCCTCCTGTATGATGATGGGCGTGCAGACGAAACGAGGGCCAATTTCCACCAACTTGATGTCGGTATCTTTACCCCGCCCGCCGAACGGCTTCTTCTTTGACGCCTTCTCTGCTTCCTCATCGTCTTCGCCGTTGGCACCCGCCTTCTCCACCTCGTTGATCTGGTAGTTGCGCACCCAGATCTTGCCATCTGCCACGGTGAATCCCATGACGTGGTCGATGAAAGGCTTCGATTTTCTTGCGCCCTGTGGTACGCCGAAAATGTGTGTGAAGAGCTCCTTGATAACCAGTAGGTGAGGGTCCTTCTCGAATGCGGCATCGAACGACAACACCGGCCGTGAGCCCTTCAGGCAGTTCCCTGTGAAATGTAGTTCCTCCATGGTGTGCACTGGTTTCTCATGTCAGCCTGCGACCAGTCCAAACCGCTCGGTCCCTTCGTATGGTTGGCCTTACTATTCTGAACGTGCATCTTGACTGTCGGACCGTTGGGCACCTTGCTCGCCCAGAGGTACAAGTCCTGGCCCTTCCGCGCCTCAAAAAAGAGGACATTGTTGCAGTTGTACAGCTCCGCCAGCTCGTTGAGTTGGTATAGCTTCGATTTCGAGTCGAACTTGGCATCTTTCCGCGCGTGCGGCATCATGGCTGCGAGGTCGTTGAGCAGGTGTCGGTGTCTGAGGATACCGATTCGTTTGATCAGTCCAACTGGAATGTCCTGAAAGGACGCATCTCTTGCGGGCGCATATCTGTCTCACCTGTACGTGACGCCTCTTGACGAGAGGGCCAGGACTCTCTGCTTGTTCTTCCTTGGGCCATGGCTCGAGGACTCATCGTCCTTCGAGCCATTGGATTTGGAGAGGGATTTGTATACTGTTGCCATTGTCTTGGTGGGGGTTATGGCCGGCCTGGAAAGGAAAAACAAGTCCAGATGTCGATGGCAGGACAGAATTCAACGTGCCCGGCCGCATTTCGATTTGGCTGCCGGCCAAAATTTCTGGCAGGTGCTTATCGATAAGCAGGGATGACCTGGCCAGAGCCGGAACCTTGCTTTGTCGAGGTGCCCGTTCTAGCGCGGGGGGGACCTCCTGTCCGGACCCACCACGGCGGGCAACTTCGATGTCGCAACTTGGCGGTGGGCTGGAGAGGTGGGCCACACACCTGAGCCAAACGGGCGTGTTTCGTGGACCTGATCGTCCCAACATTGTCGAAACCATCGGGGTGTCCGTGACCAAGGCGGAACGACGTTTGTTGGCCCTTTCCACGTGTCAGCGGCCTCACCTCTCTGAGGGGGGAGACCACTCTTGGGATGCCTCCTGCTAGCCCGCTGCCTGTGTGGTCTAGAGCCGCCCTCGAGTCCAGCAGCAACAAAGGACACGAGCACGCGGGGCCTTTGGGGGTCGCTGCTGTCTCAATATCATTACTTGACTTTCTCATTCAACTCGACATACGCCCGACTACGACGGCAAACTCACAGGCCGCGTACCAGAGGCACAAGGTTACACAGAGAAAACAGCAGTTAAAACGAGTAGCATGACTCCCTGATTAAAAAAATCGTCAAAAACCTCCCATTGAGGACCGCAGATTCGTAATCCCATCATCACACCATCGCATGAGTGGCTCTCTCCTCCTGCCGACATGTTTCCCATAGAATATGTGACGCCATGTATCATCAGTTCGTTTCCATGAGCTAGTCCCGCGAGGGCTCCCCCCGAGTAGTGGCTTAACAGCACTTGCCGGCCTGCTTTGAGCCGTCGTCGGCTGGCTTGCTCAGAGAAATGTTGGTTCCTGCCCCGATGGTGGCCTGAGCACCGTCGCCGCTGTCAAGGGCCTTGCTAGATACGATTCGGTAGATCTCTGTGGGACTCGTGGTTAACAATGGTCTAGGTGAGAGGTGCACTGATTTGGGCCAAGGGGCGCGGAGGGGGAAGCAGGGTCAAGTACCGGTCAAGATGTTCTGGAATGCAAGCTCAACGTTGCTGGCATCGAGGGCAGACGTCTCGATGAAAGACAGGTGGTTCTCGCCTAGTCAAATGATCAGTGCCTGAGCGTCTTTGCCTTCGTTCCTCGCACCGCATCGGGCGGCGGGCAGGGCAGACTCACTCGCAAACGCTTTGGCCTCCTCTGTTGGGACAGCCCGTAGGTGCCGCAAATCGCTCTTGTTACCCACCAGCATGATGACAATGTTCGCGTCGGCGTGGTCCCGCAGCTCCTTGAGCCACCGCGTGACGTTCTCGTATGTCTGATGCTTGCTGATGTCGTAGACGAGCAGTGCGCCGACGGCACCTCGGTAATACGCGGACGTGATGGCGCGGTACCGTTCTTGCCCGGCAGTATCCCAAATCTGTGCCTTGATGGTCTTGGAGTCGACCTGAATGGAGCGGGTGGCAAACTCGACGCCAATGGTGGACTTGGAGTCTATGTTGAACTCATTCCGGGTGAAACGACTGAGCAGGTTGGACTTTCCGACGCCAGAGTCTCCAATCAGCACAACTGCGGGAGGGCGGCGTTAGCTTGCATCGCGAGGAGGGGCGGCTGAGGGAGCGGGTGCATGGAGGTGAGCGTTACCCTTGAAGAGAAACTGCGGGAATATCCAAGGTCAGCACAACGTCAGGACAGCAGAAGGGGAGGAGCGGTGGAAGTAGAGGACTGACATCGTACTCGTCGTTGGCCATGGTTGCGACAAGCTCGGCTGACGTACTTCACAAAGGCAGCTGCGTCTCAAGCAGCAGTGTTGGGGTGATATGTCGTGGGCGATATTTGCGCGGGCGTTGCGTCAAGTAATGCGTCAATGGTCAGGGCCGGGCAGTCGTAGTTGTGTTTAGTTCAAGTGATGCCAGCTAGCGACGGGAAAAGGAGGTGTAGATGCAAGGCAGCGGGTTGACAGAGACAGGGACGGTTTAGGTTGGAAGAGACACCCAGCGGTCATCCACACTAAAAATTGAGCCGCAGGCCGGCTGGAAAGGGGCTCGGTACAGTCAAGCGGGGGGCCACACCGTTCCTTAGCAGGCTACCGGGTCTGCTGGATTTAGGGGTCTGCTCAAGGGTCCTCACGGGGTGCAGAGCATGAGCATGTGTTGAGGATGGCTACATGTGTCGCTATCACCGACGGCTTCCCAAAACAAAAGGGAGACAGGCCGTCCTCAGTGATTGATTGATGGATTGCAAGGGCATTCGGAGTCAAAGCCACCAGTGCTACCTATCTGCGGTCCATCCATACCCCCCCTTGTGTGACTCGGGAAGTCGCCCAACCGCATGCTGGAAATGTTTCACCATCGCGCTTTCAGCGGCCGGGACAGGTACCTAGGAACTCTGGGTAGCTGTACTCACCCCTCATTTTCTATGCGATTTGAGCAGACCACACGTCGCCTTGGATGTACCCCAGCCACGGGCTGCAACGCCACACCCTGCTGGTTTGACAACGGCTCCTGATGATCGACCGCCTTCTTCTTGTCGGCGGTTTCTGACAAGAGCAGAGTTTTGCCTCGAGGCCCTGGTCTGACAGTTGAAACGCACATGTGGCCCAGGCGAAGACCCCAAAGGTCGCGTGGCCATCAGCAGGGCTGCCTGCCTAGGTCGCTGGAAGGAAGCTTTGACTCTATGTTTATCGCCCACCTCGTGGCTGTGTGTGTCCGACCGAGACACCGGCCGCCATCTATGGATCGACGACGGCGTCGACTTCTCCCATCGCCTCAGTTGATCTAATTGCACTGTTGCGCGCACCATTACATTACGAATGTGTTTAAGACAGCGTGCATCGTGCATCAGGCAGTCCGTCCGCACCGGGGATGAGAGAACGGCTTCCAGGGTAGCTGATCCTGGTCGTAAGCTGGGTAAGGTGAGCCTCGGTTCCTCTAGGGGCTCTGGTACACCCTGGGTAGTCAAGGTTATATGTACTGGTGTGGATGGCTCGAGATACTATCCGCCCGCCAATTGGGAATTCTCGACAATTGCAGCCTAGTTTTCTTTTCCCTTCCCGCCTTTATTTTTTCTGTTATTTTCCTCGAGTTATAATTTTCATACACCGTATCTACGGGGCATGCTGCCTTATCCAGATTTGCCTTCCAAGATGTATCTACTTACCTCTCGTAGTACCTGATAGATACCAAATCATAACTGAGAGGTCGCAACTGCCTTGACTGGACATTCTAGATCCCTGCACCACCGACACCCAAACCCAGCTGCTTCTCCATGCACATGCTACCCAGCTTCTGCATCACTCTGGGCAACTACCTACACAAACTACACTCCTATTTCTCCCCAGTTATCCTGATCGCGCGTAATTTCTTCATCGGCTGCTTGACAACAGGAACACACCAACCACCAGCAAGTTGCAAGCGAGCAACGGAATGTGTTTTGTGCGGTCCCCACCCCCCTATCAACACTGGGACCCATCCTCTCAATCACACACAAGCGCGTTTGCACCACAGATTAGTCTCGTCGGTGCACCTCGACCTTCCCCTTCCCCTGGTGTCTACGATCTGGGGCAACATCAGTTTTTCCATTCGTCGAGTAAGAAACCAAGGCCTCCTTCCGATTGATTTTGGGAGGCCCGGTGACAGTTGTCGTTGTGACCTTGAGTTTGTAAGTTGCCATGCTCGGCCAGGCCTCTAGTCTGACGACCTGACACTGGACACAGCTTGAGCAGTGTGAGCTTGAGGTCCCCCGTCGGCGCTTTCGTCACACTGACCCGAGAAGGTCGACTGCAGACAACTGTATTCTGAGCTTGACTTGATCGCACATGCCTGGCTTGGCGGGTTCTCGCGCGAAACAACCACGGCAACATGCCTCCACGCTCCGATCTCTCCAAACTGGCGGATGATGATTCAGACAGCATCTCATTGACATCCGTTGATGACTTGGTGTATGATCCTGACACGGAGTTTGTTGTCGAGGATATCCACTGTGAGCGTGTCGACCCAGCAGACGGCATCCTAAAGTATCTCGTGGAGTGGTCCAACTTTCCACTTGACGAGTGCACCTGGGAGCCCGAGTCTGAAATCTCAGAAGTCTTGAAACAGTCATGGGAAGACAAAAAGGCCGCGCAGGACCCTCGCGTAGCTGTGGAGTTTGAGCAGAAATATGAAGAGGCCTTCAACGGGGTTCTGAATGAGCGGCGCAAACAGCATCGGCGAAGGAACGCGAAGCGGAAGAGGCTGGGTCTGGAAGAAACCAAGTTCTGCTTCCGGGGACACATCTACCCAGATTCTGAGGACGACACTGAAATCGTGAATGGAGCAAACAACGACTCGTACAGCGATTCTGGTCCGACCGCTGATTCCGATTCCGATGATGAAGAGGCCCAGGAGGATAGCACGATCGATCACAAAGCTGAGAACGTTGTGCAATCAAGAAAATCTTCATCTCAAACCAAGACTCATGCGTCCAATCGGCCCAACACAATCTTCTCCGTCGACCCATCAACAACTCGGGCAAAGTCAGATGCAGGTAATGATAAGACTCTGTCGCGCCAGAGGCCACCAGCCGCAACCCCGACGGGCACTTCCATTTCCCCACCAAAGGCGAGATCCAACTCGAGTGCCTCAAGCCGACAGCGCGACCAGCAACCTACCACAGGCTATCAAGGCTCTGCTCGTAGAGCCAGTACTGGAGCCACCCAAGCCAAGTCCGCTGCAATTCGCACGGGATCGTCTGGCAATGCTCCTCCAGTCAAGCCTCCGACGAGCACTTCCACCCTTGCGAGGAAGGGTCTCACTGCTAAGAAGAGTGGGAAAGCGCCAATTGCTGCAACCAACATATTCACTGACGGGAAGAAACGTCAGCCAAGGCAGAACCTCGCAAGTGCAATGGTCGATCCCAGCAAAGATCCAAAGTTCTTCAAGTTGCATAGATTTCGGCGCAAGGCCGAGTTAAGGTCTAGAGATCACGACGATCAGGCACCAGATGTCAGCAAAGTGGCGGATCAATTATTTAACATTGGCCAAATTCCCCCTCCTAGGCGAACATCGACACAGAATACCAGACAGTCTGGAGACGGCGATGCTGACGCTGACGGCATGTCTTTGGACCTGACTGACGAGGTCCGGACGGCCGGTGATCGCCGAAGTAGCACCACAGCCAGCGAGCCAAAATCCGCGCTGTTGAAGAGAAGCTCATTCGACTTTGACCCCGAACGCCTCAAGAAGAGAACCAAGACCGTCCGTTTTACTGGGGAGGACGGCGACCCCTTTATGAGCGAACCGATGAGCGTCGACGAGCTCCCGGCACCAACAAGCAGAATACGTTCGCCGCCACCTCCGCCTGGCTCTCCATCGCCACCGCCTGAACCAAAGACGAAAGTCTCACTTGCTACATATCACTCGAGGATGGTGCAGAGTGTTGAGAAGGAAATAGTTCTGGCCACGGGAAAGCGATCACTCCACGTCACCTTCCACGACATTCCGAAGGACAGCTCCCGCGAGACGGGCTTGCAATGGCTGCGAGATTTTTGCGGAGCAGACTGCCTTCAGTTCGGACATACAGTTCTTGCCGAGTCAATTATTGCTCAATTGAGCCAATTGCGAGGCCAAGACCCCTACAGCCGCCAAGCGCATGACATCCTCTGCCATGGAAATGTCACGTCCGTAAACGGTGAGGGTCTGGATGTTCTCGCTGAGCATTTGAGAGCCAGCCACTCTGGACTTTTTACATCGCACGAGAATTACAATCTCGTCATCTACCCAGCAAGATGCGAGGGATTTCAAATGAGTGCTCTCGGTATAGAATCGCCAAATGCCCCTGGTGTGGTCTTGGGGCATTTCATCTTCAGGTCGTCGCACAACATTTCTCGTTTGATAAGACCACCCTCTGCCATGGCCGATCAACTAGCTCAAGCTGCCGTGGGAAAGGGGCAAAAAGCCGTGTTTCGCAATCTTCTTGGAATACGATACGTGAAGCTCGTTGCTGGACCCCGCGAGAAGAAGGATCATCATTTCTTCCTCATGTTCCCCGATGCTGCGGCCGATTGGTACAGATCAATCAGTTGTTGGCTGTACATATGCAACCCACACTGCAAGATTTACACAAGTTTCGACCCTGGCAGTTGGTCCGCATTCTTGGAGAAAGCCAACAGCCAGTGCGGTGTCGTTGTGATACACGAGACAGCCGTCGATTTTGTCCGGCGGTTTCCATCCGTGGCTGAAATTCTGCAGACTGACAATAACTACAACTTTTGGCGCTTCTCTGCGAGTATGGGTCTGCAGCAAGCACAGTTCTCTGAAGGGTCTGCAACTCGATTCATTCCAAATGTCTTTTCACGGATTTTCCCTATGGGCAAGGCAATACTAGTCACCCCGAGTTTCCTTGTGTGCGAGCCCCAGAGAACATTGCAGCTGTTTGAATGGTTCTTCGGAAACCAGACCCTGAATTCCTCCAACAAGCTCGTAACTGCGTACAACATTGTCGATTTCCTCCGAGACCTGGCGAGCGAGGCAAATCAACGCCAATGGAAATTGAAGCATGGAAGATGGGCAAACATGAGTGAGCTGGAAGCCGCTGATGAGAGAAATTCTTTGGCTCTGAGTGACGGAGACCTGATTGCGAGGGCAAAGGCCTGGGCCATGGCCGAAGATTGGCTGTCTGTCAGCATGGAGAGAAATGGTGTCTTTTCCGAGGAGAACCATGTGATCTTCGCTGATAGATGCATCGATCCGAATGATGAGCAGAGCCTTGTCAACTGGTTTGGCTGGTGGTCTTTGTCAAAGGTCGACCAGTACCGCAAGTTCTACGTCCTTGGTTCCAGCCCGGCGATCAAGCAGACAAAACACCATGGGCCCGACTCAGCTTCGAGGGCCTGGCGTTCTGTTACCATCCCCAATTACGATTCGTCTGTTCTCAACGATCCGAACGAAGCCTTGCGTGTCGTGCGGAAGAAGCACAATGACCCACCAGAAAGTGCACCTCTTGGTGGTGATGATGGCAGACAGATTGGGCGGGTGCCAACCATGTTGTTTGAAAGCCAGAAATTCGCAAACAACGACCGCAATATTCAATATTTTCTACGTGAGAAACATAGAGGTGGCTCGGTTGGAATTTACGGATTCCCAGTGTCCTGGACCGACTTCGATATGGCAGACCACTTCGGCGATCCTAAGATGGAATTTACGACGCTCAAGCAATGGTTCGCCTGGCCTTACCCTTGGCTTGGAGACCCCCATCAGTCCTTCAATACGTACATTGCTTTCTTCTACACAATTCAAGAAGATTGGGACCCCAGCAAATTCCCGAGGGGGCTCAAGCCGAAACGACACCCATGGCTTGCGATATACCGTCCATGGGAACCACATGTGAAATGGGAGAAGTACAAACACGGCAAAATGGAGCTCATTTTCTGGGATGTTCGGGCAGGGAATGAGCTCGAGACGAATCACTCACTCCGGTTAGCCGACTTGAACTGGATGCAGCGAGAAGTAGTCAAGTTCGTACAGGCGCACGGGGCAGAGAAGAACCCAGGCTCCAGGGTGGACAGAGTGTGGTTGGGTGGCTTTCGCGCTCACCAGGAGCAGCTGCAATCTACGCTGCCGGCTGACAAGACCGCAGAATTCCTCGAGTCTCTCTCCATAATGCAGCAACTTAAGTGGAAGTTGCCTTCTTCGGATGGCTTCATGCTGCGGAACGGGTGGCGAGAGGTTTCCTTGGTAGAGACACCGATGGGGCCAAGAGCTGGATTGGCCAACACAAGTGCCTCTAGTCGAGACGGCACAGACGACCAAGACAGCAATGTGGGAAATGAAGACACTCGTATCGTCTTCCACCCACCACGCGGCTCCTCTGTGGTTGGGCCGTCACGATCTTCCAGCTGCACAAATGACCTCTTCGAGCAGGCGCGATTGTCGCGGCTGCGCTACGGAAAGTCGACTAGAAGCATGAGCTTCACCTTCAAACCGACCATGGAATGGTACACGGACCTTGTGGCCGAGGGTCGTCAGTATGAGCACATTTATGTGGACCGTTGGGAAAAGGTCTTCGACCAGCTGAAAGTTGGCCAGAAGAGGTCGAGGCAGGCCGAAGCCACGTCCCGAGTGAGCTCCGTGTCTAGTAACCACAGCAGCCCGATGGATATGAGCTCCGGCTAGTCATTTCGGCGAGGCCCAGGCGGTCTACGGGCTCACAACGGAGGCTAAAGGGAGAAAGCTTAAGGGGAAGGAAGCAATGCTGGACCTACGCACATTGTGAAATGTGGAGGTGTGCCGGAAAGCGTTTTGTGGGCAGTCAATTGACTGCCATCACGTCTCCAGCCATGACCAGGCGTTGAGAGCTTTTACGATGTGCTTCATTTGACGGGTTGTGGACGCTGAGGCAATCGGGCCATCTTCTCATGTTGGATGAGGAATTGTTTACTAGGGACATGTGGCTCTTATCTTTGCCGAGAGCACATTTGTAGGAGGCTATCGCGTCAGGATGGAAAAGCGGAGAGGAAGGGAAGACAAAGGGGTAGTCTCCCTATGTGATCATGGCATTGAAGTAGTGTATCTGCCCACTATTCGCTAGATACTCTTCAGGTGTACAAATTTCTGATTGACACTCGACTCCAGCCTTTCTACTACTGCAAGACACTCTGGATAAGGTTAGTGCGGGACAGGATGCGAGTATCCAATTCCACTTTTAGACGTGTGCTGAGGTGCAAGTGAGAGGGTATCATTGTGTACAGTGCTTTCATCAATCATCTATAATCATCGGCCACTTCGTGGCTTGCTCGGCTACACGTTGACCGCCTTCTGCCGAGGGTCTGTCTACATCGTTCCCTTCACCATCGCTCCCTGGGCTCTGCCAGGCGTATTTCTGCCCGCTGGAAAGACTCGCGAAGTTCGGAAGACCGTCCCTCAAGATTTTCGGCACCCAGTTCCCACTTCTCACTGCTGCGGCCAACTCCAGCTCACCTCGTCGGGGCCGCAAAGCTTCTTGTGCTGAGCAAAACCCCCTTGACGCTCCTAATGTTGCTCTTGACCTTCTTGATCTCGTCCTCGGGCTCACTCCGCGCCGCGCCGTACAAGTAGCCGCTGCCGACGCCGAAAGACTCGGGCGGGTACGTCAGGGTGTGCAGGTCGCGGCCGAAGTCGTCCAGGGCGCTCTTGGCCTCGCCGAAGCCGTCGGCCTGCGAGGCGAGGTCGGCGCTGAGGTCGCGGATGGACGTGATAAGCCGGCCCAGTTTGTCAGCCTGCTGCTGCGTCACGACCGCGGAGCTGTGCTTAGTAGAGGGGGCGGCGGTCGCATCCGTGGGGTAGGACAGGCCGCCCGGCGTCGGGGGCGGCGAGGTCTGCACGCCAACGTCCCGGTGGAAGAGCTCCGTCGGGTCGTCGTAGCTGCTGGCGTCGTCATCGGGCGCGTCTGTGTACTCGGGGTATAGGTTTGTCACGAGGCCGGCCCTCTTCCCTGCGTTGTGGTACGACTCGGGGATCTCGGACACGGCGTGCTCCAGCTTCTCGACGAGCTGCGACAGGTTCTTGTTGGTGTTCTCGTGGAAGTCGACGCGGGCCTCGGTGAGCGAGTCAACCATGGGGCTGACGAGGTACTTTGTGGCGCCGTAGACGAAGGTGGAGAGGCCGGCGACTATGCCTAGGGAGTTGACGAGACCGGAGGCGGTGATTAGAGGAGGGGGCTTGGCAGGCTTGGTGAGGAACTCCGGGTAGGTGATAATCGGAGGCTGGTCTGTCTTCGCGTCAAAGGGCGAGAGCGCCCTGACAGTGTCGTGCGTTGCTTCGGTTCTAGGGCCTTCCCTTGTCGCGTGCTGTGCGCCTGTAGTAGTAGTCGTTGTTGTTGTTGTTACTGTTGCTGCTGCCGCGGGGGCATCTGTCTCGTCCAACAAGGTGTTGATATCAGCCTCGCCCAAGCCCTTTGATTTGAGGAATTCCGCCTTCTTTTCCCTGCTCGATTCCCTGACCGATTCATCTTGCAGAAATTTCCTGGCTTGGTCCAATGTGGTGGTGCCCGAGTCGCCGGCTGTGGAGGCTGCTTGCTGCCACGAAGGTATTGAGCCTCCTTCCTCCTTGTCCTGCTCTCCCATGGTCCTTAATCGGGTGGCACTTTGCCCTGGAAAGACCGGTAAAAGGTCTGTACAGGAATTATGTCCAAAGTCGGCTATTAGCAGTGGTGTACTACTTGGGAAGAGTTGGAGAAATAGTGTAAAGGCAGGCACACGTCAAAGCTGGAGAGGGCAGCGAGTTGCGGTCATCCGAGTCCGGCTGGGGCAGCTCATGGACCTCGGCTCGGCGCTCTGGGATGGGTTGCCCGGTGGTGGTGCGCACAGACCGTTTGGTCTGCCGCGCACCTGCGTGCCTGCTTCTGGCCGCTGGGAGGGAAGTGAGGACCTGCCCAGGGTGGTGCGCATCCGGGCTGGCCTGAAAACGCAGGCAGTATTCGCAGTCCAGACCTCTTCTTCTGGTTGACATTCAACAGCCACAACGCATTCCCATTCAGCTGAGCCTGGTTGCAAAGAGCATAGGAGGCCCTTGCTATCCCATATCTGACAGTCTCTTTCAATTCAGACCGTGCTTTCTCGAGGGGCCGGCCTGCTCGATCCTCGGAATACTCAGCCTTTGTCAAGACCCCCGGCTCTCAGTCGGTAAAGCGACCTCATTTATCGTTGTAGGCCCGACTCGGAGACCGCATGCCCACCCGCCGGATCTGCTTGTTAAAGGATCATCTCCACAATAGGCCGACAGCCAAGAAGAAAGGCCTGACGGACCTTGACCTGTTGGTGACACAGAGGCCCGCTCGACATAAAGTACCTTGCAGTACGATCCAGCACAGCCAGTGGGTGCCGTGAAAAGGCAAGGCGAGCAGGACAGACACCAAGCAGTAAGTAGCCAGCCAGCCAACCTTGTTGCTTGTGTTTGCCAGAGTTGGGATACTGGACCAGCATGAGAAAGGCAGGAAAGGTAATGAATGTCTGACAAGACACAAAGCGATAGATCGATCTTTATCCGCCATTGCCCTCTCGCTTTGCGTCCCAGGTGACAAACAGGGGCTTGGCCGGCCAGCCACAATCCGTCGGCCGCAGAGATCTTCGCGTCCCACACAGTTCAGGCACAGCTGAGTATATCATATCATCCATATCATAGACATTCGAACCACACAGGTAAATGTAAGTCAAGAGACGTTTCCTTGCTGTCATTGTGTGCTGTGTGCTCTCATTCCGTCTCTACGTCCTTGTACAAGACCACATCACATGCTTGCTGGCGTCCCCCTCGGAGTGAGCCCTGTCTGCACTTGATTGTTTCGGAGATCGATGCAACACGGCGGTCGGGCTCGACGAGTACGGCACAGCGTTGTACCTGGGCGTACATCTCCCACTCATCTCGACCGAAATTGCGGCTCCTGCTTCTCTTCTGCCAATTGACATCCAAGTGACACTGTCGCCCTCAAGTGGGTCGATCATACTGCTGTTGCGGCAGGGGGCCACAACCGGTGCACAAAGCACAAGCAACGGCTTGATTGGGGACGGCCTCACCTCCCCAAAGGAGAGTAAGGCTGAACTCAAGGTTGGCGCTATCTGGCTGGAACGAGCCGGCGACCAACACCGGCTGCTAGTCGGTGGCAATTGCGGTCGCGTTGCATCACATCGCACCGCATCGCATCGCGTTGCGCCGCAGTGCAGTGCAATTCATTGCCGAGCGTTTACTGTGGCGGCCAAGGGGCACGGGGCGTAGGGACTTGGTGTTGGCTGCTCGGGCTCCATCATGTCTAATTGAGACCACCCGATCCAACCATCACCAAGAAGGTCCTCCTCACCGTGGCGTGGCGAGTTCTCGTCGTACCTCCACGTGGGAATTGGCTCGGCCGGTCCTGCAAGTCATCAAGACTCCAGCAAAACAGTCCGGTCGATAGTCTCGCTGGGCTAGTCATTGTCAGCTGGGCGCCTCATCCACCAGTGATAGATCACCTACCCATCTCCCTGCACAATCACGGCCGGTTGCATGGGCATTTGCTTTGATCTCGACCGCCTCCCTGTTCACTCCTTCTGGGTGGTGACAGACCGCGGGGGGGGGGGGGGCGGAAGGCTTCTAGCGCGAGCGAGTGGCTGTTGGCGTGGCATCTCGGAGCCTCCCTTGATAGGGTGGGCTTGGCCTCCTTGCTATCCCATAATCCCTCCCGCAAGTTGTGTCCGGCATCTCCAGCTCTGTGTCACTGCGTCTCACCTGCGTTGGGTCGCACATGACAGCAAGCACCTCGGACCGGAGCTTAATTGAACCTCAAACACAACCGGCCAGGCCGCTCGTCAATCAGCCTGGGCCCCCACTGCTTACCGATCCAATCAATCCAACGCCAACCCTTCATTATTGCCTCCCTCTCAACGACATCTCATCTTTTCTTATCAACCCATCATCACACTTCATCAACAAGGCTCGCCACCTTGCCCCAATCCAATCGGCACCAGCCCATACACATCAAGAAGCACCCCTTCGTTTGCTTGTTTTCACCAGCACATCACCAGCCTGCCGCCATCATGGCCTCCAGACCGCGCCGTTCGGCCGCCCAGAAGGCATCCGTCGCAATTACTGACATGGCCGACAGAGACAACAACATGTCCTCATCCCGCTCGAGGCGGTCCGGCGACGGCCTCGCCTCTGTCTCCCGAGGATCACAGGGGGGTAAGGACCACACCTACTTGACTGTCAAGCTGCCTTCCAGTAAGCTACGCCAGGCAACGAGCAGCAAGCAAGGCTCCAGCATCTCAGTCAACAACGACTCCACTCCCAAGCGGTCTACTCGGGGCGGAAAGAAGAGCTACGTGGTCGAGTCCGAGAGTGACGACGAGGATGATGAAGAGGAGGGCGAGGATGAGATTCAGGTCGGCGCGCCTGCTGTAGTGGCAGACGACGACGACGACGACGACGAGGAGATGAACGACGTCGATGAGGATGCCGACGGTGAGGAGATCGAGGAGGAAATGGACCTCGACGCAGAGGGCGAAGATGACGAGGACGCGGAAGGCGAGGAAGATGTCGACATGGCCACACCAGCCCCGGCACCTATCATCAAAATCCAAAAGCCCAGCAAGAGGTCACCCGAGAGCAAGAAGACCAAGGACGTCACCCCCAAGAAGGCTAGCGCACAGGCCTCCGCGCTCAATGACTCGGATGATGACGAGCTCAGCGAGTTGGAGAGTGACGAAGAGATGGAGGGAGAAGAAGACGCCGAAGGAGAGGAAGAGGAAGACATGGACGCCGAGGGTGAAGAGATCGAGGACGACCAAGACGCTGAGGGCGAGCCGGAGCCGAGCGCTGAGGCCGGTCAGGAAATAGAGGAGATGGACAGTGACGACGAGGGTGGCGCACCTAACAAGGCGCGCATGACGGTGCGTCAAAGGGCGCGATTCCAGGATCTCGACGAGAGCCACTACCAAGCTCTGTCGAACGGTACGTATTCTTATCAAGTTCTTGAAAGTGCTCTACTGATCACAGTCCATATGCAGAGGTCCAAGCCAAGAAGGTCTTCACAGTGGAGGAGAAGGCCATGCGGCGGGCCGAGATGGCTCGAAGACGGCGCAATCTCAGCGAGAAGCGCAACGAGGAAGTCAAGGTATGCTGACCCCAGCTAACCTGCTCACGCAATTGCAACCTAGTTCACTGACACAACACCCGTGTACAGCAAGAAACAATCAACAAGCTCCTCAAGAAGCAAGCCAGCAAGACCAACCGCAAGGGAGGCCAGGTCCTCGCCGAGGATGTCCTGGCTGAGGGCGAGGTGAGGAAGCCGAACCCAATCTTCATCCGATGGATCAGCACCAAGGAAGGCGAGCGCGTATCTGTGCCAGAGGAGATCCTGGAGGGCCCTGCCGGCCGTCTGTTTGTGAACCGCGTCCGCCCTGGAAGCGCCGGCCCGACTGGCTTGGCCGCTCCGAGAAAGATGGTCGAGGAGGTCTCGTAGGATGGGCCCGAAGAAGCGTCTCAAGAGGAAAGCGTGAATACAAAGGACGAGGTCTGACTGTGGCCGGGGGCCTACTTGCGAAAGCCGTCTGCGATTTTGCCGGGACGAGACCTCGCAAACTCTCTGGTCGCATTCACAAGTAGAGTCGCCCAAAGTCATGTGACACCTGAGCTCTTACGCATAAAGAGATGCTGAGGTTGCCTGAACGCATTGTACATAGGGGCAGCGGACGAGTCTGCACGGGAGATGCGCGCTGCGTTACAGGTATTTTGGAAGCACAATTCGGAGAAGGTCGGGGCCTCGTACGCCTACGGGACTTGCTTACGTCTTTGCCAGGCAGGAAGCAATGTCAAAAAGCGCGCTAGTCTTCATTGCAAGCGTTTGATAATAGCATAAACAGGCCGCAACCCCAATGGTTTTGAATTAAAAGGTGGTATGAAAACCCCTTGGGTAACATGGCAATACTCCCCGCCAAGAAAAGAAGTGACTCTCCTGGCCTGTTCAAAGAGTCCGGAAGATCCCACTTGACTAAGATCGTGTGATAATAATCACAATATCCGAGTATCACGAGTAGGCATGGCCTGCCTGGAGGTAATACAGCTAGTCAGGTATTTTGCTGCTCTTTTCCGCATCTATACGTCCAAGTACAAATCCACAGACGGCCCTCTGTATATAACCATCTTTGAACACACATCATAGTCTGGCCGGTATAAGTGTACAAAGTGTCCTGGGCAATTCACGTGCATAGATTGGTGGCGGTTTGACAAAATCTTACAAAGGCAAGAAGGTAGGGAGATCATGCCTTGTGGTGCAAAAAGCTACGGCTCCCACATGAAAACGGTTGGTTTGATTTTGGGCCCAGACTTCATACAAGGGCATGTGTCTTTAGGAACAGCTCCATGATGAGCGCTCTGATTAGCGATAGGAAGGCTGAAAACTTTAGAAAGGACGGCCAAGCTTGGTCAGGCTCCCAGTAAAATTTTCTACGCGATGGTGGGTATGAACACCATTCCCATCGCCAGGCTGACGTTGACGCCCTATGTCACTAGGCTTTTGCCAGTGCTGCGCCCAGAATCTGGCCAGATGTCCCCAACGCCGGTGTTGGGGGTTTTCCGGGGGGGCTATATGTAATTAAAATTTGCTGTCATCGTGCACAAGTTTTACTCAGCCTTGTCTCGATTGGGGCCTTGTGTAAGTAACCTAACAGCTTAGTGGCCAGAAGGTATGATCTGCTTCTTAGAAGCACAAGAAGGAGGGAATCCGGTCGAAGTTTGAAAGAACCCAACCCACTAATACCTCAAAGATTAAAAACGAGAAACAGTGCTTCAACTAACAAGATCAGCACCGGAGCTTCCTCTTGCTGGACCTGGACCTGACAGCAGCCGTCAAGTCGTTACAAGTACCAGGCTGCCAAGCTGCTCTCGCAAAAAGGTAATTAGGCTAGAGCCGATGCTCCTACCTGGATCCGGGAACTTGATCGCTTGACCAGCCCCCTGTATTATTCGGCTTGATCCCATCATGGATGAGCATGAGGCGTCGAGGACGGCCGCTGATCCTTGCCGAGAAAGTATCGCTTTCGATATGTTCGCGTGTGTGAGACGTCATTCCCGTGATACAGAGGCTGCAGGATGCAACTCTACCGGACTTCTCTTGACAGACAAGTTTTTCTGTGCCGTGCATGCAGGTATGAGTGGTAGTGGTATTAATGGTGGGTGGGGCTCACATGGGAATTACAAGTCGTTGATGGGAAAGTGACGTCGAAATGTATGAGGCTGTCGGTATAAGACGCAATGGTTCACTCTATATGGGCTCTCGAGCCACGAAGGGGGGAGTATTCGTACTGATGAAAGAGCAAAGACAATTATCGCAGCACCTCTCACTCACTCCAAGCCTGGAGTTAAAACAAAGAAAATCAACAGCCCCTGGTCGTCGACCCACGCATCCACAGCAGATCCCCATCAGGGCAGGCGATTCCCCATCTCTACCTACGATCCAACCCAGAGGTACAACCGAATGAAAGAAGAAGAAGAAAAATAAAGGCCAACAGTCGTTACCAAACATGCCACCGCCGAGTGCGACATTGGTGGACAAGGCCACGAGGGTGTTGCACGCCCGGCAGTCGACCGTCACCGTCACCTCCACCTCCGACACCTCAGACCAGTCGGCATCGAGCAACAACCTGAGCGGCGGGGCGATCGCGGGGATCGTCATCGGGTCGATCGCAGGATTCTTGCTGCTGCTGTGGATCTTTCGCTCGTGCTCGAACATGGGCGGCCCGCCGCAGGAGGAGAAGCGCGACCCCGCGTGGTACGACGACGTCGGCGCCGGCCGCCGGCGGAGTAGGGGCCACAGCCGGGGCCGGCGGGGCTCGTACTACGCCCGCGAGGTGCACGCGCCACGGAGGTCCGGCAGCAGGGAGGTCAGGACGGTGCAGCCGGTCGTGTACGCGGCCGAGCCGAGGCGGCCGAGCAGGACGCACGACAAGCACCGGGGGCGGTCGAGGAGCGAGGGCAGGGCGTACTACGTTGGCTAGGTGATGTTACTTGGGTCAGTCAATAATACTGAACGAATCGAGGGATGGTTCGTGGGCTGGAGCATGTTCCATCAAGGCGGTGCTATCCATCTCGATCTGGTACAGATATACCTACCTACACACTGGGATTAACTGGCTTCCAGGAATCATTGCAGATGGGATGTGTGCGAGCCCAAAGGCAAGTGTTTTAACTCATCGTTCCATTGTTTATTAATGTCTTACGCTATGAGAGATGGCATCAATTGATCAACCAAGGTACAAACACTTGTTATTCTAGAGCTGAGCTACTGTAATAACCTTGTTAAATTATACACCCAAATAAAAATTTGTAGACGGCCGCGAGTATCCAACCGTCTTTGGCCACCCGCTATAGTCTGGCCGGAACAAGATGGCATCCTCACACGCGCTCCCAAGCGACGTGTTGTTCAGCCACGCTGGCTCCCAGTACCACACGCCGCGACCCAGGCCATCCGGCACCTCCCTCACCACGGAGACGACCTCGCGCATCCACTCGATCTGGCCGTCGACGTTATACGGGATGCTGGGCTCGGACGACTCCGGGATCGGGTTGTACTGGCCGTTGCAGATGGCAGGGTAATCCGTCTCGGCCACGTGCACGTGCTTGCCGTACTCGTCCGCCAGCCAGCCGAGCGTGGAGCGCAGGTTGGCGAGCGTAGCAGATGTGCCGTAGAAGGGATAGAAACTCACGCCGAACAGATCCCAGGCGCTCCGGGCCACGCCGTTAGCCTCGAGCGCTCCGTACCACCTCTGCTGCAGCGTCAGGTTCCATCCGTTGTCGACGTGGATCATGACCTGCGGGCGGTGGGCGTGGTGGCCCTCCCTCCTCGCCCCTGACCCAATAGCAGCCGTGGCGTCGTCGACGCCCTCGCGCGCCGCCGTGTATAGCGTCGCGAGGTTGGTGAAGTTGGCGGCGAGCGAGGCATCGTCCGTGTCGACGTCCACGTAGCCCAGGGGCCACAAGATGCCGTGACGAACCTCGTTGCCGAGCGAGACAATGTCGAAGTTGACGCCGGCCTCGGAAAAGGCCACGAGGGTGTCGTTGACGTAGGCCCTGAGCGTCTCGGCGAGGGCCTCCACCCCCTCGTCAGGCGTGGGCCACGCCGCGGGGACCGGCTGCTTCTGCGGATCTGCCCAGCTATCTGTGAAGTGGAAGTCCAGGTACAGCCTCTGTCCCTTTGCCTGGAAGCGCCGCGCGAGGTCGAGGGTGTACTCGAAGCCGTTGGTTCCGCCCTCCGGGTCGACCCACAGCCGCAGCCGGACGCCGTTCATTCCCCCATCCGCCAGGATGTCGTCGGCCGGCCGGGTGAGGTTGCCACGGGCCGTGTCGACGTAGACGTTGTCCGAGGCCTCCATCGTGCCAAGAGACGACAGGTCGTGGCCCTTGTAGAAGAAGTCACGCGGGGACGATGAGCTGTGGTGTTTTGGTCAGTGCATGGAAGGCACGGTGGCTGTCGAAGTTGGGTTGGGCTCACTTGGTCTTCCTGGCGGACGCCGTCACGGCCGCCAGCGCGGCTGCGCAACATAACGAGAGCTTCATCCTGACACTCCTCGGCTTTGGATATCAGGACGGTTGGTCACACGCCTGGGAGGCGACTCGACCACATTAGCGACACCACCGCCCTTAAGTAGGCAGTCGACAGCGATGAGGTCCCGCAGCCTCGGCAGCCCAGCCCGACGCCAATTCATGTTGACCGCGTCCAACGAGCGCCACCGTCCCACTCGTCATGGAACTAATGAAGAAATCTCGCCAGCGACAAGGGCCGGCTCGGGCCATCATGTTGCGGAGAACCCACACCTCGGTTGGCTTGGTGCTTGTGCGGGGACTCCGGGGAGGACCTGGCAGGACCGGGGGAGACGGACTAGTCGGTCACGATGCCTGCAGAGAACGCTTTAGCCGAACCGCCTAGCTGTCGGGGCCGGAGCGCACGATTGGCGCGTTTACTTCAGCCGGGGATTTTATTTTTGGGGGACTTTCATAGGCCTGGGCTTGTGGAGTCTCGGCGCGATGGCCCTACTTTGGCAGATAGCTGCCGACTAACAGTAGTTTCTCAATCTGGTGCTGTATCATTTCATGTGGTAACTCAAACTGTTTCTTATCTTCACAAAATGTGGCCCAATTTCCGTCCCTACTCCCAGACGACACTTCAACTTCAAACTGACCATGCTTAGAACAAAGACATGCTGGGTCTAGAAAGTGCCGCCCAAAGTTAGCAAGAGGCCGAAAAGTGAGTAACAAGTGGTTTATGGACATTTGACAAGGACTCATTATCTATGAGACACAACCAGCATGGACACTCGATCCACTCGGTTGAGGCCCTTGCACTATTCTCGAGCCGACTATCAGTAATTGTAGAAGCGCACAAAGTTATTATTGCCTTGTACTCTATGCCTAGATGTCTCTGCAGACAGGGAATCTGTGAGAGCATTTTATGTCCATGGTATTTCTAGTAAAACATTAGTTTGGGCTGCTTGTCGAGCATGCATTCCAACCATATGTAGCAAAGCCCAAAAATTGATTGCTGCGAGATGTTTGGACTTCATGGGACAAAATACTACTAGGCATACCCAGCACATGGATGGGCATGGTCATGGGCGACCCAGTGCTAGGATGATTTTCCTTTTGTTAGGAGTCATGATACGAAATGGTCTGGTAACTTGCGTTCTGTTTTCAAAGCCACACCTTGTCCTGCGCTTATCATTTGAGGAATCGTGACTGGTAAGCCCTGACTCAATGTCTCATCGCAAATGACAGCAACATTGCCACCGTGACAAGCGAAACTCAACAGCCAGGGCTCAACGTGGGTGTGCACAGCCAGTATTTTTGGGATGTACCGTGGTTGAGGTCTTGAGCAGCCAAGCTTTGGCACATCGAGACAGTCGAGTAGCTGCAATTGCTGTTCGAACCAAAAGAGGCTCACTTTTTCTTGGCCGATGAGCCAGAACTCTGGCTGCTGTAATCAAATGAGCAGCGTCTTGTGCAAAAGACTGCGACTCACTGGAGCCCCGAAGAACCTCACAAAACTCCCCTTGGCGATGTAGTCAGTCGACCATCCCCCTCTAAATGACAGTAGATTCTACACGCAAGACCATGCAGAGCTTCGCGGGCAGATAGGGTTGCGCCCGACCATGAGTCCCCCGTCCGTATCTCACATGGATACTCGTACGCATCTAAGATAGGGATTCTCCTGCCAAGCAGAAATATACACATGCTTCCTCTTCGAAATCCAGTGCCTACTTTGGTATTGTCCATGGCATGAGTTTGAGGCCGGAGCCCAGCTCATCCGCGGTCAGGATGGCCGAGACCACAAGACATGGTCTTCCTTATAATTTAGGCACGTCATAGCGACATTATCTAGCAGAAAGACGCCGTCGGTGAGGATTCCACCAACCATGGGCACGCCATCGACAGGATGAGGACACTACAACCAGCCAAAAAAGCCCTGGTGGCTGCATGATGGACGATAGATGGACGATAATCCCAAGCCAAAGCCTGAACACGCAAGGTTGATGACCTAGACATGCATAATCCACAAGCAATGAGGGAAGCTCTTTGGATCAATCATGGATCAATCAACCTAATTTCTCACTGGAGACTGTCCCACGAGGTTCGCTGCAAACTATGAAGGGGTGTGCTAAAGCTCAGATACACGGATGCGACGGGCAAGAAACCTCTGCAGATGGCTTTCGGGCCCCAGGCCAATGACCTTCAACCAGGCAGCCCTCACAAAAGGGCGTTTTGAAGTCGCGCCACCTTGGTCTGTTCTCTCCATACGCGGTGATACAGGAAAGGGTGGGGGAGGGATGGCGGCGCGCCTGAATTCCCTAAGTCTAAAGTGAAGATATCTCAAGAGTCATCACTTGGTGCTTTTCACTCCTGAAGATCTGCTCTCGTATGGGACGAGCCCTAAGCCGACGCACGCTCTCTCAGTGACGAAAAAATCCGGATATACGAACGTTTGGAGGGATGCGAAAGCCTGCTCATGCCTCGGTGTTGAAGCTCAATATGAAGCCCACCTAATTTAGGCTGTGCAAGTATATCGTGGGCTCAACCTCCTACACACGCCCTTTCCCCCCTCGTCCTCAAGTTTTCATCCCAACTTCCAGCACCAGCCCCCGGGTTTTTGAATAGGAATGAAGCCATTGACTGTCCCCTGGATTGATTCTTTTCGACTTACCCTTCGACTAACTTCCTTGACTTTGCTCCAGACCGACCTTCCCCCAACCTCTGCAGAAACTGCAAACTCTTCTCACCACCCTCACTTCGTACAATTGCACAACGACATCGTCAGAAACAGCGACAAACTCCTTTCTGACCGCAGCGCGAGAGCCTCAGTACTCCGACGTTCTTCCTCAACTTGTGCCACTCGTACGCTCAACTGCCAAGGCTGCAAGTCAGCTTCTACCACCCAGAACCCTCACCACCAGAGCTTCAGCAACTTTGACGCTCCTGATCGACGACCTGTACGCTTGTACAGCGGATCACCAGGACTGCAAAGACAGCTTCTGGCACCAATAAGAGAGGTAAGACCACACACACCCTCACACCACACCGACGCCGCCCAGCTTTGGTACGGCAAGTCCCGCTTCACCATCGCAGCGATCGCAGCTGGCGCCCCCATTTTGCCCCTTGCATGACGATTCCCAAACCCCTTATTCCCTCGGGCATCTTTTGCCTGCCACATTGCCAGTCAGATCGCTTGTGGTGGCCAGTCTTGTCCTTGCATGCTCCCAGTGGGAAGACGACGACAAGACTTGGGCTCAGCCGCAAACCTGGTGGGTGCCCTTCGCCTTGCAAGAGCACTTGAACTTCCGTCTCCTCACCACCTTTACTTTCCAATTGCCTTCCACTCAATTGACCTTCTCTCGGCGGTCAATTGGGTCACGCACAGTCCCAGTGGGAAAACGGTGACGAGACTCCCCATTCACCCACACTTGTGGTCGACGTCTTTCACTGCAGGAAGTATTTCCACCCTCATCTCCTCATTTCTAGACCTTTCCCCTGCCTCGTGCACCAATTGAGCACTTGAGGTGGGCAGTCTGAGTCTTGTGCGTTCCAGCGACAAGACTCATGCTTTGCCCGACTTTGATGCTCAATACCCCCCGGCAAGCACACTTTCCCATGGCTGTCAAGCGACTCTTTCACAATGGCCAATCTCATCCTGACCTCACTGAGCTCGAAACGGGACCGGAATACACCTTCACCACATTGTGTGCGCTGCTGGCCATCGATTCTCCTACATTTGCCTCAACTTTGAAGCCACCGTCGCATATTTCCCAGAACGTTTTGGCTGACCTCTTGTTCTCAGATCAAGTATCAAGCGTTCAGACGTCTTGGGGGCTTGTACCATATCGCCACGATTCGACGAATACTCAATTGACGACCGTGACGATCCTCACACCTACCTTAATTTCCACCTTGATTTCCTCGTCTTGTCCTCCATCTTGAAGACGGCGGCAAGATATTCTCCAAAACCTGTACCCACCCTTTCACGACCATAACGACGAGAAGCCACGCTTCTCACCAAAAGACAGCGGAGAAAGGTACCTTCAGGCGCAAGGCTTTCTTCTACACCAGGTTGGAAGACCATCAATCCAAGAGCTCCCAATCAGGACGAGTTCGACGGAGATGTCGGACCACATTCCCAAGACCAGCCAGGCCAAGGCTGGCCACACTGATACCGCTGGTATCAACCTCAAGCCTGTCACCGGCGCCACCAAGCTCATTCTTGAGGGCGCCAAGGCTGCGGTCGCGGACACCAACGGCCACGACAAGGTCCGCGACACTGATCGCGAGATGGATCTGACTTTCTACGACGCCAACGGCGATGTTGAGACTGCTGACCCCGACGGCGACGTCAGCATGGATGACGATACCACCATGCAGTCAATCGAGAATGACGACGACACCTCTAGCTCCATCGATGAGCCCGTCTCGGCTGACACCAGCATCACGTTCGGCAGCGATGGTGCGGCTGACTTTGACAGCGACGGCGTCATGCAGTCAACCAAGCAGTTCGCCTTTGCTGAGGACGCCTTCTCGTCTGATGATGATGATGAAATGGCCAATTCCACCGGCGGTTTGATTCCAGTCAATGACATGAATCAGCGGTGCGACAACCAGGCTTGCGATGGAGACTCCCAGTTGCCTTAGAATGGCAATGAGGACGACACATCTGGCGAGGCAGACGGTGAAGTGCAAGAGCCGGTGGCCGACGACGAGCCGGAGCCAATCGAAGGGATTGACGGAGACTTGGCCTGGGAGGAAGTCGAGAAGGAGTCTTTGCAAGTCGTCAACGGCACGCGCACTCTATATGACGTTCGCAATGCCCTACTCCGCCAGCGCAAATTCGTGCAACTCAAGGCGAGCAAGGAGAAGATCAAACAACAGCTGTCCCTGCTCGGCGTCAGCACCTTGCGCCTCGAAGATGTCGCCTGGGACAACGTTGTCCTGTACAACGAGGAGATTCGGGAGCTCTGGATTCATTGCAACCAGAACGACCCGTTCGAAAAGGACCGTGTGATGAGGCAGATTGACGATCTCATGCACAAGCGCCAGCAAGAACTCGCACAAGTCAACCAGCCAGACTGCCCCATCAAATTCTGGGAGCTTGCAGCAGGCTGGGTCCAGCCCGAGTATCGCAAAGCTCTTCCCCCTCTGGAGCCGGAGCCTGTCCAGCGGCCCGACGCCACCCAGCAGCCAGAGTCTTCGGAGCAGACCGAGCTGGTGGCCACGCAAGCTCCTTTCACGGACGTCGCATCTCTCGATCGTGACAACGGCAACAGCGACCCAGAGTATGGCGTGCCCGGAACGGATCTCGACCATATGGATTCATTCCAACTGGGCGTTGAGAGCCACTTTGACACTGCATTTGAGGATACGGCTTCCAGCCAGAGATATGAGGCTGGTCTCCCCGATCTCGCTGCATTTGAGGAGAGCCTCTGGACTGCTCCAACCGACGACACCACCTCCACCCAGCTAGACGGTACTGAGTTGGCGCAACTCCAGGACCAGGTGCAAACTCCCGTTCCGGTTGAGCAAGTGTCCAATACCTCTGAACATGGTGATATCAATGACGACAACATCTCTCTCTTCAGCGATACCGACGACGACCAGGTCAACCCCGCTCTGGTATCTTGCCAGGCTGCTGAGGAACCCCAGATCCCTGAGAACGCTTCCCATGTTTCCCCCATCACCCACCAGGCTTTAACTGAGGATCAAGTCCTCGAAAACAACGGCTGGGCCTCTTTCTTCAGCGACCGTGACGAGGACTCCCAGCCCGAGTCTGCCGAGGTGACTGACCAGGCTGTTGAGGAGCCCTTGCTCCCTGAGAACGACACGATCGCCGATACTCCTCTCGCCAACCAGCAGGTCTCCCAGGAGCAGCATGCTGTGGAGGGTCACGATGATGATGACGCTTCCTTCGACAACGAGCTGGAGCACGAGTTGGAGCGCGAGTTGGAGCAAATCGGTTTTGAGACCGCTCCCAGCTCCGACCAGAACACAGACAAGCCGCAATCCAGCGTCAACACTGCCAATGACATGTGCGATGCCAGGGACTCGGTACACTCCGCACCCGTTGCACAGGCTGATCAGAGCCCCGAGGCACAGCTCAATCCAGGATCTGAAGCACTACCCACGCAGGAATCCGGAGCACCATTTGACCAGGGGCTCGAAGTAGAGCCCCAGGTTACCGAGCAGCCTGCGCCGGAGAACCACGCAGTCCCAGTTGCGGCGCCCGTTGAGCAGGTTGCCCTTGCTCCCCAAGAGGGCCAGCCTACAGCCGACCAAAGTGAGGCCAACGGAGGTGAAGGAACAGAAGCGCCTTCTATACCACCAGGCCCTGCGGTGCGAGAAATTTGGGATCCTTATTCGCACCTCCCACTCTACTACAAATGTCGCCCGGAGATAGCCCATCTTCTAGAAACTATGCACGAGCGGGCTCGCAGTCAGCTTCGCCCCTTCTGGCGCGACGGCAAGCAAGTGTGCTCGGATATGCAGCTGGAACTCTTTGCCAGCGGAAGCGAGGAATTCATGAAGTTGGAGCTGGAGAGGTACCAAGTTTGCTCTGAGAATGGCCTAGACTACATCGTGGAGTTTTGGGAGGACTTTGAAGAGGCCCCGCCCAACAAGCTGCTAACGGCTGTCGACAACGGAAGGTACCTCTTTTATTGCATGGTTGACCAGGTCTTTGGTCAGGATGACTCACACAACGAGTCTGCTGACATTGTCAACCTGACTGGAGACGATTCAACTTCTTCTGCCACGGCTGCTTCTCTCGGAGTGCAGGAGGCTGTCCTCGCCGCTCCCGCAGAAATCGTTGCCGCCGGTCAGCTGGTGTCCGCTACCGCGGGTCGAGCATCCAATGCCAATGGCCCTGCAACGCTCGAGGATGAGACGAAGGCGACGAAGAGGGTGCCCAAGATCCCCACTCCACCGCCAGTTGACGAAGCCGCCTTCACACAAGGAGCAGTGTCTCCCCCCAACAACGCCAAGCCAACGACGCCCTTGCAGAATGGTGTTAATGAAGACAATGGCCCCTGGAGCAGTGATTGGTCTGGCAAGGCATTTACCGACGGGGGCAAATCTCCCAGGATGCCTTCAAACCAGGAGGTTAATGACATGGAGCATTCTGTCACCTCTGACAAGTCCATCCGGGAGACCATGACCCCGGACGAGGCCACGGGCCAGGCCGAGAGGAGCAAGAAAGCTCGTGGCAAAGCACCCACTGGTACTGCCTCAGGCTCACTCAGCTCTGTGCACAATGCACACAACGCTCTCAACCACCAGTTGTCCCAAACCGGCCAGGCTGCGGGCAACGGTCATGCAGCTCCTACCGCCCCTAGTCCAGTGGCAGGTCCTTCCAACGCCGCACAGCCCGTTCAGCAACAATCGGCTTCACAAGGCACGACGGGAAAGCGCCATATCGGACGCCCTCACAAGGACAACAGCGAGTTAACCAGCCCCCGTAAACGCCAGCTCAAGCATCCAGATTCTCCTTCTGCCGAGCCCAGCGAGGGAGGCAACAAGCGCCGCAAGAAGAACGCACCGGCGGCCGCGGACACAACCGACGCGTCCCAGGGACAGCAGCATGGCACGCCGGAGGAGAGCCGGCCCGCGCAGTACTACGGACCTTCGCCCGACCGAAACCTGGATGCCAAGGAGTGGGTTGAAGAGCACACCCAGGGCGGCAAGGGCAAGAAACGGAAGGCTCCTGCGCCCAAGAAGACCCCTCCTCCCCGTAAGGCGCGGAAGACTAAGGAGGCCACTCCCACTGCACCCGCACCCAGAAACTACCGGGCTATTGCCCCGGCCCCGTCGCAGAACCAGAATGATGCCAACGGCGTGCAGATGCAGTCTCGTGCAAGCACGCCGATGGGCCACAGTAGCGTCACAGGCCCTTCGCCCAATGTTCAGATGAATGGCAATGGTACCCAGATGCATTCGGCGGCACCTCACATGCAGAGTGGTCGGTCTCAGCAGATTAGCCAGCAGTCTTCCCAACCGCTGCCGCAACAGCAGAGTTTCCAGTATCCCGCAGGCCAACAGAACGGTTTCGCCAACCCTGTACAACAGCAGAATTTCCAGCATTACGTGGGCCAGCAGAATGGTTCCACCGACCCTGGTCAACAGCAACAGGATTGGGAGGAAGAGCTTGGTCCGGATGAATTGAAGAGGAAACTTGCAGAGTTGACAGCGCAATGCCAGCAATTGCAAAGCATTGTAGGCCAGCAGGGACGACAGCAGGTTCAGCAGCATCCCAGCATGCCGGCCCAGGTGATGCCCAACCAGCCAACGCAACAGGTCTTTCAGCAGCAGCCAGCGCAACAGGGCTTCTACCAACAGCCGATGCAGCAGGACTTCTCGCAGTTACAGAGTTATGGCATGACCAGCAGCGGAGCAAACACGGACCAGTTCCAGCAAGGTGTAAGTCTCGGGATGAGGTTGCTAGCTGCGCAGATGTCCCAGCCTCCTATGGCTATGCCAAGAATGATGTCCAATCAGGGCATGCCATCGAATGGCGTTGAACCTTTCCCGGCGAACATGCAAGAGAGCCACCGCCCGGCGTCCGGAACCTTCCCTCAAAACGGAAACATGGCGCCCATGAACCTCAACCAAGGCTCCCAGTGGACGAACGTCCAGGGCATGTCTGGCGGCTTCGTTGAGGGCGTCGACGGAGCCTACATGGGTCAGGAGGGCATGCAGGACTTCAGTGATTAAGTACCAGCACGGAGCAGGAGCGTATTTTTAGTGAGGCCGACATAAGACATGCACAGAGCAGCTGTCCTTGGCTGGGGCCATTGAGTTGGATCTTTCGGCAGGGTGACGGACGGCTCTAGAGTGGTTTAGTCGTGACGAACGTTGAGGAAGTTGGCGAAAGTGTTTCTGCTTGTGCTTCATCCAGAAGACAAAAGGCAGGATCGAGGTATTTGGACGAGCTCTTCTGCTTTTGTCTCGAGTCAGAGACAAGTGGCAGGATCAAGGCAACGAAGGCTGGTGGAGGGAGTGAGAGACGGAGACCAGGATTGATCAGTTTCAGGGCATGTTGTCTCCCTGGAGATATCGAGACGGCTTTGACGATGACCATGACGAGGTTTTGCACCTTGTAAAGGGCAGGGACCGGAACCATCCTTGTACAGAAAGGAAAAGAGTCACCAAAAAAAAACCGAGTATCATTAAACAATCTGCCACATCCCGCCCGTGACCATGTAATCCTGGGACTGTGCTTGGTGATGTGACCGTTGCCAAAGGCCGGAGGACTCCAGGATGGTAAGTGGCCACTGCGCGAATACATGGACTAACTGGATTCTGCCACCTTCCGGATATGTTATTTCCAACAGTGGTGTTTCCTTAAGTGGTCAATACGTGAAATTGTCCACGAGCGGCCAGTCGAGAGCGGGAGGAGATGGAAAAGGGCCAAATGAGCGATCTGACTGAGAGTGATCTCGGCCGAAGAACAGCAGGGAATGATACCGCAGAACCACGAGGACGGAAGGGAGAGATGGTTTAAAGTACTTTAGATTTATAAGAACGGTTAGCATTTCATTATTCGAGGTCGAAATGGCGAGCGAGAGTACAGAGTACGCAGGCTTTGGGCAGAGCGGCAGTCACATTGTCCCCGGGAGACAATGGAGGTGGCCTGAAGGGATGAGCTTTATATCCTGCACACGAACAGAACAACTCGCTGCTGCACGGCATATTGTTCATCGTCGGTGCTGTTGATACTTCGGATGCTTGCGATGTGATATAATTGGTCTCGTGTTCTTGAGGCAGTTGTTAAGTGCCCTGTGCAAAGAGTTGGAGCCGCGGATCCGGAAAGGGATTAGGCCAGGCAGTTCCAAGGTTGCTTCCAACGTGTGAGCGAGCCTCAGCCATGTTGAACTCAGGCGGAACGGCAGGCGGAACGGAACGGAACGGAATTCGACTGAACTGAATCATGGAAACTCTCAACGGTCAGAATCTTCACACGTGCCGGGCGTCCTCTGTTTCTGCTGGACAAGACTCTGCACGACGAGCCGTGCCTCTTCCAGGAGTGCTCTCAGCACACTCGGCGCTCCTTCCTATGCTTTCCCACGTCGCTACCTTAAAAGTCGGCAGTGAGCGGCGGCAGCCGACGGCAACGATGGGAATCGAGTCGAGGATGGGTGGAGAAGAGATGGACGGGAGTCTTGAAGGTGAGGACTGTGGCCGGGCTCACCACGGAGGTATGTCCATATTGCCCTACCTCATCTATGCTGTCAGGTGTTTATCCTCGTGTCGCCTCCGCAAATCCGCATTCGTCAATGCATCCAATACCCATCACCCATCACCCATCACCCATCAAACCCTCCACGGGCTAGAACTTTACTTCTCCCAGAGACTCTATAATAAGCTCCCCGGCGCTTGCCCGCGCGCCAGCCTGCCAACCCGCCAGGAGTCTGGTCATGTCTTGAAGCTTGTCTTGTCCAGTCTTGCAGCCCCAGGGTTGCACTTGGAACTGTGCGTCCTCGCACCGAGTCGCACCTCGCCCAGCATGTCTCCTGCGGGGGTATGACACGAGTACTTGTACAATCCACTACTGACTGTCCGTCCAAATTGTACCCGTCTGTCTGCTTCTACAGTATGCCTCGCAGCCCGGCCCAGCCCAGCCCAGCCCAGCCCACTTTATTGTTTTTGCCTCTGCATATTCCTAATTATGCTTCACCTTCCAAGCCTTGCATCCTGGCATCTGATCACCAGAGCCACCACCCGGGCATCCATACTGCATAGTACCCTGTGCCCTGGTGAAGATCCATGTCTCTCCGCGCCCTCGCCCTCGGGTGGTGCCGCTGTCTCTCCCTCCCTGCGCCCGACACATATCTGCCTGTGCTGCCTACGGTCATGTACGGGGTACATGCACAACAGGTATACAGATCACCAGGAGCACCTGGACTAGGTACTCTCTCTATCCTGTGTCGCGTGAGGCGAGCGTGACCTGCTAGTGTGGTTCATTTTGAGGATTGCCCCTGCTGCATCTGCGCAGATGCCCAGACTCAGAGTCGTCTGAGTCCAGACCTCTCATTCTTGGGGGGAAATAGTACCACCTGAAGATGCTTTAGCGGGTACTCTGTTCCCATCATACCACTTTTCCCCTTCTCTCCGCCTCCTTCCCCGGTCTGCAGCGAGGCGACCTGCATAGCTGGTAGTCACGAGCACCCCTCGCACTCTCTTCCCCTGCCTTGCTACATACGGTAACGCAGAGATCATGGTTTTTGTATTCACATAATCTCTCGCGCCCACAAGCCGAAATCCGCACGCCGGCACACACACACACACACACACACATACGGATATAATCTACATACAGCACATGTCCATCACAACACTGCAATCTCCCTTGCCCCAGCCCTCGCAACCTCGACCAGCCAACCGGCCTGTGCCGTCGCATCAGCTCAGACAAGCATCGCCGGCTTTGCTCCACACCTGCCGCGGCAGAAGCAGCGGCAGAAGCTGAGCCTGCGCCGGGCAGCCACTCTCCACACCCACTGCCACCACCATCGTTAAAACTCTGGACGGCCTGGGGCGCACAGAGACCATCCCCGGTGCCATCCTTGCCCCCCCCCCGCTCCCCGCACCATCCTCTATCCAGCCCAGATCTGCAGCATCGGGTGAGCACTCGCCCTGCAAGGACTGCCAGGCCTACGGCCCATAGCTCCAACCTCGACCGCAAACATTTGCCCTGGGGTCCCTCCTCCCCAACTGCCCCAGACGCCCCAGCCGGTAACCACACCTTCTATCAGCCTCACCCCGGGTCATACTCTCTGCCTCACTCCCAGTCTCATTCTCACCCCCAGAAAACAGTCCCATCTTCCTGCTCAGTCCCGGCCTTCAGGACCGGCTCAGGCGTCTCCGAATGCACAAGGGGACACCACGGACAAGCACTACAATATGATCTTTACAGACTTGTATAAGTCGCCCAAGTCGCCCTTGTCCCGATTACGTCACTCGCATAACACGCAACTCGCCGTGCTTTCTGCAGACTATGACCCCGACTTGACCAGCAAGGATAAGACCAAGCAGAAGGAAGCCGTTAAGAAGCACCTGCGAACCAAGGTCCGCAACGACTGGTCATTTACTTGGCCGCCGGTCGAGCACGCGGGCTCATCACCCGCCGGGGAAGAGCCAGAATCTCTGGGAGCTACAGAGGACGCACCAGCAGTTGAGGACCTCGAAGGCTTCCTCGAGGTCGCCTCGGATGGCCCTGACCCTGATGGCCACGCGGTGGATGGCGAGGATACTGACAGGGATCCGGCCGAGGACACGGATTCCGACGCAGAGTCTGCCTACAGCACCATAATAGAAGACCCCATCCATTGGCGGCCGAGGTTGGAATGGGCGTCGGAGCTCTCTGAAGACGAGTTGCCCCATAGCTCGTCGTCACCCTTCAAATTTGATACCCCGGATTCGATCGGCCAAGCCGTAAATGCGTCCAACATCGCCGGCAAAACCCGCAGGCGCAGAGAGATTCGGAAGGAGGCAGCATGGAATGATGGCCTCGCATGCTTCGAGGCCAGGAGGAACGCATGGACCCAGGCAAAGGTGGCTCGAGCCCGCCCGAAGCCGCCGTCTCCAGTATCGCCGTCCTCGCCCAGGAAAGGCCTTTTCTGGCGGACGCACACACACACGTCGTCTACTACCGGCCAGACAGCCGCTTCTCCGGCCTCTGCGACTTCGCCCCTGACACCAGTCACGACAACAACCTCACACCCAGACACCGCCCACACACATCCCGGCAGTGGAGGCAGCGGCAACTCCACCCCCAACGACAACTTGTCACCAAAAACATCGCGCAGCGATCAACTCCAGAATGAGCCATTGCAATCCGAGCAACTGCCTGTCGAGACACTGCTACCAATCGCCCCGCCCCTCCTGCCGCCCGCGAATCCTATGCGCGCCAGCATAACCCCGGCTCTGTACTCCTCGATCTACGAAAAGGTCGTTGTGCACAGCCTGCAGCCGTCGTGCCCCATAAATCTTGGAGACATGGTGCGTGCATGCGTGGCAGGATGGAAGCGCGACGGCGAGTGGCCACCGCGGGTCACGGGCCCCGAGCCCGCCGCCCTGGTTGCCGTCAAGAGAAGGAAGTCAGCAACGACCGCAACGGCCGTGCCGCCGAGCCCGGCCGGGTTTGCTGCCATCAATGGAGCGGGCGCATCCGCGCGGAAGCTGAGCTTCTCCTTGCTGGGCGGGCACGGGCATGGTGGCGAGAAGGGGAGGAGGGAGAGTCTGGCCGAGGAAGGGAGCGGTGGATCAGCAACGGGCAAGGCTCTTAGGAGGAGCCTTCAGAAGGTCCTGGGGATTGGGCATGGACAGCATCCTAACCAGCCTGTAGATGGCAGTGCCATTGTCCAGGAACATTAATGGTGCCACTTAATAACGATGAAACGATTCATGTTCATATCATACTCCGAACGTGTCACTGTCGCAAGGGAACCAGCGAGCCTCCTACGGGTTGGTCTCTTTTCGTGGGTCTCGGTGGTGTGAGACGAGACGAGATCGAGGATGTCTCTCCTTACTTCATTGACAGCTTACACGTGCTGCTACACACCATCAGCTCGGGGCCCAAGGCCGAGAAAGCGCGGATAGCGCGATCCCTTCTCTGCCCCCACAAGGCGTGAACTTGGATATATACAATAGCCTGTATACTAAAATCGCTGAATAGTTGCCAGCCAACTGACACTCGTCGATCCGATGGCGTGGGGATCTCTGGAGAGCTTGGCGATGGGCTAGGCTACTAGCCGTGGATGCGATTCGTGATACTGCAAAACGCTTTTCTTGCTGGGGGCGCACCAAGCCGTAGGTAGTCCTAGGGTTTGAACGAATATGGGACGTTGGGATGACTACCTGCATAGGCACTGCTGCAACTCGAGGTGCACATGAGTCAATATTTGAGTCTGGCGATTACACGAGATGCCCTCATGACCGACTCCCAAGGCAAACTTGAAGGACATAAGACTGCATGTGCATTCCACTGAACGGTACATGCATGGCTGTGTGCGGCATCCAGCCAGTCGCATGCGGTCTGTGCAGGAGGGCGTGGGGGATTACGGTTCTCTGCTTGGGCGGGATCGTCCAGCTAGCGGCGTCACCGCTAGGCCAAGGCCCACCCAACCAGTTCCCAGACCGAGTCGCACTGAGGCAATCAGACTACCGGCGCGCCCACACTTGTCCATTGACGATGGCCCCGTAGCTGGACCAATTAATCGCCCGATTTTGTACATATTATCAGGCTGTCACTCTTTCTACCCTCTCCGTCCCAATCCCATGTGCGGCCAATACAGGTAGCTTCGGTCACCATTCCACCCTCCGATCCAGCCCGGAAACATCCCTCCTCCTCTGCCCAAGCAACGAGAACCACCGACACCGATCATATCAGGCCGCTCGCGCATGCTCCGGCAGCAGCAGCAGCAGCGATAGGAGACCAAACCGCAGCAGCGCCCTTGCCCGCGGCCCTGACAGGTACCTCGACAGGAGGGGGGAGTACACCAACACAACCAACTGCCGCCCAGGAGCAGTACGAACTCGCCGACTACTCACACATCCGGGCGCGCCAGGAGCTCGAGGAGAAAGAGGCGAGGCGAGCTACAAAGTACACCGCGAAGCTCGCTGAGCTTGAGGAGGCATTCGAGATGAAGTAGGCTCCCCGAGCGGCTTTCTGCTGGAATTCAGGGGCCAGCCGGACGAATGGGTAAAAGAAGACCCTCAGACTGACAGTCGTCTCGTAGATTCGCTCATTCCATCCAGTTCAATGCTGTCCCGGACTGGACCAGCCACTACATCGCATACAGCAACCTCAAGAAGCTGTGCGTTCTTCCTCACCTCACTTCTGCTTTGCCAACGATCGCACCTTGGCAACCCCTACTGACTCGCACTCACGCCATACAGGATCTACCAGCTCGAGAAGACCATCCACCAATCTAGCGCACAAAATGGGGACGCCGAGTCCAGACCTCTGATACCGTCCGAGGACCCCGACGCAGTGTTCAAGCGCGCGCTGGACGTCGAGCTCGAGAAGATCAGCTCCTTCTACCAGCTCAAGGAGGGCGAGCTCGTCGACGACGTGAACGCTCTTCTGCGGGACATCGGCGACTTCGAGTCGGAGGAGGACGAGGAGGAAAATGGCAGGCCTGCGACGCGGAGCAGCGGGCCCAGCCGGCAGATGGACCGGCTCCGGCAGGGCCGCCGCGAGAGCGCGCACAGCCAGCACTCCACCGAGGATGGCGCCGAGGACAGCGACGACGATGAGGACGGCGACGAGACCACGGCACTCACGGCTCCAAGCTCTCGAAAACGCCGCGTGAGCTTGGTCGGCGGGCGGCGGAAGTCGCTGGCCGGGCCTGCGACGGACATGACGGCGTCCACGGAACTGACCAAGTCGAGGCGGCTGAGCGTAGGCTACGACGACTACGAGAACGCTGTCGCCTTCTCGGGCGGGATCATGCTGAAGAAGCGTATCATCTCCCTCTACGTGCAGCTGTGTGAGCTGAAGAGCTACGTCCAGCTGAACAAGACGGGCTTCAGGAAGGTGCTCAAGAAGTTCGACAAGATCCTCGACCGCAACTATAGGCCTGTGTACATGGATAAGTACGTCGAACCGGCATACCCGTTCCAGCACGCCACGTTGAGGGGGCTCGAGGAGACCATCTCCAAGATGGAGAAGGCCTACACTGATATCGTGACGAACGGTGACTACGAGGCCGCTAAGAAGGACCTGCGGTCGCATCTTAGAGAGCACGTCGTGTGGGAGCGGAATACGGTGTGGAGGGACCTCATCGGTATAGAAAGGCGGGCCGAAGCGGCCAGTCTGGGCCAGACTCTGCTGGGCACCGGCGGCAAGCCCCTCAAGACGAGACTGCAGGGAGACGATGAGCAGTTCCCTGATACTAAGGAGATCTCGACGCCCATCGGCAGGTTCACGTGTCCGGTATGGCTGTTCAGCTCGGGCATGTTCTTCCTGCTATCTGCTTTGGTCGTCTTTTTCGTCATGTTGTTCATCCCGATCATGTCGAAACCCGAGCAGCAGAATTGCTTGGCCATGTTGGTTTTTGTCAGTCTACTGTGGGCCACAGAGGTATGTTGTATTCCCCACCATGGACCGAGATCATGATCACAGACAGCTGACTCAATCATGCAGGCAATACCCTTATTTGTGACGTCCCTGATGATACCGTTCCTTTGCGTCATCCTCAATGTGGTCGTGTCAGAAGGTCGGCCGAAAGAAAGGCTTAATTCCAAGGACGCCACGGCGTACATCTTCGCCGCAATGTGGACCCCGGTCATCATGTTGCTGATCGGCGGCTTCACGCTCGCTGCGGCACTGTCCAAATGCAAGATTGACAAGCGTATAGCGACGTTTGTCCTCAGCAAGGCGGGCACGAAGCCGAGTACGGTCATCCTCGCGAACATGTTGGTCGCTGCGTTCGCCAGCATGCTGGTCAGCAACGTTGCGGCTCCTGTTCTGTGCATCTCTATCATCGAGGTCAGTCTCACGTTCCTCCCTCTGGAGACCTATGTGCCTTGTCGAGAACTAACGGAAATATACACCAGCCCATGCTACGAAATCTCCCTTCGGACTCAAATATGTGCAAGGCTGTGCTGATGGGCATCGCACTTGCATCCAATATCGGCGGCATGCTCAGCCCCATCGCATCCCCCCAGAACGTCGTCGCCATGGGAATCATGGTGCCGGAGCCGGGATGGGGCCAGTGGTTCTTTATTGTGATTCCTGTCGGCATCATCTCTATTGTGCTGATATGGATCTTGCTGCTGGTGACCTTCCATCCTGGCCGCGGCACCACAATCGTGCCAATCCGCGAGCACAGAGAGAAATTCACCGGAGTCCAATGGTTTGTGACCATCGTTACAATCGCCACTATAGCGTTGTGGTGCGCGAGTCACCAGCTCGAGGGCGTCTTCGGGGACATGGGTGTCATTGCGATCATACCTATTGTGTTGTTCTTCGGAGTCGGCATCCTGACAAAGGAGGATTTCAACAACTTCCCTTGGACCATCATTATCCTTGCCGCAGGTGGTCTGTCCCTCGGCAAGGCAGTCAAGTCGTCAGGCCTGCTTGACACGGTGGCAATAGCCATCTCCAAACGTGTCGACGGCATGAGCCTCTACGGCGTGCTGGTCGTGTTCTCGTGTCTCATCCTGATCATCGCCACGTTCATCTCGCACACCGTCGCGGCGCTGATTATTCTGCCCCTGGTGTACGACGTGGGCGCGAGCATGGAGGAGCCGCACCCGAACCTGCTGGTCATGGCTGGTGTGTTGATGTGTTCTGCTGCAATGGCATTGCCGACGAGCGGGTTCCCCAATATGAGTAAGTGCCTCCGAAATGTTTTTTTTTGTGTGGAGTATCAGCTAATCGAGCATCTTCCCTTAGCTGCTATAATGAAAGAGGACGCCACAGGCCAGAGATATCTCCAGGTGAAGCACTTCATCAGCAGGGGCGTGCCGAGCAGTCTTATCACGCTCGTCGTGGTGGTTACGCTTGGCTACGGGGCGATGAGAGTCAGCGGCATGTGAGCTTGAATCTTTGCGTATATTATTCAAATGGTTTTCACGGCACACGGCATTTTTGGGGTTGCGGTGCTAGTGAGATGGATGGCATTGAGAAGGCGCAATGAACTGAGTTTGAATATTGAATTGTTGGTTGCATATATCAACAGCGATGTAGCGTTTGGAGTGGATATTATTGGAAGTATAGAATGCGAACATTTTCCGAAGAGCATGCCTGGAGGTGGTTCAAAGATTGTACATAGTGTTGAGGACGACGGCTCGAAGATCAAAGGGGCCATTCTCGATAGGTAGTGTTGATTGTTGTAGAGGGCGGCCAATCGGCAAGACCCGCTCGATGCAGGTAGCCTAAGTACTCCGTCGCCCCCCCCCCCCCCCAAGCGATGCGGTCATATGCGCGAACCGGAGCTCTCTTCCACTGCCTGCAGGGGTCACGAAGCTCCACGAACAGCTGTACATACAGCACTTGCGACTGACCCAGCAATATCGTGTCCAGCTGGCAGAAGCGTCGACATACCTGCGTGACCCCAACCAGTCCGACTCGACTTCAGAGCCCTGATGTTCCCATAGCATCCAAGTCCCTGCTGCACGGCCAGCGGCGCAACCGTCGCAGCCATGCTCTCCGCATTCACGGCTCGGTCCATCATCGAGCTCAAGCAGAGGGACAAGTCCAAGATAGAGACGATACTTGCTTATGGTATTTTTGCACCCCTACAATAAGCCGTGGGCGACACCTTTTCCTCACAGACTACTCTAGGTGACCGCGTCCTTGTCGGTCTGAACAGCGGCAGTCTACGTGTCTACCGACTCAACGATCTCGAACCTCCATCACAACTACAAGCCCAACCTACCAATGGATCATCCGCTTCCCAAGCCGATGCTGCTCCCCAAGGATTCGATGCCGCCTCCCAGAAATCGCCGACTACCAGCAAGCCTGCCGCGAGGAAACCCACTGACCTTCTCCGCGAAGTCGAGAAGTTCTCCAACCGCGCGATCGAGCAGCTCGCGATCATCAAGGAGGCCAACACGCTGGTATCGCTGTCCAACTACTCCATATCGCTGCACGACTTGCAGTCCTACGAGCCTGTCGACGGGTGCGCGCCGTTGCCCCGCACCAAGAACGCGTCATGCTTCGCCGTAACGAGCAACATCGTGCGGGACTCGGAGACGGGCATCCCGGAGATCATCAGCCGGATGGCCGTGGCGGTGAAGAGGAGGCTCCTCCTGTGGCGCTGGCACGAGAGCGAGCTGGCGCCCGACGTCGGCGAGGTGGTGCTGGCCGAGGCGA
Source organism: Diaporthe velutina (assembly GCA_038088505.1). Lineage (NCBI taxonomy): Eukaryota > Fungi > Ascomycota > Sordariomycetes > Diaporthales > Diaporthaceae > Diaporthe > Diaporthe velutina. The sequence continues at coordinate 455,557 of JBBWSJ010000019.1, read as the reverse complement.
TCCGGACGGTGACTTGGGCCAGCGCCACGAAGGTGGTCTGCGGCATGAACTCGGGCTACGTCCTGGTGGACGTGGTGTCGCACGATGTTGAGGACGTGGTAGCGCCGGGTGCCATCGCCGGCGGTCAGGGCAACCGCTTCGGTGCCATGAGCAGCGCGGGAATGGGCTACATGGGCCTCGGCGGCTACGTGCCGAGGCCGCTCGCCACCAAGCTCGCCGACGGCCAGATGCTGCTGGCCAAGGACATCAACACGCTGTTCATCACCGACGAGGGCAAGCCCCTGCCCAACAAGCGGCAGATACCCTGGCATAGTGCCCCAGAGAGCGTTGGGTATAGCTACCCCTATATTCTGGCCCTGCAGCCGCCGGCCAAGGGCACCTTGGAGGTGCGCAACCCAGATACGCTGAGCCTCCTGCAGAATATCAGTCTCCCGGGGGCCGCCAGCCTACATTTCCCCCCGCCGACGGTCAGCTTAGCGCACGCGGGCAAAGGGTTTCATATCAGCAGCGACAGGGCGGTGTGGAAGATGGACGCGACGGACTACGACAGCCAAATTGAGGAACTCGTCAGCTCCGAGAAGTACGACGAGGCGATCAGCGTGCTGGGCATGCTCGAGGATGCCCTGCTCAAGGACAAGACCGAGACGATGAGAGAGGTCAAGATGCAGAAGGCTGAGGTGCTGTTCCGGCAGAAGAAATACCGTGAGTCCATGGACTTGTTCAATGAGGATGCGGTGCACGCGCCGCCTGAGAGAGTCCTCCGGCTCTTCCCAAGGTCAATTGCTGGGCCATGGTCGGGAGAAAGTGACGAGAAGGACAGCGACAGCGAGTCGGAGCCGGATGAGGCCAACGGGAAGTCGTCTGAGCCACATGACGCCGAGCATACTCGTAAGGATACCGACGCGGCTTCTACAGCTGCCGAGGAAACAATGTCCCCGGCGACAATGGGGGCAGGTTTTGCCAGAATGCTACTCGGGCATCGTAGCAAACCCAAGGACCCAGATACAGCGTCTATAGACTCGTCTGCGAAGCGAGGAGCGGACAATGACGACGCAGTGAGCGTCAAGAGCAAATCATCCAAAGCAGGTGATGACAGCAATGCGCTGGAAGGCAAAGACTTGAAGGAAGCCGTTCTCGAGCTCCGGGGATTCCTCGCCGGGACGCGCGCTCGTCTACAGCGCGTGTTGGACCCTGTCAGCGGCAAACTGAAGACCAAGATGTCACAGTCTGGCTCGAGCGAAGAAGCACTCAAGAGCCTCATCAGCACCACCGGCGGCAGGGACGAGTCGGACGATGTGCTGGAAAAGCAGCTAAAGGAAACATTCAGAGTTGTTGACACGTGCCTATTCCGTGCGTACATGTTCTCTGCGCCGACGCTTGCCAGCTCGCTGTTCCGCATCCCAAACTTTTGCGACCCGGACGTGGTCAACGAGAAGCTGGTGGAGCACGACCGGTACAACGAGCTGGTCGACTTCTTCTACGGTAAGCGGCTCCATCGGCAAGCGCTGGAGCTGCTCAAGCGGTTCGGCGAGTGCGAGGAGCCCGACGAGCGCGCGCCTTCGCTGCACGGCCCGGCCAGGACGGTCGGCTACCTACAGAACCTGCCGCCCGAGATGATCGACTTGATCCTCGAGTTCAGCGAGTGGGCACTGCGCCGCGAGCCGGACATGGCCATGGAGATATTCCTGGGCGACACTGAGAACGCCGAGACGCTGCCGCGCGAGAGAGTCGTGCGCTTCCTGGGCGCCATCGACACGCGCCTCGAGGTCACATACCTAGAGCATATCATCAACGAGCTGAACGACCTCACACCCGAATACCACGAGCGCCTGGTTGACCTCCTGGTGAAGCAGCTCAAGGGTTCCGACGCGCGGGAGCGGAACGCAGAGTGGGAGAAGAACATGAGCAGGCTGCTTGAGTTCCTCAAAGAGTCAAGGCAGTATAGCCTGACCAGGGCTTTTTCTTTGATCAAGGGTGATGGTGAGTTTCACGAGCACTTTGCATGCACCATCGGCCACAGGTTCTGACCAGTATCCCTCTACAGATCCAGCTTTCTATGAACCCCAGGCTATTGTCCTGAGCAACATGGGCGAGGACAGGCAGGCGCTCATGATTTACGTCTTCAAGATACAGGACTACCACAAAGCAGAAGAGTATGTTTTGCCGTTCCCTCGCTTGTCCTTATCTGCGTGTCTGACATTGGCGATCTAGATACTGCAATCGCGTCCACTTATCCAAGGAGACACCAAGGCCGCCGTCCTCAGGGGCGACAGGTCCCGCGGGCGCCTCCAAGACACAGAAGCCATCTCCTGTGTACGAGGAGAAGGCTGATGACTCAGGCCCGTCGATCTACCAAACCTTGCTGTCACTGTACCTCAATCCCCCGCCGCCACACAAGCCAAACCTGTCACCGGCGCTCAGCCTGCTGTCCAAGCACGGCTCGCGGCTCCCCGCGGCGTCAACGCTGTCCCTGATCCCGGACACGCTGCCGGTGTCAGACCTGGAGTCATACTTCCAGGGCCGGATTCGCTCGGCCAACTCGGCCGTCAACGCGACCCGGATCATCGCGGGGCTGCGACAGACGGAGCTTGTGGCCAGCCAGGCGCTGCTGCTCCTGGGCGACGGCGTGGCGGGCGGGCAGGGCGGGCGCAACCGCAGGGTGATCATCAGCGACGAGAGGGTGTGCGGCGTGTGCCACAAGCGCCTGGGCGGCAGCGTCGTCGCCGCGCTGCCCGACAACTCGGTCGTGCACTACGGATGCCTGAACCGGAGCCAAAGGGCCTTCTCGTCGGCGGCCGCGACCGTGGGGTCCGCCGAGGGCGCGGGCATCAGCGAGAACGTACGCAAGGTGTCAACGTGGTCTAACACGCCGCCCGTGAGCACGACGACGGGGCCGTGGAAGACCGGGAGGACCGGTGGAGGCTGGGGGACTAGTCCGCGGGCAGGATTTGACGGCTGATGGACGGATGGTATGTGTGGCATGTAGTGTCCGGTGCGTGTTGAAACTTCGGGGCGCATAGCATAGTCGAGGAGCATTATAGCAATACCCATCGTGCTTCTTTCTTTCTTTCCTCCCTTCCCCCTCAATATGAGCAGCGTTCACGCTTCAGTCCTCTTCTCCCTGGGCTTCCTCGCCGTATTGCTCCTCCGCCTTCGCGTCGTCGATCGCGGGTTTGCCGTTCCTGCTGGTCTCCTTGACCTTGTCCTCCTCCATGCGCTGCGTGAGCTCCTTGTTGACCCCGTCCTGCATGGTTGCTACGGCCTTGCGCAGATCGCTCAGGTACTCGGTCTTGTCCCGGACGGTCGGGTTCACCGTGCCGGACGGTGGCGCTTGCAGCTCGTGGGTGGTAGTGAAGGGGGCGTTGTTGGGCGATGAGTAGGTCCCGGCGAGGGACAGCTTCTGGCTGTCGCTGGCCATGGCTGTTGGTCGTAGGAGGGGGGAAGAGAGCGAAAGCGAAAGGAGGTGATTTGTCGTATGATCACACACTTGTTCGTCTGAGCGTTGCAGTCTGTTGTTGCGTGACAAGGTCAAGGGAAGAAGACAGTATAAATGGTAATATCAAACCTTGCGAAGATCGTCAGTGGGCGCCTGGGGAGGTACCTTGGAATGTTTTCAACGAAGCTTTTGGAGGGCTGAATAGTGGGGTAGTGTTAAGAGCAGCGGCGGCAGAGCAGGGGTCCCGGTGTGAACACCAAGGAATGGGAGATGCGGTCATCGGCGGGATCCCTTGCCTCTGCTTCGACAAGGGGTTAAATGGCAGAGGATCGTTGATGGATTTCGCGGGTGGTCGCAGCCGCAAGGCCACACGGACGGGCTGCCCGCCTCCCACTAGGACTCCAACCACCACATCTGAACCAGCCTAGACAGACGACTAAAGAACAGAGCCTCACCTTCTCACAAGTCGCACGAGTCTCTTCTTCTTTCTCCCTCTGATCAGCCCTGCGAGCGATCATCAAACGGCGCATCCACGGATCTGCACCCGCCGACATCCTGCGCCCAATGCACCGAGGCATAAACCAGGACGTCGAGTCGAGACGCTGGTGATCTGGGATGAACGGCGCGCCCGATGCCTGACATCTGATACCCGACGCTGCGCCTGCCTGCCCACCGGCAAAGATGTAACAGCTCTCTCGCATATACTCGTCCCGAACGCCGTTCCCACGAGAACATAATGCAGCCAGCACGACCCCAGCTGGGGGGTAGCAGGGCCCCTGGGAGCTTCGCGCCCCTGCCTCGAAACGAGCCGAGCCAGAGCAACAACACATTCAACAGCAACACAAACGCCAACGCACCCGGCAACAACGTCAGTGCCAACAACAACAACAATAATAACAGGATTCAGGGCGACTCGCAATTTTATTTCCCTTCGAGTTCTAATGCTGCTGCCGCTGCTGCAGCCGCCGCCTCTGCAGACCTGCCACCACCTCAGCGACCGCGAGTGCGACGGGTCGAATCATCCTCAAGCGAAGACTCCATCTCCATACATATCGCGAAAGCACGCAGTCCTACGTCACAGTACAACCCACAGTTCCCACAGCAGGCACCATCGCCCGGGCCTGGCTCGTCCACCCCCTCTTATACACAGTTCACGACCGCCCACTCCAATTCGAGCGCCGCCAGCCTGCAAAACTTCTCTCGCCCGACCCCCTCGCCCTTCGCCAACGCCGCCGCTGCCGCTGTCGCAGCGAGGTCAGTGGCCGGTAGCCATGACCCACAACTCCGCAACGCTTCGCCTCTGACCCTCCCTCCATCCACTGCCAGTAACACCGGCATGAGCAGACCTCTAGGCCACTCGCGCAAGCACTCACAAAACGCCGGTGTCTTCGAGCCATCCTTGCCGTCTATTTCCACATCGAATCTATCTTCCTACGGCGGCATGTCTCAACAATCACCCAGCCAGCGCGACCTTCCCGCGAGCCATATCGCGGCACAGGCCGCCGTCCTGAGCCACCAGCAGTCGCAGCAGATGCTGCAACATTCAAGACAGCGCTCGCAGACTGTGCCCACGCCAAGCGATCACTACGAAGCCCCACAGCCGACGGGCAAGAGAGGTAGCGGTCAGCTGAACCCCCCGGTGTTAAGCTTGACGGAGGCCAGCGCGCCGCGGGAAACAGGATTTGGCAGCCAGGGATATCACAACGGGCTACTTGGGAGCAACGCTGCCACTACGGCGGCCAACGTTGTCTTCCCTCGTTCAGGGCAGACATCACCAATATCAAGTCAACTACCACCCCAGCCTCCGCCGCCGCCGCCGCCTCTGCCGGAGAAAAAACCAGAGAAGTCGTCCAAGGTGAAACTGTTCTCTCGGCCCGGCAAGATCGGCACCAAGGGGGAGTCGAAGGACAAGCCGCTGCCCAGTCCGAGCAAGATCGGGTCGGCCCTTTCTGCATTGCAGAGGGCTAACTTCAGTACTACCAGTCTGGACTCTACAGGCCAGTCCTTCTACAACATGGCGAATGCCTCCTCAGCGACGATACGACCCTCAGACCCCCCTGCGGAGAAGGAGGCGAAGGAGAAGAAACACCACTTCTTGTCCAGGCAAAGAATCAAGCCCAACAAGGATAAGGATGACTACCACCTGCAGCTGTCGTCTGCAGCGAGCAACTCCCGACCAACAGATCCAAGCGCACCGAGTAGCATTTATAATTTCAACGTACCATCTAGCCCCGGCCCGAACTCGAGCGCATTCAACTCGGGCACGTTCAAGAATATCAGTGGACTTGACCTACGACATGGTGGGCGAGCACTGAGACACGGCCGCAAGGAGGAAAAGGCCGCCGAAGTGAACGAGTCCGTCAGCAACCCGAACGACTGGGCCGGGCCGGGAAGCTTAGGATCAATGAACGCACACCCCATGTACCAGGAGCCTATTGACTCGGCCAAGTATGGTCTTAACAGCATGTCAATGGATGATGCCTGGCCGTACCTGAGAGCGAAGCTACTCGTCATCTTCGAGGCTGAAGAGCTTAAGTTGCCAATTGAGGACTTCAATCGCGTCGTGGTATTGCACCTCCAGTACTGCATACAACGGAGGTCTCCGAACATGGTGTTGGAAGATCTGCGTGGCCTGCTGCAGACGGGCTTTCTCAGCCTTGACCGAAATCTCCTCAGGGGCGCTGAAGACCGCTTGATTCCCGCCCTGGTAGATGCATGGATGGCTGTGTTCACACACATTACACCTTACCTACAGGCGGTATTCCTGCCTCTAGACCAGGAATTCGCCGGCAACGGCACACTCATGACACCTGAGCAGGCCCGCGACTTCTGGGGCGGCGTGATGGCCAGCTCGCCGGCAGCCGACGGCAACATCAACCTTGCACCGGCGTCGGCAGTGCTCGACATACGCACCCTGGTGCTGACGAGCTTTCGGGACGTTGTGATTCTGCCGCGTTACGAGAAGCTCAAGACCATGTTCTCGCGGCTGTCGCTCGAGTTCCTGCCAGGCATGGCGCTCGCGAGCCCGATGCAGGCCGATACCTTCGGATCGACCTCCCCCGGCGCAGAGTCGGCACCGGGGTTACCATACATGCCGCAGCAGAGGCCGGGCACGGCCATGTCACTGGACCCGTCGACGGCGAGCTACAACTCTACGTCGACGACGCTGCTGGGCGACCTGGCCGCGGGCGGTCGCAGCCGCGGCCTGTCCAACGTCTCGTTCGCGTCGAGCGGGGCGCACAGCAACGGCGGGTCGGACTCGCTGAACATGTCGTCGGCGCACTCGCTGCGGCCCCCGAAGCTGACACCGGGCACAAGCAGCCTCAGCCTGTCCGGGGGCGGCGGGCCCGGGCCGGGCTCCTCGTCGACGTCGCTACTCGGGCTGTCGCTCCGGGAGCAGAACGTCGAGGACAGCAAGCAGGTCACCGAGATGGTCGGGCGGATGCTGCAGTGCATGAGCGTGCTGGCGGGGACGGGCCAGGGCGGCGACGAGGGCACGACGATGGTGCAGGAGCTGAGCCGGCTGCTCAAGCTCAACTGGCTCGGCAGGGGCCGCACGGGCAGAAACAGGAGGGGGATCGTCGGCGGGCGGGTCGCGAGAGGCAACAGCAACCGCGAGGAGATCAGCGTTGCTTAAGAGGGCCAAAGACTGATGATGGCTTTGTATCCGTTGCGAGGTTCGTGCGGGCCATGCCCGTTGTGTGATTACATTTGGGGTTGGCTATGTCGGTTGGACTTTCGCCGTCTTTTTTTCACATCGAGGCAAAAAGAGGGCAGGACGGGATTCTGTCTTTGCTGCAAGGCGCACAGGAATACACACTTGGGGACATACCCTTCGGTTGGAAGGCTGCTTTTAGGTTGGGGAAAAGGCACAATGTGATTGTTTGATCAAGTTATGTTTTTGCATGTCTGCATAGCTACATAAAAACGAGGAAGCTAAGCGATGGCTGGACTCAAGAATCCCAATCTCCAAGTGTTGTCGCATCCCTTCACACTGGCATGTGACGCCTACCAGTCCGGCGATCTGGTGAGGCCTAGAAAACTGTGAACCCGGTCAGCATATGTGTGGTGACATTGTTGACGGTTTCAACGAAGAATGATGTTTCTTGATCGATCAGACATCCAAGGAAGATATTGCCTCTCATCTGTTCACCTATAGGCTTGACGGGAACTCGAGTGGAAACTGCGAACGTTTGATGGAAATTTCATCATACGATCAAGGGAAGGGGAAGCTGTGAGAGACGACGTAGTACGAACCTTGGTATGTGGTAGATCGTGAGATGCTGTTGAGGTTAGCATTTCGGCATGTCGGGGTGTAGCAAGTGACGAGTATTCATTCCTGTGATTTTGCAATGTCAGCAAATAAACCATCTCATGGTCGCGTCGTTGAACGCTGGTGCTGAGTGATTGCATGCAAAACAGAGGGATCCTTCATAGATTCAGACAGAAAATACTGGCAAGTAACAGGTATCGTCAAAAGCGCTTGCGAAGGCGCATGCGAGGGACCCGAACAGACTAGATTTCTTCATGGTCGATTCAGTTGGGAAAAGAAGACGTTTGCTTAAAGTTGTCATCAAATGAAGGTTTGTGGGGAAATTGGGTTCGTTGTCGCTGTTTTTGGGTGCTCGATGTGGTTGAGAAGAAATGAGAAAGAGCGCGAGCCTACCTGTTGTGCTGACGTCCCGGCCCTCGAATAGCAAAGCAAACCAGGCGCGTTGGAGGAGGAGCATGCTGATACTCGCTCGCCGTGCGCGTTCTGGATGCTTCTGAGAGGCGGGACATCGCGTCGTGTCGAGAAATGCGAAGGAGAAGAGGAAGGTTGGTGGTTGACAAGAGGTGAACAAGAGTGGTGGAGGTTTGCTGCGATGAGGCTGAAATTTTTATAGCATTGGGCGGCCGGGTGGGACCTTTATGGAAGTTGAGGGAAAATCTTGGCCCAGTGTCTTAGCGCTGCGAGATTGTCATACCCACCTGCTGATCTCGGCCGGCATTGGCTGGGCCGGAACCCTGTCGGGCCGGGTCGCAAAGTTGTGCAGCTTCAACGCTACATGGCATATGTGCATCTTCCGCTATAAGTGCATGTCAGGAGACAGCGGCGCTAGCGTGGCCTGGTCAGGAGCCCAAACGGATCCCGTCATGTCCAGGGTAACCCGGGTGGTCTGGTCCGTCCATCTAGGAGCTGTCGAGGAGGACTAGTCCATAGGCTGACTGATGATTGCCGCGATGAGCAGTAAGCTCTACCTCAGCACTCGTGTCGGGCGGAACAAGGCTCTCAGCCGGTCTGCGGCTACTGGGTCGTAGGTGGATTATGAGACGAGGCGGGTTGCCTATATCTGAGGCGCCTGAGGCAGACCGTCAGCAAAAAGTCGGCTTTGACTCGGTTCGATGGGGCAAGGGGGCGTGGCTATTTCAACAATCTGACTGTCAGAGGGCCGGCATCACGCGCCCGTGCTCTGCGCTGCGGGGAGTCCCGTGCTCTATGAGTGGACAGCTCAGGAGTTCTGAGACGGCAGACGGAGAGATCTGGCCCCCTTTTCCTGCATAATAAACTCTGCCCACCCTATTTACCCGTACCATCGTTACTATATGCGTCGTTCGAATGTCGCAATGCGCTGCTGCTGGGACTTCGTTTGGAGAGGTCGGGATTCAGCATCGGAAGACCTTTGCAGATGGGATTAGAGTCTGCTGCTTCTATTTCTGCCCTCTGCCCTCGGTCTCAGATGTTCTGGGGTTGGGGTTTTTTTTTTTTGTTGCTCTCTGTATGCTTACTATCTATGTCCCTAGTTATCCAAAGAAAAGTCCTTCGTCGCAAGGCTGTGAGGAAAGTCTGCAGAAGAGCTGAGCAGCAAAGCTGACCAGCCCACCCACTTCCTTCTAGTCAGTCAGTCAGTCAGTCAGTCAGCCAGCCAGCCGGCCGGCTTTAGTCCCCCGCCCCGGCATTCGGATATTCGATTGGGCGATCATCGGCCATCCGCCCATCGGCTTTGGGCTTGGCCTTCCCCATCCCATCGCCTTTTTTGGAGCACCCACGTTGCGCAGCTGCACCGCATCTCCCTCTACCTTGCCATAGAGGGTCCCCCCAATCTTGTCCCCGTCCCTCCTTGCTCTGCCCGTGGTCCCCCGGTCCCCTGGCAGCTCTGCTGTCTCCAGTCCCAGTCCATTCCCAGTCCAGTCCAGTCCCAGACACGTCGATCCGCTGCACCAGCCTCGACCGTCGACATCCTGCCTGCACCTGAACCTGCACTGCACTGCACCTTGGAAATCCCACCACCCCCCCGACTGCTGCCACCTCTGCTGCCCACCGCCGCCCACCCACTCTCCCACTTCACGACCGGCTTCAAAACAGCCTTGCTCTGGTCGTGCTGTCGTGTCGCTCGGCCACGCCTGCTCCTCGTCCCCACTTGCTGAACCGGCCTGGGCATTGCAAATCACACGCACACTTTCGGGTGCAGCACGGCACGTCCTATTGCTTCCAGGACATCAATCGACCTGTTCCCAACGTCCGTCAGCCACCCGCCGTCCGTTTGATTCCCGCCGTGCCTTAATCATCCGTCCTTCCTTGTTCGGTTTGGACCCAGCCCTGCCAACCCGCATCCCGTCCAGGTTCGATATAATCCACGGCGATCACTCGCTCCTCGCGCCGCCGACCTCTGCGTCGCGATTGTGCCGACGATCCCTCCGCGACCGCCGACAGAGTCCCCGTCGCATCGACGCGACCCGCCGCACGCCCGCCCGTCCGCCATTGGTGTTGGTGTTGGTGGCTGCGCCTGCTGCGAAAAAAAAGTCGGCCCCGGTCCATCAATCGCCCAGCCCTCCTCCCCCTTCCCTCTTGCACGAGCCAGCGCATGCGACTCTGAGAGCACAGGATAGGCACGACGTCCATACCCACGCCGCGGAGGGTCGAAGATGATGGCAAGCATGCAGGTGCCGCAGAACTTCCCACATCCTGGTGGCATGCAGCACCCCGGTGTCCCTCCCGGCCATCATATGGCTCCAGGCATGGCTCACAACCCCAGCCAGCCCGGGTCCCAGCCCGGAATTCCACACCACCTCGCTCACCAGATGGCCGTGTCTGGCGCTGGCGGTCAGGTAAACCCAGCCCTCATGGGCGCGGGAATGCCTCCAGGTGCAAACGCTCACGCCATGCAGCATTTAAACCCCAACGTCCAGCACATGTTCCCCCAGCAGCCCGCCCAGATGAACTGTGAGTGGCCTTGTGCGCGAGGAGCTTCGCCTCCCCCCTCCTTCCTCCCCCCATTTGATTGCGTCTGGGCTGACCTTAATTGCCTCAGATGCAGCCGCACAACAGCACATGCAACAACAGCGCCTCCAGGCACTGCAACAGCAGCAGAGACAGATGATGGCGCAGCAGATGTACGGTAACATGCCAGGAGGCATGCAGATGATGGGCAACATGCAGATCAATCCTGCGCAGATGGCACAATTCCAAGCGATGCAGCAGAGGCAGATGGCAGCTCGTCAGCAGCAGGCGCCAAACCCACAACAACAGGTAAGATGGCACCCTTTCCGGCAGGACTCTGTCGCCACTCTCTGCACGTCGCAGGCGATCTGACCCGGTATTCACAGGCCCTCCTGGCGGCGCAGCAGCAGCAATTGATACAGGCACAACACCATCAACAACAACAGGCGGCAAACCAGCAAATGGCTCAGGGGCAGCAACCGAATCATCCCGGCCAGATGAACTCCCAGCAGATCAATCTCGCCCAACTCCAGGCCATGCAGCAGGCTCACCAAGCCCAGCAGGCTCAGCAGCAGCAGGCTCAGCAGCAGCAGCAGCAGCAGCAGCAACAACAGCAGCAGCAACAAGCCCAGCAGCAGCAGCAGCAGCAACAAGCCCAGCAGCAGCAGCAACAACAGCAGCAGCAACAACAAGCTCAGCAGCATCAACAGCAGCAGCAACAACAAGCCCAGCAGCAAGCATCTCACCCAACTCCTCCCCAACAGCAGCCACAACAGCCGCAAGCCCAGCCTGGGCCACCTCAGCCAACACCTCAGCAGCAGATGGGACAGGGCGGGCCTGCGCAAGCTACTGGCCCTCAGCCAAACCAGGGTCAGCCACAAGGTCCGAACCCGGCACAGCCAAGCCAGCAGCAGCCCCCGCAGCCTCCACAGCCAGCCCAGCAGCCTCCTCAGGCGCAGGCTCAACCAAACCAGCCACAGGTCGCACAGCTGGCCGCTGCGCAACACCAGGCCAGTATGATGGCTCAGGCGCAGAAGCGCGAGGGTATGAAAGGGCACTGCTTGCTTCGGCTTATGAACTTCCAAGAGCATCTAAGTGGCTACTCATCTGTAAGTCCTGGAGCATTGTGGTTTCACGAGTTCGACATGAGTGCTAACTGTGTGGTTCTAGCAAGCGAAAGATAAAGACATTGCACACTGGCAAGAATTCGTGCATCGTTTCTTTTCTCCTAGGGGTATATACCGAACAAATGTTCGCAACAAATCGGACAATGAGGCTTCAGGCGATAAGCAGGTAGAGATGAACTTTCCGGCTATCCCGCACTACTTTCAGGCCAGCGGTGCGTCCAAGATTGAACTGCAGCTCGGCCAAGGGACGACGGACAAGCCGTTGCCGGGTGACTGCCACTTCATCGAGAACAGTAACGCCAGTGTCACAATGTGGTTCGAGACATCACACGTAGGTTTCCTCTGGACTTCCATCCCTGAATCGGTTACTTAACATTTCTGAACCAGGTGGTACACATTGGCAACCTCCGTCTCCAATTTGACGCGGAGTCGAAAATCGATCTGTTTGAGTTTGTTTCAACAGATCATGACGAGTATGTCTCGAGGACTGTGGTCGTTGATGGCGCGAAGCCCAACCACGCGTGGATTAAGGAGTGGCGCACGGTCAACTCGGAGAACTCGCAAGCGTCCCCTGAAATGAGCAAGAAGAGCAAATCCCGGCCGAAGAAAAGCCCTCAGAATCCGCCCCCAGACCTCGACATCCCCCATTCCGCCGTCAAGCACGGTGTAGGGATCACGGAGCAGCAGTTTCAATTCCTAGAGGTACTGAATCCAACATCTACTTTGTAGCTTGGATCGACACTAACGTAGGGGTCGACAGATTGTCGAGGTCATGGGCACGATGAACCCCCTATTCCAAGCCGCCCATCAGCATCCGAGCATGGGCGCCTATCAGGTTTTGGACGATTATGTTTCAAACCAGATTCCTCAGCCTGGAGCACCGGCCATGAACGGCCAGGTCATGCCAAACGGTCCCCGGACCCCAAGTTTCGGCCAGTTCCCAATGGGCGCGAGCCCCCATGCCGCGCATCTCCAGCTGCCAGGCTCACCGCATGTCGGCAGCCCGGCAGCGGGTGCAATGCAGGCGCCCGCCATGGCAATGCAACACAGCCAGCAGGGAAGCAGCTCGAACGCTAGCGCCAACACGTCACCAGCCGGCCAGAAGAGGAGACGCCCCTCCGGTGTAAAGGTTGAAGAAGATGCACCCGGAAATGCCCCCACGCCATCAGCTGCCGGTGGCGTTCCGCAGGTCAACGGGGTTGCCGGCAACAAGACAAAGCCGCCAACGCCCAGGATGCAGAAGAGGATGAAGGGCAACCCAGCATAGAATTGCTGGTAAGCCGTCGCAAGTGGCTCGAGGCTGAGGGGTGGGGGCAGGGTAGAACGGGCGAAAGGCTTCGGGAACCTTGGGTTCTTGGGCCTCCTCTCCAGCCGGCGTTTAGATCCTTACCAAGCATGGCGGCGGCATCTTCAGTCTCATGACCGGCGTTCGATATTACCACGTCTTTTACTTAATCAGCGGTTCCCTCCGCCAGGACCCGATTCGAAGCATCGTGGGGCACAACGACGCCGAGTGCTCACGCGTTGGCCTTGTCAATCGAAACTTCAGCTCAAGGGTTGAGACAGCTTCAAAGATGACTTATCTGATAGCCATTGTGGCGCCCTAGGAATCGGCTTTAACTGTATGCAACGACGCAGAGCTTGGTTCCGACTTGGCCAAGGCAGTTGCGAGCCCAAAACGTTGCAAAATCTCCTCCTCCCTCGGAAACGGTGGGCAGAATGTTTGTGCAACCCGTTGAAAGGCACCAACACGGCTTCAATGCAATACATCACGATAACAACAATGTTGCTGTCAGCCTTTGGAGAACGACATAAAATACAAGGGCGCCGATGCAACACGAATGATAATGAGAACCTAGTGCTCTTCGACCGAGAGAGCCTTGGTACGCCGCTACTTGTACGATAATCCCTGGGGGAGGTTTACTGCTTTCATGGCGTTCACTGGTGACATACAACCCCAATTATTTGTTCGCGGTGCATACTCATCAACGGGAGAAAATAATCTCTTTTACTTTGGATAGTTGGTCATCGTTTTTGTCTGGGGAAGACGCAGAAAGGGGCTGAGATGAGCAGCAGGGCGGCGGCCATCAGGTCCCCAAAAAAGCAAATCACGGTCGCTGGTGTTAACGGGATTCTGGGTATTTTAATGGGAATCGTGGGGTATTTTTATTGTTTTCATACTTGGTTGATCTCTACTTGTTCAGGGCTCGGCGTCGGTGTGGGCTTTTGGTAGCAATGATGTCCTTAGTAGTAGCCGCTTGGACGAGGTTCGTTCTGATCAGAGCCATTGAAAGAAAGTCAATCATACCCATATTCAATATAACAAGCGTTTCCGTCTGTTCTGCGTCGTGCGTGGTTGTCTCGGCCAGCTGTCCATGAAGTGAGGGTGGATTTGTCTGCTCCGATCCAAGCCCGGAACGCGGAGCAGAGTGTGCCAAAGCGCTTCCGGTGAGACCGCACGCGACATTTCTGCATCCTATAAAGTGCCTTCAAGAAGTGGCCTTGACGATTGCGGGGTCTGTCAAGGGGAACCGGCTGCTCGCACGGTGTCCTCGGAGGGATGGGCTGTGCTGTCTGCTAGATATTGTTCTATGCAATAGATGTCATTTACGTTCCGAAAGCCATAATTGGCACTCGGGTGTAGGCACAAAGGAAAGTGCCAAACAAATTCGGGGGTAAAGGCGACAGATGGAATGCCCACCCGAGTAGTAGCTGAGCAGTAGTTGAGTGCTTCTTGTGTGTCGTCCACATCAGCTCTGTCCACCACAATATAGCCAGCTTCGCAGAGTACATAATTGGGACCAGTAGAAATGAACTTGCATGGGACGTGAATGATGTCAAGATTTATATAGGTTTATCTGATTGTCAGCCCTGAACTGCGTTGATTCTTGACAGCAACCAGGAGGTATGACCGCTATATTCTGGTACAGGCTCTTTTGAGTCAACGATGCAATATCAAAAATCTTGGTAGAATGGATCACCTCAGGCTTTCCGAAGGGAGGGACACAGACATATAGAGCTATTTAGTTTCTTATGTCTTGCATTGTTTCCATAACATCGTCGAAATCAGAGTATGTGCACTGTATCTTCGCATCTTGTGAGGATGGTGTGGCCAATATATTCCCGCATGAGAGAAATCCCAATGTCGGCGGCTCTTGACCGGATTTCCAGCGGGAATTGTGCGATGTTCACGATTGTGGACCAGTCTCTGCTTCATAGATTCAAGAAGGCAGAGCCATCGCCATGCTTCCGTGGCCTCTGCCTATATGATGCAGAATCTTGATGCGGAGGAATTGACGCTGCGACGACTCGGAGAGGATCGCACATTGAATGAATCGCTATGTAACTCCGGGTTGCCTGAGCTAATACCAAAGTCGTATCGCATCTCATGAGGTGCCAGATCCACATACAGCATGAGCACAGGCGGCTATTCATGGCGTTACGAGCAGACCGGGAACTACTGGGTGGTTGAGAATGGGGTGGTCTTCGTCTGCCCAAGTATGCTGCCTCATCTCATTGAATTATGAAACAGATTGCAAGTGTAGATTTCAATTGTCTTGAACACAAGACGTCAATGGCATAGCGATATTCAATATTTGTTCTTGTAATCCGATTTCTTGTCATTCGATTTCTAGACACCATATTTCGAGCGCAAAGGAAATCTTAGGCCACTAATGATATTTTTTGAAGCATGGAGAAGATACCGATTGAAGTTCAGGGCCAGATTCGTATAATAGTTTCTTCTTGTGTAGTTCAAGGCCTCTCACAAGCTGCTTGGCTTTTTCATCATGTCAATGCACGAGTATCCAACTGCGCTCGTTCACCACAGCTTTTCCTTCATGAGTACGGATGTCATCGATTCTGAATAGAAGCATTAAGAAAACGGAGATTCGCATCCACCAAATCGGAGGGCTTCGGCCACACTATATTTGTTTAATTATCTAGCCAACTTTTAATCTTTTTTTTATTATTTTAACTACCTACTATCTACTTAGCCTTTAAACTACTCTTTAACTTAAAGCTTATATAAAAGGTTAATAATAGTATAATAAAAAAATATATTTAAAATAGTATAATATAGTTTTTTTCTTTTTTAATTTCCTTTTTAAATATAATATTATTATTAAAAAAGTAGTAAATATAGCCTTTTTTCTCCTTTAAGAGGTAATTTTTTACCTTTTAAAAGTTTTTAAGATAAAATCTTTAAAGTAATTTAAACTATTTATTAATATTAAAAATTATATAATTAAATATAGGTTATAATATTTATAAGCTTATTATAATAAGGGCTTTTTTAAAAGCTTATATATATATAAGGATATAAGATAGAAAAGTTATTTTATTTTAAGAAATAAAATATTACTTTTTATATAAGGCTTTTATATAAGTTTAAATTATTTATTATATAATTAATTATTTAAGCTAGTAATATACTACTTATATTAATAATTTACTACTAGCTTTAACTAGCCTTATTTATATAACTTATAAGGCTATTTATTATTTTCCCTAAAATCTACTATTATTAATATTATATACTTATCTAAGTGGTTTTATTTTTAATTTATATATATGCTCTTTTAAAGCTATAGGTAGTCCCTTTATATAGTAATAAATACTTAAAAACCCAGTATTAGATAGGTATATTATATTAATAATATTAAATCTTAAAAAATATAGATAGCCTTATAAGGCTATATAAATAAAGCTAATTAAGATTAGTAGCAAACTAGATAGTAAATTTGCTTATTAATATAAGTAGCTTATTACTAGCTTATATTAGTTTTAAGCAATTAATTATATAGTAAATAATTATACAAAAGCCTTATATAAAAAAACTCTATAATTTAAAATAAAATAACTTTTCTATCTTATATCCTTATATATACTTATAAAAGCTTTTAAGGAAGCCCTTATTATAATAAGCTTATAAGTATTATAACTTAAACTTAACTATATATCTTTTAATATTAATAAATAGTTTAAATTACCTTAAGGATTTTATCTTAAAAACTTTTAAAAAGTAAGAAATTACCTCTTAAAGAAAAGGAAAGGCTATATTTATTATTTTCTTAATAATAATAATATATTTAAAAAGAAAATTAAAGAAAAAAAAAATTATATTATCCTTTTTTAGGTATTTTATTTTATTATAAGATAGAAATCTTAAGTTAAAGATATTAAAAAGGTATTAAAATTAAAGAGAAAGGGGAAGTTATAGGAGGTTTTAAAGTTATTATAAAAGGGTAATAATAGTAATATATATTGTGCTGTTATTAACTTTTTATATAAGCTTTAAGCTAAAGAGCAGTTTAGAGGCTAAGTAGATAGTAAGTAGTTAAATATAATAATAAAAAAAAGATTAAAAGTTGGCCAGATAATTAAATAAATACAGTGTGGCCAAAGCCTATACTTATCTAACGCTAAGTTTTTAAGCATTTACTACTATATGAAGGGACTGCCTACGGCTTTAAAAGAGCACATATACGGATTAAGAACGAAACCACCCAAATCGGAGGGTACATCCATATATATACCCTCCAGACACAAACAACGCCCACCATCCAAATTTCCCTCTCCCCAGCTGATCCTTTCGTAGCGAAATTGCCAGACTTGCTATTCTACTTCTTCCAGGCTGGCAATTAAGTTTAGAAAGGGCCGGGTGGGGCGAGGGCCGACGGTGCCGGTAGGCACCGCCACCAACACTTGAGGCCCAACCCAGTACCCTTTGTGTTCCTCAAGGTGAGCAAGGTGCTTTATAATACCGAGGTAATAGGAATTGCTTTGATTGGGGCATATCTTGGTGTTTGTATATGGAGGGTATATCACGTGATTATGTATGGATGTACCCTCCGATGTGATGGATGCGAATCTCCGTTTTCTTAAGAAAGACATGCGAATGCTCTTGAGCCCCGAAATCGAAAATTTATAACAATTTCTGTAGAGTCTTCGGAGTCAAGATGAATGCGGACTAGAACATAACAGTCTTCGCACCACGACAGCTTTTGGCTTGTGCGAAGAGCAGTGGGTCGGCGCGCGGCTCACCTTTTGAGCTTCTTTTTGGGCACCATGATCTTAAACAGTTGGGAGGAGAGAAGTGGCATCATAGACATGCCAAAACGTCTGGGATCAACCGAACAGTGAACATTTCTTGTTGCCACCACCCGAAAGTCTAACCATATCCCAGATTTCATGGTCACCTCGTTGCTGTCTGGTGCAAGCGTTTGGTAATGATACTGGACACAGTATGTGTTTGCGCTGAGAGTGTACGTATGCTTGCTTTCTGGAGCTCGTTGCTAGCCCAGCATGGCACTGTCAAGCTGATAATTCTCGAGTCCTTGAGTTCTAAATAGAGCAGCATATGTGCAGATGAGACTCGGTGAATCGAACAGAAGATGTGACCCAATAACATATGAAGTTCATTATGAGCAACTAATAGTGTGCCGTCGGACTTGACATCTCTGCGCAAAACCTCAGGTGCAAGGCATTCATTTGCTCTGCAGGGTAAATGATAACTGAAGGGGCACACCAGCCCTCCGTATGTCATTACGTTTGCCAAACCATGATCTTGATATAGTGATTTCTCTGTCTCTCCCCAAAACCCCCCAGCACACAACACCGTATATTGTGTTCACCAAGGTCCCTGATCTACACGTCATGCTAGGCGTAGCAACATCAACCGTCGGGCAGCCCTCGTGGAGCATTCGAGGCCCACTTGTTGCGTTGAGAAGGTATTTATGCATAGTTCTTGGCAAATGCATAAGGCTATCCACTACAGACTTCATTGTGAGACTCAAATGGTTCACCCGACATTAGACAGAACGAGGCTGTACAAAGTATACAAAGGGCTTCTTGGGATGGGACAGTCCGAGGTTCGTCGCACGTCCCCGTACTTGGAAGCACTATTCAAGGGAGCAAACGCGCGTAACAGAATTGACCGTCAAATGCAGTAAACGCACTAATATTCCTTGTGTGAGCTGAACTGTTCGGCAATAGAAGCAGAGTGGCTCCGCGAAGCAAGCGCGACTCTGATTCTGGAGCGTCATGAGTGAGAACACAGCAAAGCAAAACAATGTCGCCGAAGCGATCAAATTCGGAAAAATACCAGTTAAGCAGTGAGACCAGAAGGACGGGGCCGTACGCAATTAACAATCAGAGGGGCACCAAACGCGTGTCTACCGCCTCTGCCGGCCGACTAAACCCTTCCTCTTGGGAATCTCGGACTTGCACGAGCTCCTCAACTACCAGATAATAACACTCTGCGTAAATCCATCCAGTCCCTTGCTGATCGATCCCATCCCGAAACGCCCCAGAGTCGCCTGAAAAGTCATGTCAAGGTATCATTCTGCCGATGTGCAGGTGCGAGGCTGCTGCGGCAGGATCAGATCGACTCGAAGCCTCCGAATGTGTTCTCGCCGGAATACGTGATGTATAGAAACCTGTATTGAGGCAAAAGGGTCCTGTCAGCTCGGCTTGTGACGATGCAAAAGAGGCGGAAATCAATAAAGGGGCCGCGTACCCGTCCTCGTCTTTGTGCTCTTCGTAGATAGAAGACATGAGCGCGGCTGTTGGTGGGAGGACCTCGTCGACGAAGATGAAGATGGCCTTGTCGGGGGACAGCTTGATGCGCTTGCGGATGACGTAGACAAACTGGCCGACTGTCAAGTCTGCTGGCACGAGATACTTCTTCTTGTCGATAGTAGCAATGTCACTCTTCTCGACCTTTTCGCAGATAACCTGGAAGAGCGATCGTGTCAGCCTGTTGTTGGGTGGATGGTGAAGGCGGGGATAGGCAGCAGTGGCGGCGGCAAGCATCTCGAGTTCGTGGTCGTGGGAGGATACTGTAGGGAGCAGCTTACTGGAATACGGTCAAGATACTTTTGGCGAATACGCTCGGCCTCAGCCTTGCGCTTCTCGAAGGGGTGCTCGTCCTTGAACTTGGATCGCATTTTGGTGGAAGTCGGTGAGATTGTCGCGCGGGATGCGGTGTGTGTGAGGGTGCTGGTTCTAATGCGTACGTCTGTCTGTCTAACCGGCGTGCGGGGTCAGCACTTTTGAAGCGATCTGGAGCGCAGGCAGGAGAATGACGAGGGCTTACGTTTAGAGAGAATGCTGCGATGGCGATCGTGGTGATGGAAGAATGAAGGTGTAAGTTCTAGGATGGGTTGCGTGAGTACGTTGAAGGGCTGCCGCCTGTGACCAAGGCGCCCCAGGTTGCCGGAATGGATGAATGGTCAGCCAGCTAAGGCGTGACGGAAGAGGCGGGGCTGGGATCAATGACTAAAGGGATGAGCGGTCCTCACTATCTGGGCGGCGGCTTGACTACTACTGCTTGCTGTTAGCGGCCTCGGGCTTGTTCACTGCAGCTTGTGCCTCGCAGCTTTGAGGCAGGCGGCGTCCCTTATCAGTTGACCGACGACACGGAGGCACCTGCAGCCTGGGGCGGACATGGGGGGCCCCTCAAAGGGGACCAAGGGGCAAGAATGCCTGCCTCCTGGCGCCTTCTCCATCCCACGTGAACAGTCATTCGGGAGACCTGACCGGAAGTAGGGGTGGCACCTGGAACGCTTTTGTTCTCATGGGGTCGGTTGTTACATTGGGACACTGCTTGTTCTCTCTCCTCGCTCCTCCCTCCAACCACGAGGAGCAGCTGGGGAGGATAGTGCAACGAAGGCAGACAATGCCCACACACATCTCGGATGACGACATGCCCCTTTCCCCCCTTATCGGTCTCTCCTGTCTCTTATCAGAATCCGATTGGAGCTTGAAGCTGATGCTTGTTCCTCTTGCTGCATGTATTCTACTCCGTTGAGCAGCAGGTAGTCTGGATATGTATGTTTGTCGCTAAGTGTAGTCTCGACTGAGGATCTCGAACCCTCAAGATCTTGTATCCACCTCATCCTTGGCTGATGAGCCCGGCCCCTGATGACTGATGACCAGCGAGCCGGATTCAAGCCGGCCTCCCTCGAGTCTGCTGTCCAAGAGAAAAGTCACCCCACAGAATACGGCGCATCTCCCCGGGACCAGTCGGGCTGACGGACGATGTAGCTGTAACTCTCTTGCATCCCGGGCTCGCCCATTCCTCGAACCATGATCATCGTTGGCGGGTTGCTCGCAGAGGCTGCGACCCAGCCAATCACGACTGACTCGGAGCTACAGGGTGAGCTGAGCTCGTCCGGCGGCGTAGCACCACATCTGCCCATCGTAAACAAGCCCCGGCCAACATCTGATTTAACCACGCCGGCCATACATCCTAGCCCGCCCCAGACCTGTCCCTCTTGACGAAAAAGTTCCAGCTGCTCCGCCAGTGGCCTCACAATCGTTGTTGCCGTGCTGTCCGGGCCCCATCCCACCCAATCCTCTCGAGATCTGGGCTCAGCAGTATAATTGTCCTTCCAGCCGCCATGACCTCAAGAAGTAGAGCCCTCCGCGCGGCAATGGAGGGCTTCTTCACCTCCAGAGTCACCTGTTCCAGACGTATATCCCCGAGCTTCTTCACGGCCACGACACGGAGAGCTTCCTCGGACTCATTGGCTGCCCAATTGACCAGCCCGACCTCTTCCAGGTACTCGTACTGGGCCGCATTCTCAGGCGTGGCCCTCGTCTCGACGGCCCTCATCACAGCAGTACGGAGTCCCCCATGAATTGATTCAGCACCTGCGACCTTAAGGAATACCGGCTCACTATTTCGCGCATGCAGTTTGCAAGGGAACCCACAAAGCTCGACACCATGACCCTCCCTGAGCGCGATGCCCTCGCCAAGCGCGAATCCGGCGTGACAGACCAGTCGCCCATGCGCCTTCGCATGGAGAAGTTCATCAAGGAACAACAGCAGGAGATCATCAAGGGCTTGGGCGAGGTCGACGGCTGCAGGTTCCAGCAGGACGAGTGGCAGCGCAAGGAGGGCGGCGGCGGCATAACATGCATCCTCCAGGACGGCAATGTCTTCGAGAAGGCCGGCGTCGGTGTCTCGGTCGTCTACGGCGCCCTCCCCAAGGGTGCCATCGAGAAGATGCGCGCCAACCACAAGAACATCGGCGGCGATGGAGAGATACCGGAGAAGCTGGAGTTCTTCGCAGCAGGCCTGAGCCTGGTCGTCCACCCTCGGAACCCCATGGCCCCGACTGTGCACCTGAACTACCGCTACTTCGAGACGGCGAATCCCGACGGGAGCTCGAGTTCGTGGTGGTTCGGCGGTGGCGCGGACTTGACGCCGTCTTACCTGTTCGACGAGGACGCCATTCACTTCCACAAGACACTCAAAGACGTGTGCGACAAGCACAACAAAGACTACTGGCCCAGGTTCAAGAAGTGGTGTGATGAATATTTCTACAACAAGCACCGCGGTGAGTCTCGCGGCGTGGGCGGCATCTTCTTCGACGACCTGGACGAGACGGTAGCAGACAAGGAGAACTTGTTTGCGTTCATTCAGGACGGGCTACAGAGCTTCCTGCCGGGGTACATCCCTATCATCAACAGGCGCAAGGACATGCCCTTCACTGAGCAGGAGAAAGAGTGGCAGCAGATCCGCAGGGGCAAGTATGTCGAGTTCAACCTGGTGCACGACCGGGGAACTGCGTTCGGTCTGAACACGCCCGGCGCGAGGGTGGAGAGTATCCTTATGAGTCTGCCACTGACGGCAAGCTGGAAGTACATGTACACGCCTCCAGGGCCCCGTGAGGAGAGGCTGACACAGATCTTGAAGGAGCCCAAGGAGTGGGTATGAGGACATGCAGAGATGAGAATTCTTGCAGATCCTGTACTGTACTGTAGAAGCAAAAGAAAAAATAGACAAGAAAATATTTATGACCATGCAAACCCACATTATGCCTTATTTCTTCAAGGGCGGCCCAGAAACGTAATGCAGAGCAGATTCGATATTGGCTGTCTGCCTTACGAGTTAAGGTGTTAGCCCAGCTAACTAACAACTTCCCAACCTCGATGATCAGTTCAATGAAGGAATGTTCCAACCTTTAAACCTTTACTACTTCGTGACCAGATCTCATGTTCACAAAATTCCAGAACCTGATAATAATACAGCCAGCTCGCAGCAGTAATCCCAAATGGCCCTCAGACCTGCCCACGCAGCAAGATGTCCTCATCGCCATCGGCCCTCCCACCACCGAGGCAGTTTCTCACCGCAATCCTGAACCAGATCTCTGAAATACCAGCGCCCACGGCGCCAGGCCCAGGCAATGCACCGGCGCAGAACAGCAGCACGAATACCAGGACCGACTCGTTCCCCGAGCGGGCGCGCGACCCGCCGACGAACCCCCTCAGGCTGATAGACGCCAGGCACCGGCCGCTCTTCACCACCCTGCACGTGCTCTTCCCTTCCCTCCTGCTGCCGGCGCTCGACCTGTTGGATAGGGGCCTCGTCACGCGCCTGATGAGCCCGGGGGAGACTGCGACAGCCGTGCCCGCGGGGGGAGGAAGTCGCATTGCGCCCGAAGACGACGACGGGTCCCATGAGACTCAGCAGGAGCACGGCGGGGCGTCGCAGGCACGCGATTCTACGGCAGAGTCGCCACCACCATCATCATCGGTGTACCTGGTCCGTTCAGCACAGAAGCCGGCGCGGCGCTTCGGCGGCGGCGACGCGCCAACGGCGACATCCGCACCTGGCACCGCCACCACCAGCGGGAGCAGCAGTCAGAGGACCTACATCGTGCACACGGCGGCCTGGAACTGCACGTGTGCGGCCTTCGCCTTCTCGGCGTTCCCGCCCCTCGCGGGCGCGCCCTCACTCCTGGGCCCAGCACACGGTAGGCCAGAAGGTGTTGTGTCCGCGACCACCATCATGGACTACGGCGATGAGGCGGAGGACGAGGAGGAGGGCGCAGGGGGAGACGGGAGGAGGGGCCCGTGGCAGTTTGGCGGGGTGAGCTTCGACGGCTGCACGAGCACGGGCGGCGTGCCGCCCTGCTGCAAGCACCTACTGGCGTGTGTTCTCGCCGAGCGCTGGGAGTGTGGTCTGGGAAGGTACGTGGCCCAAAGGGAGCTAGGGAGGGAAGAGATGGCGGGTGTCTTTGCAGATATCTGATTTACGGCATGAAGTGAGCGCTGTGGGGCTGGATGATATGGTGTTTGGCATAGATGCAGGCGGGAAGGGTGGCACACCAGGGTTGACTTGCATTTACATCGGGAGGTATCATGGTGATAGGCAAGGAGTTTATGGTCTTATGCTTGCTGTTTTGCTCAAGGCATATGATTCTGGCTGGGCGCTCCGTCGGTTTCTTGACATTAACCTCACGGGCAGTCCCAAAAATATTACCAAATCCGTGCTCCCAGCCACGGATCAGTCACTTTTCTATGTCGTCCTGAACTCGTACAATGCGTCATGGTCCTTTGCGCCGGCCCTATTCCCCATTCCGTTTTCCGGTGCTTTATTTCTTCTTGTCCTTTGGACTGTCATCCTTCTTCTCCGAGCCCTCCTTGGTGACCTCGCCGTTCACACCATTCGGCGCCTTGTCCCCGTTCACCTTCTTCTCACCGTCCTTGTCCTTCTCCTCACCGTCCTTCTTGGCCGCGTCTTTCTCCTCCTGTTGTTGACGGTTCTGGATCTTGTTCTCGATAAGATCGTGGAACGCGGTGATGGCCCGGATCAGTGAGCTCAGGTAGATCGCCATGAGCTGGTCGTTCGTCTTGACGTTCAGTGCATAGCTCAGCTCGCTCTCGCCCTTGCCCTTCGTGGGTGTCGACAGATTCGGCAGCAGATTGAAGACGTCTTGCAGGTTGCCCAGGATGACGTGGTTCACTGGCAGCTTGCCGTCGAGGACTTTCTTCAGGTACACCTGTATGTTCTGCAGCCGCAAATGGAGGCCTTGGAGGGACTGAAGTTGGTTGGTCACACGCGTAGACAGAGTGCCAGCTGCAACGTCGCGGATGTCACGAAGCAGATGCTCAACGCCGATCTCTTCCGCCTCCTCGGCCTCGATAATGGATGCTGTATTGACGAAGGTCTTTGATGCCGTTGTGCCGTCCTGCAATTCATGTCTCGTCAGCGACAGGGGAAACAAGTATACTGGGCGGTCGCATGTCAACATACGTCCTTGATCTCGTCCACCGCAAAGTAGGCGTCTGTGGGCACGCCAGCCTCCTTCGGTTGTACGTCGATGATGACCAGGAGTGGGTTTGGCGTGTAGCGCTTGAACAGCTCGTTGATCTTGAGGTCGGAGGCTCGCAGCTTGGGGCCCGAGTGGTACCAGCCTATTAACCTCTCGCGCGCATTGACCTTCTTGAACATCTCGTTCATGGACTCGATATAGTTGTGATCCAGGAACCAGACGGATGGGTCCTTCTCGTCCTCCTCGAAAGGGACTGCGGGCAAGTAGTGTCAGATCGCAGATACTCTAGTATCACGTCGCCCAGCCCTGGGAACTAACCTGCGAAGCTGTTTGATACCCGCACCACCTTGCCATCGTTCTGTCCTAGTAATACACCGACGACTCGCTTGTTCTTGGATGATGTGGATGCGCCACGGTTGTAGTGATCAACAACTGACAGCAGTACAAGAGGGGCAACGCTGACTTTTCTCTCCTCCACCAGCGACAAGGTCTCTGTCGTTGTGGAAGGCATTGTGAGGGTATCGGGGTTGTTGATGATGCGGCTGGGAAAGAGAGACGGGAGGTTCACAGCTGGTGGATCGTTTGGTGTTGGTGTTGAGCAGCTGCGTAATGGCGGCTGCCTTTCGCTGCCGTCAAGCTGCCAAACGGCAGGGGCAGCAAGCACGAGCCAAGCTTCCTGGGCAGGCATCTGGGGCTAGGAGGCTGGATGTGACCGGACCCCCCCCTAAGCCCAAACTCCTTCGTTGGTCCGGACCCCCGTTGATCGGAAGCCGAGCTAGGGTAGCGGAGGGTTGCGGGAATAGAGCATCATCAGCCCAGTTTCCTGTTGCTTCTACTCGGCAATTGACCTCAGACAATCAGTAATCCCATCATCTCGCAGCAGGAGTCAATGGCAGAATGTCCTAGGTTACGTGGACATACCATATTCTTAGCAAACGCAGACCACAGTATATGGAAACTGAGGGAATCGTGCGAGGCGTGGAGAGCCCAGGTAGACATGTGCGTTGAGACGAGAGAGAAACCTATACGACTTGGTCGGAAAAGAGAAGAAGCAAACCTTGGAGCTATGTTCACCGGCTGGACTTGCTCAACACAAACGGCCAATTCTGTCATGCTCAGTGCTACCTTGGAAGTGCTCAAATGCACTAAAAAGTCCTCATATTTCCGGAGAGAACCCCCGGGACGAGTGTTGCCTCGACTTGCGGAACCTACCTGAGCACACACAATGATACAACACACGTACAGTATGGCTTTTCTCGAGATGTCAACTAAGACCCGCTCAGGAGCCGACAGAGTCTACCGAACGGACTGGTCAACCTTGACAGTTGCGTCACCAGCTTCCCAGGCTCACTGCCTGTTTCGACCTCGCGCCTTTCGTCTCTGCAAGGTCCCATTCCCAGCGATCCGGTAGTGGACTCCCGGGGACATGCGATTATGCCAGATTGCTGACTTCGCGGAGCGAGTATGCGCCGAGCCTGTCCCGGTGTTTGTGTACCTGAGGTGCAATTGCGGGCCGCGTTCTGACTGCGTCCATAGGTACCTGGATCAGATACGGATAGGCAACGTCCATGTACCTGAACAGCTGGAAGACCCTCTCTATGGGGGCTGCAGCAGATAGAAGACAGAACAACGCTCACAGCTGCCGTCACTTTGGTTCCAGCTAGGTTCGGTGGAGTGGATCGAAATCGCCGGACAAGAGGCTCAAAAAGTTAGCCGACACCCACCTATTTGCCAGATTTTAGTGTCTTGGGCTGGCCCCAATTGGCCGATAACCCCGGGTGACCACTCCCCCCCCCCAACAGCTTGGAATACACCCCCGGTCCCTGGGCTACTCGCGCACGCCTGGGCAGCTCCGAACGGCTTGGATTATGAATGTCGCTCGTGGTAACTTAAAAGCGAACCGCGGCTCTTTTGGCCAACTCTCACCCTCCTGCGAGCAGCGAGCAGTTTTTTGATCTTGTCCAGACCGAGATCTGCCCAGCAGCAGCGCAACCCTTTCTCCACTCTCAGCCTCGTCGCTACTTTCTCCCCGACTCTCTGTACCACCAGCGGAACTGCTGCACTCCCGCCGTCGCATTCAATTGCCTCGGTTGCACCCACCGCCCCGTCTCTTTCGGTTTCCCTCCTCAAGGTCAACGGTCTATCCACCATGGGCATCATCGAGGATGAAGTCAGGGGCCTCCACGCCAAGCTCGAGGGTCTCGAGTCGCGCATAAAGTCCCTCGAATCCAGGCAATTCGGCGGCCCTCTCACCACCGAGCAGATCCGCATGATCCTGATCGGTCCACCTGGCGCTGGTTAGTTGTCGCCTGCAGATGAGAGAGAGGACAGAGGGGGACTCCCGGGGCATCGGGTTACTGACCGAGCTCTGAAATTCGCAGGAAAGGGCACGCAAGCTCCCAAGATCAAGGAGAAGTTCAACTGCTGTCACCTGGTATGCCAATTGGCTTTCCCATAGCGCCATAGCGCCCGGTCCGGCCGGGGCATGTGGTAGCGAGACGAAGATAAGAGATGCTAACGGCTTTTGACCCGTGCCAGGCAACCGGCGACATGCTGCGGTCCCAGGTTGCAAAGAAGACTCCTCTGGGTCGGGAGGCCAAGAAGATCATGGACGCAGGTGGCCTCGTCAGTGATGAAATCGTCATCGGCATGATCAAGGCCGAGCTGGACAACAACCAGGAGTGCAAGGGAGGGTGAGGGCCCCCCTTCAATTTACCCAGGCTACTGTGACCGGCCCCCGGAGCGAGCTGTTTGTGCTAACGCGTACTTTCTCCCCGGCCAGGTTCATCCTCGACGGCTTCCCCCGTACCGTGCCCCAAGCCGAGAGCCTCGACGCCATGCTGAGGGACCGCAACCAGAAGCTGCAGCACGCCGTGGAGCTGCAGATCGACGACGCCCTGCTGGTGGCGCGCATCACGGGCCGGCTGGTGCACCCGGCCTCGGGCCGGAGCTACCACCTGACCTTCAACCCGCCCAAGAAGCCCATGACCGACGACATCACGGGCGAGCCTCTGATCCAGCGGTCCGACGACAACGCCGACGCCCTCAAGAAGCGTCTCGTCACCTACCACCAGCAGACCAGCCCCGTCGTGGGCTACTACCAGAAGACGGGCATCTGGAAGGCCATTGACGCCAGCCAGGAGCCCGGCCAGGTCTGGAAGAGCCTGCTGGCTATCTTCGACGGCGACAAGGACAAGGCCAAGAGCAGCGGCTCCGGCATCCTAAGCAGGATCGCTGGTCGTTAAGGTGGGCCGTTGTCGCGCACGCGCGACTACGCAAAAACGCCCTGACGTCCAGCCCAACCACAAACCGGCCAGTGTATCTTCATCTTGGAATGAGACACAGAGAGAAAAGATACCATCTCAAATATAGAAACGGGACGAGATCTCGGACAATCGAAAATGATGAAAAAAGCGAGTTGCAGGCAAATACATCCCATCGTCTTGCACCGCTAAACAAATTCTCGGAAAGCATCCTCGGTGTTCTGTGAGCGCGAAGAGACCACGGGGTGGGATCAGATACGCGAAACGTGTATATCAATTTGGGCCGCCCTGAGATTTCGGGTTACGCCCTGTATGCTATTACGAAAGGAGAAAAGTTCCACCTAATACGATAGAGCTCCCAGTGACCTACCCGCGACAGACTCTGTTGTTAGACGTCGCCAAATTGATGATGATTCACGGCCAGGGACACTAGAGAATGTGAGAACCGAGCAAACTCCCCATTCTCCATTCTACGCACTCGATGCCACCCACGTAACTGTAAACAGCAAGGGGTATTATACATAAAAGTTGAACATATATGCCATCCCTTTCTTCAAGCATGCAAGTCAAGGCTCTCCCTCCCCCCCTATCTTTCCCCTCTCTACTCTATAATTCAACCACACCCACGACGCGACTTCGACGCGTCGTCCTCGTAGCGCTGCCCTCCCTTCTTTGTCTGGGCGGCTCCAGGTCCTCCTCCTCCTCTCGTCCCCACCAAGATACTCTTGAGTATGAATTCCCCCATCTTCCTCATCCACCAGCTGTTATCCAGAGAGCGCCACGCTATGGAGTATAACAAAAGAAAAGCTCTACCGAATATGCCACGGCCGCCACTGCCACGGCTCCCGCCGCTTCTACCGCTTCTACCGCTCTGACTGCCAGCAGTGGTTGGGTGATGATCTTGAGCCGTCGATGTCGTGACTATAATACGCAAGGAAAAAAAGCGGAAGGACAATGGAGTGAGAGAAGAGAAAAAGGACGTGTCACTCGCGCTCGGTTGCGCGCCGGATTGCATGTGCAGGCACACCTTGTGATACCTACCCAGTACAGCCCACAACGACGCCGAGAGTGAGGCCCAGACGTCGCCCGGAAGCGAGGCCGCGAGGCGCGCCCGGAGACCTCCTGCCAGGGTTCCCTATAGGCCTGGAAGCTGCTATCTTCGGGGCGTGGCTGTGTTCGGGACAAGTCAGCAACAATGCATACACACATGCACACACACATACACAGGATAATAGTCACGGAGTGCATGAGAAGGAGTCCTCCTTACCGTTGACCATCTGCCTCTGCTTGTTCAGCCAGCTTTTGGGCTGGTCCTTCCTCTGCAGGACGACGTGGTTGCTCTGGAGCCGGCTCGTGAGGTCGTACCACGCCGTGGAGATCATGGCGTTCTCGCGTTGGAGATTCTTGATGATCTGTTCGTGGGCGGCCTGCGGGAAAAGGTCCTGTGTCAGCCAGCAGAGCGCACACCAGGGATCATCTCTCCCGAGGGGAAGCCACGGAGTATTGACATGTTGTAGTTGGGTATCAATATCGACACCGGATCCCTCCACTGCGGATATAAGAATGAGAATGACCAGCCCGAGAGTTCGCGTTGACAGTTACAAGGTAATTTTCACAGAGACAAGACTTGGAACGCATTTGATGGGACCTTTTTGAAATGGACATAGTAAATTAATAAATGAGGAAAAAGCAAAACATACCTTCTGCGCCGCCAATGCCGAGCCTGACTCCAGAGCCTTGAGCTGCTTTTGAAGCTCGAATCGCTCCTGGTCTGCTTTCTCGAGTTGCTGTGGTAACAGGCACATGTTAGCCTATAACCGGTAATGAAATGAAATATACTACTTGGACTTCTTGAAGCGAGACAGCCAGCCCGGACTCTTCTTCCTCTGGTTCCTCTGCCAGGCCAGGTCCTCTGGCGGAGGCGTCACACGTCGTAGCAGCTGAGGATCAGATGGGGCTGGATGGCTACCAGAGTCAAGAGACCGCCTGGTCGCCACTGGTGCAGGAACTGCTAGCGCAGGTGTCTGGACAGTGCTTGACTCGCCACCACACTCAGAGAGAGGAACTGCCTGCACAGGCGTCTGCACAGTACTCGGCTCGCCATCCTCTTCAGCCATGCAATACATTGGGAAAGGTCGTCCACTTGGTTCGCCTTCCACGATGGACCCAAGAGTTTGAGTCATGGGGAATTGTGCCGACGGCAGTGCGCCCAAAGAGTCCCATGAGTGCCTCCGGGGACCTGGGTCGGTCCTCACAGAAGTCACGGTAGCCAAGGGGTCGAACGGCTTGGGAGGTTTCAAACGACTTGCCTCTTTCTGGAGCTTGACGCGATCCCTGAGCTTTTCGGTCTTGGACTTGTAGTCCTTCACCCTGTCGTCCAGGTCGGCTTGGCTGACGCCCTCGGGCGCCACGTTGGCGGGCGGGCCCTCCAGCTCCTTCTCCTTGGAGAGCTTCTCCTTGGCAACGAGAGCGTCAAGAAGCTGCGACTTGTGCATGTTGTTCTCGATCTCGAGGGTGTTGTACTTTTCGCGCAGGGACTCGAGCTCGGATCTGAGAGACGCTGCGATTAGCTGGTCAGACTGCTTGAGCCTCTCGAGGGCATCGAGACGGTCGGAGCCGACTGCATCCACTGTGGAGTCATTGTCAACGTCAGCGTTCTGCTTCACAAGATCGTAACGTGGGTCCTCGGTCAACGCACGGTCGGTCTTCATAGAGAGGTTCTCGCGGTCCTTGTCCTTGGCTTGCTCTTCGAGCTTGCGGTTCTGCACCTTAACCTCGTTGAGCTCTCTGGTGGCTTGCGCCAGCTGTTCTCGGATACTGTTATACGCAACGTGCCTATTGTAGTCAGATGTGAGCGTGCCGAGCGGACCAAGTTTCAGGGCTTCCTCGATGCCATTAACTAACCCTTCGCCGCTCATGTTTGCAATGAGAGCATCAATCTGCTCCTGAGCAACTCCGTGTTTCTCGAAGACGGAGTTGTATCTGGATGTCGCGACGTCACGCTCCGCCTTTGCTCGGTCCAGCTCTCGCCGGAGATCATCGACCTGTGAGCCAGTAGCCGCACCATGTCTGAGGACTTCGATCTCGGCCTCGAGCAACCTGACCCTTGAGAAGTCGTTCGTCGTCTGCTGAAGCTCACGCTCGAGGTTGCCAGCCTCCCCAGTCTCGGACGCAGGCGAAGGGGCCCTGGGAACCTCTCCAGCCCCGGCCAGTTGCTCCTTCAGATCCTCCATATATTTCTCGTTCACGGCGTTGTGAAGCCTAAGCTGTTCGTATTCAGCTCTGGCCTCCTCATACAACAGCCTGTATTGTTCTTTTTGGTCACGCTCGTCGGCCATATTTTGCTCGATCGTGGTCATGGTAGCAATCGTTTCCCTCTCGCTACTTTGCAGCCGATCGCGTTCGAAGAGGGCTCTCTGAAGCTTGTCCTCCACATCCTTTCGGTCGTCCAGCTCGAACTTGAGGGCTGCGATCTCCTTCTCAAAATTCCGGTTGTCGGCAAGCTTCTGCTTGTACCGGTCAGCGGCATTGGCTTTCTTCTCCAGATCCTGCGTTTGGTGTCGCAGCTCGTCATATTTGTCCTTGTACTCCTGGCCCTCCTCGCTGCTAGCCTTGTATCGCTGGAGGTCAACCTCCATGCGCTGTTGCGTCTGCCTGTAGTTTTCGAGCTCCTCCTCCTTCTCTGCAATGAACTGAGCCTGTTCCTCGATCTTGCTCTGAAGCACCTGGACCATCTGCGACTCGTCGGCACCGTGGAGCTTGCGGAGGCTGTTCAGCTCTGACTCGACCTCGGCGAGCTTGGCCTTGATCCCGTCGTGGTTCTCTTGGAGGTAATTGTGGCGGGAGTTGAGGTCGGCATATCGTTTCATTTGTACGTCCAGCTCGTGCACCTTCAGCTCCACAGAAGTTTTGAGTTTGGCAATCTGCTCCTCGTGTTCCAGGTCGGCATCCCGGTCGCCTGCCGCCTCCTCCTCCTTGGCCTTGGTGGCTAGCTCTGCCATTTGCTTCTGCTTCTGCAGCAGTACTCGCCGTATTTCGTCTTGCTCCACAGCGTCCAAGTCGTTCTGCACCTTCTGGATGGCTCTCGCTCGTACTGCTTCGTTTGAGGTGCCGTAGGTAGCAGTAATGAGAAGGACGGCAGCAAGCTTGATTGCGATTGTGGTTAGCTTCTGCTCATACTTTTCGGGCTTCATGTCCCAGTGTTCTTGCTTGGGGGAAGGTACCTGGGCCAGACCGTCGGCGTCCGGTTTCTCTGCAATGGCGCGGAAGTCGGCAACCTGAGCCAGAGGCACACAATCGCGGGCTTCGCGGCGCATGTACTTGAAGAGGCCCTTGTAGACAGAAGTCAGGTTACGCTTCTGGGTGAGCCACTTGGAGCTGCCCAGGTTCTCGTCAAGTTCAGATGTGTCGTATGTGGGGTCGAGGTCGTGGAGCACCTGGCCCAGCACGAAGCCGTCGGCGAGGTCGTCAATGGACTGGGCGGCCTGCCCCTCGGCTGCGAAGGCGTTGACCCATTTTAGCAGCGCGCCCTGCGCGGCTGGACCGAGCGGCATATTTGCAGTGTTCCCTGCACCGGGGTGGGAACGATTGTATCGAGTACTAGGTGTTGTTGAGGTTCGTGCAGCTGAAGTGTTAAGGGTGGGTTGCCAGGTGGGCAGCTGCGATGTGTCGGTGAGGATCGAGGTAGGTGGCGGCCGCGAGGAGTAGCACGAGTCCTCCGAGAGAGCAACGCGGGAAAATACCCTGGAGGGGAAGTGAGAAAAAGAGAAAAATAATGATGGGTCGAGGGTAAGCTCGTGGTGTATGAAATGGTCGGCGTGTTGAAATTGTGAACCGAGGGAGTGTTATTTGGAAGGGTGAGTGGACGGCTTCATCAAAAATTAAACGAGGTAACGAGTATATATGGAGTGGGTTCGTCAAAGCCCCTTTCTCAGGCGGTTGGAAATGGCCTTGTGCCGTCCGAGTCGCTTTCACGGGGCCTTTTGCTATTATTATAATCAATCACCTTGTTGCCCGTTGATGTCTTCTGGCTTGCTCCCGTGCCGGGTCTTGACTGTGTGGTTGTTCTGGGGAGAAGAGTGAGGCTTGTTCATTGTCTGCCCTCGGAAGGCTATTGTGTCCCTGTCTGTCTGGCTGTCTATGTCTGTCCGTAGCTCGGGCGGTCTGATTGTCATGCATGCTCGCATCAAGGGCGGGAGATTGACGGTAACGCCGGACAGATCAGATCGGGCGGTCCATGGAAGAATTGTGGGAACACAACGTGCGAGACAAGATCCGATGAAGCAGCGGCAGGAGCAGGAGTAGTAGCAGTAGAGAAGCTTTGACTCTGAGACTATGGAGCTCGAGAGCTCGAGCTCGACCCTTCTTTGCACCCCCTCTGCATGCAGTCCGCAATCTGCCAGCCAGGCTGCCCGGGGTGTCTCGCCTATCAGTGTCGTCGCTGGTACGCGATGAATTGTATTCTTGGATTGGCCTAGTGCCCGGCATTGAGCGGACGCGGCGCGCTGCAGAGCGCTGCAGGCGGCAGCATGTCAAGGTGGCTTGTCTGACGCCAACGTTTGAGGTTTTGGCAGGGGTCTCGAGGCCCGAGAACTGGGGACAACCAAGACTTTCTGAGGGTCACTCGGGAAACTCTCGAGGGCTCACACCTCGGCTTGGGGGCCACGGCCTGGGATTCGCACCTGCCTCCCAGCACCACGCAATCTCGCAATCTCGACCTGCCCAGATGGGTGAAACTCTAAATCGTGCCTCGCCCATGCACCTCACCGAGAGCCCGCTGGCATTGACAGTCCACCGTGAGGGGGACTCCCTTTGGTTACTACCTAGGTATAGTAAATAGACTAGAGCATGTTGCGTTCCAACCACCTGCCCCTGCAGACACAACCAAAAGGGACGCCTGTGTGCTAGTCTAGTTTGCGCCATGTGGTTTGTTTCCTGACCTGCAAGCAAACCCTCCTGCATGAACAGCGCTGCCGATCGCTTGTTACACCGCACCCTTAGCAGGCGAGTCACCGTCCAGCACAGGGACCTCACCAGGCTTGGCTGGACCGTCAGAATCGCCCAGATCGCACGCGGAATCCGTATTCGTCTGCCTCTCTGCCCCTCCGGGAACAACACGTTGTAGTCCTAGAACTCACTGTACATCGCCATTCGCTACTACATCTGCAGCAACCTGCTTCCCCGGTACAGTGCTATTTTACAATGATCCCTTGTTCGATGTCCCGTTCTCCCGTCGGCCCATGATGAGGTCTCATGAATGAAGTGCCGCCCGATCAATGTCCCGTGCGAGCCGCGCCATTGGTCCTGCAAGCTCGCTTTGACACTGATTGTTCAGAGTCAGAGCAGCGGAGATGAATTGCCGCAGTGGCCCGGGGGTCTCACCGCTTTGGCGTGGGCAAGTGGAGGAGGAGACTGTCCCTCGGTCGACAAAGTGGGTGCAGTGACAGATGACACCCTCAGCCAGAAGGGGAGACCAGACAAGGAGATCACGGACCAAGACAGTCAAGAATATCTGGCCTGCTACACGACAGGGCGTGGCAACCCACGCAGGTAGCCAGAGAGAGGCGGAACGGGCAACATCGTCTCTATCCTTCCTTGGTGCAAACGGGCTTCCAAACCATTTCTGACGAATTGTAAGCCCACATTACCTAGATGCAGATCGTAAGTGCTGCATAAGGCTGTCTCCGTGACGTCTACGAAGGTAGTTTCTCCAACCTCGCCGGCGGCAATCAGCTGCTTCAAGTCGCTCAGCAGCCTCCTCGTTGCGGCAACAACCGCCAACCACAACCAGCCCTGTTGTCCACCTATTGCAGTTTTTAGGACACAAGGCTTGTGACAGATAGTCCAAGCGACATGCATAAGCAGCCGCCTCCTGGTAGTGCGGGTTAATGACGGAGCCCCTAGAGGTGCCGCGCTCGACATGTGCACCGATGACTTGAAACCAAGCAAGAAGGAAAATACTGTAGGATTCGTAGCCTGTCTATTCTTAAACAAGAGTCGTCCTCCAACACCAAGGAAAGTCATAAATCTCTAGGTTCTGGCCAACAGAGAATAATCAACGTGTTGTACCAAAGGACCTCCTCCCATTCCCGCAGGGACCCTATTGCTCCTCCTAACGCCTCTCATCCACGGAGCATCGTGTAGAAACGTCGTCAAGGTGGCTTCGCTGGGTGCCTCGACGCCGGATCCAGTTCCGCACATCATCGGTCCGCTCAAGAGTGTTGCTTGTTAGTCGAGACGACCTGGTCCTCCTCAACGATTGCGCCGGTGTCCTGGGCCCAGACCTGTAGACTCTCGTAAACCTTCTCCCCAGCGGTCGCGGCGAAGGCCCTACAGTACGGGGGGCGTTTGTCAGCACATCTGGCACTTTGAGTGGGGAAGGGGTAGGTAGTAACACCCCGGGGCCATCCGGCTTACTTGATTATGGTGTACTCGTGGGTGATGACACCCTTGGCATCTGCGATCTGCTGCTTTGCGGCTGCGACGACACTATCGGCGGCGTCCTCGGGGAACGAGATGATGAAGGACTTCTGCGCCTCGACGGCAAAGGCACCGCTGATGGCGGACAGGGCCAGGAGGAGGTATGCGATCAGCTTCATGGTCGCGGTGTTGCGGTGGTGTAGGCCGGTTTGATGAGTTGATCAGAGGTTCGGTGACGTCGGTCGTGATGGACAAGTGATGGGACACAGTCGATATCGCAAGGGGTAAAGAGGGGCAGAGGCGGTCGGTCTTATTGATCTGTTGACCCGGATGCCTGAGGACCTCGTGTTGTTGCGTCGGAGGTACTGCTTTTGCTTTGCTTAGAACCTCTAGGTTGAAGATGGAGGTTGTCTGTGGTCAAATAGTTGGGATGGGGAAGGTTGTCCGCTTCTTTAAACGCAGGCACGAGTTGGGTTGACTTGGGGGTTGGCTTGGGTTCAGTTGCCGGGGAGGGGACCCTGTCCCGCGCCCAGACCAACTCATATAGGCTTGGCTGCAAACCGTTCGACATGGCGTGCCGCTTGTTTTACACAGAGATGTCACCCAACGTCCCTAGCTTGACTAACAGTATCACCGCGAACTGATGATGTTGCATACCCCTCAACACCACAAGTGATCTCGAGTGACGGAGTGTATCACGCCGAACGGGCGTTCTCGCCTACTCTGCAGCACAAGTGATCTGAAGGTGTCAACAGGATTTTCGAGACCCGAATCTACCCGTCACCCGCAAGGGTCTAGCCAGCTCCCATTACTGACCGAGTACTACTTACGGACACGGCAGTGCTTGGCCGCGCAGAGTATATTGCGGACATCGCCATTGAAGAATTTAGGCATGCTGTTCGCAAGGCAAAGCGGCAAAGGAGGACGAATACGAGAGTGTCCTAACCAAACTCTTTGAAGTCGGTCTTGGTGTCTCACCACGAGGTGCTGAAATGGTGTAGTACGTTGACCGTCGTCGAACAGGCAATACCGCTCCTTAGTGTCTACGAATTTTGTTGTCCAATAGTCTATGCGCTCATCGTTCATTGTCGAGCAATGTGGGCAGAGACAAGTTGTGTCTGATAGGATTGGGTGAGCGGGGCTCAGAGCAACGCAGGGGGTTTATGAGAATGCCGTTCCGAACAATGGCGTTCTGTAGATAGTAATGAGGTGCTCATGTAACCCAACACAGCAGGTGGCAAAGGATCTGCCCCGGAGCGACGTACTTAGTGAGACCAGTGGTAGAGTCAATTATCATTCCCGACCGTCATGTGTTGACGCCTTCACAATGCAGAGTAGACCGGGACGCCATGCTTCCGAGCGAGTAAAAAACAAACTACAGGAGAGGTGCTCAAGGCACTGCGCTCGAAGGCACACTCTCCGTCTCTCCCCAAACGTCCTTACTCTCCTGCTCGACCGCGCGCATTGCCGTGGCCACATCCTCAAGTTTTGCAACAACATCCAGCACTCCCTGGTTAACCCGTTGAAAGTAGCGATCATTGGCCTCTCGCCGTTTCCGTGCAAACTTAATGTCGATCTCTGTCTCCTCCTCGAGTTTCTGACCTAGCCGCTCAGCACCGAGCCCTGCACTTCCTGGTCTCACACTGGCCGTTCCGGCACTCCGCGTAGCACCGTCCATGCCGGCGCCTGCACCGCCGGCAGCAGTACCATCCGTCTTGGACTCGGCGCCTGCACCACCTTTCTCTGATGCAGTCCCAGGCCCGATGGACGTCTCGATAGCCTCATCTGCTTCACTGCGCGCCCAAGCCTGAGCGAGCGCGATCTGTGCAGCTCGCAGCTCCCCGAGCTTCCGGTCGTGGTCTGGCCCAAACACTCGTGGTCCGCCGCTGGCGGACAATTCAACCTCCTCCAGGGTGGCTTGCATCTCTGCCCATAGCGCATCCGTCCTATCGGTCGCGCGGGTAGATTCCCTTCGAGTGGTTTGTATGGGTGGCAAGTTCAGCCCGCCGGCTCCGAGGGCGCCTGAACCGGAGCCTCCGGCCGGCCGGCGGGTGCTGGGAGCACCGGGACCCGCATTCCTGTTGGTGCGGGTTTCCATTGGCTTTGACAATGTTGAGAGGGCTGCAGCTAGGGGGTCATGAGCGAGCGTGGACGAGCTCCGCGGGTGAGCTTGCGAGGTAGACGGTAGTCCAGTGGTGGCGGGCCCGGGCCCAGCAACAGTACTTGGTAAGGAGACATGAGAAGCAGCCGGGGAAGGATGCAGGAACAGAGATGGTGGCGGGTCTCTCTGAGCCTTTGTCTGCGCGTGCCGTGGTTGAGACATGGTTTCTCGTCTTACTCATCCATCCAGCTTATGTCCGTAGTAGGTCTGGACTCCCTTGGACACGCGCACATGCAGCGTGCCGCGTCTCCCACAGCCCGAGCGAGCTGGGCGAGCAAGGCGAGGTAGTGCTGATCCCGAGGTTGTCTGCCCGCCTGTCTGTCTGCCCTGTCTAGTGGGCTGATTACGTACCAACAGCCACCTTCCCAAGGCGGAAGACAGCCGACCGAGTGAACGGCTGACAGTACTGGACAGTAATAAAGGCGGGACTCCTGAGATCAATTCGGTAGTATATTTTCGTGGTGAGAGCTGACCAATATGGCCCTTCGTGCTCTGTTCCTCAGTGCGTGTGGTAAAGGAATGAGCTTGCTTGACAGCGTTGTCAAGACACGCCCGCTGCTTCTAGACAGGAGAGAACTGGGCTGACGAGTGAGTGAGTGACTGAATGCCGTCAAATGTCAAATGTCCAGCCGATACCAAGACCCCATTAACAGGGATCCACCAGGCGGACCGTCCACTCACTCGCTTGTGCATCAGGTGGGGCCCAGTGGCTCTTGGCCCTAAGTTCACTATGGCGGTAGTGCAGTTTTGGCTCGACTCGGAAGGTATGAATTTCCTGCTCCGTGTCGGTGGCCCAAGCGCCCGCTGCTTCCCCGAATCGAAGGTACAGGGAGCCCGCACACTTTTCGAAGTTTTCCTGGCAGGAGCAGCCCGATCTGGAGTCTTTCCACGACAACCACCTAATTACCCCCCACATCACCCAAATCCAAGCGATCAAGCCATAATCGGTGAGTAGAGGCTACATGTCCGTTTTGACCGTCTTCCCAAACAATTCCGCAATTCCCCAATCGACTGCGAACCGACCGACAAACGCCCGTCCCAGCGAACCAAGAACCACCTTCAAATCCATCCACCGATCCACCCGGTGACGCACGACAGCACACAATCAAATACAGGTCTCTGGGGACGAACATACGTGACTGACATTTTGTCGCGTGTCTACAGCTATTCAAGATGGGAAAAGGCAAGCCTAGAGGTCTCAACGCCGCGCGCAAGCTGCGCAACAACCGCCGCGAGCAGCGCTGGGCCGATCTGTCCTACAAGAAGCGTGCGCTCGGAACCGCCTTCAAGTCCTCGCCCTTCGGTGGCTCCTCCCACGCCAAGGGAATCGTTCTCGAGAAGGTCGGTGTCGAGGCCAAGCAGCCCAACTCCGCCATCCGAAAGTGTGTGCGTGTGCAGTTGATCAAGAACGGAAAGAAGGTCACCGCTTTCGGTACGAACAACCCTCCTCCCACCCCGGTGTATGTCTCTTGAGCCGAGCAATATAGTTCTTCCAGAGACGAGTAGACGCAATTTCAAAGTGTAATGAGCTGACATGTGATGACTACACAGTCCCCAACGACGGTTGCCTGAACTTCGTGGACGAAAACGACGAGGTACTCCTGGCTGGTTTCGGTCGTAAGGGCAAGGCCAAGGGTGATATTCCCGGTGTGCGATTCAAGGTCGTCAAGGTGTCCGGTGTCGGTCTGCTCGCTTTGTGGAAGGAGAAGAAGGAGAAGCCCCGTTCTTAAGCAGTGTGCATGGACGGAAAATGGAATAGGGATGCTTTCGGTTCTGGCGTCATCTGTGCTTGCTCTCATCGGCATCTTATCAGGCAAACGGGGGGTTCTGATATTCACACGGTAGACATGGTCGACGAATGAAAAGATCATCACGCCACGACGAAAAACCAAAAGGACACCCGTCTCTTACACTCTGCGAAGTTTGGACCGTGTAAACAAGAGGGGATGGCTGGAGAAGGTGGTCAGATTATGGCTCGCAACACTGCGGCTACTTGATACAGGATGTGTGTCGGTACATGACATCTATGGCTTGCCTTGGGTTTCCTCAGCCTCATCTTCAGAGATGTACTTCAGAGTATAGTCTGCAGCCAGTCCAGCACTGATGGCTCCACCAGTAATCCAGCATCCATTTACAAACCACCACCAGCAGTCCTTGACGTCCTTGAGATTGACCTTCTTTATCATGTATCCCAGCGCAAGGGCGGCACCGCCGCAACTGCCCACGAAGAATGCCGGTCCAGCACCAGCAGCAATTCCCGAAGCAGCGAGAAGACCGACCTGCACCGCACCAAGGCCCACGAGGAATCCTTTCGACTGGTCGTGTGCAAGAGCAACGCTCTTGATGCCCGCCTTGGCATCGTCCTTGACATCCATATGCGCATAGATGCCGTCATACAGAACCGTCCACGCTACGTTCGAAGAGTAGAGAAGAGCAGCAGCGGTCAGCGCCGGCGTGTTCGAGAGCAGGTCGACGCCGAGCGCGGGAAACCCCACGAACGCGCCCCATGAGAAGGTGAGCCCGAGCACGAACTGCGGGTAGTACGTGACCCTCTTTGCCAGGGGGTACGAGGCCACCAGGAGCAGGCTCGGCGTGGCGTAGAAGAAGCACTCGAGCGGGAACTGGAGCAGGATGGCCAGGCCCGCCAGGAGCTGTGCGCCCGTGAACACCAGCCCCTGGAACGGCGTGATGGCGCCGCGGGCAATGGGCCGCAGCCGCGTGCGGGTGACGTGAGGGTCGAGGTTGCGGTCCCAGAGGTCGTTGATCGTACACCCTGCGCCGCGCATGATGAGCGCGCCGGCAAAGAACAGCGCTGTTGTCCCGATCACGGACCCCGGTGATGCCATGGGAGTTGCCAGAGGGGCGGCCATGAGCGTTGAGAAGACGCACGGAAATAAGAGGTAGTAGGTACCGGCGGGCTTGTCGAGCCTTATGAGTTCTGCGTAGGGGACCCACGATGATGGTAGGAGTGCGAGCAGGCCTGTCCTGGGAGGCTCATAGGCTGTGGGCGCTGGTGGTGGTGATAGATTCTGCCCAGGGACAACAGGGGCTGCTCTGCTGGGAGCAACAGACTTCTGAACATCGTTGGAAGTGAATGTTCTGGGCCATTGGCCTCTGATAGACGGGCCATCGAGTCCGTGGAGTATTTGAGACTTACTCCAACCTCGCCATGTTTGGTTTTGGTACAGAGACCTGCGAGGGATGATACCGGGAGCAACAAGGCGAGCTGACGCTGGTCTTGCTCGGCCGACTCGGACTATGTTCATGGCGATTTCAATGACGCCCTTTTCATAGGACCTGGAAATACATTAGCTTTCAATTGTCAGTTTGGATGAACGATACGATTTCCTCTGCTTCTCGGATGTACCGCGCAGGTCCACAGCCGATCATACAAGGTGAGGAGACATTTGTGGTTTGGCATGTTGGAATCTAGCCAAGCAATCCTGGCTTCCGTCAAGGCGATTGCGACCAACGCGGGTGGCCAGCTCTTGCAAAGCCAGCTGCAGCAATCACCTTTGTGGCCATCCATGTGTGGGAAGGGACGGGGAAGGATGCCATGAGTTGGGACATGGTCAACGACCGAGATATTGCCTACCTCAACTTGACCACACAGTACTGCCGTTCTCATACGGTCATCGGATCATAGCCTGGCCGTGTCCTCGAGAAATCATGTCCCTGGCTTGGTCAAGGGACACTAGAGTCAGCTACCGGTAGGACCACTAATACAAAATCACTTCCTTTTCAGCCTTATCACTACTGCTGGCCGTCAAAATTAAAATGGGGCCGTCGATTTTGAGCAACTGTGGTTGGCTGGTTTGCTGGAAGCTTCACCCCAGATTTCCAGTAACTAGGTATGCTGCTTCTGTCGCGTCTAAAGTACAAAGATGCACTCTGCCCGCCCCTCTAGACAACATTGCCCATCTGCCTCGACCTCCATTGTCAAATCTACTCTTGGTCACGCCAGCCGAGCCGCACGGGCAAACTCCTCATGTCTTCTGAGCCATTCACCTAAATGAACGAAAGATGCGCTGAACATGCGCTGACTGGTTCTTCCATGCCATCGCGTCGCGCAGTCGCATCGGCCCCTAGCCCCTCTCACTCGTGAGCCTCGGCAAGCGTACTCTTCTTTGAAGCCTCGCCCGCGCGCCCGGCCACCTGCTTCAAGATGCCTAGCATAGCGACGCATCCGCAGGCGAAGTTCGACCCGATTCCACCAGATCTCGATCTGCACGGCTTGGTCGACCGGACCCCGAACTTTGAATGGGTCCAGCGCATCCCTGCTTCCAAGATCAGGAAGATCGAATTCGAAAAGCTTGTGTGGTACCAGGTGATCAAGCAAGGGAAGCCTCTCGTAATCGAAGGTTGGAATAGCAAGCTTCCGAGGTCCCTGTTCAGTTCGCAGTGGCTCGAGGCGAATTATGACAAGAAGCGTGAGTCCTGCCTGCTCCTGCCCACAATTCTCGGTAGCTGACACCTGTATAGAGGAAGATGTGCGCGACATCAACTCACAGTCTAACATCCCAATGACGATGGGCCACTACCTGCGATCGATGCGCCAGCTGACCGACCAGTGGACCCCGAAAAACTTCCAAGATGAGCGAAGGCAGCGGCTGTACTTAAAAGATATTGATTGCCCACCAGAGTGGCACGACCATCTACGCAAGGTCATGCCGCCGGGGCTATTCTATTTCAACGAGAATGTCGAGGACCACGGTCTCAGAGACGATGACCTCTTTATGGAAGAGCACACGGCGGCTCCGGCCGGAGACCTCATGAGCAGCCTTGCCCCAGAAATGCGAGCGCAAAACCTCATGTGCTACATAGGGCATGAGGGAACATACACGCCGGCGCATCGTGAGATGTGTGGTTCCCTTGGCCAGAACATCATGGTTGAAGCTTCGGGCAATGAGAATGGCGAAAAGGAGGGCAGCTCGATTTGGTTCATGACCGAAACCAAAGACCGACAGATCGTTCGAGAATACTTCCTCTCGATGTTAGGCCACGACGTCGAAATTGAGAAGCACTTTGCCCAGGTTAATGCTTGGAAGAAGGCCACTTTCCCGGTCTACATTGTCGAGCAGAGGCCGGGCGACTTCATCCTTATCCCGCCTCTCGCGCCGCATCAAGTGTGGAATCGTGGTACCAGAACCATGAAAGTGGCATGGAACCGCACAACCGTCGATACGCTCGACCTTGCCCTGCACGAAGCACTTCCCCGCGCGAGGCTCGTCTGCCGTGACGAGCAGTACAAGAATAAAGCCATCATCTACTTCACGCTGCAGAAGTACTATCAGCAGCTGCGAGACGCAGCAGAATCTCAGATGTCGCTTCTTCTAGGTGATGAAGTTGGCAGGGACTCTGTGAGGCTTACGCAACTGAAAAAGGACTTCAAGAAACTCCTTCAGCTTTTCACAGAAATATTGGTGGACGAAATGTTCGCCTCGAAGGAGAAGAACGTGGAGATAATCCCATTCGACTCCTGTATCATTTGCTCTTACTGCCGTTCCAACATTTTCAACAAGTTTCTGACATGTAAACATTGCGTTCGAGACCTCATTGATGGCGACCAGGATACATACGACGTCTGCATGGAATGTTACGCCATGGGCAGGTCTTGCCTCTGCGTGTCAGGGCTTTCTTGGTGCGAGCAGTGGAACTGGTCTGACCTTGTCGAGAACTATGAGGCATGGCGGAGCATGGTCATCTTGAACGATGGTTATGTCGATATGAACCTGTCACCGCTGCCTCTCGAGGTTGCCAGAATGAAAACTGGCAGAAAAGCTTTGGCCCAG
Source organism: Diaporthe velutina (assembly GCA_038088505.1). Classification (NCBI taxonomy): domain Eukaryota; kingdom Fungi; phylum Ascomycota; class Sordariomycetes; order Diaporthales; family Diaporthaceae; genus Diaporthe; species Diaporthe velutina. The sequence goes on along the minus strand of JBBWSJ010000019.1, from coordinate 412,091 downwards.
GTCTGCCAGGAACAACTACGGCGGAGACCTTTCAACGACATCTCAAAACCTAACAAGGAGCCTGATCCTGAGCCGTCGGAGCCTGAAGTCAATGAGGAAGGACGACCCAAAAAATCTAAGAGGAAGAAGAAGAAGGGTGACACGTACAAGTGCCACACCTGTTGCCACAAAGATTACACCTACCGGCTGGCCTTCTGCACCACGCCGGGTTGTAATCAGGCATATTGCTTTGGCGTGCTCTATCGAGCCTTCGATATGATGCCACAGGATGTACTACAAGAAGAGCGTTGGCAATGTCCACGATGCCGATTGATTTGCAATTGTGGTGGCTGTCGAAGGACGGGCATTACGAACCCGTACGCGCCGAAGAACACGTACATCGGTCACGACACCCGTGCTGTCGCAGATGACCGCAGCCAAGAGTCGTTGGTCGATTTCCGCGTACACAACTTGAACTGGCTCAATGCCGCAGGCGATGGGAGTCGGAACCACAATAGCAAACGTATCCAGCGACTGCGCCAGGAAGCCGACGCAGACAAGGCTAGAGACAACGCCGACGCCGCAGGTGACCTTGCGGGCAACGATGCAGTTCCTAACCAGGATGGTTCGGTGCAGGAGCCTGGCCTAGGTGAATTCAGAGACCAGAGAGAGATAGCAGAAGCCAATGGAACTCTAGCCCTTGAGTCTGATGCGGACGGTCTTCAGCAGCAAACATTCAATGGTGCTGCCAACGGCACCGATCTGTCCGTGCTTCCTGACCCTGAGGCTTCTCTATTCCCCGAGACTGAAGCCTATCCCGACCCTTCGACGCTTGGTGCAGAACGAAGATTGGGGATGGGCTACTATGAGCAGGACGACACACCTGACAAGATTCTCTTTAACCCATACCAGGAGCCAACTGAAAGGGATGACCTTGTCAGTGACTTTGAAGAATCTGAGTGGGTCAAGAAGTCACTTCGTGCGGCCAAGCGACGAGCTCGGCATGAAGAGGAAGACCCAGATTTCGTGGTTGGCAGGTCACATAAGAGGAAGAAGACCAAAGCCGATCCAGAACCTTCGCGGGACAGCACACAAAACCTCGATCCGGCACTTCTCGCCAACGACACGGTCATACATGATGCTGCTCCAGAGGGAGCCGAGCGTCAGGAAGCGCCCGTTGACACGGATAATCCTTTTGCTGAGCAGGACGACCAAGATGAGGGACCTCTCGATCGTGGCCGACCATTCGATCCGAATGTACCCGCACTGCGACACTCAAGGCCCAAAGTCTCCTATGCAGATACGGGGGATGTTGACGAGTTCAATGAAGTCGTGCCGGCAAAACCCAGAAACCATACGCGTAAGGCTACGCCAGCGACGAACGAAGCGAGCAAAGACCCTATCGATCTCGCTGCGCAAGCCATGCGTGCGATTACTGGTGTTCCACCAACCCCGGATCCTGCATCGGCTCCCATCCGCAAGAGAGGACCAGGCAGGCCTCGACGATCTGACACAGACCCTGCTCGCTCTTCACCTCAGGCGACTGCTAAGCCGCCTACTACGCCACAAACGGGACCTCCAAAGCGCCGTGGCCGCCCACCAAGGTCATCTCTGGCCGCCAATGCCCTGGATCTCGACCATGAGCCAGACACTCCCACGGATTCAGCTGTCGACGACTTCGAACAACAACTCGCTAAAGAACTAGAAGACGAGGAGTCATTTGGAGATTCGGGGCCTCCTGTGTCTGCCCCAAGGCGAAGGGGCCGGCCCCCGAAGAAGGCTGTTCAGGGGTCTGAGAAGCCAGACCTCACAAGAGCAACGCGCTCCGGGGGATCACCTGAGGCTGAATCTGGACCTCCCGCCGAAAAATTCATGTCGATGGCTGAGCGTATGGCGCTCAGAGGCAAGAAGGTCAAGATCGGGAAGAGGAGAAGTGGCCGAGGAGCGGCAGCAACAGCTCCGACCGCAGATGGCGGTGTCCAGGCAGCTCCTCCTCCGGACGACGATCCCGCCCCGGCAGAGGAAGCGCCAGGCAATGACGACATGCCTGGCCCGATAGTTGAAGTTCAGGATACCAATGGCGCGCCCAGCTCGGTAGAGGAAGTTCCGGACAATGGTGACGCACTCGCACCGGAAGGAGATGGTCAAAACATTGATGGTCCACCAGCTTCGACAGAAGTACCCCCAGACAACATCGACACGCTCTCTCCTGCAGAAGCTTCAAAGGATGACGTGTCAATGGAGGATGCCAAGTCTGACGGAGGCTTTGACCAGTACGTGTCATCAGGACCAGCAAGTATTGCACCAGACTCGAAGGAGGCCAGCGTCGTGCCTCGCTCGAGGCTCCAGAGTTCAGTCGGCCCTATCTCAAGAGGATCCAGCCATGCACCAGCCATGGATACATTCGAGTCTTCGCCTCCACCACTTCCGGCTAAGCCAGCAGGTCCAACCGTCGTGCGACTTGGTGATTCAGAGGATGAGGAGGAGACGGGAGGTCCAACAATCGTGAGATTGGGTGATTCGGATGACGATGGATACAGCTACTACAGCGATGATGGCGCCAGCAAGCACGGATCTGTCTCTGGCCCCGGTTCTGTCTCTGGGTCTGGCTCCGTTACTGGTTCCGTGTCTGACGAAGATGACGATGACGATGACGATGACATCCCGGCAGGGCCATCGGTCCGAGCAAACGCGGTTCCAAGTGGTCGGATGGCTACGAGAGGGGGAATAAAAGGTCGAGGACGGGGCCGAGGTCGTGGCCGTGGCCGTGGGAGGGGCTGAATATGATTTGTTTTTGGCCGACCGCTAACAATGCTGCGGTCTCACAGGTTAGGGCCAGCAGTACGACATTGTTTTGTTTCATACCCCTTTTCTGCGTGAATTTCGTCTGGGAGACGCATACAGTTGCGATCAGGCCATCACCAGGACACATGCATGAATGCTCGAAGGTAGCCATGATGACATGACAGAGTCAATTTAAAAGATTTATCAATGATGTCTGTCCAGTCTGTCAAGACCTTCCGCGTGGCGTGTCATGCTCGATTAATACCGCCAATGCTCACCCCATACCCTCCGTGCTTGTGGATCGCAAAGCTGCCATACTCGGTGAACGCCTGATTCGCAAATTCAAATCGTCATCCCTGTCCTCTCAACTTGATTGAGCTCATGCGTTAGCACTCGCCGGCCCATTCCACGTTTGGATCTGCCCTGGCCCTCCTAGCATCCCTTGGACCCAGGTTGCACTTCCCCGGAACTTGTCGGTTGGGTTGGTCGTAGGAGCAGTGGAATGGAAAGAAGAACCAGGGAAGAATGGCTGTGGTTCCCCGATTTTTCTTCTTTTCGTGGGCAAAGTGACAAGTCGGAGGAAATAGTGGGTGTGATTCCTTGGTTTCGGGTCCTTACATTGGGTCTGTGCCGCTGGTGCCGCTCTTCGACTTTTCCTCAGCGTGCTTCTTGGTGCGCTCCTGGAGCTTGGAGATGCTCTCGTCCGGGGTGCGGTCGGCCTTGACGGCCTCCTCGCCATCCGAGGCCAGCTCTGGCTTCCAGTGGCCCTTGCCCGTCTTCTGCTTAGAGAGCGAGTCTTCCTTGTGCTTCTCGTAGTCTTTTACGTCTGTACCAAGGGAGAACGTGTCAGCGAGGCATTACGTTCCGGGGAGGGAGGCCCGTAACAGAGCGAGCAGGCGCGGGAAAAGAGGACGGACCACCTGAGGACTCCTTTATGCGGTTGACTGATGACACGGCGAAGCTCCGTCGGAGCATGGGCGTAGAGGAAGCTGTTGGTCGCAGGGCGACGGCTGGGCGAAGGAATCTGGAGGCCATGGTAGCTGCGATGGTGGGATGCGTCGCTGGTGGTGTGAGAGCTCTTTTGGGCTGTGTGTGAGGAGAGAAGGGAAGCCCGGAGGATTCAATTGATCAATTGGAAGGAGTGTTGGTTTGTGTCACGGAAGCGAGATATTTTCGGGAGCGAGGAGGCAGTTGATCATTAGCTACCCGGTCTTGGACCTGGACAATGACCTCGGGCAAGGGGCCAAGGGAAGATGCCCATGATGTCATGATTGCGGGAGAGCTTCGAGACCAGGGTTGCAGCTGACAATCCGAGCCATGTTAGTGGATGTTAGGTGGGCAGCGACAGACACCTCGTCATTATCCCAAGACTACGCTGGAATCGTCTCCTACCAGCCTGCCGAGATACGTAATAAAAAATATCCTCATGCAACTGCCATTGCTGTGCAGCGTTGTTGGTGTTCTTGAGCTGCCGAGCTTTCGGGTAGATCCTGGCCACGCGGAAGAGCCGCAAAGTATAAATCAACCACACCATTTCCTTTCCCAGAATTCGTCACTCACAGCTCAAACTAAGCAATCGGAGTCCAACTGCTTTCTTCATTATTCATCATATGTGAATCCATCGCCTGGTTAGGACGATGAATCTGTCGTGTCGACACGTCCTTGTCAGTATTTCATGGGAAATGCGTGCATGGTTTCGACGACTGCCAAGCCAAGTCTTAGAGCGAGGCCCACGACATCCCAAAACCGTGATTTCCCAAAGACTCTTCATGAAGACCCGAATCTCTGCGATAGCTCAGGACCCAATGGCTCCTGGGTACGTCCTGAATCATTTGTTCCTTCTCAATGTCCACTGCGCGTGAGACGCGCCTCCTGACCACCCCTAGCCTTGTCCTTTTACTTGCTGTGCTTCCTCCTGCCACCATGGTGAGTGACTTCACGAGAAGAACAGCCACGTCGTTGCAGTCGCAGACAAGGAACATTCATCTTGTTGTGTGGGTGATTACCAGTGCCACGATGCAGACACACATCAGACTGTATATGTAGGAAGCACTCATGTGGGTGAATGTGTAGCTATCCACGCTCTGTTAAACAGAGGACCCCCGCCGGCACCTTCTCCTCTTTGGAGGCCGTATCGCAGAGGAACCCCGCCGATGGCCCCTCCTCTTTGGAGGCCGCTTGGCGGTATCGCCAGCATCCGCACCACACAAGTCGACAACTCTAGAGTCGTGGACACTGTGACCCCGGCCGTTAATGATGTTTCGGGCAGGGGGAGGTGCCGAAGCATGTCGCCAACCGCCGGCCGGGGGCCTCGGGGATGGAACAGTGTTATCAGCGTCGCCCACTGACAAGCTCTGGACTTCCAGCGAAGGCCGAGACGTCTCTCGCACTTGATTGTCCTCCGGCAACATGTATTTTCCTTGAGCCTTCATCTTTAGCGGCGTCTTCTTGTTGAGTGAGCGGGGAAAGCTGTATGTGAGCATGTGTTTCAAGGCAGCACGCACGAGGAATTCTGGCAATGCCTCGAGGAACTCATCCGCGATATGATTAATTCCTCCGTGCATGTCGAACATGTCCTTGACGAGCCAATCCGTGAGCAGGCGGTGCATGGGAGATCCGTGCGGGACATCAGCGACAAGACGTTCGAGGTCACGATTGCAGATTGCATCTCGCCAATCACGTCGAGCCTCGGAATGGTAAATGCTGGAAACGATTGCATTTTGGAAATCGTGACAGGCGTATTTGTGCGCGAAGGCGTAGAGCTTGAGTTTCTGCGAGACTTTGATGCCCTCGCATTTGAAGGAGCATTCCGTTGCCTCAGTCCAGACTCTGTAAAGTGAATTGACGAAGAATTGGAATTCGGATGGTCCATCGTTTGGAAGCTCTTTTGTCTCCCGAAAGCCGTCGCAAAAGGCTTTGCTGAGGAAGTCACCCGCCTGAGCTTGACGGAGCACGTCGGCATGACAGCGAAATCGAACCTTGTGGGATCCAACCAGAAAGGTGATAATCCGCGAGTCAAATTTAGACGCTCTTGATCTAGTCAGTAAGGTGTAGGATAATAGAGCACCAGGTGGTTTGAGCACGGGGTGCAAGAAAGCTTGACAACGGGCGATTCAGCCGCGCGCTGTTGTGCAGTGAAATGTTCCGAAAGCTCGAGCCTTCCGTTTGTGCAGTTGAGTGGTTTCTACACTTACATGTCTGCCGCAACATGGGCTGCCTCGTTTCCGCACATCGTGGGCTTCGTCTCCTTGTCATTTGATAAGCGGTGGATCTCGAGTTGGCAGGCGGAGGGTTTCGAAGGGAGGTGTGAAAATCAAGCCTGTGCTGTTTGAGTTCTCTTGTAGGCTTGGCCCTCTTATCTGAACGAAGAAGGTAGGGAGACCAGCTCTGGTAGGTTCACCACTCATTACCTGTGCTTAGCGGTCAGATCCTTGGTACTGTTTGCTGTGTACACTTCTCACAGAAAGGGGAAACGGTGTGGCCGTGGACTCAAGAAGTAGAGGTACCCTTCTGGACAACCGAATTTCACCTAATGGGGTAATCGCTCAATCGCCTTGGGATGATGGGACAGTGGGATGGCCCCCCAGTGTGAGAACAGTCCAGTGGGATAACCACCGCTGGGAAATGGCTGGGTCTGATCACCTGCTACCTACCTCGTGGGAACCTTTAGGAGAGCAAGCTGATGGAAATATTGGAGAGAAGGCTCTCAGAAACTCAGCGTCCGGGACGGTTGTGTAGTTCAAAGCCTATGCAGAAGTTGCCTCTCCGACAATAAGAGACTGTCCAAGTGGTCTTCAGCAGGTCTCAAGATGGCCGCCGTTTGCAGGTGATCTCGACAGTTGCGAGTCGACCTAAATAGGCCTCCCAGGCCCAGTGGCAGATTCCATTCCCATCGGGGAAGCAGAGTTAGCTTTCTTGTATCGATGGAACTACCACGGAGCGAAAACAGGCCACGATCATATGGCCATATGCATTTGGAGCACGACTGGCTACATGGCTGTTCCTGGGTCTCGTTCCCACCATTCAGACGCAGGCTCTTCCCAAAGCTTGCACAGAGACAGAGAATGAAGGCACAGTAAAATCAATGGTTAAGTGCAGTACGCATTATGGGCACTACCGGTAATGACTTTGGAGAAAGGCGAGCATAGCGACCCGTTAGGGCACCAGAACACTTCATCGTTCCAGCCTCGTCAAAGCTACAAGAGCTGAAGCAGTCCAGGCCCAGCTCCAGGGCCAGCTCTCCTTCCACGAAATCCAAGAGCTTATGACAACTTCAAACCGAAGAATTCCCAGATGGGACCTCGAAAAGTCGGTATAAGGGTCAGCTGGCGCTTGGGGTGACTTGGGCGACTTCTAAAGTTCTCAATCTGCCACTCTTCTCTAGAGGAGTTATAGACCCTTAGCAGGAAAGAGACGGATCTCGACAAGACACTTGGAATGAACATGCCGCCTTTCAATTCGGATTCCGATCAAAGCCGACTTCATATTTTGGCCATTCCTACTTCACACGCAATCTAAGCCTCTGAGTAAGATACTTGAGGCATCGAAAAAACTCAACACACTTGGAGGCTCTTGCCAAGCTGGAGGTATTTCCTTATGACAAGAGATATTAGGGCCCCTGAATTGAGAGGATTCAACGCTGTAATGTTCATGTATGTGCTTTAGAAGATCTAGTCTCCTGTATTTCATAGGCGTGCTCATGTGCACTAGGTTGTGTCACCGTCACGAAGCAGACTCTTCGATGATGGTTCGGATGTCAGCTTTCTATATAAGAATGTAGACTGCGATAATAGTCCGTGCTATATCCTGCCCCTTCTCAGATCGATAGTTTCAGGAGCATCTCTTCTTTGCAGATGCATGTGTCTTCACAGATCATTATTTCCCTCAAACTCCTGGTCCATCTCTTCCAGTACCAGGACGAAGCTCTAGTCCACGATTCAACACATATTCCAAGCCCCGCTCTTGCGCCCTTTGAATCATAGCCGGCCACAGAGTCGTTCCGCGTAAGACAAGTCGTCTCCTGCACCCCCGGGTCATGGTAGCTGCCGTAGCCCTTACTCGCGGAATGGTAAGACGCCAGAAATACTGCCAATCGGATGTCATTGATGACGTTTGGGTCAGTGCCTTAGTACCTAGGTAGGCACGGTGCTCAGGAGAGCACGCACCACAAGGCGCACTAGCATGGCCTGAGAAAGCTCCCGCACCAGTCACGGCCACATTAGCAAGGAGGTCTCCCTTTCAATGCCTCACCACAGCTTCCTTGCCCCTAGTGGCTTCTCCCTCGGACTCCCATGCTGCATGGCATTCATGACCGCCCTGTAGAAAGGCCAGAACTACCGAGGTCCTCGTACCGTTTGAGGAAGATCACCCCCAATCCGACGGTTGCTTCAAAGCCCTGCCTCCAGTGTCTCACCATCTTCAAGAGCGACGTCTCCTTCAATACAGGACCCCAGATCTCCCTCGGCATGGACTCCATCACCTCAGTCACCCGAGACTCCGTGGCGACCGTGCTCGAGCCGCTTGAATCGTGGTGTGTACCGTCAAGCCAGGCGTCTTCGGGCCGCAAGCGTATGGAGTACGCCAGGGATCGGACGACAAGCCTGTACAGGTGGGTTCCGGACGGGACTTCCTTGACAAAGGTCTCGAGAGCGAGTTTGTTGGTGCCGAGGACGAAGCAGAGGTTGCTGGTGTGCGCGAATTTCTCATAGAGAAGAGAGACAATCGCATCTTGGAGGTTGTTTATTATGTATCTGTGGGCGAATCCGTACAGCCGGAAGAGGGTAACTGCGTCAAAATTGGGAGGCAGGGAGAACAACGAGAAGCCAACGAAAGCAGGGTAGAGCCAATTCATGAATGCCTGAATGGTCTCCGGCAGCTCGTCGGGGAGATCAGCCTGGTAACGATCGGTAGAGTTGGGCGCTAGGGTTCCAAGGGGGGACAACGTGCAGAACAGGTACGGGGTGATGGCGGCCAGGGTGTGCTTGTGAAAAGGTGAATTTCTCCTTGCCAGGTCCAACAAGGATGGTAACCATCTGGTTGTTGCCGAATTGGGCATCACCTGGAAAGAAATTAGTATTCCTCACACACTTTGACAAACAAGCTGATATTGAAGAGCGCTGGACTCACTTATTGGAAGGCATCTTTGTTTCGTCTGGTGTGTCTAGTTGGAAATGTGTCTCTAGTATGTGCCGTCCGGTATCTCGGACGATTGGTGAGCAGCTTGCTGGTTCTAGATAGGTGAGAAGTGTTAGCATGACCTTGCTGCGAACGATTTCCCAGCGGCTGGTGCGAGGCTAGGCTGAAGAACTGACCCAAACGCATTGACAGAGAAATTCGCTAACGAGTTGTGATAATTTGTGGAAGAGATCTGAAGGGGCCAGCGCTGGCTTTGCTTAAATAGTAAAAGGGATGGGAAATTTCCACAAGCACTCTGATGGAGTCTGAGTCACTCTACGTGCAGGTCCATTCTAATAATCAAGTGGGTATGATAATGGGAAAGATGGGATCGCTCAATATCCCATTTTGAGGCAGATCACAAACCGCGATATCTCAAAGTCAAGGCCGCAATATACCGTGTCAAGGTTGGTCACTCATTCAGATGGGCTTTGTGATATCCAATAACACTTAATCAGAGGCATAAACATTGAGAATTGCAGGTATTATCGCTGTCAAGGGGATGCTGAGATTGCTTAGGGACCCTGGCAATGAGTTGATACTTTGAATGGGAAATAGCACACAGCTGTTGCCAAAGACACCATTCCAGGAATAACATTGTGTTGTCACAAACCGTGATGCTCATTGTCACCAGGTCAAGTCTCATTAATGGTGTGTCATTGTTCTTGTTTTAATAACTATTAGAGCTGGCCCCCGTTCAGGAACTCCCAGGCCAAGCAAGCAAGCACTTGCATTCCTTGGATAGCTACCTACCCTTGCCGATGCCGATCTATCTCAAGGCAAGCTTAATTCCACCTCTGGATTGGCTGTGACTGCTCCACCAGTACAAACACCATCTGCATTGGCGTTCACAAAGCAGTACTAGGCAGATGGAAGTCAGTGTCAGTTCAAATGCATTTCTTGAAGCCTATGCTGGCCGACCAGCCGCTGGACCTCATGCGGGAGAACTCCCTGGCAAGGTCGCGCAGGAGAGTGGCAGGCGAGTTACCAGTAGCTAAAATACCGTAGATATTAGCGTCCTCCGAAAGTCCCTTCCGACATTCTTTAGTGATCTGCCGGTTGATTGCCTGTATCCTGGTCAGATCGTTGAAACTGAACACATGATGCGTATGTGGGAATCTTCGGGGAACTCTTCTCACAGTCCTCTCCCTGACCCAAAAACTCTGGTCTGCGCATGACCCCCTCCATCATGTTACACCATTCCAAAACGCTCAAGGCGTTCCTCTCGTCTTTTATGACCAGGTTTGTCCACAAGTTGGGGTCGAACGGTCAGTCTGAATCTTGCATGATATAGCCTTCCACTCCAAAATGTTCGTCGGCGCTTTCCCAGGTCGGGCACCCACTCGCAGGTAGCTCGACGATTTTCGTGGAGGCGAGCCGAATCAGCTGGTCCGGAATGTTGTAATGTAGGATAGTTGTCTGTTGGCTAACCTACTGCGGGATAACCTACCGTGGGATAACCTACCGTGGGATAACCTACCGTGGGATAACCTACCGTGGGATAACCTACCGTGGGATAATTCATCGTGATAATCTATCGTGGGACAGCCGCCTGTCGGGAAATAGCTCGGTGATTGGGGTATATCCGGTTCACGTAGGAGCGTTATTGAAACTGATGGTATTTGAATACGAACCTATCAAAACTCAACATAGGATACGAGCTGGATGAATACGTGCAGATGAAGCACGACAGGGTGCCCGGGCCCGGACTGATTATGATGTGTTGGTGTGGATAACCGACCGCAGACAGGAGAGGAAGTTGACATAGGAGCCTGGTCCATCCCAAAACGCCTGACACCGCTCAACATCGGCCCTGAACCTCCAGTATGGTCTTGACTCAGCGCCAGGTAGACGGTGGAAATCAAAGACAAAAGTCCAAGGGTAGGTCAAAGCCTGGCACATGCGTTGCTCCTGTCGTGGCGATGGAAATTGCATTCGTGGACCGGTGCCTTTGCAGAGGTATTACCGCCCGCAATCCAATTGTAGGAGGCAATCTCGCTCACAATATCGTAACCTAGGTCTTGAGTTTCGTTCATGATCTCCCTCCACTCAGGCGTCACGGGGTTATGCTGTTTTCCCTTAAATAGGCTCATTGTGAGGCGTTCCTTGAGCAGCCGCCTCATACCGCAGCCAGGCATGGTGTGTTCGTAGACGTATTGCACTGTTGGAATCAAATTGTAAGCATGGGATCCCGTCGCTGCTGGGGATATTGTAGTGGTAAACGAAATATAAAATGTGTAATGGTCATCCATACCATCCCTAATATCAGGTCTTCGCAAGCCAACACTGTAAAATGCGTGGGCCATATCCACGCAAGCATTCTCCAGCTCTTCCACCAAGATCTTGGACGCGAGGACATAGAGCCGGAGGTAGTCCTGGATGCACGCTGCCGAGGAGCCCGCCGTGAAGTCTTTACCAAGCATCACATTGGCGGAAACTGTGGAGTTGCAGAGAACCGTGGGCGTGAGGGTGCGGATGTAGAGCCAGCGGACGAAGAGCTCGAAGGAGTGGGGGTCGTCCTCGGGCATGGTGAGCCTGTTCTCGAGGGACTCCTTGAATCCCGAGTTGAATGCTGACCTGAAGAAATCCGAGATGCCCGAGAGGAGGTTTTCGTGGCATTTGAAGTGGACTTCGCTCGGGCCCACTAGTACCGTCACTACGCGCTCGGAGAATAGCCTGGGGGTGAATGATGGGTCAGTGTTAATATTGCTAGATGGGACGCCCTCGCCGCTGCTGAATGGTTTGTGGGAACTAGTGGCTGGTCGTCTTTCACAGGATGTGAGCGACACCACCACGCCTAAGCTCGCCCACGAAGCTCAACGGTGAGAGGTGCGTCACCTACCTGTCGACCGAAGGCTCTGCCGGCTCTGCCGGCTCCAAAGACTTGGACTTGTCTCGACGCTTGCCTGAATTCCTAGGCGTCTTTGCGCCGTCCTCGACGCCCTTCTGGCTGCCAACATCCGTCGAGGAAGCGACACCACCCATCGCGTCCGCCAGCGACTGCGTCACTGCTACTGGTTCGGCAGATGATGATGGTCCAGTTGAACCATGAACGGTGCTGCTGGAGGCGGCAGCATCGTCCGACTCTGGAGGCTTGGTGGTCATCCCTGTGAATTGCGACGTGGCCGCGGGTCAGCCATGGTTGCCAGGGTTTCGAGAAAGGCACAGCGGCGGTGAGACGGAGTCCATATCAACACCCAGCGTCCGGCAGTGCGGTAGGCGGGGAAGGTGCAACACAGAACGGTAGGAGTGGAGAGACATGAGAAGGAAAGAGCATATGATACTTCTTTTTTGTGGTGGTCCTGGCTGGGATTCAGGACTGCCTGCATAGTCGAGATGCTTCAGGCTGTCACGGCATGAGCTCATTTTGGCGAACCGGTATCTGCCTCACTACGTGTGTGAGGTTGAGAAAAACAAGTGCAGTGGGCTTGGGCACAGGATCGTCCAAACTTGGGCATATCCGACCTCCTTGCACAGAGCCCCCCTCGATTGTTTCTTCGGCGTATGTATACGTAGATAGCATGTATGTTATAGGCTCGGGAGCTTTTCGGATCCCATGACGTTGTTGGCCATCCGCAATATCCAAGTGTCATGGTCATTCTCTATCACCGGCCGTAACAAGTCACTCCGGCAGTATGTTTGTAGGGGCAATCCACCATACCGCCCATCTACATTCACGGGAGCTCCGACGACGTACCAGTCCATTTACGTTGGCACGGAAGACATAGAGGGAGCGCAAGCTTGTCAAGAAAGGCCTTGGTGTTGCCCAATTTGATGTTGCTGAAGACAGATATCTTTAGAGCACACACGGCGCTCCATCCGGGTATAAGACCCATTGAACACCCCCAAACGCTCCAACCAAACCAGATGCATCAATCAGTATTGCCCCCCTGAAGACGTTAAGCCAGGATTTCCACAGCGCACGCATACACCGTTGCATGCAACCCATTCACAGAAACCCTGATGATAGCGACCGAGGAGAAACTCGACAGAAAAAAGCCGGCAGATTATGGGGTGAAAGCGCTGCCCGAGGTACATGAAGTTAAAAAGAGATATACGACCCAAAATAATGTGTCAAAACCAACTCCGCTGTCCGTTTGCCGTCCCCCAGTTGCCCAGCGTTGCATATAAGATTCGCATCGCAATAACACGTAAATCCACATATTCTTTGCCAGCCGCCTGATCCCCTCCAGGTCTTTGTTTCCGTAAGCCCAAAAAGCATCAAAACCCCGACTGTGTGCAAAGAACTCCGCTGCTTGAGATTTGCCGCAACCCCGCTCAATGATTTCGTTCTATGTGTCGAAAAGATCTTTTGTCTTTGACAGCTCAAGAGACCCAAGATGAACCCTTTTTTATCATGCGAAGTCGCCGCTTCTCGTGTAAAGTGGAGAGAACCCCGTCAAAACTCCGTCGTTAAACACCGATGCAGATGATGATTATATCGTCGAGTATGCAGGTCCGGGTAAAAAATACTGAACGCCCAATCGAAAATCAAAACAGCCCCCATCTTCGGAAGTCGAAGCACCGAACCGCTCAAGTTGGAATACAAGCAGCAAAAGAACCGACAAATTGGTATCGATAAGTTTTCGTGTGGCGCCGTGAGGAGAATCAACTCCTGCCTCGGGTCTGAGGTGCATATGTCGAAAAAGTGTCTTTATACAATGTGATACGGGCGTGGGCCCAAAAGTCGGTTTGTCGAAAGGCCAGTCGACTAGAATGTACCCTAGCCTCCCCATGAGTGAAATCAATATCAATTGCCTGCTTGTTGGAAGTCGGTGCCCGCCAAGACGAATCAGCTGTCTGAAAGAGGAATGTGCGGCGAACCCTACATCCTCGATCACATCAATGACGACGGCCGGAACGGCGTCAACCCGCCTCTGGTGAGAAGCGGAGCGACGTCATTTACCAGCGGGAGCGAAGGCTCTGCTGCATCCGGACCGAGGGCGAGACCGACGAGGGAGGCGAGGGCATTGTCAGGCCTTGGCCGTTGGCAGGGTTGATGATAGGGATGGCGTTGCGGGCCCTGGTGGCAGATGGCTGGTGCAGTTTAGGGTGAGAGTGGTGAGCCTGGAACGAGGGCGGGAGGAATGCTGGAGAGGCCGAGTTCAGTGTGTAGGAGGCAGCAACTTGTTGGGGCTGTTGCGTTGGTGACCCCGTGGGGGAGTTGCTGGCAAGGGATGACCGTTCGGAGCCGCTGTAAGCCAACTGCGAGTCCCGGTTGTCAGTATACCGTCGTGGCATGGTCGACTCATCCATGATATGGCAAGTCATGGGCCAGGTCGAAGACACTCACATCGCTCTCGGTGACGAGACCGGGGCAGAACTCCAGATCGTCCTCAAGGTCGAAGGAACGGCCAAGCTCGTACTTGGAGCGAAAGCTCGACACGGACTGAGACTCGGACAACTCCTTCATACTTCGGACGCCCCTGAACTGCTTGTGCTGCGAGTTCTGGGAGACTGAGAGCCTCGGGCCCCGGCGATTCCGGCCCCCATGGTGGTTGTGGGAGACAGCCGAGGCTGTGGGTTGTGTGGGATGTTGCTGGTGGGTGTTGAAGTGGTAGTACGAAGCCATGGTTGCTGAATTGTCGAAACTGCGTGTCGATGGGGTCGATGGGTAGTGATGGGTCTTGCGTTGGGGGCTTGTGGCTCAGATATGTCTGCGGAGGAGTCCGTTGGTGTCGTACGCCGATGATTTGCGGGATTAGGGTCTCAAGTTTCAGCGACAAAGTGTAAAAATCAGCCGATGGTTCTTTTTGTGGACGGTACAGTCAGATCAGCAGGCTGTGTGTATTCGTTGATGAATTCGCTTTTTTAATTATGATGCTGTTTTGTCACTTTTAATGGCTTTTGGTTTTCGGGGTCGGAGATGGTTCGAGATAACGGATGTTGGTAGGCGTGGTATGTGTGTTTGATGTATGTGGGATGGGGAAAGTGGCCAGGTAAGGTAGGTAGGGTTCGGAGTGGTTGGGTAGAGATTGGAGGTGGCAGGTGGTGGTAGAAGTAAGGGAAGAAGAGAGGCGGAATGAGGAGGGAACGGAGCGGGTGTTTGTTGGACGAGGGCGGGCGGGCGAGGGACTGGCCTGTCGACGGGGGGATTGGGGGGTGGTCCAGGTGTCCAGGGTGGGAGAAGGCGCTGTTGATTGGCGAAGGGGGCAGGGGGGTGTCAGGGTGGTGCATGCAACTTGCAACTTGGCCTGGACGGACTAGACGGAACGCACCTTGGGGGGCGAGGCACGAGAGACAAAAACGCACTGTGGCACTGTGTGTCGGCCCAGAACCTGCACGGTGTGTCTACCCCTACCTGGCCTACCTACCCAGCACTCGGATACCCTTGTGGGCAGGCTGGGCCTGGGCTGGTGTGACCGAGGAGATTGGAGCCCATGATTCTACAGCCACCCTCAATTCCTGCAGGTGGTTCCTGGTCCTCCTCCACCTTCA
The DNA here is from genome assembly GCA_038088505.1 of Diaporthe velutina. NCBI lineage: Eukaryota > Fungi > Ascomycota > Sordariomycetes > Diaporthales > Diaporthaceae > Diaporthe > Diaporthe velutina. The sequence continues at coordinate 396,716 of JBBWSJ010000019.1, read as the reverse complement.
GTCGCCCCAGCCAGCACATGACGATGACCGACTGCTGTCGCCCACTCTCCGTCGGAGTCAGACGCTGGAAACCCGAATGAATGCTTCTCCATTAAAAGCATAACGTGGCGAGGCATGGCATAACTCACATCTGCGATGCTGCTGCTCGCCCGCGAGAGTGGTGAACCCACACACCACAGGAAGCACTGTGCTGCCCATACCCACAAAGCCGCTTTCAGCTCTCGAGCCCGAAATGGCAAGCCGCTCGAGAGGAATGAGAAGAAAGGAGGAGTCGGCCTAGCAGTGGCAACGGCCAATCAGCAGGGAGTTGCCGCCGCTGATCTCCATCTTGGACGCGGAAAGTGAAGTGTCGTGAGTGTCTGAGGTGTCCAACCACAGCCCCACCCCTGTTCAGGATCTAGTGTTGACCTGACCACCCCTCGGCTCCTGTCATTGGGCCCTGTGCTCTCCATCTTCCAGGGCTGTGCTCCAAAACGGTCAAGCGCTCTTCCATAATGCTGTCACCGTCTGCGCGCATGCTCATCGGCACTGTGCCCTTCCTGCCCACCGTCGCCGCACCGTCCGACATGATCCGAGGCCACCCAGCACCGTCACGGATCATCTTCGTCGAGACCACTTCCTGACGACAGGAACATGCATATTGTCTATTCACGATTTCGAAACCGACCCAGACAGGCACACACGAGGACGGAGTACAGCCTGCAGGCTGCATGCTCCGGACATGGCCGGCCAGGGAAGACCAGACCAGCCCTCTTGCTCCGTTGCGGCGGTCGACGGTCGACGTCGGCCACACCACACGGCGCACAGGAAAGCCGTTGAGTGGCATGGGGTAAGAGAGGGCAAGAGAGCCGCCCGACCGTTGGGACACACCCCCACACCCCATCCCCGAAGTTCACAGACACAGAGTTGACCTGGCCGACCACAATCTTGGACCACTGTATCTCCGTTTCGATGTGCACGCCTGCATACCAGCTCCCAGATGGCGCATTCTCCCTCTCTGCCTGAAAGGGGCACGTTCACGCCTCTGGAAACTCCTTCAATCTACACCACACTCCCCACAAACACACGAGGCGCTTCATCCAAGCCTCAAACGAACCCCTCGTCATTGTCACCCTCGGCAGACGAAGACCCTCGAGAGTCGCTGAAACCTGCAGCCGGGTCAATGCCCCTTCGCGGCCCTGGGCGGTCCGGGTCTGAAGCACCACCTGCCTCTCAGGCTGGGGCTCCCTGGCCCGCCAAGCCCCTCCAACTTCGCCACCTCCCACCAAGCGGCAGAGCGCAGGAGTGGTCGGCCTGCAGGCGGCGGCGGCACTCTGTGCCAGTCTGCATTGAGCATGGACGAGGCATGGCCATTTAGCGACACGGACCCGCCGGCGGCTTGTCAACCCCCAGGGCCTTGTGGCGAACCAGGACCGCGTCCCCGATCTGGTTGGCTGCCGCCTTTCACACTCGCTGCGTTCCCTGGTCGAGGCGGGGACCGAGGGCTGAGGCCTTGTCCCGTGTGACCTGTTCTCCCACGTCGCTGCGTTCCAGTCCAAAACGTGGCGGCTGGCATTCGCTGCTGAGAGCCACAGTGTCGAGCCCTCGCGCTTTATCCACGCTCACGTCGCACGGCCTTTCCGTAATCAAAAGCGGAGCGGACATTCTCACATTCGGGCTCTCGGGCGGATTGGGTGACTCTTTCAGCAGTGTACTGTATGGGGAAATCTACTGCCGATGATTCGCCTGCTGCTAGCATCAACAAAGCTCTCGCCACTGGCCCGTCTGTGGTGGGCTCTGACGTATTGCAGGCTGTTGCCCATGTCGGCATGCATTTCGGTCCTGCCCTATCACCGCGGTACTACTGCGTGCCGCTCCCGGCCTCGTCAAATCATGATTGCTCGATCCTCTCACCACGACAATTCAACTGCTGACTGTTGCATGAAACCCACGCCATCCACTGATTGGGTTAAATTGACTGCATGGCCCACATTGGGCGTCTGTGACCTGGGGACAAGCTTGACAGGGCACAGAAGCCGCAATCGTGCGCGCCCCGTCTGTGCATGAAAGGCTGATCCCGATCATATTTGGGCTCGGGATTCACAGAAGGGTGAATCGCTCGATGGTAACAGCAGAGGGGCCAGGCCCCTAGGGGTCCTGATGAAGTGCACCGGCCGTGTTAGCATGGAAATCTCTTCGAAGATGGAAGCTTTGCTCAGACAAGCGCCTGGACTGATTGGGCTTAACGGTAGCATCTGGCCAGGGTTGTTGCTGACTGCTTTGTGCTTAGCACGGTCACCCCACCCAGCAATATCCAGGTCAAACTCACCACCAGCTCATGCCCCGAATAGGCGGTGGGGTGACGATGACGAAGGCAACAGGTTAAAGGAGCCTCTATCCTCGTCCATCTACACGTGTAGACATGCCACAAGACTCACCTTTCGAGCATCTCTCGTTTTCACTGCCGATCAAACCACCTTTGCGTTGTGTTCCATGAAGGCAGCTGCAGATGGACCCTTCAGCTAGTCATCTCTAACTCGAGGTTTGACTCTGCACAGCGCAGCAGAGCAGGTAGAATAAGGGGTTGGATTGGTCAATGGACGGAACGTCTACGGTGCGGGGGTTTAAAGTGTTTCTATTTTAACCCTTGCCACAACGTACCCTGTCCCCAGATTCGTTCTATCCTTGCTCGGACTACATGTTCACAACCTCAACCCAGCCCAGTCATTGCAATGTTTAATATCTCCGGACAATTAACAGGTCTGATGCACTCAGGATCACAACAGTCAAGTGTCAGAAAGCGCAGGCAGCATAGAGAGCACAACGAACTTGTCCTTGCTGAGACTTAAAGGCTCCGCCGTAGGGTCTACTGCTGCCATCACACGGCACCGTCTTCTTCGCCGGTTCTTGGGAGCGACGGCCGAGAAGGTTTGCTTGAACCCTGCCACACCGCCGTTTGGAGAAACGGGAGCCCGAAGCAAGGGGAAGCCACCCACACCCACCACACACCTGCCACACAGCCCAGCCCATCCCATAAACCCCACGGGCCGTGCTCATTTGAGATGCGGATGCTGGCACCCACAAGGCGGTAGCTGCGGCAAGCTCTGCCCCTTTTGTCCTCCTGCAGAAAGGCTGTAACACCTGGAGGGTGCGGCCTTGCTACTCGCCAGAAATGGCTCGAAAATCGAGGATCTGACTACCACCGCGCAGCAGCGGATTGTGCGATTGCAACCAACCTGCAGCCACCTGCAGATACTAGCAACAAGTTGCTGCTGCGCCTTCGCCATGCGCGATGGGAGTCTCGACCTATGTAGCCGGAGGTTTCCCGCAACCATTCCGGAGTATCAAGTGGTCGAGTGTGCTCATCCGCCAACCTTGGTCGGGCTGTGGCACTTCTAGTGTGGGTGAAGCACGGCATTATTGGGCGGGAGCTATGGCAGTCAGCGGGCGGAAGAAGCCATGGCCATAAGATCTTTTTATGTTTCACATCTCTCATGTGGTCTCCCCAACATGTGTCAGGTTGAGAAAATGGCTAGTCCATGTCAGCCCAGGTACCTCTAATCGTCCGAGGCCAGGCATGGTCGGTGCAGCCGTCTCCGCCTCTCCGCCTCTCCGCCGTCCCGTCCCGAGATCTCACCGACGAAGCGGCGCGGGCCCAATTATTTCATCTCTCATTGCAACCACCGAGTCGTCCTGTGAAACCCGAGAAATGTCTCGTCGTGGGCAGTGGTGGACATGGGCATTGACAGTGGGGCTCTCGAACCCCCCTCCAGAAGCCTATATACATTTGTGACCGGCTTGGCCGCATATACACTTTCTGCAGAGGAAGATTTGTGTGTGCCTACCCCGGAGCACAAGGCTGCATACAGGGATGGTGCGCATGTTTGCTGCTTGGGATACTTTCTGACATCTGTTGGACTCTCGGGCCATTATCAACCATTGACCCATGCGTAAATAATGTACCCGAGGAAGTCCAGTGCTCTGCTCACCCCAGACTGGAGCTGTACCGCACTTGAAGCACCGAAGTATCAAGAGCGAGTTTCCGGCAACTATATGCACTGACCTTGGACGGTAATTTGCGAGAATCCGGCCAGTGTAGGTACATGTTCGACGTTTCGAACCGATATGCTGCGAACTCTAGTATTAAGATTCCACTGTAGCCTACCTACCGTGCTTAGACACTCGACAACGAGAATATTGTCTGAAGCCCTCCTTGGTCTAACGAGATAGAGAGTACGGCCGGCTATGGCTTGCTGATTGATATCGTAGGCTGAGCCAGTGGACACACCTGATACTGCTCTTCGAAGCGTTCAGGGGCTGACAGTAATTCCGTATTTGTCTGCACTACTTAGCTACTATCTTTGCCGGTTCTGCTGCTCAGCTATTTGTGCATGTCTCAACGCCCCCCCCCCCCTTACGGAATCACCTTCCATGTGTCCTGAGTCTTCTGGATCAATCACATCCATCTCTGGTCATGAGGCGGAACACGGCGCAGGTAGGTGGTTTCGTCATGGTTCTCGCTGTACAAGGCTCATTAGGGACTTAAGACTTGCACGGGACACGAGAATGGTGTGTGAATCATGATGATCTCCGGACAAGGAAGTCCACACGTCTCTGGTGGCAGCTCGTGGTTGGTGTGTTGAATTGTTCGCCCAGTTGTGAGAGATTCTATAGGGCAGAGCACCGAAGAGATTTTATACACCAGCTTCTGAGAAGTGGCCAGGAAATTTCTCAGATACAATGTTCTCACGAGATATTCAAGTATTGCATCTATACTATAATCCAGAACACCCAATAATTCTCCTCAGGTCTAGACCCCATTTTGATTCTCTGCAAGAGTCAGCAACGCTAGGGGAATCTGACATCAGTTTCGGTTCAGATACTTCGAGGTGGATCTTCAGGCCTACTAGTATCTGTTCTCACTATGAGTGGCGATACTGTAGTGCCCTAGGCTCCTTGCCATTCTGTTCCCATCATCTGCTGCTGTGCAACCAACCACACAGATCATGGTATTCCTCTTTCTCCCTGGCCATGACTACTTCGAGCTGTGCAGTGCGCCTCTGCGGGTTAGGGTCGGTCTGGCGAAAGTTCTCATGATGTCACCCATTGTATGGAAGGCACGTTGGTCCTGCGACTGTCCCACATAGAGCAAGAGGTGGAAATCGAGTCGACCGTGTATTCATTCTAAGAACACCCAGGTATCCGAGGCTGAAGCAAATCTAGTTTCTGCCGCATATTCGCCTGACTCATCCGGCCCAAACCTCACGCAATGGCGCTCATCGAAAACTGGTGTCCTCCCTCCAGGGAGAACTACGACCTGGTCCTGTTCATCTGGCAGTTCTTTCCACTGGTGAATACCGGCCCTCGACCACCCATGGCCTGGCTTTACGATTCAGCTAACAAGCACCAGGGCGCGTCACTGCAATGGGCCGTCTCGTGGTACGGCATGGGTAAGACGTCCACCGACAGCGCGCTCAACCTGCCGGGACGCATAGCCTGGATGACCATGGAATGTCCGGGCTTCATGACCCTGCTGTACATCATGAACACGCTCCCCGCGCAGCACGGCATCACGGACCTGCCATGGCAGAACAAGGTCCTCGCGGCTCTCTTCGTCATGCACTACATCTACCGCGCCGTCATCTTCCCCTGGATCCAACCCTCCATGTCGCCCATTCACCCGCTGGTATGGGCCTTCGCCCTCGTCTTCCAGCTTTTCAATGCCACATGCATCGGCGGCTGGCTGGCTGCCTACGGGCCCGTCACCAAGGCGGGCTGGGACGCGCAGCTGGCGCCCTTCTCGACGCTGCAATTCGTCGTGGGCATCGCCGTCTTCTACGTCGGCCTGTCGGCCAACTACTTCCACGACGATGAGCTGCGCGAGATTCGCCGCCGCGAGCAGCGGCGCCAGGAGCGCCTGGCAAGGGAGCAGGGCGTCGCGGTCGGCAGCGTCGACAAGCACTACAGCATCCCGCATGCCGGCCTGTTCAAGATCATGCTGTTTCCCCACTACTTCGTCGAGTGGGTTGAGTGGACGGGCTTCTACATCGCCTGCGGCCTGAGCTGCGTGCCTGCCCGCATGTTCGTCATCAACGAGATCTCGGCTATGCTGCCGCGGGCGGTCAATGGCAAGAAGTGGTACGTCGAGAAGTTTGGGGAGGAGAAGATTCGTGACAAGTGGGCCGTGATTCCCGGGGTTTGGTGAGCGAAGGCCGATACCGCTTACGACATGCAAAGAATAAGTAGTGCCCGATGCTGTGTGTCACTCTCCGAGACAACACTTCGAGCCATGACTGTAATACCACCCTTCTGTGAGCAAGGATCCCGAGGCTTCGCGAATATCTAGGATACCGTGGTCTAGTCGGCTCGTACAACAGAGGCAAGAAGAGGCATTCCCAGCATATTATCAGCTTGGCTTCTGATTCAATGTTGTGTGACGCTCACCACGGTTCAGTCTGTCTCTGATGCCGTTCCTTTGTCTCACATAAAGTCAAACGAGGCGACACCACGGTAATGACCTTGTCAAGATGTGCTTCTTGGGAGGATTTTCTGTGCCGTATCAGTACTTCTATACACAATAGACTAGCGGAAGGGGAACAACGTACAAAGAGTCTCGATATGGAGCCTGGGTCTGTACTCGAAACTATCTGAATCACCGGGAGTCATGTACATAATCCCCACTATAAGTGCATTTATTCCTTGTACCAAATGGTGATTAGCATGGACTGAGGGAGTACTCCTGGAACCTTGAGCAAGACGCTTTGATCTACCCATCGCATGTGCCTGAAAGCAGTCATACCCATCGCACTCAATCCAAGGTTCCACGATCGAGTTTCCACAGCTCACTGGCCCTGTGAGACCACCATATCAGCAATGTTTAAGTGCACAATATGCCCATCGAGCTGACAATTTGCTTCATGAAGCAAGACCGAGGTCAGAGCTTCCGATTGTGCAAGGGATTAGACATGGTGAGACATAAAACTTTGCTAGCCGCCATAGGATAACGCCACACCTTACTTGCGCTGGGCTAAACAGCCTCGCGCATCTTCCAAATGATTGGCAGCGTGCGCTTCCCGTACACAACAGTGCCAAAACGCAGTATATTATTATACAGCGCGAAGCATGTCTCTTAGCAAGAAGGCTTCTAAGTGCCTTCACACCACGTCATTTGATGACATAATGCTCGAGCGGTCCATGGACCACATGGCCAATCTCAGAGCCGCGAGGAGCACAAGGCTTTCGCGCACACCACACCTGAAGGACCGCTCATGCGGCCTGCAGCAGATGTAGCTAAAAACTCAGACTCGGATGGCTCCGCGATCATCCTTTTTGTTGTGCCCACAAGACCAGGTCGCAGGTGTGATTGAAGCAATACAGCCTGAGTTTTAGGTGACACCGCTTCGGAACCGACATGCGTTACATGAATGTGCGATCACCTAAGAATTAATGTACGACACCAATCGTGGATATCGCTTTCAAGACTTCAACAGCTTTCCGAGACAAATGGACCACGTGTACTCTGCTCCTGCGTGGCTAGGCCGCAGCAGTTGGAGCTTGGAGGGTTGAATATGTGGCACAAGCAGTTCTATCGTATATAGTAGGCATTAAGCAGCACCTACGTGTGAATCAAGCTCCTGAAAGTAGTAACATAGGAGTTAGATTCATTACACGTACGGCTCTCTGTCTGCCTAGATGTTTGAGTTATTGATCACACTGGGCTGTAGATTGAGAAAAGGGAGATGGTGGTGGAACAGGGTAGGCTTCTCAGTGCAGACATCACTTGCCCACTGAATATCCTGGGTTCTCTCCTGCAACTCCCATGGAAGCGGATCGATACCATGTGATTTAAACACCAGAGCTTTCCTGTTGACGCCTCGCTGACTGATTCCACGCTTGAGTTTGTCCCAGTTGTCCCGCAAGCTGAGGTTGGCGGGATTTAATTCAGGCTCCTTGCGGGAATTTGAAAGGCTTGAAACGTTTCTAGGTAAATTAGGCCTTGACGTCTTGGCTCAAAATTCAGTCACAGGCGTCATTGGCGGCGCCAGATGGGTTGCACGGGTTCAGCAAGGTTCTACGCCAAATCGAATGCAACTGTAGCCCCAGTCTTCGGTGAGATGAACGGAGGTGTTCTCCTTATCTATCGAATCAGTCTGTAATAATCTCCGCTGGAGTAATTCTGGCTCATCAATAAGAGGAGCTCAAGTATGTAGACACACTAGAGATACTCTTCTATGAACACATGTATAGACTATCAATAATGCATTCCGGATTCTGGCCCTTCTACTAAGTGGGGACAACACTCTGTATGAACACATATTCCCACGGAATGTGTTCCCTTTCTTAATATATATTGATATTGAAAACCAGTTCGATTCTCATTGTGAGTTGACGTGTCTCATTGGCGAGACGAGGCAATACAGTCGCTTGTCGCACTGGTCGCGAATCTTTCCCTACATACAGTGGCCGCACCGGTGGCTGTCTTCATACCCAGGTATACAATGAACTTGAATTTGACGACTCTGCGCAGTCAATTGAAGATTCGAATTCAATAAGGTTCCTGAACGCTCTGGAAGTGGGTAAGGCAGAGCTCACCATAAAGATCCCACGCGTAGAATGAAACTGAGAGGCTTACAAGCACTCTTTAATGGCCCGTGGTAATTTATTCTGCTCTGATCAGAAATGTGGCTGTTGATTATGTCCTGTCGCTTTCGTCGACACAGAAAGATGACCTTCTTCAGGCTAATTCTGCAAACGTACCAAACAGTCATGTTCAGAATGAGAAATGCCGCAGTAAGTCGTAAGTCCGGTACCTACCCTACATAGGGGAGGTACTGCTGACATGCCCTCGTCATATCAAACACAAGTACATCTGTCCTTGAAACAGACACGGCCCACTGTGAGCCTGGCGATAATGTGCATAACAATTGCAGTCATTCATACTGCCTTCAGCCTTGCTATAATTGAATGCTCCGTCCATGCTTGAACAAACTTGGATCTCTCATTTACGTGTACATCCCTACTTCCGCTCAATTTGGGTAAGAGCAACATAGTTCTTATGTCCCTCTATACTTGCGTATAATTGATGTAGATTATAGCCAATTCCGCTCTCGACAGAAATATAAAGCTAGCCACTAGTTACGCCAACCACAAGTTCCTGGACTTTTGCAACATCAGTAAACTCATGAACGACGGGCAGCGCCACACACAGTATCAATGCGAAAAGATCAAGGCTTGGGTGTTGAGTGATGGTCGAGGCTTCCTAGTAGGCAGGTGACAGGACCCTGTAGAGCAATGTGATCAGCACAGTAGCGATGACAAGTGAGTTTGATCTCTTGAGTCTAAATGGAGATCTAAGAACGTGCTGTTGCCAGCAGTGAGATATCAATTACGGTGACAAGAGTTGTCACGCAGAAAGCTTTCTTTCATGTCCCAAGTATCAGGCACTGAAGCTATGTTTGCAGTAATTCAGCATTTTCTAGTACCAAACCTGAGATTGGACAGGCTAGTACTGGCCCCCTCATCACCCAATTGCAGTGGAGAAGTCCGGCTCCTGTTGCGAACGTCCCAGTCCAAGATCATTCAATGACACTACTCTCTACGTCCACCATTTCAAGCAAAGCCAGTCAGCCCTTGCCCGCCGGACAGACGCTTAATTTTCAAGAATAGAAACACATGGCAAATCAGGGGCCTGTTTTGGGCCGTCCGGTCACCGCCAAGGTCAAAGTTTCCCACCCCCTTAGGCACCGAGCCCCTTAGGCCGACACCACCGGGCGCTCTAGTATGCCATCCGATCGATCGCTGGGTGACGGATTGCAACGCCAGCGTCCGCGCCAACGGCCGCGTGGCTGGGCCGCCCGCACATGCCCTAATCCAGGCCACGCTCTCCTGAAGATCTCCCTGTCTGCTCAGGGCGGGCGTTCGCCTGCGCCAGCGAAACAGCCGCTAATGCAGGCTACTGTACATGTGCGCTGGAAACAGTTCGTCGTAGTTCGTTGCAGCACTCTGCCTCCAGAGGTCACATCGGGCGCTGCAATCAAGTGGATTGTGACATGTTTTTTCATTCTTAGTCTGAAGAAGTCTATTTGGATGTCGTGTGCTTGCCCAAGCCAGCTGCTGGCTCAACCCAAAAACTTGAGGAACAGATTGTGAAATCGTCATTGTCATAAAATCATTGTCATGGAAATCTTTCTCTATGAACGCCTCGTGTGTGAGTGTGTGCATATATGTGCGCATATGGTATTTGCAAATTGCAACAAAGCATGAAACCCAAAGCCCAGGCCCTAGGCCAATCTGTCCGCGGGCTAGTCGCGAGCTCGCCACCCCGAAATTATCCTCGTGAATCCATTCATGCAAATGACGGTCTTGAATATTAGTTTTTAGTTGGTTTTGTGGACAGAAGGCTACCAATGAGGCAATGGTGCTGACGACGGTCATGGTGTCTTCATGCTCGACAAACTGGTCTTCTGCCTTGCGATCTTGATCTCAGCCGCCTTCTCCGGGTTCTTGGTGGGATCGTTGAGCGGGTCACCATCTGCGCCAGGGTTGACCATCTAGAAAGTCTTCGTCAGCACCATACATCTAGTTTCATGATTGGAGAGTGGGTTATCTTACCTCATACTCGAGCGCTTTGATGAAACGGTAGAACAACCACGCAATCAGCGCTCCAAGGAATGGACCGAGCCAGTAGATCCAGTGCTCAGGATCGAAAGTGGCTGTAACCACACACGGGCCAAAACTGCGCGCAGGGTTCAGGGAACCACCGGTGAACTGCACGCCGACCATTTCAGCAATGAAGAGAGCCAGGCCGATGCCGATGGGCGCCATGAAAGTCGCCCTGTGCTTTTCTGCCGCAAGCATGTAGATGGTAAAGACCAGCTCGGCCGTGAGAAGCGCCTCGATAAAGATGCCTTGCGCAATGTTGGCTCCGCCGCCCAAGGTGGTTCGCACATTGAAGTTCTCGGGGAACAGAAACCGCACGAGGACCGAGGCCATGATGCCGCCGAGGATCTGCGAGATGAACAGAGCGATGGCGCGGAAAACTGATATGGCACGGATGAGCATCAGGGCGAGCGTCACGGCGGGGTTAAAGAGGCCGCCGCTGATGCGGAAGAAGATCTAAAGCATTGTTAGAATACTGAATACATCGAGGCGGGAAGGCGACTACTTACCCAGACGTTTACCATGAGAGAGAAGCCGAAGGAGAGAGCAATGTACAGCAACACGTTGACGTTGAAACCGGTCGACCCGCCGGTCGTCGTGTTGGAGTCTGACGAGTTGTTTGAGCCGTTGGCATTCGACGCAATGTTGGCAACCTCGGTGCCAGCAAAGGCAAAGAAGAGAAACATGGTTGTGCCGACGAACTCTCCCAGACTGGCGACAAAGTGGTTCTTGAAGTCCGAGTTCATCCACTGCAGCCAGGGCAGACGAAGAACCTCGGCCTTCTGCTCCTTCGTTAGGGCGTTCCACTGGATTCGCGGGCTGTCGTCGGTGGAGAATGTGTGGCGATTGTTGTATCCTCCAGGGTAGCCCTGACCGTAGCCTTGCTCCTCGTCAAATGTGTAGAAGCGCTTTGGGGGCTGCATGGGCGAAAAAGGATCATGGTAAGATCTTGACTCCTCCACCCACTGCTTCGTGCCGGGGCTCTGCTGGTTGTTGAGGAAAGCCCTCGGTGGTTTCCCACGGTTTATGTATCGGCGGTCTTGATAATCCGGATGTCGGATCTCCTCCCTCCAGGCGCGGTCAGAGCCGTAGTGAGGGTCGCTCTCATACATCTCGTCCTGAAAGCGAGGGCGGTTGGACCTCGAGGACATCATGCGTGGCATGTCTTGGCCATAGGTCTGCGGATCTGAGTCGTAGCTCTTGGGTTGACCTCTTCGAATGCGTGTGCGAGAAGCCCGAGACGAGAGCTGTCGTGGGACAGGTGGGACAGGAGGGGTAGAGTCATCTGAAAGTTCATCCTGCTCCTCCACAGCGGTGTTGGGTGATAGGCTGTCCTCAAGGCGGTCTTCGTCGACATGCTTCTCCGTCGTCTCCATGACATCGTTCTGGCGGTCTTCTGAAGACTGCTGCCCGTGCATGTGCGCCGCATCATCGTATGCAACCCCAATGGGGATGGAGTGTTCGTTCGCCATGATTGGTGCTACTGGGGGCGAGCTCACCCGCAGAGAGAGAGCGAGTGGATAACAAGGTGGTGGCAGAAGCCTGTCGCCTAACTGGAGGAGTGGAAACGATGTACTGGTGAAGGCACTGGCGGTTGGTGAAACTGTGCAGTTGGTGGAGTGCTTCTACTGGTCTTCGAGAAAGAGAATAAGGGTTACACGCATACATATATCCCGGGGGTGTCCTTCTGCTTCTGGTTGTGGTTCCGTATCGAAAACTCCGGCCGAGCCAAACGTCTACTTCCTGGTTTCCTGGTTTCTTGGATGGCCACCCACCGCGGCCATCGAGGGTGAACCTGACTAGGTTGCTGCATCGTACAGGACGCCGATGATGGTACCCAGCCGCTGAGGGACAAGGAGAGGCCCTCGAGGCGGTCCGGTGGGAGGGCACAAGGGTCGGTCCAGGCAGGTGGCATGGGCTGATGCGTTCTAAGAGGGGCGGCCGATTGACAGCAGGAGGAGGCGGAGGAGGAGTCGCGCAAACTCAATCGACGGCATGATCCAGGATCCGGCGCCGTACGGTGTGTCTGAGGCATATTGCGAGGGTCAGTCGGATGGCAGTCGGGAAGGGCCTGCGGGACCGCTGAACGTGACGTCAAGCCCCAAGAGATATTCAGGGTTCGTGGGGAGAGTGTGATGGTGTGAAACTAGACATCCAGGAGTTGGTTTTCATGCAGTCCCAAAATGGCTGGTGTTGGTTGTGTTCTAATAATCCGAATTTTATGCACCCCGGGCCAGGGTCACCGTTGCTTCCCGTTGTCACCCTCTCGGCACACCCTCGAGACCGGATGAGGGCAAAGACACTGGTCTTCTTCACAATGTACCCGACAAGGCATGAAGAGGACTGCAACGAAGAATTCGAACCCGTTCTCAAATGAACCAGCAATTAGAATTCAAATCAGACGAAAACAAGCCTCTGCCACGAAGTCCGTGCCGTGTGCACTTGATCACAGGCGGTTAGAAGCAGCTCGTGAGGAAACATCTTGGTCTGCCACGCAGTGGTGGTGTTTTTGCCCTGGACGGCGTTGGAGCCCCCATTGAGCTGGCAGTGCTCGATGCAGATCCAGGCATTCCAAATGTGGGATGGCTGTCCGGCGAGCAGGGACTCAGCTGCGGTCGTCACCAGCGTCTTGGCCTCGGGCTGCCATAAGTCACCGTCGAGATTCCCCCCCCCCCCCCACGGAACATGTGCTGCCTGGAGGCTGGAGGTTGTCCACTTTCGCGAAATCGTGCTGCGATGGCCGACCACGGCCAGATCTATCAGCCTCACTGGGACCAGCCTCCATCTTCTGGAAGATTGAATGTATCTTCCTCAGGTGACGGTATGGCTGAGTCTCCAGAAATTCCCGCCTGCTCTAGACCCAATTCCACCCAGATGTGGACTTTCTCTTGACAGACGTCACGAGGGTCCAGCCTCGGGAGACTGTCTCAGGTCCTATTCAGCCGCGTGAGGCGCTTCGTGAAAAGCGCCTTAACATCGGTGATATGTAATACCCACTCCGTCGCGGCTACGTATCGCATGATGTGGAGCGACGGCCAGCCACTCGACACAGGCCTGCCCCAGCTTCAACGATCCTTGGCTCAGCAGAATAGCCAGATCCAGAACGCATTGTCCAGCCTCTGCACCCGCCCTTGATGACTCGCTGGCATGGCCTGTGAAAAGGTGACATCCTCGGTGTACCACCGCTCATGAACCCCTCGCGAACGCTGTAACATCAACTCAGGAGCGGCGGTGCAGCTCACGGTCTAGACGAGGAGTTCGTCCTGGACTCACCGCCACCGCGGCGGATTCAATGCAACGTGAACATAGAAAGATAGCTTGCCTCATGCTTACCATGCCGTTGGGCCGCAATGCAGAGAAGCGGACATCTACCCTCGGGTTGAACGAGTCGGTGTCCGCTTTGCGTAGATCGATGTCTGATCGGGAGACCAGTCCTGAAGGGCTTACGCAGGATAGCCAGCCTTCAAAGCGGTGGAATGTCACGCATTCCAAGGGGGCTGCCGTCGATGATACCGGCATCGGCAGCAATGGAAATCCTCGGCCGTCACGGGCTGACTCAAAATTTTCCGAGAGGATCGCACTCTCAGCGAGCCCTCGACCTCCTCAAAGAAGCCAACATCAAAACCTCAAACTTGCCCAGCTACGCATCCAAGTATTGGTGGCTGGACGAGATATGACACATACGCAGACTGGTCCAGCTGTGGTCCTCTGTCAGCTTGGCCCGAAATATTCTGTCATCAACTCACCAGCCGCGTATTGTATGATGTGTGGCCACGAGCAAGCGGCTGAGTGCTGCTGAACTGTTCAAACGATGTCATCGGACGCCTCGAGGGCCAGAATAAGCCTCGACCAACGTTTCGGTAATTTGCTTGGGGATGGCACCAGCCGCGCAGGGCTGGGGTTTTTAGTTTGCTCGTCTCTTGGCTGTCGGAACAGGCTGGCTTTCGACCTCGTCGGCAGTTGCCACATGTCTTCTTTTCATAGCCACTGCCGCGTGCCTTCGCGAACGCAGGCCACCCAGACCACGCTTGTGGCCACCAACGGGCGGGATGACGCTGGCGGAAGTCGTGTAAACAGCTTCTAGCGCCGCCTGAACTGACAAGACAGACAAGAACTCGAGTCGATACGGCAGCCGCCCGGGCTAGAACAGCGCCAGGCCGAGGAGGACAGCGCATGAACGACCGTGAGGTAGCTCGCAATCTGACAGCGGCAGTGCGTCCTGGGCTCGCACGGATAGTAGATCGGATGAGGTGGGTTGCTTGCTTGCTGCACTGAGGCCCAAAAGGATGCACTCTCATGAGTCGATTAAGATGGGCCCGAGGATCCCGTGAGCTTGTCGTTGATGTACATTTGCAGGCTCGGGAGGTTTTCTGTTGCAGCAGACGTCTGGAGGTGTCTTATGACGATCATTATACTTGGCGGCTGGCGCTTAGTTCCTCCATCGAGCTGGGCCGTGGGCGATCTGAGCCACTCCACGCCTGGTGCGACCTTATGTGCCGAGCCACTGAGGCGGCACTGGCAGTCCTTGCAGTTCAGGCCGGTGCAGCGAGCGATACCACAGCATTACAGGCACATGTTGATCGATACGACAACGCTTGCGCAGTAGTCAGGAGAGCGTTGTGTTTCCGGGGCAGAATGGCGTTCGTCCGGTCACACTGCATGGCGACCTAAGCGTGGTGACAGAGCAACGGGTGAACGGTCGGAAGAACATGTCTAGAATGTCGCTCTAACGATGCGTCAGCACTCGGTCCTCGATAGATGAGAAGTACGAGCAGGCAGGGCGGGAGGGACGAGGCTCCCCGTCCCGCCTTGATCGAGATCCAGCCAGGCAAGGCGGCGGCGGCGGCTGGGTTGGGGTTAGGTTTCCGATGACGTGGGGGAGACAGGTCGACGAGGTGCACAAGGAGGGGTGGTTGAGTTGAGACAGAGTTTAGGGGACCCTCGTCCCCGCGCGACACAAGAACCAAGAAAACCCTCGCTCTGATCTGGGCCCACCCCTCCACGACCCTTGCTCAGCTCCCGCGGCGCAGTCTTCAGCCTCATCTGGACCTCGTCCCCTCGTGCCTTCAACCTCGGAGCTCCCTCATTGGACCACAGTGCACGCAACCTGCCACCCTTCAAATGGAATCTTACGATTCAGATCTACGCAGTGCGTATACGCATCTCCGAATCTCATCAAACCCCTCATTTCCACACCAGCTGAAGCCCGTCTGGATATACGTCCATACGTTGTACCACGGTTGAGGGCAGCCAGCCTTGGAACACCGTCTTCTACAAAACAAGGTTTAGTCTAGCCCAGACCTGGAGACCAGAGCTTAGACAGAGGGTTCAACCCTTGGAGTGGCTGGAACATCATCCATGCAAGGATTCCCGAGGTGATCGAGTAAAGATGCTCTACATCGAGGCCCACAAGCCGGCACAACGCTCGCCCGAGGACGACTGGTCTTCAGATGAGGGGCATTGATCAATCAAATGACTCAAGCCCTTCACACAATGACATTGTAGACATGCTTGTGCCGCCGCCCAAATTGGGAAGCACACACTGTACTAAGTCGGACACACCGCTCTCGGTTGAGTGCACTTCGTCCGGGGTCTCGGCCGGGCACCCTGGAGACAGCGAGGGTCCTGAAGCATGATAAATGAAGTTGTTTGCTGAAACAACGTTCCAGGGGAATTTCATGTGATGAAATGGATAGAAATTGTGTGATGCAACTAAACTTCAAATGAATAATGCACCTTGGCTATGAATTTCAATACTCTAGCCAGGAGTTATTGGACAGTCATTTATCCTTCACGGAGACGGGGCTTCCAAGGCCTAACAGAAGATCAGGCCGCATGTTATATTAAACCATAGTCGTGTGCTGTTCCGTGCCAAGTGATTGGGCACACAACAAGTTCAGATTGTGCAACTTGGAGCATAACTTAACCAGTACATGGCTGAGACATGTAGCCTGTACTCAAGTGCTGACACGTAATATTCTGTTATGACTTTCCCACTCCCCATTCCTGAGCATGAACATTCATTAGTCCAGCTTCGTTGCTCCTGAAAACAAAAATACTGATAAGTCATAACAATTGCGTAATATATCTCATGTAAAGCATGCAATTTGTGTTAAATCTGATGGTGGGGTGATCTCTCGCTGCTATAGAGTGATCGTTGGAGAACATATCACGGAGTGAAATCACATCTTGGCTCGAAGTTTCTGTTCACATGTTGAAGGATGAACGAAGCCGCTTAATCACATATGTGGCGCTTATTCCGTCCATTACGGCGACTATATCGAGAGACTCTAGGTCAGCTACGTCACAATTTGATTCAGCCGTGTGCACAATACTTCTGCCGCCAATTGCCTGTGCTTTCTGTACTTTGAAGTATCAGTATTTCATAGCGAGAGTATCACTTACGCCCCCCTCCCCAGAAACTTGCAACAAAGGGTTGAACGATAAGCGAAAATGAATGTATTTGCATCCTTTGGGGATCGACTCAATTTTAGCTGAGGGATGGCAACATAAAGTACGTATAGTCTGCTTGTTATTCCCACCCAAGGTAAGGTCAAAGAGAAACTCGTGACTGGAGAATGGGGTTTCTATTGTTTGTATTTACCTAAGGTCTTTGGTCTCTGGTGTCTCGATCCTCTCACCTCTGGTCAGTAGAGGTTGCGTGCCAGGTGAGGGAAAGTTGTGGGCTTGCAGCGGTATGTCGTTCGCAGCCGTAGTATACTGTCTCAAAATCTGGGCACTGACGGCCGGATCTCTCATTTATTCCATGGCACTCAAGACATGGTGCACTGTTCAACCCAAGAGCTTGCTTTCGGCTGATTCTGCATCTCACGTCTCTTCGCCTCCCTCCTTATCTTCGCCTCCACAGTAATGGTTCTCCTCCACTCCACCATTCGCAGGACTTCGTCGCACCGCTCAGCCAGGGGATGCATGTGCGCACTCTCCAGAAAGTCACTTTTGTTACCCTCGGACCCAGCCTCCAAGATCCTCCATCGGATCAGCGACTCCAGTGAGGTATGTAGTACGCCATTGGGGAGCCGAGCCGTAACATCAGCGCCCGCCTTAACGAACAGTCTCGTGATTTCCTCGAACGCTGCAGCTGGCTCGGTATCTCCCTTCGACTGTTGCATGTGTCGCAACCAGCTCGTCCACGGCGTAAGGTGCTCGCCTGAGTTGTTGAATCGCTCATTGGGGCTATGTGTTCGTGTTGACTCGGAAAGCAGGAATTTGATCATCTCCGGCGGGACTGGCAACCGCCAAATGGGCAAACAGCGCGTGTAGGGCCTCCCTACCGCGTAGTAGAGAAGGGGTGTCTGCGAGGGCTCGGGGGCTGTTGCGGCATATCGTAAAACGACTTCTATCATACCCAGCTCGGCCGCTAAGAGCAGTGCCAAAGTGGTCTCGCTCTGCGTGGTTGGTTTTGGGAAATGCTCTGTGACCTGCTTGAAAAAGGCGAGCTTCAACTCTCCGCCACTTGCCTTTTTGATCATGCCAAAGGTGACTCTGGCAAACTGCTGCAACATGCTCAGTCTAGCCTGGGTTCCTGTCCTTGAATATCTGAGACTGACCAGGCTCCCGCTCGCTGAAACCTTCAGTTTCCCTGGACTTGTCACCAGCGGCATTGCGTGAAGGTACATTCTCGATAGCACGGCATTCGGCTCGAATCTCGAGGTGCTATCATCGACCTGTAAGCAAGGCAAATCAAGCACGCCTTCGGAGGAGAGGAACTCGAACACGCTGCGGTGCATGAATTCGACGGTTGACTCAGCCAGCCTTTCGAGGCGGCGCGTCTCAAGGAGCCCACAGCACCTGCTTCTCAACCTGGCGTCGAACCTCTGGCACTTCGCATATATCTCATGACTGGACAGAGCTCGTCCATCGGGTTGCTTTGCCAGATCGAAACCATACTCATCAAGCAGAGTCAGCCCAAGTGTGGACAGACCCAGCACCGTCTCATCGTCCGCGCTAAGTTTAGTCCACTTCGGAGCAGTCGAGTCCAGGGCCCAAGCATGCCTCCGCTCGTCTTCATTCACGCGGGCCTGGTAGCAGACTCGGAGCAGCTTGGCTGCGAGTTGCTGGTATCGCTTCTCCATTTTGTCGAGCATGTGCTTGAACAACAGCTCAAGTTCGGGTGGAAGTTCATCGACACGTCGTCGTAGCTCTTCGGGGAAGTCGTACGCAGCGAAGCCCTCCAATAGCGACCTGCAGGCGAGGACGACCCAAAGGAACACCCCCGATGCCTTTTCTACCAGATCGTAGAGGATGACGTTGACGCAGGCTTCGTCTATGGTTATGATATTCTCGATATATTCGTGGCTTCGGATGGTGTCGTCCACATAGGCCGCGATGTCACCGCGCGTGATGTCTTGGAGCTGCAGCTGCTTTTTCCGAGAGAAAGCCTGCACACAAACTGGGATCGGCCGACTCGAGACGATGATTTTGATCTTATCGCTGTCCTCTCGGTCGTCGCTCGAGGTAAGACTTAAAATGATGTCAGTACCACTTAAATGATCGCCTAAGTACTCGTCGAGGCCGTCGATGAAGAAACAGAATTTGTGCTTTGTCTGTTCCCTCTTCAGTCTTTGAAAAGCTTCGCCCATTTCTCCGGTAGAAGGGACTTCGAGGGTCGGTCTGGCATTGCGCCTAAGTTCTCTTCTTCCGACTCTTCGAGTTCTTTGCGCTGTTGCGGCGTGTGGCCTGGCCTCTTCCACCATTTTGTTTATCTCCTGCACTCGTATGTACTCATCCTCGTCCTCCTCTTCAGTCTTCGGAACACCTTGATCCAGATCTTCGCTCGAGTACTCATCTTGCTGCTGGCGCCTTTCCTCGATCAGAAGGTTCTGCTCAAATTTGCGCTCTCTCCATGTAACAAGGTCATATGCATCCTGCCACATTCCTGGCAAGAGATATGGAATCAAAGATGGATCCGTATCAAGAATCGTGTAGAGAAGGCTTCTGAAAAGTCCCTCCTTCGTTTTTTGCTCTGGCGTACCAAGATGCCAGAAGAAGAAAGCTGCAGTTATGAGTTCCTTATCGCCGGCCCATGTCTCCAGGAGCCCTGTTGGCCATATTCGTCAGTCCCAGGCAAACCACTCACGATTCAAGGCCAATTAAGTAGAAATGTTCGAAACAAACAAGTGGCGAAGTGACTGACGATCTGTCTCCTCCAGCTCCCAGAACAAGTGTTTCATTAAGGTTGACTTCCCACTTCCGGCCTTGCCACAGACCCAATAGACACCTGATCCCGATTCCAGCCACTCAGCTATAGAGTCTCCCTTAATTTCTGGAGATGGAGCGGTTGTATTCAACAGCCATTGCAAAGTCTTGGCGTGGGCAGCTGTGACGCTTCTAATTCCTGTGTTTTGTTACAAGTCGTCAGTGCGTAGACTCAATGGTAGGATACAAGCTACCCGAGACCAATCGGCTCTCTGGCAGAATCGGTATCTTGGATTTGTTACAAGTCTCGTGGAATCTATGAGTGAAAAGAATGCCCTTGACGTACGGTCATTTATTGTGCTAAACCGCAGGCAATTGAGAATGCGGTATTGACATTCTTCGACGACTTCAAGATGCCTTCTCTCGAGATACTTGTCCGCCGAGTCCGCGGTGGTGTCATCTATCTGCTTAGCAGCATGTAGGACTAGTTGGATGCCTCTAGTACTCTTGATGTTCTCGATGTCCTGCACCAATTGCGCCACAGCGGTGTCCGAATCCTGGCGGGGAGGGATGAGCGTGTTCAGCCTGCTCACGAAATCCGAGATCTGCTGTATCCATTGAGAAAAGTCTTCGCGGTCTCTAACGACCCACATGAGGCGCTTTTTAATAGAGGATTGCTTCTGAGCTGCCCTTACTCGCTGGTTGAAGGCATCGAAATCACTCAAGAACTGTTTCATCCTTGGCCCACTTATGATGGGTGTGATAGACCCAGGCCCAACAATTGCCGTGGTTGTTCCCATGAGGGCTGATCTTATGCCCTTCCCGATGGTGCTAATTGCGCTACCAGCACTGGAGTCTAACTCCTGGTTACGCCTTAAACCATACTTTTTCTGGAGATCATCAGTCTTGCTCAGGAGGGATCGCAAGGCACAAAGCGTATCTGCCACGGCCTTGTTTGTCCGCCAATCGTTCAGGCGTTCGTCGTAGTCGGGCTGCAGCAGTCTCGCACGCTGGGACCATTGTAACAAGAGTGTTTTCTCCACGTCTAACTTTGCATTCAGGATTTCAAAATCGGTGCCCAGGGATTTGGTGGCTGAAATCATGGAAAGGAGGTCGATGCAGTCCTTGAAGACGCCCACTAGGGATGCGACACTAATGACAAAGCCAATTGGCTCCATTTTAGCATTACTAGAGAGAGAAACTCTGACTAGATGCCGTTCATTTAGGTAGTGGACGGGTTATGCTGATGACTGGGAGGAAAAGAAGAGGTGCACTTGTGCTGAATGAAGCAAGGTGAGGAATCTGAAAATGATGCGAGGAGTCAACGTAAGCAGACCTGACAGCAAGCGATGAGGGGAAACGACCAGGCATCTACATCTGCAGTCAGCTGCAGTGTGCGGCCCACTGCCTGAAAGGGTGCCCACCCTCGACATACGATGGAGCCAGTGGTCTATAAGCAGGGGAAAATGCAGGGCGCACGTGCCTAGTGGACTCATGAATACGCTTGTAAAGTCGCATTGCTTATTACGAATCACAATCTCACATTCGTTGACAAGATTTAAGTGAGCATGGTTTCATAATTTGCCAGTGCTGCAAGCTCTCCTGGCTATGCGGGGCACAAAAGAAAGGGTGGATCAAGTCGAACAAATATGAAATCGGATATTCGCGCCTTGCAAAAACGGAGGGTACACCAGTGTGCATCACTCATGTATCCACTGTAGACTAGGCATAGGTGTAAATAGTGGGTGTTAGGTATAGGTGTTGGGAGTGGGAGTGGTTTAGGTGATGGTGAGTTTGGGTATTGTGGGAGTGGGTATGGTGTTATGGGAGTGGGTGTTATGGGAATGGGTGTGGGGTGAGGGTGTTACGCGTGGTTAGGTGAGTTTCTAACTTGGCTTTGTTTGTGCTTGTAACGTGCCGGTGTACCCTCAATTTTTGCAAATGCGAATATATCTATACTATTATAAATACACTTAAGTACTTATGCAGACTTTGTGCCCATACCTCGTCTCGCTTATGAAAGAAGTTACAATGGAGTAATACCTTCACAAAAATCGTAAAGTCAAACTCTAGGTAGGTGGCCTGGACACCAGGATAAATAAATTATACTAGGGAACGCCACAACCCAATAGCTTTGTTATTCAAAGATGCTTTGCATAATCCCGAAATGAGTGTCTACCCATACTCTGTTGAACTGAGAAACTCTCGAAATAAGTGAGGGACTGTCGAGAAAGAATTGTAATAATCCGATGCTGATGAGTACCTAGGTAGATAGAGCTGCGTGAAGTCGCCTTTCCAACAGCAATCAGATTGATATGGGCATCACCAATGAAGGTCCGAGCCCATTTTTGGCGTTGGTGAATTGCTTAAAATCCAACGTAGCCTCCGCCATATCAGCCAACGCGCCTGTCTCCTTGTCTCGTTTCAGAACGGCTACAGCGGCGGGGCCAGCCTGCTGATTCCCAACAATCATGTACTCGCCCTCCGAGTCCAGGGATATGCTGTTGGGGTTGACGCCGATGGAGGAAACAATACGGTCGCTAGTTATGTTGGTGAGGTCGCCCGGCACGGTGCCATTGTTGACGAATGTGTTCGTGACATATATGTCAGCACTTCGGTCGCTATATATCTGGAGCAGCAGGTCTGCGACCGACCGCTTGTCGCTCTTGGTGCCGAAGGACGTCTGGAGCTTCTGCAGAGGTTTGAAGATGTCTGCGGAGAAGTCCACCTCGAACAAGAGGAGCTCCTTTGTGACCTGGCACAGCGCGAAGTAGCGAGTTGGGCTCTGCCCGTCCGCGGCATAGAACGTGCCGCGGCGAGTGCCACAGCTCTCCTCCGGGGGGATCATGCCGAGGGGCTTGGGGTCATTGTCATCTACTGCGCTCACGATGAGAGCGAGTTGGCCCTCCTGTCACTGACAACGTATATTCGACCGGAAGGATCAGGCTCAATTTGGGTCATGTAAGTTTCCGTGCTTTCGGTGCTATTGTCACCTGTTGAAGATGGGTCGAGCAACTTGAGGCTGCCGTCTGATGCAGAAGAGTCCCAGATGTCGGACCCCGAATCGTTCGTAGCTAGCAGTCTGGTGCAATTCTTATTATATATTTCATATGGCTTACGCCAATGGACCCTTTGTAGTAAGTGGCGGTCGGCTTCAAAGTGTTCGACTCCTTGTTGTAAGCAATGTCGAGTAGCCACCCGAGTTTGCATCGCTGATCAAGTAGCCTATTTTGCTCGGCACCATCCATGTTGGCTTGAAGGTTCGATCTCCCTTCTCTACTCCAAAATTGTTGAGATTGATAGCATTGCCATCGAATTCTGAGGTCCAAACATAGTTTTCGTCTGCGATTAGGAACTTGATGCTTTTTGGTGATTCGCTGCTGTCTTGAGCAGGCACAGGCTTGGCCGAAGCGAACAGACCGATCGCCGCAACCAAGGCAAAGAATTGAAGCATCAATACTTCTTCGTATCAAGTCAGCGTATCTGATTAACGCAAGTGAGATGTGACAAAAGAGTGTGAGTTACGAGCGTGGGTCACTAGCGTGAATAATAAGTGTAAGTAATGAACGTAAGTGGTGACCGCAAGTAATGAACGTAAAAATCGTGTTCACAGATCTATTGTTATCGGCATTGTATACCTATCTAACGGGGTCTTTGAGCGTTTACTACTGTATCAAGGGACCGCGTACGGCTTCAAAAGAGCACGTATACGGATTCAGAACGAAACCACCTAATGAACGTAAAAAATGAATGTATTAAGGAATGTATTCCGCTGTTGCTCTTTACTCGAAATGTAGCAGGTGCACGGCGGAGAGATGCCCTGGTGGGAGCCACGGCTGTTATATCGAGGTACGGAATACCACAGAAGCCTAACCGGTCAGCAGAATCGGGTGAAACAACAAAGATAGCGAGTCCATCGAGATCCCGACCAGTGGTTTCGGTACGGAATCTGCCTCAATGCAAGAACTCCAACCGTGTAACACTTGCCGTCGCCTGGTCAAAGACAACACGTAGGGAATGGTAGGTCTAGCGCCCTTTTGATTATGACAGTCTGAATATTGCTGCTGTCATCAATTTCGCCAGTGTCTAGGCTTCCTTGTGGCCCCAAAGAAGCAACAGCAAGTAGCACTCCCTCATCAGGCAAGCTTGCCCTGTATTCGCAAGCGTCAGCGACTTGGTCGATGAATTTGGCATCTACCAGGGCAGAAAGAAAAATTGCTCGGGAAAAGGGTGGGGGAACTGGTTCAAACGGCCCGGCTTGGACGGCTCGAGAGATAAGGAAAGACTCGTCATTGACGACGTACCGGAACGAATGGATGCCCAGCACTTAAACCGCCATCCACAGCCCAAGCTTGACCGTTCACATAGCTGCTCTCGTCGGATCCGAGAAATAGCGCCACCCGCGCGACCTCATCCGCGGCGCTCCCTCTCTTCAGCGGATTCAGTTGACCAATCTTCCTCTCCGTACCCCTTGCCCTGGCCGTCTCATACATCGGGGCTGTCATGCCAGTCTCGACAACTCCGGGACATACTGCAGCAATAAGAGTTAGCGAACAAAGCACCAAGGAAGAAGCTCTGTTTAAAACAAGGCAAGACCAGGGCACAGTATGCCCAAAGCCTGTCTTAAAATCTGCAGCCTGACAGGCCTTTGAGGCATGGGCTGCAGATAGAGGTTGTTTATTCTCAAAGGGGGTAAGATTGTATCTTGAAGCTGCTTACTGGCGTTGACTCTGATGTTGGAGCCGGCGAGTTCTATGATAGAGATTTAGCAAGAGTCAGAGGCGCATCCCAAGCACGGGCACAACGCGGACTTACGGTACGCCATAGTCGTTGCCATGTTTATCACCGCCGACTTTGAAGCTGAGTAGGGTGTTGGACCCGCGTTAGAACGGATGCCAGCGACAGAAGCCGTCATGATAATGCTGCCGCCTGAGGCCTTCTTCTCGGGTGAGGTCTTGGTCATCGCACGAGCGGCGTGCTTGGCCGCAAGGAAGGGCCCCAGGGTGTTCACTCTAAGCACGTTCATGAAGTCCTCTTTCGTTGTCTCCGAGAAGATGACTGGGTCGCCAATAATACCCGCATTCGCAAATATCACGTCCAACCTCCCATAACGACTGAGAGCATCGTCAACGACCTCCTTCACAGACTCCTCGTCTGCGGCGTCAAACTTCCGCGTGTGGACCTCCACGGCAGGGTACAGTGACTTGATCTGCCGCTCATGGTATCCGAGGAACTTGTCATCAAAGTCACAGATGTAGACTGCCTTTGCGCCGTTCTGAGCGAACTGATGAGCCGTGGCCCTCCCTATTCCAAGGGGCGAGTTTACGCCTGGAATTCGGTTTCCATGTCAGTGAAATGACGGCGTCCTTCAGGGACGTTGTGTGGAATGCCAATAGATGAATGATACCTGTAATAATGACCACCTTCCCCTGGGCTCGGGGACCATTGGAAATTGGGCCGACTTGCTTGATCGGGGGCACGTCCTCGAAGGTCTCATCTTCGACGACTGCCGGCGCGATCTGCGTGCCGATGGCGTGAAGCCGTTGCTTTGCTTTCTCGGCCATCTCGACGCTTTGAGTCAATGAATACGCGTTCCTAAAAAATGGACGCAGAAAGATATTAAAAGATGATAATGAAAGGGCGACAATGGATTGATTTATGAAGATGGTAGATCTCACGGCAGACAGGAGGTGGATTGAGGGGATCTCCGGGGTCTCCAATTCCCACTTTCAGCCAAGTTGGAGATTTGAGCCGAGGCACAAAATCCTCGGATGCGACTCCAAGCACTGCCTCTCGCTCTACTTTCACCATGTCGCGGCCAAAGTCAAAACCCCCAAACCCCATCTCTGCGGCAGTTCAGGAATGGTTCGATGCCCACTCCTCAGAATTATCTTTGCTAGAGGCAAGTGTAAAGTCTCTGGTGGCAGAGGCGCCGAAAAGATGGGTCATGTATGAGCCGATGATCTTGCTCCCCAGCGGCAGCTTTACCTCGCCAGCATGGAACAAGGTTCTCTCAGCCGTCTCCGCGGATTGCAGCAGTGACCTATGGGAATTCACACTGCGCAAAATCGGAGACAAAACACGAGAGAATGTCACGCATCTTGCCGCGAACGATGGCATCCCTCTGACGGTGGCCACACAAAGAGCTGCAGAAGGAAGTGCACACAGCAGCTCCGAGGAGCAGCAACAGCATGAGAACGTCTTGAGGAGCCCAATCGGCCTGCGCATCCTGCACGGTGATTTTGGTCCGTCCGAGACGCCAGGGCAGATCGTCACTAGCGATGACTTCGACCGGGCCCTCTGGGCACGCACAAAGCAAAACGGCATACATCAGACCTGGGCCCCGCGATGGACCATGTTTTCCAGGGGCAATGTCAAAGAAAAGGCCCGGCTATTAGCTTTCCACGACGCGCCGAGTCCTCCAAGCGAGGAATCCTCGCAGTTTGCGCGCAGGGTGCAGCCACGAGCCGCGCTGAGCAAGTCATGGGCGGTCGACCTCTACGCGGGGATCGGCTACTTCGTCTTTTCGTATGCCAAGCTTGGCATGAGGGTTCTGTGCTGGGAGATCAACCCGTGGAGCGTCGAGGGCCTGCGCAGGGGTGCGCGCGCCAACGGGTGGTCTGTCAAGATCATCCAGGGCCCGGAACTTGCTCGGCCGACATGCGAGCTGGTGTCAGAGGACGACAGGATCATTGTGTTCCTGGAGAATAATGGAGAAGCCTCCAGGAGGATACGAGAGCTACGGTCCCACGGCCTCGGCTTGCCTGTGAGACATGTCAATTGCGGGCTGCTGCCCAGGAGTGACGACAGCTGGGAGGCTGCGCGGGCGATCCTGGGCCGCGTGGAGGATGGCTGGCTGCATCTGCATGAGAACGTTGGAGTCAACGATATTGAGCGTCGCAAGAGTGAGATCCAGGAACTCTTTGATGGGTGGGATGAGCGCGATGGGCGAGACAAAGCTACGAAGGTCGAAAATGTTGAATTAGTGAAGACATTCGCGCCAGATGTGTGGCACTGCGTCTTCGATGTCTACAATTACAACGCATAGATCTATTAACACACCCTGATGAACCTCTTCATCGTATTTCAGTTGTGTACGCCGTCCCGTGTAACCCCATTGTAATCCTGTGGTCCGTCATGTCGTATCCGTCGTGTTGGTCAGGGCTGCATGTTTCTCCTCGTGTATGGTTTCATGTTGAAGTACAGTGCCTTGCTTGCCTCCCTATATTCGCCAATGATACACCAGGGAGGAAGGCAAGACACTTTACTCCAACATGAAATCCTACACACGAGAAGCCGTCGATGAGGTCTCTCATGCAATTCGCACTGAAGAGTCCTCTCAGCTGGTCGTCCACATGATTGTCCCCGGATTGTCCCCGGAGGATTAGCTCGATCTCCTGAACTTGTTGGGAATGTTCTCCTCAACGATCTGCCGGTGCTTGAGCTCCTCGATCCTGTCCTGCTCATCCTCCATCTCCTCGTGCTTCTTGAAGTGTTCGATGTCCTCAGGGTGCGTCAGGTCCTCCAGCTTGGTATTCTCGTCGTGGTAGAGCTCCCAGTGGTGGATCTCATACTCATATTCGTCGTCACCGTGGTGACCGGGACCCGTGCCGAAGTCCGGCAGCGTGCCGCCCTCAATCATGAAGATCTCGAACTCGTCCTTGCTGATGACGCCGTCCTTGTTATTGTCGGCCAGACGCAGCACTTCGCGGACGATTTCCTTCTTACGGCCCTCGGTGACCTGCTTATTTGAGTCGTCGAAAAGACCATACGTCCTTAGGATCTCTTCGGGTTCCCACTGACCGTCGCTGTTGTAGTCGTGCAGGACGAAGAAGGAGCCCGCGTCGAAGTCGTCGGCGTGGTGTTCCTCTGCGGGAAGAGGTGGGTCAGACATTGGCGATAGCCATCAAGGTGTCACTATCCACGTGGGAGAAAGGCAGAACATACCGGCCATGTGCTTCGTCATCCAGCTCGCATTCTCGTCAACAATGGGCTTCTGCCCGTGATCTCCGTGATCTCCATGCGCAAGGCATGCTTTGCCCAGAGCAAGCGCAAAAACAACGGTCGCTAGCATGATGATGAGAGGTTGGGTGGTGAGAAGAGAGTCAAGGATGTCAGGCAAATGGACCAGTGTATTGTAGCTGAGCAGTGCGCTGTTTTAAGAAAGGACGCGAGCAGCAGCTGGAAGACGGATGTCGTCAATCGCCAATGTTTCCCCGGATCGTACAGGCCCCCCCAGTAGTGTCTGCATCCCTGTTGATACGAACTGGGCGACCCGCCTGTCCGGCAGTCACTGGCTTCCCCTTTGAGCTAGGCCAGGGGGATTTGCCGTGGAATTCAACCCTTCCAGAAAGGGTACTTCTCCGAAAGAACAAAATGACAATGCCAGTAACCAAAGCATTCCTACTTCGGTGCACAGGCGGCTACTGAGAAGTGGACTATAGACCGGACTATACCCAAGACCGGATCCATCAAAAGTATCTAGGTACGTACGACTCCGTTCATCCCTGCTCGGACAGTTGCGGACTGAAGCCACGGCCGACTTGGACTTGCAAGAGCCGTCTCGCCGTCTCTTGCTGGCCGTGCAGCATACTTCGGTCCTGATCCATGTAGGTAGGTAGATACATATTTACATAGTGCCTAAGCGAGTGGGACAGGTCAAGGACCCCAATGGTTTCTTAAGCACTGGTGCAAGATCAGGACAAAGGGCTGGTAACTGTGGATCTTGCCCCAATTCGATAGCCTAGTTGACCTGAAAAAAACCGGCTTCAAACACGCGGAGAGAAGGTAAGGAAGAGCTTGTAGTGCGATGCTTGCTTTCCTGCGCGACGGAGAAAGCAGTACTCTAGTAGATACTGTGTGCATCTCAGGTCGTTAGATATATTCTGCAAGAACGGTCTGCGAGGAGCGAGAGTGCAGA
Organism: Diaporthe velutina; assembly: GCA_038088505.1. Taxonomy (NCBI): domain Eukaryota; kingdom Fungi; phylum Ascomycota; class Sordariomycetes; order Diaporthales; family Diaporthaceae; genus Diaporthe; species Diaporthe velutina. The sequence continues at coordinate 368,002 of JBBWSJ010000019.1, read as the reverse complement.
GGGCGCATAGGAGCAAAAGCGTTGGTCGAGTACCTACCTAGGTAGGCATTGAGATGCGCAGATAGTCAGCTGGGATCCTGAGCTAGATTCCTAGGCAGGTCCTATGGCCCAAGGTCATCTAACGAGCGCACACGTGCTCTCGTGTCGCAGCCACCCCTGACCCGCGTCTCCCCCAGATTTGCCAGTAAAGCTGGAGTTGGAGCTGCCGACGCGACAGTTGGTTTCCACACACACTCAACTCAGCCTTTCGATTCCACTCTCCTGTAACCGCCAACGCACGACATCGTAGCAAACCACTTTACATCGCCCCGCATCTTGGTCACTGATATCTGACCTAGAAGTCAGCTTTCCACCAAGATGAGTCGACAAATAGAGCAGGCTTTGCTCTCGCTCTTGCCCACCTATAACTCAAATCTCCCCCCACCACTCGTCGAACTCGCGGGCTCTCTCCTTGCGCAGTCTCGCCTTCGCGCGAGCACGCTGAAAGCTGAGGAAGACGTTGCGCGACTGTATGCGTGCTGCCATCTTGCATGCGACAGGTAGGCGTATCTATGTCAAGCAGGTCTCGCCCTTGGCCCACCTACTGAACGCCCTCACAGACTCAAGATCACCCTTAACCTCCCGCCAATTGAGCCAAGACCACCCATCCCACCACGCATCTACAAGCGCCTGTACACACATCTTGACAAGATTCTCCCTGCCACCTCGCTATCTGGCCGCGGTAAAGCAAATGGCCTCGGCACGCCAAGGTCCAGAGGGCTCAGCTCGCCCGCGTCGTCTCGCCCCGTGCCGTCCAGGGGCACGCCGACCAAGGACCTGTCTCTTGCCGCATTTCGCTCGCCTGCAAAGGCCGGAACGCCCACCAATCTGAGCTCCCAGACTACCGCAAGGAAGCTCGACCCCTCGTTTCCGCCATGGCTGCGTCCCACGGCCCGTCATCTGTGCAGCACCCTCGAGGGGGGCGGCGGACCGGATCTAGCACCTACAATCATCTTTGGTCTCGAGTCCATCATCGCACCACATCGTCGAAGAACAGATGACGACTGGATCAATGGACACCTGAACGCATTAGTTGCTGCCATCTACTGGTATGTATCAGAGTCGGCTCAACTCGCGCCCGGTGAAAATATGACTACAGATGCTTCACGCTCAAGCCTCAATGCCACGCGGAAACGTATGCTAGGGGCTCTCAAAAGCGCCAGACACGAGGTCAAAGCTCCCACGGCACGAGGGAAGACAAGTCTTGCTACCACTGAAGAGGACCCCGTTTTCTGGGAGGGATGGCAAGAAGGTCTCACAGCGGCTGACATCAGCGAAGCCCTCACAGTGGTTGCGGAACGTGGCTGGCTCGATAGTGATTGGTTTCGGAGCATCGACCTCCTCCGGGACACAGAACAGGATGCAGAAGACGTGAATTCAAGCGCACACCATGACGAGTTGACAGCCACGGCCGCTACCGTGCAGATTCGAAAATCAGACACAATGCTGCAGGACAGATTCGACTATTTGAGTGAGCGAAGGAGGGTCGAGTATAGGCACTGGAAGGCGGGAATCCTGAGACGGATTGAAACACTGAAGCGTGCTCAGGGCTGAGGAACTACAAAAGGAGCTGGCTCGTGAGACGGAATGCCCATGGGCAGGGTTGCTGCAACCGCCGACCAACTATCCTTTTCGGCACTCTGTGGTCGACGATCAGATGCCATTCCCGGCTCACATGCGTTGCCAAGCGATACGTCGCAGCCCCGTACGGACAACGATGCACCCCTTGCCCATGCGCATCGGCTACTGCAAGGCGGCAGCAACGCGATTATCGATAGTCCCGCTAACTCGGAGCTTTGGACCTTTCAGAAGCCTCGGGGGATGAGTTGGCAGCATAAGCGATTCGATACTGTGCTGTCATAGTATCTGACAGATCACTATGCCACTCGAGTCTCGCCCTATATTACTACAATGCACACGTGCCGCGAGCACATAAGGTACTAACTAGACTTGTGCCAAGGCTAAGGCCCTGCTCGGCGAATCGTGGTGTTTTTCCCAACTGCCTGACAGAAATAGCCACTGCCGTGGATTTATGCATACCTCCAGACAGCCTTCGGGATAGAACGGCGGAGAATCAATGATACGAGGCGATGACTTGACTAGCACACAATGCAACAAGACGATCCCCAATGAGAATAATTCTTGTTTCCCAGGATACGTCGGAATATTCTCGTCTGGCCCGTGTCCGAGGTTGCTCAACATTAGGGCTGACACGTCAAAGCACGAATACTGCGCACTTCGTTCCGGGTTGCTTGCTCAAGGCCTTCTTCAGCCAAAGCGCTCTACTATTTCGGCAGGTCAACATCCCTCAATCAGTCGGTGTGGAAATCCACCCCTCCCTTGCTTTTTCAGCTTCCGATTCTGGGCCAAGACGGCTCGGACCTCCATGACCCAAGGGGCTGAACGCTTGAGCAGCACCTTACGACTTTTCTGGTCGTTGAATCCACAGTGGCTATGGCCTCAAGATCCTATTGAGATCAGATACATTATGTGATTTCCTTGAGACATGCGGACTTTCACTCTGTGTTATGGTGCGGCACCGGGTAGAGTCAACCATATGTGCTATCGGGATGCAGACGAGCCCCTGCTTTCAGGGCTCGTTGGGCGGCCTACGGCCCGGCGAGCAGCACTACTTCAGTACTCGGCATGGCGCTCTACTCAGCAGGTAAGCGACCTCTTTAAGAGCATTGCTGATGTGCCACAACCCGAGTGCTCGCGGTGAGGCTTCTGCAAGCTCAAGGAGTCCACTCATCTAGCAGCGCTCGTACCCAGGTCGAAATCCGACAACGTTGCGGAACTGCATAGCAGAGTGGTTTTCATGTGTCGCAGCCATGTATGATGCATAGTCGTTACAACCACTGCAGACTTTTCTCTGAACAGTTCAGGTGCCTGCACCGTAGTCATGGAATCTCACGTGCCGCCCGCGTGGGCGCACTGGATTATGGCATGGAAGCCCAAGGCAGGCGGTTGGGCAGGCAAACAGTTCAAACATGGTGGACTCGAAAGGGATCCGCATCAGAGAGTAACACGAGGAACGGCAGAGACTTGTGCGTCGCGACAGTACCATGATGGGACAGCGTCTTGAGCAGTCTCACAATCGGTCTGTGGTCCATCGCGTACCTGAGATGGCTATTGGCTGCAGGCGTTGCCATACGCGCCGCAGTCTGGTCTTGTATCTCCCTGTAACCTTTCTGCAAGACTCTGCAGCAAAGGCGGACAGGGGATGGGGAGGGACCGAACCCCAGACAAGTGACCTGGGCACGACTGAGCACCAGGCTGCTGTCTTCTGATTGGTGTCGGGAAGTTCATCTGTGATGTCCAAACAGCTAAGTTGCCCTACCTGCATTTTTTTCTCTCTCTTCATTTCTACGAGCTGCGTGCATTCCCAGTCATCGCATGGCCGCCCCTGGCGATCCTGACTGAGCTTCAGCCGCATCCCTTTGGTCCTCCCGTGCTTCTGCCCAACATGATTCGTCCGAAACTATCCAATACTATTACATCCGCTGGCACACAGCAGCTGTGGGCAGCAGCCGGCACTTTGCTATCAGGTAATTCTGCATCTCTTGCATACTGCGCTCCAGAGAGGGGTAGGTGATATCCTGATGTGTCCTGGAGTCCGACAAGTCCTTCGAACGTGGGGTGAGTGCTCCCTTGTGCTGCTGTTTCAGTTGCCGGTTCTGACAGCATCACGCCTCAGACATCCGGACGGGGTTGAACTCGACAGCATCGACGCACCGCATCGCGATGCACCCGCCAAGCCCTGGCCCATCAATAATCCGGAATCTGGTCAAGAAGCTTCGGGCTGTTCTAAGCCTGTAGTTCGGTCTGCTTTTGCTGATCTACCATCGCGCATGAGCTGAACGGGCCCAGGAAAAGGAAAGACGCTTGTCGGTTAGCTGCATCTTTGTCCAGGGAACGCCGTGCAACCCGCAGGGCAGCCTCCATACGAGCAGGCATTCTCGTCCAGCGGCGGGAGACGGCAGGCTCGTGTGACCTTCATGTATCTGACCTGCACCTGCAGTGGGCGCACCTTGCAGCCCATAGTGCCCCCCCCCAACCCCCAACAGTATGCCGGATTCTGTCATGTCATGATAAGCCCCGGGGGATTATGGTGCCTGGCTATCGCTGTGGAATCCATCTCCAGCCCCAGGTTATCTCAGTGGTTGAACCCCGTGGCTCCCCAGTCCCATGTTCAAGTGACACGGCTGTGGACCTCGATGAATGAACACGGATCACGAAGCGGGAGCGGAGAGTTGTCCCCCTGGCACTGGCGATTGTGGTATATAGCTGTGACATGGGCTGTTTGTCGCGCACGCATGGGATGGAACGATAGATCTTCATATACCTATATACGACCTGTCCCTTCCATATTTGGCACAAGCTCGGCGTAACTCCGTCTTCACCTGCCTCTGCATTCTTCCACTCTCTCTACCCCGGGGCCGATGCTTGGCTATTCACCTGCTGGCTTGCCCCCCACGCTCGCTTGCTGCCCTTTGCTTCTCCTGTTTCTCGGATCTGGGCAGTATCGACAGCGTCGGTCAAGAGGTTTGGCATGCTGTCGGCTCTACATGCATGACCGTCCAGGAATGGAACTCCTTTCTCTTTCCTCTCCCCTATGGTCGTCACACACTGCCCAGCTAGCTGCCTCTGCTCTCTGCGTCTGATTCCCGTGGTGAGACTGGTGCAAGGCTCGAAATGACGGGCGCGATTCAAGAAATGGTTCTGAAGCGACGAGACGATTGCCTCTGCCCCTTCGATGCTCCGGGAGAGGCTCCTCCTAAGACGGACCCCGTGAGCGCGTGTTTCGAGGGCTGCCTGCGAGCGTTCTTGATGAGCAAATATGGCCAAGGAGACATCAGTGAGGAGGTGTGCCAGCACATATTAGACAGCGGAGGAGGAGGGAGTACATTCTATCCTTTGTACCATCTGGATCACAAATGGTGTGGCCTGCAGTGGAATAATCCGACTGCTCTTGACCAGGACCGTAAGTTCCAACCCGAACTGCTCTCATCGAGCACGCAAGAGTTATGGTAGTTGACTGAATGCCAGCCGGCGTGGACAAGATCATAAACCTCTGCCACGGGTCTGTCAGATGTTCATCCCCAATACTGTCCAACCGCACACTGACAGCCTTTGTAGTCTCGGATTCCCCCATTTCACTGATCCAGGGGTGCCTCCCGAATCATATCAGTGCAGCATTTGTTCATCTTCTACTCCCAAGCAGGCCAGTCCTCCCCAAAGTCCTGGGTTCACTTCACTCTCCGCAAGCTCGGCGTCGATGTCTGTGAAGCCGGCGACCACCAGTGAACCGACGTCTGCAATCTCATCAAGCTCGTCCAAAGCTGAAACCACTGGGGCCGCCTTGACCCGCACAGCGACGTCCTACACGGACAGCTTCCTACCGACATCCGAAGCCACGACGCCTGCCGCCACACCAAGCCGCACCATACCTACTGAGGCCATAGTCGCCATCGCCGTGTGCACGACGCTGGCTCTTGTCAGCGCAGTGATCTTGTTGGTTTGTGTCCTTCGCCGAAGGCAAAAGCAGCTGGGAGAGCATGATGGTGATATAAGAAGCCGCATAAGTAGGATTGTGCAGGGCTTCGCTACGCCAGCAGACTCTCCACAGCGTTTGATCTCGCCTTCGCAGTCATACTGTACCGACCGACCTCCTCTTACTCCTCCTCTCCCCCTGCGCGACAGGAAGCTTCTCCCCTCGCTGCTTGGACCAAGTTCCCGCCCTGCTTCCATCGCCTTCGGGCCACCATTCGAGAGGCACCACAGCAATAACAGTCAAAGCAGCTGCTACAGCAGCCACAGGCAGGATGACAAAGATTCCTTCCCATCGTCTCCAATTTGCAGCCCGATGTATAACCGGCTTGAACCGCGGCAGGAAAAGATGCACCAAAACGCACCCTCACTCGTCCCCTCCGCGGCGTCGCTGACGTCGGAGCCCTCTTCGCCCCCATACACGCGGCTCAAGTCACCTCCGCCAGTGAGCTTCACGTTCCCACCGTCCAACCATGACAACACCATTCATCCCGTCCCTCCACACCCGAAAGGACGGGCATCTTCACTGCGGAACGAGATAACCTCGACGACCTCCACCAGCAGCAGCAACTATAACACGCACGAGAGGCACCCCAACAGCACCGGCACAGCAACAATTTCCGTGGTAGACGCGGCGGACTACCCCTCGATATCTACCAGCCCGTCCGCGCCGACACCACCATCGTCACCAATCCGGCCAAGGCGACCGCACGACGGTCCCCTCGAGATCCCGGATCTCGTCAGCCCGCTAAGCATACCAAGGTCTCCATCTCCCGGTCCACCGCCGAGCAAGGCTCTGCCACCTCCGCCCTTGAACCTCCGCCCCAGCCCCGCGAGCATAGGGATCGGGATCGCCACAACCACCGGCGCGAGGGCCGGGAGCGCCTCACCGCAGCGCCGGCCCGAGCATGGTCTCCATGGTCATCACCGACACCAACGTTATAATCAAGACGCCGCGGCTGCCGGCGGGGGCCAGGCCGCAAGCCGGGACAGCTGGGGGAGCTGGGAGGATCTTACATCCACATCCCTAATTGGCAGGGCGATATCGCCGCCAGCGGGCCGGACCGTCTACCCTTATCCTGACAGTTGAGTTCCCTGCGTCGAGGGATCAGCTCGCTCGGGGTTTCGAGGTCTGGTGGCCTCACCATTATGTTTGAAAAGCACACCAGGGAGCCAGGAGTACAAGGAACCAGGGAAAGCGGGCAAAAAGTGTAATTCATCCCGGCGAGAAAAAGGAGTCACCTGCACCATGTATAGCGTATCCGTGGCGTGTCTTTTGGATATCCTTGTCTATTCAATGTCTCTCGCTCTCTGTGTCTCTTATTCTATGAGAGGCTGGTAGAGCTTGGGTACATGTCAATGCTTAATGATGTCTTATTACGTGGCTGGGGATTGAGTAGTACGAGACAATAAGCAGCAAGGGATGATACCAATACCGGATCAAGCATCTTGGATTCATTCAACGTTATTTCCTCCCACCTGAGGCTGCATTTGGCTGAGAAACGAACCAGAACGTTTTCTTGAGGTGGACTTCCCGCTTCCAATAGGCCTGTGGCCAAGTACAGACTTTAGTAGACGAGGCCTGTTGATACTCAACAGGTGCACGATGCACAGTGAGCGCTGTCGCGGCTTGAACGCCTACAAAACGCAACACCCAAGGCAACGCCGCACCAAGATGAATAGTAGTTGGTGGTGAGAGTTTGGCTTTTTTTTTCCCCTTTTCATTTCTGATAGTTAGTATTCTATTTGTTTGTTTTCCTGCTCGATTCATCAATGCCATAAGACAGATGCTTGATACGCTCTGAAAGGGTGCCAAGATGCGACTTGGCCCCTTGGGCTATGAAACGCTGCGGACTCAATGAGTCCCGTGGTAACCACGACTTTTCGGTACAAATTCTACACACTCTCTCGATCCATCCACCTCGCGGATGAAATGGATTTCCCATCCTATTCGTGCCTCAACCGCCAGGCCACTAAACCGAAGCAGGGGGTGCAGGAGGCGGTGGCTCAGAGCCGCCTTGCTGCTCCCCTCCGCCGATCGGCGGTAGGCCCTCGAGGGGGTTTGCTTGTATCGGAACCGTCATGGGACCATTCCTCGGCATTTTTATGCGATCAGTCAACAATTCGCCTTTGATCACCTTCAACACCTCCGCTTTGTCCAGAGTCTCGTAGTCGACAAGGGCCTCCGCCAGCCGATCAAGCTCCTTCCGCTTCGCGACGAGCATCTCTCGCGTGCGGCTATACGACTCGTTCAGCATCTTCTGAACTTCCCTCTCAACTTGTTCCCTGGTCGCCGGACTCAGGTTGTTGTACCTAGATCCGAAATCCATCGGAGCTAGGCCTCCGCCGCCCATTCCAAAGTACGCGACCATCTGGAACGCGAGGTCGGTGGCGTTATTGAGATCCTACGAACAATTTAGTACGGCACAGAACACAGTTTTAAATGGGAGGAGTACTCACACTGCTGACACCTGAAGTCACAAGGTCATTGCCGTAGACAATTTCCTCGGCCACCTTCCCACCCATGGAGCAGTCAATTCTGGCATGGTAGTCTGCTGTGGTCCAAGAGTGCTTGTCCATTTCTGGGAGGAAGGCAGTGTGACCAAGGGAGCCACCACGTGGGAGAATTGTGACTTTGTACAGCGCAATTGGCTGAGCCGCAGTGTACATGGCCGCAAGGGCATGGCCAGCCTCGTGATAAGCCGTCATGAGCTTCTCCTTCTCGCTGATAACCATACTCCTCTTCTCAGCCCCCATGACGACCTTGTCCTTGGCCCATATGAGATCCTTCATGGAGATGAACGTCGACTTGTTCTTGCTGGCATGAATTGCAGCAGAGTTGACAATGTTCTCAAGCTCGGCGCCGGACAATCCTGAAGTGCCCTGAGCCAGCTCTTGCAGGTTGATCTTCTCCGCCAACTTGACCTTCTTGGCGTGGTGTTGCAAGATGGCCAGTCGCCCTCGGACGTCAGGCAAGTCGACTGAGACATGACGGTCGAACCGGCCGGGACGAGTCAAGGCCTTGTCAAGAAGCTTAGGAAAGTTTGTTGCCGCGATGATGATAATCTGGCTGCTCTGATCAAAACCATCCAGCTCAGTCAGAAGCTGGTTGAGAGTTTGCTTCACGTAAGTGCTGTCTCTTGTGTTTCTCTTCCCGCCGATAGCGTCCAGCTCGTCGATGAAGATGATTGCTGGGGACTTGGACCTGGCAGCATTGAAGAGATCACGGACTCTCTTGGCGCCGACGCCAACATAGACCTCGTCAAACTCGCTGCCAGACATGTAGAAGAAGGGGACGCCAGCTTCACCGGCCACGGCCCGCGCCAGGAGGGTTTTTCCGGTACCAGGGGGGCCAACCAGGAGAACACCCTTCGGCAGCTTGCCGCCTAGGGTCGAGAACTTATCGGGGTTCTTGAGGAACTCTACTATTTCCTGAAGTTCCTCCTTGGCCTCGTCGCACCCGTGGACGTCAGCAAACCGGGCCTTCTGGCTCTCGGCCTTGACCTCAGCATCAGCCCTGGCAGTGCCGGTTCGCTTGAAGGAGTTGAAGCTCTCAACTATCATGGTCACAACGACCAGACTAAAGTAGCAAACGAAACCAAAGATCATGAAAAACCTGACCCATTTGAAAATAGTCGAACCAAGAGACTCGTCCACGACGACGTGGATGGGCCCCTGTTTGGCACCAGAACCTTGAGTAGACACCGCGATGTTGCCGCCCTTAGCACTTGCCGCGACAGCCTGGCCGATTGCCTGAAGCTGAGACTGGTTGAGGCCGTTGGCCTGGCCGTCGACAGCACCGACGTCAGCAATCTTATTGCCGTTAATCATGGACAGGGCCTTGGCATAGACGTCCTCGACTGCTTGATTCCTCGCGTATCTGCCAGATTGGTACCGTTCGACGATTATTCCGGGCATGTTTGCCTTAAGAAGAACCTGGTAGAAAGCGTTTTGAGCGGTGGGGCTGGTAGGGTTCCGGTTCGCAGCAGCTTCGAGGTTGGCCAGCATGTTGCGAGAAATGCCTCCGTTGCTGAAATTCCGGCGTTGCGAGAATCCAAAGTACGGCGAAAGACCAATAACACAACCAACAATAACCGATGGATTCAGACGCGATGAGACGGAGCAATGAATGCCAAGACCATGTAGAGGAGACCTTGTTTGCGAAATCGTTGGGCTGCGCTGCGCCGCGCGCACAGTCGATGTCGAGAAGAATCTAGATATAGGGATAGTAGAATTCTGTGCTCCCATTCGAAAAGCACTCGGTTTAAGCAGCGGGTTGGCTGCGGCAGCCAGTGCGAACGGTGGCATGGTGGAGATCATGGATCGAATATCGCAGGAAGTTGGCTGGTGGCTCGGCAGAGAGGACTTGTTGGGTCGGGGACCGTTGCGGAGAAAGCCAGGAAGGCTCATTGGCCGATCCTATAGCGCGGATCATTAGTGATTCGTCTCGAGCCAAAGTCATTGTAGGATTCAGAATACGGTAGTGCCTGGCGAGGAGGACCCGGAGTCAGTGTTGTGGGCAGAGGTCGATGGCGTTTTGCGCGTTGTCACAGACGTGGCCGACCGTGGCACCGCCAGGGCTTTGGCGACTGAAGGCCAGACCTCCGCTGTTGCTGCTGCCATGTTCTGTCGAGTTCAGCATCAGTCAGCACGTAGACATGGCTTCAGGGGTGGTTTGGCCGGCGGGGTGTCGACTCACGGGCAGCAGAGCAGATTGAAAGGCCATCACGCCCTTCGAGAGCGCAGGCTGCGCAGTGAAGATGGGAGTGTTAATCAATACCGGATGCTTGTGGACGAAGCGAGAGAATCCATATGAGTTGGCTGGTGGGTGAATGACTGGACGCCCGATACAAGATATGGTGATGTGTCGGCAGAGAAAATGGCAGATGGCGGTTGCGACGACGGCGACAGCGGCGGCGGCGGGCGGGCGGGCTGATTCATTCGAACAGATGGATGAGGTCAGCTTAAAGTTGCCTACGCTTAGCAGGGGTCCACAGCAACCCGGCCGTCTACGCCCCCGTAGTGGCGACAGGGGCAGGCACGACTACCAACTACCTGGTAGGTATCTATGTTATGCAATACGCCTCCCACAGATCTAGACCTGTGGTGACCCAGATGCACGAGGGCACAATCGAGTCACCGCAAAATACAGAACAATATCGGGCAAACATTCTAGCATGGGCTCATCCCCTGGTTGGGGGGCTGTCCTCGGGCTTCGAAGCACCTGATCTTCTCAACAGAAGCAGCAACAGCCGTAGAACTCGTGAGGCATGTAAAGACATCGGGATTCAGCGGTCGCACAGAGGGTTAAACCCTGGTCGGTGAATCCACCACCTCATGTGTGTCTCAACATCATCTCTTCCCTGAGGTAATCTGTCTCTTGCCGAAAGCCATTCACCAGACTGGATCGTCTCTTGGAATTTTGAGGAGCGTCCGTATTGGAAACGATGTGGTGTCCTTTTGCCGGGCATATACTGAGAGTATTTGTGAACCCCATAGGGCAAGCCTCCTGTGCAGTCCACATAAATGTCATGTTCTCATCTCACACCTGGGTTGCATCTATTCAGCATTATTCAGCATTCAATGATGAGCCGTTGATCTAACCATGTTCCACATTCTATCAGCCCATCAGCCTCACAGGCTGCCGGAGGATATGTCCAATCATCGTGTGCTAATCTTCCAAGGCTGCAGGACTCTGTCCACCACATGGCATCATTATTAATTCTACAGTACTCCCAAGGTTATGTCTATGAACAACCCGCGGCAGAGACATGTTTGCTTCTTTTTGATGATAGTTCTGTGCCTGCGACTGCACTTGTAATTCTTCGAGGCAGCTATTCCCGGCATGACGACACTTGTCCTCGGGCTAAGAGCCTCACTGGTGCCGAGATGAGCTTTTTCTCACTCGGGAAGGTGCACTATGAAGTCTTTCATCTTTTGATTTGGCAATGGCTCTTGCTTCCTTGGTGCATTTTCTGAACAGCTCTACTTCCCCGTTGCTTCCTCGTCAACCTCCTCCGGAAGCATTCTAAGCAGGATGAACCAGACACACCCCTTGCTTCATCGATCTTTAGGTCTTGTGCCCTGTGTTCAGTCGTCGCTCGTCAATAATCGATCAGCCAACCAGAAATCGCTGTTCCCTCCCCCTGCCTCATTCTGTCAACCAGGAGCTCAAAACAGTTAGGTTTGTTTCCTGGAGACCTGGACTCGAGGGGCCCAGGTCGAGCTTGCCCGGGGGCTTGTGCAAACAGCCAGCGAAAGGGCTGGGCTGTGGGCAAAGGTGGTCGAGGTCGCACGTAACGTATGCGCTCCGAGCAAGCGAGCGAGTCTCCTGGGAGCATGCACGGCACAATTCCCACTTGGGCAGTCGCAACATGTACGACCGGACCACTTGAGGGATTTTCAGCCCAAACATCATCAAGACACAGTACCTAGAAGAGCACCCCTGAACGTTGGTCTCAAGGATCTTGGAGACTACCCTTCTAAAGTTCCTCAATGTCAAGAACCACCAAGGCCCATATACATGTTTGGTATGTACTCGATACTTCCTTGTCGAAAGCTCTCTGATCAACATCCTGGCAGGCCATGTGTGTTGAAAACTGTCTCGGCATCGGTCGCCAAGTTCCCACCGGCTTTGGAAAGGGCTGACCTCGATAGCTCGCAGACTGCCGGCTTCCAATTAGGTTGTCCTTATTCCGGGTCGGTAGGGTCGGGCCGCTTGTTATTCACATGCCGGGGTGGCTGTTCATGACCGGGGCGGAACATCTCGTTCACATGCGACGCATTCCAAACCCCCGAGTCCCAGTCCCAGTCGACCGGCCCTTGGCTGAACCCGGGGCCACAATGTCACCGCGGCGCCGGGCCGGTATTGCTGCGGGTGGTGAGACCCTCCCGTCCTGTCTCAGAAACCGGACCTTGGGGGCCGCGTGGACCAGACGCGTCGTGTTGAGTCAGCGACTTCGTGGCCCTTCACAGCTCGGTAATTAAGGGCGATCACTGGTGATCACTGGCGATCTGCCAGCCCCCAAGTCACCAAGTCAGTCAGGGACCCGTCCCGACGAGTCGCCGGATCCGGGGACGCTGTCAACGTTGTCACTCCATTCCACAGCGGAGGACCCTGGATTGGCGCCATGGAAGTGCAAGTCATGAGCCATGGATTGATAAGCGAGTGCGAACCTATATGGAACATTCTTTCCATCCCGCTGCCCCTGGTCTCAGATGGGCACCCCTCTCCAAAAAAAGAAAGACACCGCAACCAGGAGCCGGAAACGGGCAGTCCCAGATCACAACGCACGGCAAAATACACTCTTCCCGCTCATAGCTCGTCGTCCCCTTCCCTGACCCAGCAGCCCGAGAAGCCCACCCGCACGAGCGTCGGCTCGGTCCGGTTCGACCCGAACAGCTCCGACAGGAACGACGCGCAGTGCTCGGTGTGGTACGAGTTGGCGATGACGGCGTCGAACACGCGCCGGCCCTCGAACAATGTCCAAAACTGCTTCCGCCACAGCATCGCGCAGTGGTTGATGTGGTCCCGGATCGAGGTGTAGTAGTGGTCCCTCTCCCCCATCGCGTCGGGTCGCAGGGGCTCGGTCAAGTTCTCGCTGTGTAGTCATTGGGATCAGCAACAGTCTTTCTCTCTTCTGATGTGTGCAGTATGTGCGCTCATGGGTGATAACTTTTGTTGGCCGCGGCAGGATAAGCGGGAAACCTACTCGGCAAAAGCAGTCCAGCTCGCATCGTCTTGATACTCGTCGATCCATTCCTGGTCCAGGCACTGCGCCGGCACCCACGCGTTCAGCAGCGTGTCGTATGTGCAATCCTTGGCCCGCGCCTCCTCCGTCGAGTTACCACAAGAGATGTACTTGGCGCCCGACGTGATGTTATGAAAGCGAGACATGTCTCCTCCGGTGATGACGCTACTACCCTGACTCGGCATCTCGGCGGGTGCTGCATCGTCGCCGCCGGCGGGGCTGGAGGAGGATGAGGTGGAGGCCGTGCCCGTGCCCGGGATGAACATCCAGATAACCAGCACCCAGAGGAGTGATGTCGCGAGGCATATGGCAAAGTCGCGGAGGAGCCTGCGGGTGCCAGAGGCCTTAGCCAGCGCATCACGGTGCGGTGAGAGGTTGCCGTCCCCGGTAGCGGCGCCTTCTTGCCCGGCCGCGTCGTCCGAGAACGCCAGGAAGGGCTGGGTCTCAACTTCTGATTTCATATTCTTGGTGGGATTTTCACATAGCTTATCTTCGTCGTTAGAAACGAGTCTCAATGAGGATACAAGGAGGTCGATACGGCGCCCACCACCTTTTATTCATCATTCGTGTCCCAGGTCTGTGGCGGCTCACACTTGGCAGCCGTTTCACGATGGGCCGCGCTGCCCATCGAAGCCGTTTCGAAACCATCCGAATTTGGTCGTCTCACGTCTCTGGTGTGCGCACAGCCGTGCAGTCGAACGGATGCCGCCGTCACACGCATGATGCACAATGAGCTGATTGAATGGTGAGAGGATGCTGCAAAGGGCCTTTGATGAGCTCAACCATCTGATGATTCTTCCATCCTCGCACCAAGGCCACCGTAGCAACTATTATTCACCTGAGAATCGGGGAGGATTCATGGCATAACGAGCTACTTATGAAATGGCAGTGGTCATATCTTCCTCACAACTGCTTGGTTATAATTGATCTACAGAGGAGAGTGAATGCTCCCACACTCCTGAGCGTAGTTTTCGGGCTTGCACTCAGACATCCAAATGCAAGCAATTATGAGGTCTGCCTCCACGTCTGCCCACTCGTAGAACCGACTCGGGCCCATGTACGAATTGACCTTTTGAGAGCAGCTACGTAAAAGATGGAGAAGATTACAATGGCTACAATCATCACTTGAAGCGTATGAATGCTTAGCAGTTAATAGTATTTCTCTTGGATTTTCTGTTTCCGTGTAACCATGACCCTGATTTGTTGTCCAACCTTGACGCGACCCAGTTCGATTTTGACCCCGTCTGCCATGGCTATTTTTCAGGCCAGACACCGTATGATTCTCACACACTCATTAGAAAATACTCCCGAAGACCCATACTGCAGGTATCAAGCAAACCCCAAGCAAATATAGTACAATCAAACAATGACAGACACAGAGAGAGACGGACGGATAGAGAGAGACACGGTAGAGAAACAGAGAAAGAAAAAAAATAGTACATCAGTAACAATAGACTGGGCTAGTCAGTTCAGAGACTGCCAACCTGATTATGACGGCACGTGAACACCACAAGTGCGCTTTTCCTCTCCACTCGTGAACGCCTCTTTGATGAGTTCTTTTTGTTCTTCCAAACAAGACAGCCGACCCCCCTCCTGCTGCGCCCCACCCATCCGTGGATCTCTGTCCCGAGATCTGTGCAGTTGTTGACGCCATTGACCGATGACAAGCGTCTGCTGAAATACAGAAATAGCGCAACCGCCTCGAGTTTCGCCTAGGTGAAAGTGCATGACAAAAATGCAGTGTTACAAGAAAATAAAGTGTCGTAAGTCGTCAGCGGGGTTGACTGTGATTAGGACCAGGCTGGACGCGCCGTGAGGTATTAGTGAAGGTGTGTCAGCGCACGAGAACCACACTACAGGTGCATGTGCTGGTCAACGTGCGCTTCGCGAGAGCCCGGGTTTTTGTAGAGTGCCACTTTTCTTTATCCTCCGTTTTCCTCGACCGGTGGCGAGAGATTAACAGAGATGTGCCGGTGATTAAAAGCCTGTCGGGAAGAATATTGCTCAGAAGGCTGCTTCTAACTCATTTGTGCGATCCTGTCCGAAGGCATGCCCATGCCCAACCCAGAGGGATCCTCGAATTTGACTTCAGAAATTGCCCATCCATAATTCGCTGGCACATGTCCAGCGCTAACGGGATCCTGGTAGGCAGGGAGTCCGGCGGCGTACATGGCCTGTGAGTTGTCTGGCGCCGAAGTAGCAAGCTGCTGGTGGTACACACCCTGAGCTCCCGGGGATTGCGGATGTTGCTGTTGGGAGTGTTGGCTGTGCATGGGAATTGTCATCATCGGCTGGTTCGGCATCATGGCTTGTGTCGTTGCCGGGTGCTGGAATTGTCCCATGGCGGCATGCTGGTGCTCGGCACCCTGGAGGGCATGCGTCGCAGCTTGGGTCGAGTGAAGGGCGTAGTTGTTGAAGCCGTTGTCGCCAACGGGACTCCGCACAGATGCCGAAGAGAATGTGCTCGGACTGCTGTTCAGCGAGGCTGTCAAGCCAGGTTCTGTGTAAGGGTTACTGTGTTGTCGCGGTACGCTTTGGAACTGGCTGGCGTTCATGGTTGCAACAGCTGGGTTGTGGGCTTCGACGAAGTACTGTTGAGGCATGGGGGCGTTTGACATGCGGCGCATCATAGCATGCTCCGAGTGCATGTTGTTGGGATACTCGGGGCCGTTGGAAGAGAGGCTGTGACGGTGTTCGAATGGGGCTTGCATGTATTGGCCTGGCATGGGTCGCTGCATTCCCATTCCATTGTGCATCATCATCTGCCCGTGCGGTTGTTGACCCCAGATGTTGGCGTGATGTGCTCTCGGCGTCGATGGCGAGTCATCTCCTCCGGATTCGCTAGTAGCGTCGTCGACAAGAGCACCTGGCTGGTGGGATCGGCGTTGGTGCTTGACCATGGTTGTCTTCCTGCAAAATCTACTATACGTCAGGGCACGTCACCTGTGTTGGTGGTAAAGGATGGACTCACGTCTTCACACAACCATGATGACCGCACATGTACGGCCTCTTCCCCGAGTGGATCCGACGGTGCCGGGCCAAACTAGACGACTGGTATACAACATCAGCGGATATTCGTGTCACTGTGATAGACAACTTGTACGTACGTCCGAAAACCGCTTTCCACACCCACTGTACTGGCACGCGTGTGGCTTTTCTCCTGTGTGCGTGCGTATGTGAACGGTCAGAGCACTCCGCTGAATGAAGGCCTTCCCACAACCGTGTTGGGTGCAGGCGTAAGGTCTCTCGTTTGTGTGTATCCTGAAATGTCTCTGAAGGTCCGATTTTCTGTTGAAGCTCTGCGGTTGTAATCAGTGAGCTATTCTGATCGATCCAGTCGTCCCCTGGTAACATACCTTGCCACAATTATCCCAAGTGCATTGGAAGGGGCGAGGTGCTTGTTCAGTATCCATGACCTCGATGAGTTCCATAGCAAAAAATGATTAAAATGACAATATCGTTCTGTGGGTATATGAAATTGGGTGGTATCTGTACCAACATTGTGTTAGCGCTCAGTAGACTGAAGTAGGGCAGAGCGATTCAAGTCCAGGCCAAAACAGTGGTTGGTCACGAGTCCACATAAAAGAACACGTCTTATATGCTTGCCTCAGGAGTGTATGCCGGAACACGAACTCGTTCAACAATTCCTGGGCAAAGCTGGGAAAGCGGGTAGACGCGAACGTGGACGTGATATGCGTGTGAACTTTGGTGTCCGCGCATTTGGTTTTCAGGGAAGAGGGAGGGGAGGTCTACTTGCCTGCTCGAAGTTTGCGAGGCACAACGTTGAGTGGGATGGGCCAGGCGAGAGAAAAGCACGGGAGAGGGGTGAAAGTCCTCGGGCTAGATGAGCGTGGTGGCGATCGTGAAAGTGAAAAGTGTTGACGTCGTCCCGATGAGGGTCGGTCGGCGATGAGTTGCGGAAAGAAATCCGGGCCTAGAGTGGGACGAGGGACGATCGCAGGTTACCGGCCCTTGCACCAGATCATAAAACGAATCCGGCCCTTGCGTGGATGTGAGTGGTGGCCGCCGTAACGGTCGTGAAGGTGGTGCTGCAGGTTGCTTTTTCCTTTTTCTCTTCGCAACAGTCTCAGGGTTGGCGTTGCTTCTTCTTGGTATCTCAACCAATACCAGTGAGACAAGCGTGGACGGATAGGCGGAACTGAGATGCGGCTTGCCGTATTCGAGGGTGACGTGTGTGCCTCGATTGAGAAGGGCCTTGCTGCTCACAATATCCAAGCGGCGCGGAGGTTCCCAGCTGTGATGAGAGTTCCTCGAGACAAAGAGACAAACCAGGCAGGGCAGTGCTTCTGTTGTTTATATGTGAGCACAGTGTCTCATGAGGGATGGGGAAGGAAGGGCGGGATGTGGGCACTGGTGTGTGAAGATCATGAGAGGGGACTGGAGAAATGTGATGGGAGTCGGAGGGGAGGTCGTTGATATTCATACCTTTGGACGAGGCGAGGGTGGGTTGAGGTCGAGGCGAGGGGGATGAGGTAGTGACAGGGTCTCAAGGGTGAGGACACAGGTAGAGGTGGAGGAGAAGCAAGAATAATATATACCAGTTGAAGTCGTGCAACGTCTGTTCCTCTGCTGCCCCTGACTAAAGACGTTGGCGGTCGTTTCGTTTCTTTTAAGTCCCCCCCTGGGTGGTAAGGTGGATTGCAGTAGGCGTGTGTGGGTGAGGTGGAGAGTGCGCTCGAGCGTTCAAATGCTGGTGACAAGCACCAGGTCCACACTTGCAGGGCGGGAGTGAACGTCGTGTTCCAGGGACGGCTCCACGATAACTAGGGACGATGTGGCGCTCACTCGGTTCCAGGTGATGGGTTGAAGAAGGCGGTTGCGTGCACGAACTCTTTCGCACAGACTGAGAGGTCCTGACTCCCGATATTACTCTCTCACGTCTGGCCCGGCAAGGAGCCTTCGGCAATGGGGATACGGGTCCTCGGGACGGGGATTAGCCAGCCTTTTGGGGGCTGTGATTGCTGCAGCAAGAGCGCCGAGCAGAAAATGTGCGACGACAAGGTACGACAGCAGAGTCGTCGAGAGAGGTGGGGCTTGCTTGACTTCGAGGACGCAGAGCCGTGTACGTACGGGGGGCCCGGTAAGAAATATGAGAAGACGAAGGTGAGCGAGGATGGGCGAGAGTCCAGGCCGGGGCGTGCTGTATAAGATGCTCGGTCGGAAAGGCAGCAGGGAGAGCAGCCTAGTGGCAGACGAGATATGATCTTCGTGGGAGTGGTATAATATCTAGCCCGCGAGGTCGGTCGAGGGCGATGGTCTAGCTATGTACTGCGTAGCAAGGTAGATTTTACTTAACGGACGCCGCTTTGCGAGTCGAGCGAGCCGGCAAGCCAGGGCCAGAAGGCAAGGCAAGGAAAGGGCATGTTGGAGCACGCACTTCCCCTGCGAGCGAGGAACAGGGTCTGGTCTACCTGGGTATGTACATTACATTACAGCAGTGGGCAGCATGGGGAGCGGGAAGTGGCCAGAAGCAGGAGCATGAGCATGAGCATGAGCATGAGCATGAGCAGGAGCGGCAGCGGGCGGCAGCGGCAGCCTCAAGCATTCAATTGAACCTGGACTGAATTGAACTGAACTGAACTAAATTGAGTAGAGCAAGAACAACCATGAGCGAGAGTAACTTGGTGCGTATGTTGCAGCAGTGACAGTACGGTACACTGCGGCAGCGGCAGAGAGTAGTCTAGGCGCAGGTCAAGGCTGGGGTGAGTGAGTGAGTGACGAGAGTTGTGTGCGTGCCGTGCGGTACGGTACGGGAGGAAAGGTACCTGCGAGCCCCCAGCACAGTACGTACCACTGCCGTAGTGGCCGACCTCAGGTATTGCAATACACCCTTGCAACAAAGCTAACAGGAAACCTTGTGATTCAAACAAAATATTCGAGGGGAACAGGGAAGGAGCCACCCGGGACTGCAGCCGGTACCTTGCCGTAGCATGTACGCGTCGAGGTACCTGGGTACTAGTGTACAGCGAGAGCGGGCCCGAACGACTCATGAGCTTACTGCATGGGGGATATCACAGCCGCATGCCGTCGAGTACTACTTCCACTCCGGGTCTAGCCCCACCGCCAATCTGCCTTCGCTCAAGCTTCGCCTAGCTCTTTCCGGGTCGGGCTCTCGGAACGACCCCTTCACATGCTTGTACCATGCAACCCTCGCCTCCTGCTGGAGTCTCGCTGCGCTGCGCTGCGCTGCCTCTGCTCTGCTTGCGCTGCGTGTTGTCGCGCTGGCCGCATCCGAATCCTGCTATTTACTAGCCTGTCCACTATGGACCACTATATCTTGCACTACGGGCATTTTTGGTTCGCGCCAGGAGAGACAGTAACTGCGGGCGGTTTGCGGTCCACGGTTGTGGTTGCGGCAGATGGGCTGGCATCACCACAACAAGACCCATGGCCCTGTCTCGAGATCGAATCGAGATAGCAGCAAGACCACCGCATCCGCATCCGCATGCGCACATAACACTGCTAGTGCGGAATCGTGAACGTCCTGTACGACGGCCTGGTTGCCTGTGGCCTGTGGCCTGTGGGACTAATCGCATGCCATGTCTGGTACGCACAGTAGCACCCGGGGAAAGCCTTTGGGACAATCCTGCTTGCCTCATCGAGGCAAGCTCAGCCACATCCGGGGACGAGACGAGACTGAGAACGACTGCCACTCTCCGGCCTGCAGTCAGTCCCGGTCCAGTCTGCAGCGCAGCAAGACTTGGGCCGGCCAGTGGACATGTGGGACTCGACCTTACCGGGAGGGTACCTGGGCCGCAGGTATCAGGTATCGAGCTGGGCCGTCGAGATGGCGAGAACTGACAGATCAAGGAGCTTGCAGGGGGCCCACCCCCCGTCTTGGGATCTTCCTTGCTCTGCAGATGGCGAGTGATTGCCCACCCATGCCCCTGGACGGTTCATCTCCACGAGTGGCTCCGGACCGCCAATGGCTCTTGTCTGCTTCGAAACTCTAACGAAACCTCCCAGTATCACCGGAGAGGCGTCGCTCTGCTCGACACACTGTGGCAATCAAATCAACCTTTTTGCTGCAATATATACGTCTCGCAATCATGTCTGGGGTGAGTTCGCTCGTCATACGTGAGTGCCACTTACTCGCCGGCGTGCTGTCAACGGGCGCCGCGCCCATCGATGACGGCATCTATTAAGCCTTAAACCTTGAGCAGCCTCTGCAGTCTATGCTGCTGGCGGTCATGTGCGCATGGCCTGCGGTTGCAAGCTTTTCTCTTCCCATGGTCATGTCGGATGCCTGCACCCATCCCATCACGCATTTCTGCTCCTGTTTGTGCCCCATCCGGCCTCGAGGGGACGCGAAGGCGGGGAACGAGCCGTTGGAACAAAATGTCAAGACCGCATGTATGACGGTGGAAATTGGTGGAGGCGCCCCATATGTGATAACACTTGACGCCTGATTCATCCCATCGGACATAGGACAGCCCGTCGCTCGCATCAGCGGTCGGTTTCCAGTCAGCCAGTCAGTCGCAATAATAGCAGGCCGGCAGCACGTCGTCATGGCCTATAGCGGACCCTGGTATGGCCCAGGATGGAAGCTCAAGCAAGCTGCACACGACAGAGTAAGAGGTCGCCCGTGAGAGCGGGGCACCTTCCCTCAGGAACTCGCTCTGCCACCCCTCCACACCAGGGCTAAAACCGGCGAGCAGCACGGGGTGGATGTGACACAGGTGACGATGCGACCGAATCCACAGAGGGGTTCTTGACCTGGTGTGTGATAAGTTTGGGAGCAAGTGCAGTGCAGCGCAGTGCATCGCAGCGACTTTGCTGTGCTAGTACTCTAGCGAGTGTAGTGCACTAGCCACAAAGGCACGGAGAGGAACACACACACAAATGTAGAATAATGTCGCAGGTGTCACATGGCGGGTTGGGATGGGGGTGGTGCTGCAGCCGATACAACCAGATTGTACAATGCACCCGGAGCCCGCTCGCTGCGGGTCCAGAAACCCGTAATCCGGCAAGGAGCATACGAGAGCGATAGTCGTCGACCCCTCCCCGGGCCGGCAAGGGTGGCTCACTGTGACGGAGAGAGTGACTGAGTGAGTGAATGACTTGACTTACGAAATGGCACCAGAGTGCGGCTTTCCTGCTCTCGACAAATTTGACACCACCACCACGACCGAAGTGGAGCCCCCCCCCCCCCAACCCAACGCAACCAGACCCCCACCAGGGACCCCAGAGGTGCCGTACCTAGTGCCAAGCTGCTGAGTCGTTTGAGCTGGACTGTCCTGCCTGGGGCGGGCTGCTCGAGGCAGGCCAACTCGTCGCTACAGTGCTACATCGTAGTGCAGAAAGAGAGCCCGAGTGGCGCCAGAAATGCTCCGACGCAGGTTCGTCCCTCAAGTACCTGCAGGTGCCAGGTGCGTCCAAAGTCTATTCGAGGCAAGCTTGCCCACAAGGTTCAGGCCGATGCGGAACCGGAACCTTAGTGTACCACCTTCAGTTGTACAGGCAAAGGGCCTGACGGACGGCACGCAGCTGATCCTGCGAATCCCCGATTTGCTGCTTAACTTTAAGCTACCCGCGATTCAGACTCCAGGCCCGGCCCAGGCCAGGCAGGCCCGGCTTTGGCATCGTCGGGCTGCTAAGCCAGGCGTCGTCTAAACTTCATCGATTGCTTTGGTACTGTCGCCATCGTCGCCCGCTTCAAGGTGTCCGCGTCTGGCTTCTAACCTCTAGTTCAGCCGAACATTGCCGAGCCGTGAAGCATGATGGCATGCTGGCGTGGAGGTGGATAGCTGAATAGACTGAATGGGAGCTTGTGATCGGATGTTTTTCTCGTCAGCCCTCCTTCTTGGATCATTTCTTTTCGAATGATGGCGTTGCCCGCAGCCGTTGTGACTGTGATAGTGGCCCGTTTCTTCATGCTCCTTAGCACTCGTCCAAGAAGCTAGCCACATGACTCTCCTCCCCTCTCTCCTGGGCAGAGTCATCCCTACCAGGAGCTAGCTCGAAAGCTCGTGGGGTGTTTGGTTTGCCTTGCAGTGAGATATTCCGAACGGTTCACGGTTCAGGCTGCATTGATATCATGCACGCACGAGGTTCGCCAGTTTGGTCCCGGAGTATCGCTATCGTCAAGCACCAGGAGGGTGACAGATACCAGGCTAGGGCGTCGCAGGAGACCCCGGATCCCGGATCCCAGCCTCACTGCTCGCAGCTGGGCCCGCTGTGCTCCAGACTCGCATGTGGACGCTGGGGTGGGAGGGTGGCACTGCTAGCCCTAGCGTGGGCAGCCTGGCTGCCCTGTCCCTTTGTGTGCGCTAGCATGCGGTCTCGACGCTACCGCGACAGGATATCAAATCACGGCGTGACCCCTCATGCCCGGAAACAAGCCCGTCGATACCCCAACACAAGCCATCGCTGCCTTGCGACGGTTGTCGGCAAAGTCATCGCCTCGCACGACATGCTGGTCGTACGTGGTATGCGTCAGGCGTCTTCCAACTCAATTAGATGAGGGGGGGTGGCCGCCGTCATATCTTGGTTTAGAGGACTATCTCGACTGCCGGCCACGAGGTTGCCAAGGTAGCCACTTGAGACGACAACCCCGCGAACGAGAACTCAAGCCTATGCAGGCTGCTATACCCTCCATCAACCAGAGCATGCTGAGCATGTCGACGGCTGGCGTTACATCATTAGCACCAGAAACCTGGTCCAGCACACGCCAGCCACCGCCCCGTGCAGGGAGGGCATGATGTCGTAGTACCGTAGTGCAGCGGTATCTGGGCCCCAGAATTCCGCATTGCATCTGAAACGAAACGAAGAGGGGAGCATCGGGGTAGGGGAAGACCAACGTTCCCGCGGCTGCGTTCCGAAAGCATAAGCTGACTCGGAAAGCCAATCGAGGATATCAATCAGGGTCTTCGAGCCGAATGGTGGCCTCCGAAAGCCTATCTCACCTTGTGCAGTCGCTTCTGAAGTTGGCATGCGTCATTAGAGCCAATTGAGGACCAAGTCTGTCGGGAGCAAGCCCAGCCGACGGCGATACTCTATCGAGAGTCATTTGCCGCCTCGCCGTCAAACGCTGGCAGTCAGAGGCTATCACGGCCAACTTCTTGTTAATTAGCCTTCAGTATGATTCTGAATAGAGTCAGTTGTCTCGATGCAACTAAGGGCTTGGTGCCTGGTTGCCCGGCAGGCACAGCTGCTCGCCCACCGCCGTGGGTGACAGCTGGACGTCGCTAAAATGTCAAGCTCAGCCGCGCGTCCGAGGCTCCAATTGCCTGTGTACTCGGTACCCACCAGTTCGTCAGGCCGAGCACCTCGCCACACCTCCTCGTCCACACCGAACTTAATTCGTATTGCGCGTGTCAGTACCACAGACATCAAGCTTAACTGACGTGATGCGCACGTCCGTGGGGTTTTGGCTTCAGTCCTAGGATCCGGAGACGTGTGAATGAGTGGCTTCTTCCGCGCGGCTCTTGCCATTTATCGACATTCTGAGGCGCTCCACTCACCAATATTTCCCCGCCCGCCGACTCGTCTCGATCCCAAAGTAGAAAATCTCCGGCCATACGATTGTCCTTGAACAGCAGGTGCTGCTTTTGTCTCGTGGAGTTTTGACAGGCTGACAGGCTGACAGCTGTCAATATTTGCCGGCCTTGACGTGCCTTGACGTGCCTCGTCTTCTCGCTTCAATACATAGTGTGCTGTACTGATTGTAATGTCATAGCCCCACTCGCCGACGTCAGGCTGGCATTCCGCGCGCGGTGGACGCTGAGGCTGCCTGCCCCGTGACCACGCTCAAAACGCAATCGAGAAATCTCGAAGGCTATTATTGATGGGCCGCCAGGGATAGCCGTGATAGACCGCGTAATTTTATGTTTCGCAACGCGGAGATCAACATGAGCCGACGTCTGTATGGTAGCGCCGTTAATGTCGGAGCTGCCATTAAGACAAATCTTGATATCATAAGACGCCTGCTATAGCCTCCGTTAGAAAGCAACTCTTGACGGTTCAGGTACGTTGGCCCGCAACGTTGGCCCTGCCAGCCAATGTCGTTTGCCGGTCGGGTCGACCCTCTCTCTTTTGTGTGACATTGGGAGGAAATACTCGGCGCACCTAATCCCACTTGCTGACTCTTGCCTGCGACGAAGATTCGGGGGAGGGTGACTTCTGGATCCCAATACTCCGCACAGTTGCAAGTACGGTGCCTCCTGCATCCTGCGGGACCTGGCACATGTGCCTTGCATTTTGTCCGACGCGACGCCTTACCCTGAACGGCTAGGCCATCTGCAGCCGGCACTCGAGACAGCCCATCTCCGAGTTCCCACACCTTACTTACGCAGTTGCTGCGCAGTTTTGATTGTCCGCGGAGTTTTACTGCCAGAAGTCGACGAATCCTTACCACAAAGCCACGAGGAGTCGTCATCGCCTCCCAGGGGCCAGCGGACTGTTCTCCTGACACTGACTTATCGCTCTCGCACGAGTTGTTGATCGTTACTTCCATAGTAGTAGCAACGGAGGTTTGGGGATGCGACTGGTGCAGGATTGTCCTTGAAAATTGTGGTGTCAGGGGGACGTGATCCGCGATCCCAAGCCCGGTTTCTGTCAAAATGGTCTAATCCCTGCGTATATCCATCCGGGACGTTGGCGTCCTCGTCCCGAAGCTTGACTAACGTTCTCAATGGCTGAGCTGAAGAAAGCTTCAGGGAATGTCCTTACTGACAGCTGCCAAGAACAAGCGAGGAGGGAAGGTTGTTGCTGCCATCAACAATGAGTGTGGTGGCCCACTGGGGCACCAACCAGACCCCCAATCCCCCTGAAAGCCACCGCTCAATCGTAAAGGATCCTTCGCCTTGACCTGAGGCATAAGCAGTAATTTTCGTCTGTCGATAGCCTGTTGCAAGTCTTCGAATAGACTGGTCCAAACTATGCCGATCGCGATATGTCGACGGCACTGTCACCCTCAGGTAGACATATCGCACCGCCAAGCCATCTACAGCGACCAGACCCGTCCAGCGTCGACACGGAATTCATCAAGTCACTGGCTAGGTGGCTCTTGATGGATCTGGACCGGATGGGCTGAAACTCACGCAGTGCTATGTAGAGGGCCGTCTTACGAGTTCCCCTTTCCCATTTGTGGCGATCGCAAATGACATTAATTTCATTCTTGAGAGAGATCGTGGGGACGATTGCCTCTTTTCGGCCGACGTCCTCGTGTACATCCAACTGTTCCCAGTCATCCGGCTAGGGTCAACTATGGCCCACGGCCGAAACCATGGGAGCACCGCGAAAAGTGGATGGCTGGCAGGGAGTCGAGTTTCTGAGAAGTGGGTACTGGCATCATGCTGAATTGGCTGCGACAGGGGGCCTGGGGCTTGCTGGATTTCGATAAACTCTGCCCGTTTGGTAGTGAGGAGAGGCGAGAAAACGGGAAACAAGGGTTACTACGACTCGGGTCTGTGTGCATTCGGAAGTCGCAGGGTAGTCAGGTTGTTTATCGCTGTGCGACTTGATGGCAACTGCGTGCTGCCGATTAATTTCGCTCAGATCTAATGGGCGCTGCCAGGCAATGAGGGTTCAGTTCAGTTCGACAGCGATCGCCCCATTCTAGTCAAGCAATGGGCGCATGGCGAAAGCCTGCCGATGATACACAAAGCTGGCCAACGTGGGGTACCACATCGAGGCCGTCGGTCGTCTGCGAAATGCGTCCCCTTCATCGTTGATGGCAAGCTCTCGCGATAGCGCTGCTGTGGTAGCAATGTGACGTGTTGGCAAGTTTCCGCATCGTCTCGAGGCGATACAACTTGTGACTATGTGGGCTGCACCATCCCAGGCCATTGTCACCACAATCACGAGATCCGGTCGCAGCAGTGGCGTCCACTGTGGGTAATAATTTTGCTGATGGCTCTGCAAACCTGCTGGATGCTGTGATATGCAGCCCGTAGGCTGAAGAAGCTCCGGGTTCAGAGGAGTCCACTTGTCTCGTTTAGATGTCAGAGTCAGTGCACACATGGGGCGGTTTGTGATGAGTAGTCTAACAGTAATAGTGACCTGAGATCAGCGGCGGTGAGCTGGTAGTGCTTGCCTGGAGGGAGGGGGTTTCTTTCCAGGGACGCAGCAGATTTGCAATATCCGCGGCTTGCTCGGCTGAGGCAGCCTTCGCTCGATACAGCGGTGCTCGTTTTAGGGCGTTCAGCCGGAGCAGATGTGGCGCTTGTCAAGTCGAATCCGGGACTAGAGAGTGTGTCAGCAATCAATGTGATGCAGCCAGGGCATGCTCCAAATGTGTGGTAGCGAGGTTCGGAGTTCAGAAGCCAGGCAAGGGTCTCGACGCCATCCAACACGACTCTGCGCAGTGCAGGCTTGCGCCCACAACCCAGTCCACGTGTATGTCGAGACGCAGACCGGCACTACCCTTAGCATGGCACTCAGGTCCAGCCCCCCGCGTCCTTACCAAGTACGGCAAGGCGATTATTGAATGGGGCGGAACGCGAAGGATAGTGACGATGGATGCCTAGAGGCAGCGAGGATGAGGGGATTCGATGGTTGTTGTCCTCGTCGCCGTCGACAGTGCAGAGCGGGGGGTTGTGGCTTGACACAGACTGTGCCCGATGCTTGGAATGTGAGAAATGACAGAGCCTAACAGCAAATGCCCACAGGCACTTGATCTCCGCGATCTGCCTGCTGCCCAGTTATTAGAGTTTGTAGGAGGAACGGCCGATCCCGAGAAAAAGCAAGTTTGATGCCAGGTGCCTTCTGAGTTTGGGCAGCTGCCACTTGCCCAGCTCCAGCCCAGGAGGACAGGAGCCAGGAGCCAGGAGCCAGTACCACACAGGGCCCCCAGCTGACAGTCGCAGCCGCGCCCCACACCCCGTTCGGGCTTTTGAACTCTGTCTCTTGAAAGACTCTGCCTGGTGCATCTTGCGACTGCAACTCGTGTCTGGGCCTTGAGCCTGAGGCTTCCCACGATCCATAATGCGGCCCTGATGCATGAGTGAAGTTACGCTTGGGCTGAGTGAGTCTGTCACAGCAATCACCACCCAACTAACCCATCGTCGATAACACCAAGCTCGTAGCCACCTGCCGTCACGTCGCCTTGCCTCGAGCCTGAAGCAAGAATATGGAGCGACCGAGATGCATTCTTATTATACGCAATACGCAAAACGCAAACACAGTCCCACACACTACACCCACACACACACCACGTGCAACCAACGCACATCACACCACACAACACACGCACAACGCCGTAGTGTAGTATACTACCATGCACCACACATCACACACAATGTGGTCTGGTCTATGCCAATTCCAGACGCCAACGCCCAAGCCAGCAACAGCCATCCAATCGGCGCCCGCCGGCAAGCCTGACCCACTCACCCCACTCGCTAGAGCAGCCGGTCCTGGGGCACTCTGGGAGGTCAGCGAACAGCCCTGGGTCTAGCTGACGATCATACGGGCCTCCTACTAATTTATAATACTGCTAACAGGCGAGACGTTCAACCGAGCATGCCGCCCCTCAGCAGTGCACTGCACAGAGCAAGGCCCCCCTTGGCCGCGTTTCGTTTCATCTCCTCCAACGCACCCGGCCGGCCGAAAGCACAGCACTATCGAACATGACGATTCCAGACGAGTTCGTCACATCTCCAGCCCAGAGAGCGTGCACGGATGCGTCGCCTCTCCTGCCCAGCTTCGCTCGTGTCGATGTATGTGGGTGTACGGTACCTGCGGCTGATGCATACACTACTGTACGCCTCGTCCACACAGACAAGCACCAACGCGAACGCTTCTTCCAGTGGCGGCAGGCACATTGAGGCTAGTCAGGCACATTGCATTGCATTGCATCCAACGTCTCGCGGCTGCGGCGGCCCTCCAGCGCTCTGCCCGGTGCCCACTACTACTGGATGCAACCACGAGGTGCTGCGGATGCAACATCGCTGAAGCACGTGCGCCGACCATAACATAACACGGCGACGCCACGAGTCGAAACAAGTCACTCGCCGTAAAAGTCGGAACGCAATGGCGGGGAAGATGCTTCTAGTTCGGCACCTTACTGCATCTCGAGGCTGCCAGTCACCTCCCCTTCCTCCCCTGGTAGCACTACAACGACATGGCCCACGAGTCACGATCGCCCCTTTGTCAGTCTAAGCTGTCTCGCGCAAATTGTCAAGCATCCGATTGACGACGTCCGAGACAGCGCAGTGCGACGATCACTGCAGGGCTGGAGTGCCACTACACGTGGGACCTATATCAGTTCGGCCGGAACAGCGCGGAGGTGTTGAGCAATAGTCTGACGGCACTGGCTCGCTGCCCTAGATGTGGCTTACAGCCAATCACATACTGCAGCATCTCCACCCAAGTGAAACGGGGTCGAAACGGGGTCGATGGCTGTTGGCCTCTGTTGTGCCTGGCTTTCTGCTACCTAAATGGTTTGCAGTGGCTGGTTATCCCACTCCAGACCTCCATTTTCCACCAAATCGAGTTTGTCCTGGCCCCAGCCAAACGTCTCTCTCTGCGCGGGTCGAAATCGTAATCAATATGGGGCTGCTTGGCCTGTGTTTCCAAATACCTCACCAAGTCTGTCTATACACAAATCTGGCCACGCAAGACTGGGGAGCCGGACGTGACCCGGCTATGTTTCCGTCACGCGGTCGACCAGACCCCTATTCTAGGGGCGCTGCACACACAGACCATGCGTTCGCAAGCCAACCCGTGGCTTGCCCTTGCAGTAGTGAGGTTGCACACTGATAACTTGGTAGGCTAAAATTGCAAAACACGACAAACAGAAGCCTAGATGCTTACAGAGTGCGACATGCTGATCATCATCCTTAGTTGGCACATTCTGCCATGTGCGAACGACACTTGTCGCCACCTATCTCTGGTCCGATGCAACTCTGCTGCGTGCGGGTGACGGCTCCCGCTTGTCCGTCGAATCGCATTTTCAAACCACACGGAGCATTTCTCTAGCGCCCGTAACAAACCGTCAATCGCTGAAGCATTCTTTCGCTGGTCGAGGTGCGTCTAGGCACACTCTTGGAGTCCCACGTTGCCATCTGCACGTTTGTCGAGATAGCACCGGCGCAGATCATGGTTCAGGCTAGTAAATTTATTGTCCGGCATCAAGTTTCGCGGTACACGACCACGCGGTGTTACCTCTTGAAACAATTCCCATTGCAATCGACCGATAATGAGATCACTTGAATACACAACGCTACCGGAACACGGGTCCAGACACATCTCACCGGGACCTGTGCAGCTGTGAAGACGTCGACTACTGTGGCGGTTGGCCAGTCACATCTTCAGCTTCAGACTTAGATATATCCCTGATCGATACCGTCAGGCCTCGCCCAGGGTCCCACGTGAAAACCCTTGCCTTCGGCCGCATATACCATCTTGGGTGAAAACCGCGGACTTCCGCCGGCTGGCAAAAGTCATCAACTTGGCTGTCAGCCTCACAGCTGTTGCAGTTCTTCAAGGAAATCCAAGGAAACACGAACGAAAATTAATTTGCGAGTGATATGGGTTCGCACAATGCTGTCGTTTTACGGGCTGCATTGCGAAGCGAGCACACACTAAAGTCCCGTCGCTTGGTGCTTCTTACAGTACAATTGGGATGCCCCATGGCTCAACACCTTTGCTAAAGATGCGCATCAGCCACAGTGCTGGGTCTATTCAACCAAGGATGAGCAAGCTGGCAAACTGTTCAATCCAACGCCATAGCGGTATCCCTTGGCATAGCGCAATATGCAATGCCAGGTGGTCGGGCATAGTGCCCGACATTTTACAGCTGTCGGCAATGGGCCGAGTACGGATGGTTGGAACACCAGTATCTGATTGAGGCTCACAGATGCAGATTTCCGCGAATTCTGCAGGTCGACAGCGAAATGCATCACTTCTGCGATTTGTGTCGCGATAGCGCAGCCTTGATTGATTGTGCGAGATCTGTGTAATCCATCAGGGTGTTGGCGGTCCCACATGGCGCTTGGGCTGACAGGTTCCACAGCAGACGGGTATGCGCTGTAAGAATGCGCCAAATGCCCCATGTGGACCGCTTACTGAGGCTGAGATGTGGTGGTACCTTTGGTCAGCGCCTCTGGTATCCCTTGACAACAACCTCACAATGCCGGCTACTTCTTGCGCGTGTCACGGAATCTGACACCCGGACAGGTCGGAATGGTCCAGACATTGTTCCTGCATTTGCGAGTCCCGGCTCGCAGTGAAGCCTGCGGAGGATTCCAGCGGGTATCATCGCCATCAAGGTAGACGGAATAAACCATGGAGACATGAGAATCGACTGTCAAATTGATCTTAATAAGGGATGACTGTAGATGTCCCAGTTGAAGAGCGGGCCCATTCTCGATCCTGGAGTGGGGACAGTGACAAGGACATCCTGGCTGGACCCAGATGTCACCTTCATTTCAGCAGAAGAAAAAAAATCGCCTTCTCGGTATGCTTCCCGCTGTTGTTGCGATTTGGCGCTTCCACAATCAACCAACCCGTCTGATATTTTGCCTCACCACCTCCGATCCTCGGCTCTCACGACTCGACTGCATGAGAAACATTCTCGGGCCGGCTGCCAGAGAACCCGCGTTCGCTGCTGGATGCGTCTACGTGCGGATCCTGTCGTGGATCTTGTGAGGGGAGTCTGCCGTCTGCAGCCTGCTGTGCGAAGATGGGGTGCAGGCGGGGCTCGATGCAGGTTCAATCTGTCAGAGACTTCCGGAGGATCATGCAGGCGAGCATCATGAACGATCTGGTTCCTGGATTGAGATTTCCAGAGGGTTTTTTGTGGATTCCCTACAACACTCTGCAGCTGTTTTCACACACCGCTGCGTTTGTTTCTTCGCTGCTTCTAGCTATACTGAGACGGATGCCCCTTCGCAGCAAGTGCTATGAAGCTGTTGGCAGCAATCCGCAGTTGAGTTGCCTTCACCACATTTTCCTAACAGTTTGGTCCTCGAGAGGTCTGCACAAGCGGCGGACGCCTGCCGACAGCGATTCTCAGGCGAGCTTCTGGGATTGGTGGCAATAGCTTAAGCAGTTTGTGCGCTCAGACACTGGGTTAACTGACCAGCAGCGTCCCTGGACTTTGCTTCAACGTTCAGCGGCGCACGGCCTGCAGACGCTCTGCACTGGATCCTCCTGCCTTCGCCGACCTTGCACTGCGGGTCTCGAATGCTGGCATCTCTCTTGCGATAGCATATATCTCTATTCACAGGAGAGGAGGAGCCCAATGCTAGGGGTTTCGCTGGATCAACGAGCACTCTGTTTCGCAATCTCAGGGGCACAGTGGCGGGAGGGCACCCAGGAAGTCTTGCCTGCTCGTGAGCACGGAGATATCTCACTGTGTGTAGACAGCCTGGCCTCATTCCCCGGGTACTCCTGTGCCGAGACGTTGAGGCACCTCATCATCGGAGCCGGACGGCCTGGGTCTCTACTCGTCCCCACGCTGTTCGCCTGATCTTGATCACTCTGATCTTCACCTCGCTTAGCTGGCATTGCTCGCACGGGCGTGGGAGCCTATGCTGAAAATCCTCTTCAGTTGACGACTGGATGGACCGTCAGACCGCCCAGTGCCGGTCCACCCGCTGGCTAGTCGTGCGAGAAGCGGACTGGACCCGTCATATCACAAGGGCTAGGCATCACCCATTTCCAAATACGATGACCAACAACAGTGCGCTTTGTGGCGTCTGACGGAGAAGCAGCGCTGAGTCTAAGTGGCTGGGCCGATGGTGTCGAGCGCACACTACGAAGACTACTCGCATCGAGGCAAGTCGATTATGTACGCTCGGATGGTGGGGCTGAAGGGACGATGCTCCTTGGCGGAACGCAGCACCCCCACGACCCATGGCACGAAAGTGATCAGTCAACTCGCTGGCTGAGATACGCCACGATGAATTCGTGGACAGGGCAAAACAGCGCTCTTCTGCGGCCTCTCTCGTATGCGAGTCGGATATTCTTGCAGATCTTCATCCACGTCGTGGACGAGTATGCACCAATATCTCCAAGGCTGCATATGATGCGCTTCACCCTGGGGAACCCCTCGTCCCCCGGCCTTGGCTGGCCAGCCTGGATGCATTTGGACCAGTGAATGCGACGGAGCTCGCTCGCCAGAGAGGCCTGAATGGTTTCTCAAGGGCAAAGTCAGGGGCATCAGGGACGATCTCGGTGACAGCTGCAGGTGGGTGGCTGTCATCCTCTTGATGCAACGGTGACAGGGAAGGCTAGGAAGATTGACGACGGCAAGCCAGAGCACGTCGTCGACCCATACCCGGCACATAACCTCTCAGCTCGCCTACTAGCCGTCTTCCCAATCTCGGGCATTACTTTCGGGTTCTGGCCTGATGATCCTCCTGATGGAGGCATGGCAAATGAGATGGGCAAAGTTGTCATGCAAGTCACAGCATCCAGCCGACGGATCACTCGCGGCATGCAGAGATACTGGACCCTTTGAGCATCGCTCGTCCAGGGACCGTGACTAGGCTCAGCTAGCGGCCTCGTTCTTGGTTGGGGCACGAGTGCGAGAGAGCAAGAATGGTATCAAAACACGAAAGGCGTTCAAACGACCGCCGAAACGCGCGGAAGGCAGACCCGACACTCAATCCGGTCTTTCCAAATTTATTGAGCTCGGTTACTGCTGCGACGGACATCCGACCTCCTGCGTCTGCTAAGCCGGAAGATTTTCTGTGCTAGGGTCCATTTCGGCAGTGTGGCATGTTCAAGGCCTGTCAATCAGGGCGCCGTCGTTTTGAAGTACGGCGGGTAATAGCCAGGCGGACCTTGATGGGTTGTTGACACCTGTAGTCTATCACAAAAGTACGGGATTGACAACAACGACAACACGTATTCAATCAAGCCAGTAATTCAAAGAATGCTAACAATAGCAATCGCAACGGCTGGATAAGCTAGACCTTTGAGCTGAGATGCGACTGAGACGGGTTTCCCCTTCGGGAAACCAGCAAACACCAGCCTGTCGAACTGACCAAGAAAATTAAACTTTGGTGGCGCATGCGCTCCATGCCAACCGGAGGTAGTCAGAGGCATGTAATTGTTTAACTGCATGTCTTCGTTACGAGCAACGGCCCATGGGGTGGAGGATCAATTTCCCTGCTCTGTCTGTCTGCATATGTCCCCGGAGCCCTCAGATCCGTTGACAATCCGTCACATTTCCCAATATGTCACATCTCCCAACGCGACACGTCGAATCGAAGAACCCATCCCTCTCCCCAATTCTCCCCTTTCCCATGCCAGGCGAGAGGTTCGCGAATCTGCATGAACCAGCAGTTTCATAAATAGGAAGCGGAAATACCGACACGGCGGTAGGCGGGGTTTCTCTGGAGCAGCTGTCAACGGGTCTCCCGGAGATGGGCCTGTCATCAGCCCTCCAAAATCCCCGCGCCGTGCCGCGGCATGCGTACTGTGTATACGTACACGTCAGTAGTCCAACTCGGTAGCGAGCACGAGGGGGAGGGGGTTGCGCAGTGGCTGTGCCATCATGCTCAGCAGGGCATAGAGGGCCGTCGGGTATGTGAATAGCTCCATGAGTACCGAGTCTCACGGAGCCGGCGGGAGCATGTTGGCAGGTCCGGCACCTACGAGGTGTGCTGGTAATGTGGACACCCCGGAGGCGAGTATGATTGACGTCTACTTTGGGACTGGGAATGGAGCTCTTCCTCTCTGCGCCACGCGTCCATTATTTGTGATACGCGTATACACCTGGGCAAAGAGTGAGGGATGGGGCCGGCCGCATCCTCATCTCCGCAAGTTTTACTGCACATCACGCTTGAGAGAGGGGGGCGGCGGCGGCGGCGGCGGCGGTGCCCGGCAGGGGAAGCCAAGGTGGCGAGGCTGGGGCATCTTTTTTTCTCCAGACAAATATTGCTCGAGAATCTCCTTACACGAATGCGAGCGGCCTTGGCGGAAGTCAACTCGTCAGTGACAACGGCAGAAAGTCACTCGACATGACACTACGAGCAAAGCCCTGTTCGACGAGGTCCATCGACAGCGCGGACGAGATGTTGTTTTCTGGCGCGACATATCCACCGCCGAGCCGGGACCCTGGATATTGGGGCGGGCCACCCATGCTATTTTGGGCGGTGAGAAGCTCCTGTGGGGGGAGGCTGGGTTGGGAGGTGTTTCGCCCGAAATTAGCCAGAGTACAGGGCCGAAGCTGTATCTCCATGGGTCCTCTATCCCCTGCCAACCTGCCAACCTGCCAATCTGCATCTCACCCCCCGCCAGCTTCGCATCGTCAGCCTGTGGGCTGTGGGGTCTCAGACAGCCTGGCATCGGAGAATAGTCGCGTCTGGTCGAGGTGGATGAGCTGTCGAATCGGGGGACCTCATTTCCAAGATTGAAGGATGACTTGCCTCTTTCAGGTGAGCCTCCTGTGCGCTCCTGATTTATTAGTGGCGCATCTGTCAACAACGCGGCTCTCACGCCATTTTGGTGCCCTTCGGCTGAGAAGACAGTTGGGACCAGGGGTGTGACCCTCCTGGCCCTCCCCGACTGGCGATCCCGGCGACGCTCCCGTTCTGTCACCCCCCGCATGATCTGCACGTGTCCGGATTGCCTTCCGGTGGTAATGGTTGACACATTTGATCGCGGGCCTGGTTTTGCTTTTCCCCCCCCCTTCGGCTTTTCTGTCAGAAAGCTTGATGAGCGCCTGTCCGTTTCCGTTGGCCCGCTGTCATAGTCCCTCGCCTATAGCGGCCACATCGTACCATGCGATACTCTATCTCATGCCATGCCATGCAGATGCGAGGATTGCGATTTGTGTTGCAGGCAGTCCGTCGCGGCCTCTCGCTTGCATGGTCTCCCTCGCCAGTGCCTCTCGGCTCGAGCTGGGCGGGAGGATCGGCCCACGACTCAAGATGCCCTGGCTGATTTCGGCTCACCGCAGATAAAAGCGTCCCGACCTCAGATAACCCGTTTTGGGTTGCTTGACACGGACAGCCTCCGGCAACAACGCACAAGCACTTACAGAGCTGCCTTCGGCAAACCTGCCACTCCCCTGACTCCCTATGCCACAGCGCCACCACATTGTCTGCTACGTCCTCGCACGGCTTTTGTCGAGGGTCCACAGCTTCGAGAAGCATTTGAAGAAGCTTCGAATGGGGGCGTGGAGACCTCTGAGTGGCTCCTTGTCCCTTCGTCATCATCCTCGTCGGCCCACCTGCACCGCTACGCTATGACGGGCAGATGACAGAGTCGACTTTTTCTCCCATCGAGATTGACTAACGAAGTTAATAAAGGACTGGGGTCGGCCAGCAAAAGGGGCATGGCCTGGATGCCGCTGGGGCCATCAAAGAATCCGTAGGCGAGGCTGCAAGCCGTGATGCCCTCGGCATGATGCATCGCGAAGCCCCCCAAGACTAAGGCAGAGAAAGGCGTCCAGAGGCGCGTTGTTTGGGCGCGCTGTACCCGAGCGCTCAGTCGCACTGGTTTGTAAGTCCCCGACTTGCTGCTCATCTACATTGAGTTTCGGGTCTGGCCTGCCCGGGGCTTTGAGTGGGCCCCCCGCCCGCGCCCGCGCCCGGGCACGCATCGGGCTCGCGTTGACTTGACAACACTGGCAATTGCGGAAATACATGATATAGTGCGACAAAAAGCTTGAACGGTTGCCCACAACATTGGCAGCTTACAAAAACTCTAATCGCTCGAGGCGAGATAGCCGCAGCCGCTTGATATCAGACAGCGCCCTAATGCAGCATGTGACGCCGAGCTGCTGCGAGTTCAAACCTTGAAAGGCGGGCTCGCTGCGCCGTCGCCATCCGTGTTGCTGCATCCAGGTGAGCATCAGGGCGCTCGCGCTGCTTGCCCCGGATCCTCACAACGCCCACCATGGGCGCCGGGGGCCCAGACAGAGTCGCAGAGGGCAGGGGCTAGCGGCTCGTGAGGCCGGGGTGGGAGAACATGGTCCTGACGGGATGCTAATCCGGGGGCAGATCTCGAGGCTGGACGACATGCCAATCAGGCAGTCAGGGCATCATCCCATCCTCTGCAGTACTGAGCGTGCAGGCCTAGTATGGCATGCAGACAGACCAGATGGGTGTTTCTCCTGCTGCCGGCCCACTTTCCCAGTGCCGCAGCGTGCCACTGCGCACTACAATGGTACATGCGGACAGCCAAGTGGCTCCGGGGAAGACGATCCGCATGCCAGGGCTATGCACAATCTGCGGCGATCTCACGCGAGTTAAACAGCTCCTGCATGCGGCTGCTGCAGGTTGGAAACAGATCATGGGCGAGCCTCAGGTAGACGGTGGCTGTAGTGCCCGCTGCTACTGCGGGGCGGCGAACGTGCTCTTGCTAGTGCTGGTTGCTGCTGCTGCCCTGCTGACTCGGCTCGATTAGACTCGATTAGACTCGATTCGACTCGACTCGACTCGACTCGACTCGGCCGACGACGGATGAGCGAGTTCGAGGGGTTGAGGGGGACGGAGGAGGAGGGGGGCAGCGTTACTCGTGGCTGATGTACTGCTTGTACAGTACCCACGGCCATTGTTTGGGTTTATTTTACTCGCATAAGCGGCGGGCTGCATGCGAGGTCGGTAACTGGTTGGCCACAAGATGAGGGCGAGGGTGCATTGCGATGCGATGCGAATTTTAGGCTTTCTGCGCTCCAGGCGCGGCAGGGAACATGATGCCATGATGCCCGCCAGGGACTTAGCTGTCGATCCTCCCGGACGTCACTAGGTGCTCCCTGTGTCCACGGGCGTGACGAGCAGGGCGATACTACGCCAGCCTCAAGCCTTGCCCGCCCGCTGCCCGTCAACGTCCATCACTGGACAACAACGACACGGGTCCAGGGCAGGCTTGACACATAATCAGCCTATTCCTTCACCTGTGCGGGCCATCTGATGGGAATGCGATGCCTGTGCTCTGCAAGGCCCCAGGTGGAATAAGAAGGATATGGTTGGGGACATCCCTGGCGAGGCTGTCCCACTCCTTTGACGAAAGTAGAGCATCCTGAGTGTCTGGAACGCACGCCATCATGGTCCATCGGATTCCAGCGCGAGAGCTTGAACCATGCTATTGCTGATCCGGCGACGGGACCTGACCAGAAGCGGGCTACTCCACGCCCCGCAGGTATGGTTAGCCTCGCCTCGCCTCACCACAGTACATCACACTGCACTACACTACACTACTCCCACCACATCGCAGCCGACACGGCTGGTCCATCTCCCCGGGTCCAGCCACCAGCGCAATCACCGCGGGACGACTCTCACAGACACTTGGCTCGTTATGGGATCGCCGCCGGGCCGGCATCTACTCATCAAACTACCGAAGTTGGCGCTGTTTATTTGACTCGTCATCTCCAGGCTCTCGGCCGCCATGCAGCTTCCTAGCCCTGGGATGCAGGTCGCGTCTTCCCCGTGTGTACATTGGCACCATACCCTCGTTTCAAGGCACGGGGAGTTCTCCAGCGTCGGCATTGGTTCGTGTTGCAACGTGAGCTTGACACGTCGTCTGCCGGGAAAGAGGCAACATCGCACAGTCAAGTCCGGCACGGGCGTGCTTGTCGCATGCCGGAGGGGGCGAGAACTCGGAGGAAATCGTACTTTACTTTTGATGACAACATGACTAAGTAAAAGGCCCCATTCTCGCTGCCTGCGGTATCCAGGGACGAGTGATGCGGGCTAGGACGGGCTTGGTTTGTGGCGGCGACGCCCTCGCCAGACGTCGATACCGTTTTGGATTTAGCCATACATGACTTGGCTGTTTACAGAATAGAGTTACTGATGAACCATCACGAGTCGTCGATAGAGCCAAGGCGATGTGAGTTCGTCCTGTGGCTGCGTCCAAAATCGCGCAATGCGCCCTTATCGAAACCAGCGACCTGCCGGTGTGTTATTCCCGTCACCCCTCCATTCTCCACAGTCTTGCAGACAATGAATCTTCCCCCCTAGTGCGTGTGGTGCAGGAGATGGTAGCGTTGGCGTGGGGAACTACACTACGTAGTGGAGGTGTTCGTGTCAGCGTCTGGACTAGAGCGGCATATGTTAAAACTTCCGGTCTCTCTGCAGCGCACAGACGGGCCCCCTTGGACCATGGGAAACAAACAAAGAGGTCTAATGCAGTTCCGTTTCCATCCAAGTGGCATCGTAGCTCGTCGTGCTATGGACCATTATGGTTATCCAAGCAACAGAGGCTGAACTAAAAGAGACGGGGAGGCGGCAGTCCACTCGGGCAATGCGTATCCCGTGGATGGTCAGGGGCCCGTGATAGGGGCGTGATGGGTAGACGATGGATGATGAGCGTGCGGTTCGGCATATCATATCACAGCCTGGTGATCAACGTGGCCCAGCCGGACACGGCATGGTCTCGACGGCGTCAGGGGTCGTCTCACGAATCCGATTTGGGGTCCTTGACAGCTGTTCATCAGATGGGCCACGGTCGTTGGATCTGCGGTCAGTGCCCGTGTCATTTCAAATTCACGAGCGAACATGGTCACTCCGGCCACGCCAGCTGGCACTAGGGGCGGTCTCAAGTCCTCGTTTGCGGCTTAGAGCCTGGTGGGATACGGGATGCCACTTTCCTTGAGCATTCGGATGGATTCGAATGCATGTGGGAGGGACTTTTGGCGACGTGGATGTAATCAAGGCCGAGACGACATGTGTCATCGACATCGACAATGTTGGTTAGGATAGATTTGTATCTTGAGACGTCAAATGTGCGCAGAAGACAGAGTCAAGAATGGCTCTTGAAAGTGACTCGGGACGAGCTTGAAACCTCTCCACAGCGCCGTGGGATCTGCTCCACGTATGTGCTTAACAAATCGCATCGAAAAAAAATACAATCATCCATTCAGATGGCTGTTTCAATATCGATACATGCTCGAGATTCTCGCTGAGATGCTGGCAGAGACGTAGAACCTGTCGCCTTGATCCTCTTACTCACAGTGACTTGCGATTTCAAGGGGTTCTAGCAGAAACTGTGTTCCTGTCCAAGTGAAGTTGTACAGCTGTCGAAGTGTTTTCGTTGCCCTGAAATGCGTGATAGAATGCTCTTGTGGAGCCTCTCCCTGCATGTTCCAGGAATTACTCGTTGATTCCAGCCAGGCTAGTTCTTTTCCCGCCTTGAATCCATTGTCGAGAAAGAGGAAGTCCTCCTTCGGACGTGATATCAGAGTTGTTGAACCCATATCACAAGCATTTCTCAACCACAGCCCAGGTATTGGGCGTGGACAGTCCGTAGACGTTGTCGCCTGTGGACTGGCCACTTGTGTGGTGAGCATTCCTCTCAGAACAGCCCCGACCCACCATGGCCCTCAACGACACCATGAAGTGTTACCGAAGCAGCTGCTTCTTCCGTCACACAGGCTCACATGAGCTGAGTAGCACGTGGCTGGTGCCTGTGTGCTTCGGGTCTCAGTGAGACCGTTATCGTGATCCAAGACATCACGTGTTGTTAGCCCCGTAACACGCCCGGTGATGTTGTTCATGCAGGCGCCCGACGGCCACCTCTGAGCGACCGGGCCAGAAGTCCCGAACAGAAGGGAGGCACACCCTATACTATTGCGGAAGTTGAGTCAATCAATCCGCCGGACATTTGACTGAGTCGAAAGGGTGTGTTTCATCATACGAAGATGATGCGCGACGCACCGGACTGAAGTTCCAAGGCGCAGCAAGAGAAGTGATCGATCCAACACGACGGACTACGGCGCAGGCATCGACTTAATCGCCTCGACTCCTTCTCGACCGAAGCAGGTGAGATATCACATTTGAACCGGAAGGGCCCGCTGCAGCGACAGCGTATATGCCCCTCCGGGCCGTGATGGTGGCCTCAAATCGTTGTGTACTATGCACCATCCCCCGGAAACTTTAGCCGTACCGCCAATCCCATACGCGAATGACAGACCCGGAAAAGAAGCGCTGATACGAGTCGCGGGTGGCAGGGTCGAGTCTCCTTGCATGGCTGGCAAATGCCGCTATAAGCATGCCGCGCGGCGGCATGTTGGAGGGAGACGGGCTTTTGGGAACGACGGAGCCTCGCTGGCGAAGCCGGTGAGCGAATATGGCAGCCCAGCCCGCCCCGCCTGATTGACCGAGCAAGAACCGTGGTGCCGACGAAGTCGTCCACCGGCGATTGGTGCTCGTTAATCTGGGATCTGGCGCTTGCTCGATCGAAACTGTCATCGGTAGCGGGCGTCTACCTCTGACCAGGCAAGACTGGCTCCTCTCCCTCCCACTGCTGCAGGGCAGACAGAGAGCTGCAGGTCGCAAAGATCCCAGGAAGCAGGGTCGGGCAGAAAACCGGTTGGGCGCGCGGGAAGCCGGTGTGGCAGCTAACGCGGAAGCAGGGCGACACGGGATACGAAGGCTCGCAGAGCAGGGTGCAGGCGAAAATGACGAGTTGAGGCAGACGACACCAGAGAAGCCTGACGGATGAGGATGTGATAATTGATGAGTTGCGGTCCCCCCTTACATGGCGGGCTCTTATGGGGAGAGTGCAGCCGCAGAAGCAAAGCCCTAATTGTGTAACTTGCCATAATTAGCTGAGATTGTGATGCACTGCGGCGGTTTCGACTTTCATAACGGTGATTGATCTGCTGCGCTTGCAGCAAGACACGCAGACACGCAGACACCATCGAAACCTCTTGCAGCTCGCAAGACATCCAGGGTGGCATTCTGAGAGGCGGTCTGCAAGACCAGCATCCCACGACCGGTTCAGGGCGCCTGCATCCGGTAGCGCGATCCATACACATCTCTCGCAAAGGAGCATTGCTCGGTGTGTCTGGCTCTTGAAATGCCCACATCAATGCCTGCGGAGGACGATATCTGACAGATGAGAAGCGACGAAAGCGGCGTATTCACACTCAATGCCAGGCCCCAGACGAAACGGGGTGCAACGGGCTTCATCCTCCTGCTGTGGCCATGCTCCTATACTGTGACCACTGGCACGAGATGCAAGGGCAGAATCGTGCAGGAGTAGCGCCAGGCTCACCTGCAACAGTCCCAATAAATTGACAGGTCGGAACTGGAGGTTGTCCTGTCTTTGCTTTTCACTCTCGGTCACCCGTCTTCGGCCGGTGCATGTGAGCTGTCAGAATTGGAAATCGGGGAGAGACTTGATGGCAAAGTAGCTGGTTTGTACCGATACTTCGGTAGTTTTATGGGGAATTCCATATATACTTGGCACTTTCTTGCATTGCAAAATGAGATGAAGTAAAAGAGAGTACACCGCAGATTATGCACAAACCTGATCAGTCGTTGCAGATATGAGCCTCCGCTCCCGACTGAATGGGTCTGCGTAGGTCCCGGTCCAAGAAGAAGCACACAGTGGCCCCTTTTATCCGCGGTGAGCTGCGAAATGAGCGGTCCTGAGGCCCTCGCCTACCACCCATTGGCACCGCTCAAGGACAGAACCGTGCTGCCGCTGGCAGGTTTGTGACTGGCCGACTATGCAATCGGCAGACACACGCTGCTGAAGTGACCAATGTCCGCGTGGCTGCAAAGCTATTCAGCCCTGTCGTGGTTGGTCACATCACTCGGCAAAATAGCGAGGAGCATACCTGGCTGGGATGGTGCCATGGTGACAATTCGGTTTGCATGTCGCAGGCAGTAATGCTGCAATGCTGTAAGAGATTGATTGACCAAGAGCGGAGCGAAGCTGCGCTCACTCTTGTAGGCGAGTTGGAAGAAATCGATCCTGCCAAAATGCGCGGCTACTGTGAATCTTCAGAATCGTCCCCGGCGGAATTCAAGGAAAGCTTTCAAAACTGGACCAACGAAGGCGTTCCCGACAAAGACAGCGCTGCGCAGCCGCTGGTCGTAGGTCATATAGGTTCGCCCTGTAGTGTCGAACTTGCTCGTCGTGGCTATAAGATGCTCAAGAGTGCATTGACTCTGTCCATCCTCGCTTGCCCGGGCATTTCTCCGGCACTCGCCGTGGTCTGGCTTTCCAAAGCCGCGTCTTTTGTAGGGACACTGCTGGTTGCGTTCGCGGTCCATTCTTGCACGGACGACTCGTCTGAACAACGTTCCAGCCGGCACTGCTGGCTCAAAAGACACAAACACCTCTGGCAGCCCTTGGTCATCGCCTGGGTTGAACAGCGGTGGACAATGTAAGGCGCTTTCCCCCGCCACCTGAGATGTCGTGTATACAGAAACGGGGGGCTGCGTCCTTCGCTGGGAGAAACAATTGTCGTGACCACTCATAAAATCTCCTTCGTCTCGTCATGCCCACGGTACTTCACATGCGCCATGTGTCTGGTGAGGATGTTAGTCTGATGCCCCGCAGGATACAAGTGCCACTTTTCTGGTCGAAAGTCGTGATCAGGGGGTTTGAACTACACCTTGGGCACGCTGCCTTGGTTGACATGCTAGAAAACGGTGAGAAGAGGCAAGCGCCACATGCTGACAGGAAACGTTTTTTCCCTGAATGCTTGATTGATAATCGGGATGACTGGTCAGGACCAGTGGGATCTGTGTGGAACTGATGGAATTAAGCCAAACTTTAAGACCGAGAACCGATTGGACCAAGTTGTCACGTCGCGCAGGACTTGTGGACAGGTCCAAATCGGAAAGCACTCAACTGGAAATTGAGGGTTGAGCCCCGTCAAGCCGAATCTCGTGCAATGCGCCCTGCTGTGTTTTCGTAATCTGCGGAAGAAATGGGGCAAGGTGTTTGATGTTATCGCCGAAGACACCACCAACGGCTCACGATTCAGGATGGAAGTTAGACCAGCTTCGATGGAACACCGCTAGTCTTTTGCCGGTTCTAGTGGCCCAGTGGTGAGCGTGTTGGCCTGTTGCCGGCAACAGGCCCAGACTCAGGGAAACCATGGCAAACGCCGATAGCAGGAAGTAACGCCCGCTGTTATTGCCGATGACGTGACGTCTTTGTTGATGGTGGGGCTCGGTGCGGTGATGGCTGCACTTTACAGTAGGAGCTCGGTCTGTCTAATCGCGAGAGCAGATGTGTGTTGGGTCTCGTCTATAAATGTGCACCAAGCCTCCCAGACCAGCATACGTCGCAAGGTCTAGAAGACTTCGATGGACTTGACATTCGGCTTTTGAGAAACCGCATCAAGAGAATCAAGCAACCTACCCAAACTATCAAAATGACCAAAGTTCTTCTCACCGGTGCGTATAAGAAACCTCACAGCAGCCTAATTTACCAGTCTACCTAACATATCCCCGCAGGTGGCTCTGGCTTCATTGCAGCCCACGTCCTCGAGCAGCTTCTGGAGCGTGGTCACAACGTTGTGACCACTGTTCGTTCCGAGGACAAGGCAGCCAAGATCCATGCTGCCCACTCCGGCCTGGGCAAGGACCGTCTAGAGACAGCGATCGTGCCCGACATTGCGAAGACCGACGCCTTCGATGAGGTCGTGAAGACTCCAGGCATCGAGGTCGTCCTTCACACGGCGTCACCCTTCCACTTCAACATCACAGACCCTCAAAAGGATCTCATCGACCCCGCCGTGATCGGCACGACTGGTATCCTCAAGGCCATCGCTAAATCGGCCCCAGGCGTGAGGCGCGTGGTCATCACCTCGTCCTTTGCCGCCATCCTTGATGCATCCAGAATAAACGATCCCAACACGACCTTCACCGAGAAGTCCTGGAACCCCGTGACTATCGAGGAGATCCACAAGGACAACGCGACCGCCTACCGCGCCTCCAAGAAGCTCGCCGAGAAGGCAGCATGGGACTTTGTCAACGACAAGTCCAACAACGCAAAGTTTGATCTCGTCACCGTCAACCCGCCCATGGTTTTCGGCCCGGTAGTGCACCACCTAGCCAGCCTGGACACCATCAACACCTCCAACGAACGCATCGTGGCCCTCGCTCAGGGCAAGTGGAAGGAGGCCGGAGCCGTCCCCGCCACGGGCGTTTCCAACTGGGTCGACGTGCGCGACGTGGCTAAGGCGCACATTTTGGCCTTTGAGAAGCCCGAGATCGGCAGCCACAGGCTCTTCACGACGGCGGGCTCCTACTCCAACAGGGGCATTTTGGACGCTGCGAGGAAGAACTTCCCAGAGCTCAAGGACAAGCTGCCGGCGGAGGACGTCCAGGGTGGAGAGCCCGCCCCCGCGGACAAGACCTACAAGTTCGACAACTCGGAGACCACTAAGCTGCTTGGCTCCGAGTGGATCCAGATCGAGAAGACTGTCGTTGACACGATCAAGAGTCTGAAATCATTTTTGTAATCGGGGTCTCAAGACGGAGGCAATCATGACTGGGTAACTGCGAGCAAGTAGCCGCAGCTCATAGTCTACCACACTATCGTGGACATGGGTCAATAGAGCAGACACGTAGACTTGAACACCGTTCTCCGATCGCTGACACTGGGGATGTATCGTGACTTGACAAGTAGGAGCTGTGTTCGCGTGAGTTGGAAGGCGGATCACCAGTACAATCTCCAAACGCCAGCCATTACGAACACATAAGTCAAAATATATTTCTTTTCGTGTATTCATTCCTTCAAGCTCAGGCGGACCAGAGTCGAGTTCCAGCTGCTGACTACTCCCGTATCCACACGTACACAGGGGCCACACCTCCATGACCCAAGATGGCCCGAAATAATCCGTCAATAATCAGCGGAACAGA
The DNA here is from genome assembly GCA_038088505.1 of Diaporthe velutina. NCBI lineage: Eukaryota > Fungi > Ascomycota > Sordariomycetes > Diaporthales > Diaporthaceae > Diaporthe > Diaporthe velutina. The sequence goes on along the minus strand of JBBWSJ010000019.1, from coordinate 323,133 downwards.
ATTCATACTAATATCCTCATTCATTTAATCTTGTTGCAAGCCCTGCCCTCTTCCGATGGAGGGGGTATCAATCAAATGCAGCCATTCATCACAAAATCTTCCGCCCTATTTATACAACAGGGGCAAGCATTGTATCCCAAACGCCTTCCGCAATGTTTCTCCATGACCGACCCATCTAGTATCTACAACACAGCCATCAAAGTAAGGCGTGATCATGTGTGGCGCCCCGTGAGCCCCGAAATCAAAGCCTGATGACTAGAGGCTTTCGGAGAAGATCACAGGAAGTAATCGCTCGGGCCCCTGCGGCCAGCAGGTACGTGCCGTTGGTCATCGGGCACGGCGGAGAAGATACTGAACTTAGTGTCCAGGTTTGTGTCGACTGTCATGATGGAAGCCACGTTGCCACATCTGTAGCAGTAGTTGGGCGCAGACCACACTGTTACAACAGACTTCTCAGGGAAGTGGTACTGATAGAAGTTGTTAGCTTATTGAAGACCTCAGTATTGATGGGACAGAGACTAACCTTGTAGCCTTCGTTCACCAGCTGGTGGGCTCTTGCAATGGTGTTCAAACCGTTGACATGGTTGAACTCGGTGGCAACCTTATCGCCGAACAGCCAACCAGCGCCACGGGGACTCACAGCCCATGTATCAATGTCTTCAGGGTCGCTCCACACCAAGTCACAGAATGCACCCTCGTGAGGAATCTCCTGGGCTCGGGCGACGACCCTGATCTGATCAATAGTCCGGATCTCAGGGCTGAGGCCACCGTGCACACACAGAACAGTCCCATCCACAATGGCGGCCAGGACAAGAAAGTCGAATACTTGGCAGCATGCCTTCCAAACAGAGGCGTTGCCATACTTTGTTTGGCATTCCTCGTAGAACCCGTAAACCTGGGTGATCTGTCGGGATTCGTGGTTCCCTCGCACGAGCACGATTCGGTCGGGATACCTGAGGCTGGTCAGTCACGCTGCGGGGTGTCACTCCACGCCTTGCCCCGACTTACTTTGCCTTGAGACACATCAATAACGTGAAGGTCTCGAGACTGAAATATCCACGGTCGACAAAATCGCCCAAAAACACAAATCGAGTGTCGGCTGACTGTGAGGGACCGGTAGCGACAGCACCGCTACCGGAGCCCGAACTGTCGGGCCTGCCAACGCTCTCGGAAGATGTGTTGGCCTCCTCATCAACCACGTCCCCGCCTGCCTCGGCACCTTCCTCTGTAGATGCCTTGGACTGCTTTATCTTCTTCCTGAGTTTCGGGTTGGTAATCTCTGTCGGTGGCTCAATATCTTCCGAGGTTATCACCGTCGTAGCCGTCTGTGGGGCCTGTACATTGGTCTCACCAGGCATTCCACCGGCGACTCGGAAGAGCTCAAGGAGATCGTAGAATTGGCCGTGTATGTCTCCACAGATTGTGACGGGCGTCACGACTGGTTGTATGTTGGATTCTGGCAACTGTGGTCAGCGCAAATCCCGGTGCCGTAGGTAGGGTGACGAACCCTCCATAAGAACCTCCTTCACCATCTCGCACAGCTGCTTCATGACAGACTCGGGAAGATAATGACATTGTTTTGCCTCCTCCAGCCACTCATCCAGCCCAGCACCTGGCGTCAGGTTCGCCGGTCCAGGTTTGGGAATGTTAGCCATGGCGGACTGCCTGTCTTCTGCCGCGCAGCTGGTTGATTCGAGGAGTCTAAGATGGATATGGAATCGACGAGGGCGCAAACAGGGAGCCGGAGCGACTCGAACCAAGGCACCGAGGTCGGGCAGGACACGTGAGAAGGGTCTGTGTAAGATGGCGTCAGTGTCACATTCTGGCCCATCACAACATTCGCCTGGATCAGAACCTACGCAGAGACCTGATCACAGCTTCTGCGCAGTTGGAAGCGAGATGTGGTCTTGATGATACTTGAAGAACAGTAGCTTCACGGAGTCTGGGGCCAAGGCGTTGAGGTGGATGCTAGATAGGTCAGGTACAGTGCTACGCAGCGATAGCATTGGTCCAGGGTCTTGATGCCAAAGCAGTCGGCACTAGGGGTTCTTCCCCTTCCGCCACACGCTCGGTTGCGACGGGGGGCTTTGGGGGGGGGGGTGTCCGCGTCGACTGCTGGTCCGTGAGCTTACCAGGCCTACCTCCTCACTAAGCTCATGGGCGCAGGGGTTTCTCGGAGTGGATCCTGCAGATCGGTAGGACATGTGCTGAAGTGGGATGGCATTTCTAGACCACAGCACCCCCACAATGGACCGGGAGCTCTACCTATACCCGTGTGGTCTATCACTCAACACCGCAAATTCGCCGGAGCACGCTCAAACACCATAGTGCATCTTCGCATCCACGAGCTTCCAATCCAACGATTACCGGAAAGATAATTGCTACCATCCTCCAAACTTGGGGGCTGCAGCCCCACCAGCTTCTTCCAGGTCTATTTGTTTCCTGCAACAGACATACCTGATCGGCGGCTACATGTCAACAAAGTCGGCGACAACAGCCCGCGGCCGTGCCGAGCCATACTTCTCTTCTCGTCAACTACCAACGCTCTTCTGATCGCCGTCTCCTTCACACCACAGATTTACCCCGCACGACCTCACTATGGCAACTCCGGAGGGCAACTCCGGCCCTAAGCAAGCTGGTGTCCTACCCATCCGTCCTGCTCAGACACAGGGCCCGGCTGAATCGTCCAGGTCTGCCAAGTCGAAGGCTGCAGCACAGGATGGCATCAAGGCCAAGGTCAGGAGACTGCCACCCGGCCTGACTGAGCATGAGTTTCTCGCAATCCTCGGTGACTCCTGGAAGCCCGGCAACGGAAAGGTTGGCTGGTTCTCATACCACTGCGGGCATACACCGAAGAGGTTCGTTGATCAGGAGCATACGTTGAGACATACATAGCAGCTGACAGCCTGGTCTTCGTGCAGCGCCTCCAAGGACTCCACGCCCGCATTCGCCTTCCTCCAAGTCAAAGAAGAGGATCTCGAAGCACTCGATCAGGCCGTCCAAAGCGCTACCTGGGAGGACGCAAAGGGCACCTTCAACAGCCCTTCTCTCGTCGGCCCGCCTTATGTGGAACGCTCCATCTACAAGAAGATGCCGCTTGCTAAGCCCAAGAAAGATCCCAAGGAGGGAACCATCGACCAAGATGAGGACTACAAGGCGTTTCTGGCCGGCCTGGCAGAGGATCCGACCATGAAGCCAGATGAGGGCCAAGCTGACGCCGAGGACCCTGCCAGAGCTGAGGCGGATGCTAAGATCACCATCGCCCCACTGGCCCAGTTCATCAAGGAGAATCGAGAGAAGAAGGCCAACAAGGCCAAAGAGGCCGCGGCTGCTAGAAGCAGCAAGCATTCCAGACAAGAATCGCAGGGCACCAAGGGCAAAGGCTCATCAACGGCGCCGGATGACTCGAAGAAAAAGTCCAAGGAAAAAGCCATCGAGAAACCCAAGGAGACGGTGCGCATTCTGAAGAAGCAGGCCGCTACAGAGGCTGCCGCCGAGGCTGCTAAAGCAGTCGCCAAGGACATCAAGGCAGGCAGCTCCTCCTCTGACGCTGCCAGCAGTCGTCGTGCTGGTATCCAGGGTGTCGCCAACATTCTGAAGCGTGATCTCGGCCTGTCCAACGGGTCCGCTGCTAGAAAAGCACGTCAGGAGGTGGCAAAGCAAGAGGCTGCTAAGAAAGGCGACACTGACTCGAAGACTAAGGAGCCCAAGGGCAAGGACAATGGATCCAAGTCTACTACTGCAGCAGCAGAGCCCGCACAGGCGACAGACCGGCCTCCGACGCCCACGGCACCGAAATCACAGGCGGAAAAGTCCTCCAGGCCAGGGCGAAGTAGAAGGGGTAAGGAGTCCAAGTCGGCCGACTCTAAGACCGGAGGGTCCGCAGAAGCTCCAGCTGCGGCGCCCAAGGCCCCTGTCATATTACAGAAGAAGAAGGAAGACAGTGCTGGAGCATCCGCGGCTAAGGAATCGCCAAATACTGCCAAGCCTGCTTCCAAGCAAGGTTCCTCCTCGGCAGCACCGACGCCTCCAACTGGCCCGAAGGCAGCAGCCATAAAGGGCAACCAGCCCGGAGGTTCTCAAAAGAAGAGCAGCAACCCAGCGCCAGCAGCTGCTTCTACACGTGCTTTTCTTAAGCATGCCAACCCATCCCAGGGAGTGACCGAGGCCCTGCTGAAGGAAGCCATGCAGGCCTTTGGTGGAATCAGCTTCGTCGAGATTGACCGTCGTAAGGGCTTCGCATACGTGGATTTCTCAGACCATGCCGGACTGGTCAAGGCCATGGCCGCCAGCCCCGTTTCTGTTGCTCAGGCAACCGTGCAAGTCCTCGAGCGCAAGGACCAAGGTTCTAAGAAAGCTGCCAGTACTCCCGGCAACCAGGCTCAGTCCGGCGCTGTCAGCGGTAGCAGCAACACCGCAGCCGCAGCAACAGCGGCAGGACCTGCTAATCCGCCGACTGCCCCATCGTCTAATGCGGACAAGAGCGGCAATGGAACGGCTGGCGAGCAACAGCAACCTAAGCGCAGCCGGCGACGCGGTCGCGGGAGAGGAGGAAATGGAGGTGGTGGCGGTGGTAACAGCGAGGGCAAGACAGACACTGGCGCTGGGTCCTCTGCACCAGCAGCTGCGGATGCTGGAGGGACCGGCGCTGGCTGAACAACTGCGATTTTCACGATTCAATTATCCAGTGTGTGTTAGTTCGCCCGCGCGCCAGGCCAGCAGGGTCCGCGGGGGCCAAATAGCGTTTTCAGACTGGTTCCAGGACATGTGAGCTGGATTGACCCAGGCCCCGTCGGGAAATTAGCGGACTTGTTTCATGCACTCAGGAGGCTGATTATACGCCGCTGGTGTCTGCGACATCGCAGTGGGATATCGACTGCACGGAACAGAACATACGATCATTGAAGCGGTCTCTTGTTGAAGAGATGTGTCAGAAGGGGAGGAATGGGCACTCAGCATTCTCACCATCAGAAGGTCCCCATTAGGTGGCAGAGAGGAGGATATTCAGCGTGGGTTGCGTTGCAACTGAAATATTCCCACACCGGCGCTCAGATGCCCAGCTGCCAGAGCTGTCCACAGAATATAGGTAAAGACGTGTTGACGCTATCAAGAAGGACAATCATTAATGCGCGCCTGCGCGACCCGTCCGCGCATCTTGACGCTGCTGAGCTCTTGTGGCTGTTGTTGTGCTCGCTTCCCAAAGATGACATGCATAGCCGGAACCTCGGGCGAGGACGACATGCTGTACCACACTCCCTGCCTGGCTGCCTCGTCCACTCCACCCTCTATCATCCGCCCTCCAGCTATCCCGACAGTGCTTGGCGACATGGTCAGACACAGCCAACGTACGTCGTGCAATGGGTGGATTGACGTCACCTTGCCTCCGAGGCAGGGCTGAACTGGGAACGGCTGCCTCAACTGGGGGAAGTTTGGGGCGCCCATCAGTCCCACGGGCTACAACGAATAGGAAGAAATGTGCTGTTTGTTCGTCAGAGGTCCTGATTCCAGGTCACTGCCTGAATAATGCGATGGCCTGCACTTTGGTCGTCGGTCAGAATCAATTTGAATTGGTTGCTGCTTCTCTAGCTACCTTCGCTCTCTTTCCAAAAACTTCTTTGCGTCCTTTTTCTTCGTCCTCGTTCATGACAATCGTTACGCTTCGTCCAACAGGGGGTATATACTCGGGCAGTGAAGCCATGGTTTCCCTTTCTCGAACCCGCGCCCCAGAAAGGGGGCATCTGTCTATCTAGAAAGGGCTGATATGTGGTATCTATCCTAGGAAATCAAAAGAAAGAAGGAAAGAAGAAGAGGTGGTATCACATTTCCTATACGGCCCCATCCCGCGCCGCCCCGTCCGTCCTGTTCCCGGGTAGCCAGCCTGATATCCGCAGACAGATTCCACTTGTCCGCCCAACCCATACATCCACATGTTGGGCCATCCAAGAACTCCGTAAAAGGCCAAACCCCAAATAGGGGCGCCACCAAGAACCATAAGAAATATTTTCAGTTTGACCCAGCCGTTGAGACATAAAACGTTAAACAAAATGAAACATGCATCGTGTGCTTAGGTTCCCGACTGTCAGGACCTGCATGAATGACTGCCAGCTCGCCCAGGACCGGGGGCCCAGGAGGTGACGTGTGGGCGGATGTCAGCAGTGTGTGCGTGTGCGTGTTTGTGCCCGAGTGTGGTGTGATGTGAAGAGGAGGGGCACTCTTCAGCAGAGCACCGCCCGTGTGGGAGACACAAGGCCTGCGTCGCAGGGTGGGCGAGCTAGGCTGCCCACCTGCCCGCTAGATGTCCAAGGAATGAGCATCGATACTGCTCGCGTACCGCAGGCTGCTTGCTCAGGCAGGAACCGCCGACATGGGAATCCAAAGCCGTGATAGAGAGCTTCGAGAACGCGAGCCCGGACCAGGTCGGGGATCATCATTCCCGTACTATTTGGATGTTGATATGTAGTAAGCCGTGCCTATTTTGACATGGGTATGCTTTCGTGGTATGTGACCAGGATGGATAAAGTGATGACAGCTTCCACAGTTTTGTACTGAATCCCGGTTTCCGCATGCGACGACGTGTGGCACCGATGTTCAGACGAAGAGATGTTGATGCCGCATGACTGGACCACTCTTGTCCTTGGCCGCTGGTCTAGTTTTCAGCTGAGAGGTGAAGGGGGGGGGGGGGGGGAGCAAGGTGGCGCTCCAGCTGAAGGATCGCGAAGGATCCACGCTGCTCGGTGAGCTTCGGGGCTCCGTCTCAGGAGAAGGTAAAGAGGCGTCGATGTGTGGTTGTCGTGGCGCCGCAAACCTCGTGGCATTATAGAGGGTGAGGGTAATAATTCCCATTCTCGTACCCGGCGCTTGGAGACATAGCTCCGTCGTACTTGTAAAAGACAGTGGGCCGCTCCATTCCGGCACTGCGAGGAGTCGAGGAGTAGGTAGGGTCCTGGTAATGGGAGATTGCTGGCTGGCCGGTTTTGGATATCGCGACAGGCCCGTCGAAACGGCGTCCGGGGCTGACCACATTCGGCGAGGTCGGTATCGCGACGGTAGGCCGTGCAGCAGCGGGCCCCATGGGCTCGACATATGGTCTCTCGCCGTAGGAGACATGGCTCATGCGGCGACTGCTTCTGGGGGCCTTGGAACTTGACCGTCTGGAGGAGCTGCCATCGCTTGAGGTCTCACTGCGTTCGAAACGGCCCTTGAGGCGGTCTTTCTGCTGGTCGACATCCGACTCCTTGGACCGCTTGCTCTCGGTCCGATGCGGCTTGTTGCTCTTGGGAGAGGGCGTCGCCGCAGGCTGGGCCTCGTACTCCCGGAGCTTCTTGTGAAGCCTTTCGTTGTTGCTTCGAAGGTCCTCATTCTCGTCCTGTAGTGCTGTGTTACGGGCCTCCAGATGTTTGTTGGCGTCTCTGAGCTTCTTCTTGTCACGCGAAAGCTCCTTCTTCTCATCCTCTAGGTTGTCGCACCGACTGTTCACGGCTTGCAGGTTGGCGTCTGCCTGTCGGAGTTTCTTGGTGAGTTGTCTCTCGATATCCTGGGCCTTTGCCTTCCACTCGTCGACCTGGTTCACAGTCGCTTCCAGTGCCTGCTTTAGAGCCTGCTGCTCGTATAGTGGGTCTGTGTAATGATCAGGATATGCTGTCCCTGAGTAGTTTGAACTCGTGGTCGACGAACCAGCGCCTGATTCACTCCTTGAGGTCGAGGAACGGGAGGACCCACTGCGAGAAGTGGTGTCCTCACCGAACCTGACAGTCTTGCGCGAAGTGTCACTCGGCATGATGACTGGGCGAGGCCGGATTGTTTAATATGGGTTGGCCGGCTGCTTGTTCCAGGGCTGGCGACCTGGGCGAGACGAAGATGCAGGAACACAGAAGGAATTCAGCACGTGTTCCACGTTGATTTGACAAAGGTACCGGAGAAAACTGCAGGAGTGCCCAATCTAGGAGGAATCGAGAGAATGCGGGCGAGGTGAGTATTTAAATCGGGCGAATTGGGCAGTGCCGGAACTCAGGTTAGACAAGGCTGTGGGTAATACGCCGTCTTAGTGGGAGCATTAGGCTGCAAGGAAGGTGGTTAAAGGCCAGGGGTAGTCAGAGCCCAACCGGGGGTGGGTCGGGTGTGGATGGGTGAATGATGATGGATGGGTGGGATGGGGATATAATAAGGAGGGCCGAAACCACCGAGTCTCCCTTGTGAGAATGATCTTGAGACAATTCCAGACAGGTCTGGCAATGGACAATAAAATGAAGAGGGGAGAAGGCACGAGAACAGAAAAAATGCCTTGCCACGGAGGAGAAGTGCATTTATTTCCCACAGGATGGGAGGCACGAAGAGGGAGGGAGGGCAGAGGCACCGTCAGAGATTCAACGAGCCTCACGGCTGGCCGCCTGCAAAGTACCTGCCCAGGAACCTGCCTCGGGAGCCAGCCATGATGACTGCCTGCTGCCTCCGAGGGGCTCAAGTGCCACAGGAATGCGGGCTAGCAATTGACGACACCCCATGCGGACAGGGGGTTCTTGCGAAGTGGATTAAAGAAACTGGGTGACTCGAAGGCTGCCTTACAGCACTGCGCCAGCAAGGCAGAGACGGACCGGAGCAAAGGTGGTGTGCGTGTGGTACCGCTACCGCGATGCTGGGTGGGTGGAGTGCCAACGGGCGGTGGCTTGTCCCTTGCACTTGCATCCTGCACTAACACTTAGGCTCTCCTCAGTTCGCCAGTGCTGCATACGCTGGGGCTGAGCTTATTAGCATACCTGCAAGACAGTATAAGATGTTAGACACAGCGGCACTTCAATCTTGATATTGTCCGCACTTGAAATAAAAAGACATAGCAGCGTTCGTCCGATTCAGCCATCTGATTTAGTCCGTCCTTATGACAGGGGAAAAAACCAATGGACGTTTGTGCCTGCTACCTGGAGCAGACAGGTTCGCTGCCACCTCAGCCCCTGTCTTCCGTGGCCTAATTGGCTAAGGCGTCCGACTGTTAATCGGGAGATTCCTGGTTCGATCCCAGGCGGAAGAGTCCTTTTTTCTCCTCTAGCTCTAGAACCTACTTTTTTTATATATATAATATTTAAAAAGTTTCTTAATTTATAAATATTATATAAATAATTATTACTTTTATTAATATTAAAAAGAAATTAATTTTAAAATTATAAAAAATATATATAAAAAGAGTTTAAATTTTACATATTAAAGTAAATAATTATTTTATTTTATTTAAGCTTATAGTAAGTTATTAAATTAATTTAAAAGTATAAAGTATTTTAGTAAGATTTGCACCAAATTGGTAAATTCGGCTAAGGGGGCCGTTTGATTACGTGATCATTGGGTCTAGCTTAGTAGAAGCATAGATAACTCCGCCATGGACTCAGCCAAGGATCTCTTAGTTGAACTGGCAAAAGAAACTCCTTCAGGTGGGCTCGAACCACCAACCTCCTGATTAACAGTCAGACGCGCTAGCCAATTGCGCCATGAAGGACTGTTGTTCTACCCTCTTTTTGACGCATATATAAAATTAGTGACAAAATTTATCACGTTCTAGAAAATTCTCTGTGAAATAAGTCCCTTTTCTGTCACTATCATTAAAAATAAGGTTGTTATTATTAGGAAAAGTACTTTCCTATAATTTGTAAGCTTATTCCTTGCTTTATATTTACTCAACTGGATTACTTTATAGCAATCCCCACCAAAATATCTGTTTCTTGGGGAGGACTGTGAGGCTTTGGCTAATCTGTTAGTGGGGCTGTAAGCCTGAAGCGTGGCTAGCCAGGTAGCGTAGGCTCGGCATGAGGGACTGATACCATGATCTGCAGCAGACATTGTCTCTGGGGAAGGTTTTCTTCGACTTGAGTGTGGTCCTGTTATCCCCTGTTTCTTTGGCCTGTGTGCTGTAGTGCGAACAAGCGTCCAACGAGGCGCCATGTTACAGTGTGGTTCGCCCGGTGGTTCGCCCTGATGCACAATCGCGTGTCATGTACTGGCATAAATGTGTGGGTGTGAGATGCTACGGTACGTTGTCGCTGTCACAATGCCGGAGCTGCTGCCATTAGCCGTAGACGTGCGTCTGCAGCCTGCTTGGCCCCTCCGCCGCACTACTTACTACTGGGCCAGTGGATCGCGTTGCGGAGGGCGAAACGAGCAGCTGAGCAGGTGACTCACGATCGCTGCAAAACCCACCTCTCCCCCACCCTTAATGTGTGTGGCATGACTCCTATAGATCTGCATTGTCTTGTCTGGCCTTCATTGTTCCGGGGGGAGGGGGTCTACAGTGCAGAACAATAGAGGATTCCCGAGCTGGCGCCAGCGGCCGCACAGACTGGCCGGCGATGATCGTTTGGGAGGCAGAGAAACAAAACGAAACAGTACACTGAACAGTACCAAGCAAAATCAGATCAGGCCGGTCCAGGCCACGCCAGAGCAGACCTTTCGAAACGGCGCGGATGACATGTGCATGACAGGAAAAGTCCCGGATGGAAGTGGTTGCAGGGTAACAAAGGCAATGTGTAAAAACTCCCACTGCAGCTCCCCCTCCAAACTCGAATGTGCACAATGAACACTGCCCCGCTGACAGGGGGGCCCCTGTCCGCTCACCTCGCGACTTACACGGCTAGTGGGTCCCTCAGCCTCTGGGGATCCTGGGGAACTACCCTAAGTGGGTGCATGCGTAGTTACGTATAGTCTGTGTAGACCACCTGCTACTGGACTTCTTCAGGACACCGACCGTAATACGATAGTCTCCTTTCCGCGGCGACGATAGCAGCATATCGGGCTTGAGCACGCGCGGGCTGGGCACCACGGTTTCTCGTAGCGGACATCATCCTATGGACCACAGACTTCGCGGGAAGACAGAGTTGGAATAGCTTTGTGCGTCGAGCTGTCGTGACAGCCTTGTGAGGATTTAAGCACGCATTGCAACCAGGGTCGCACCCTGCGGTGATGCCTGGACGATCAGAAACAGGCCACGGAAGCGCCCGAGAACCCAGATCGCCGACCCAACTCGGACTGACACACAGACGTACGGCCACCATTGGTGATGCTACGGTACCACCCCTCTTAAATCCACGACAGGATTAACCCTTGTGCGAATATGATCTGTCAGCGCCGCATCGAACATGGATCGCTCCGTCATCCGCCCCCCCCCCCCTTCTCCATCTTCATACCGCCGCATGTCACGAACTGAGCCGTGACAGGCGCGAGGCTGCAGTAGACGACGGCATTCCGCAGCCGAAGGGCAAAGGACGGGCTGTCTGGTTGCACCATGCCCTGTGGTACACCGTTTACAAGAGCAGCCATCCTCCTCCCCCATCATCCCTACTCATCCATGGGTAAATTCTGAGCTCCAGACCAAGCATATTAATGCATATGTATAAGACATGCAAGTTGCATTTGCGGGTCTCGAGGACCCAAGACTGTCCTGCCTGCTTGCTGTGGGGATGGGGGTCGACCTCTTCAACAAACTGGGTTTCGATTATCTCGATCCGCAACGGGAATGCCGGGGAGGGGTCCCTCGCTTCTCGCTCAAGTCCACCATCAGACCTGGGGCGCGCACGACCGTACTCCCATCCTCACATGCTATAACAAGGCAGCTCTCACAACCATGTCAGAGCATATCGATGCTTACATGAAAGGGAGACGTGGACGTGGCGCCCACACAGTACCGTCGTCCGGACCGCCCCCGATCTGAAGTGATCGATCCATGTTGTGGCACGCTTACCTTGCCCCCCCCCCTTAATACTACCTACCTCATGCATGCTGAACAGGCGACGAGAAAGGCCAGCCCCAGCAGCAGCAAGCTGAGCAAAAAAGCTGAGAAAAGGCCATTCGAGTTCGACGTGGCCACTTCCCAGGGGCCAACTTCTTGATTACAAACAGCACCACCCGGAAGAATTGAGGCCGAGTGACGGTTTGGTCTGGCCTGCGCAGACGTCACGGAACCTGCAACGTCGACTCAATAACGCAGCTCCTCTCCGTGCGCATCAACGCGTCCTACCTCGCTCCTCGGACACGCTCGCACTTAAGCAGGGCTTTCTCCAATCCCATCCCAGTCCCTCATATGCATGTCTGGATGCCTTTTAACCCTCTTTCCTCTCTCTTTGTCCATCTTCACCTTTTGTGTTTCCTTGCCAGGCACACCCGCTCTTCTTAGCTGGGGGTCGGAAACGACGGGGAGTGGCTCCTCTTGCCAGCAAGCTGCAAGGTCCCTCCTCGTGCCCGCGACGCAAGCATCCCCCGTGCTTCCCATTCCAAGTCCTAGCAACTCGCGCCCCGAGCCCTGGCGTTTCTGCCTGGCGGCCGCATCGAAGGTTGCGTGGAGCTTCATAACTACTCTTCAATTTACTGGGCTATCCCTTTCTTCATGCGCGCAAAAGCTCGCAAGAAAGTATGCAGATCCTGTGGAACGGTCTTGGCATCATCGCCATCTTTTCGTGCGCCAACTGATGCTGCTCAACGGAGCAGGATATGCGTGGCGTTGTCCGCAGCCATTGTGCTACATACGTGACTTGGCACACCTAGACGTTCCCAGTTTGTTCGTATGTATGTCTACGACAGGAATAGAAAAGGAACAAAAAAAAAAGCAACCCCTAAATCCAGAATATAGCGACCCATAGAATCCGAGCTTATAACAGCATTTCATGGCAGCCCCCTCTCCCAGTCAGCCTTGCCCAGGCGCCCACTTATTCCCGCCTGCGCATCCATACAATCATTTCGACCGAGTGCATCACTTACCCCTGCCTAGCATTCTACAAACATCTCGAGGTCAAGAAGAGACTTATAGATTAGCCATCGAATCATCATGGGAATCTTAGTCACTATGGACATTTTTGGTCGGGTGGATTGCTTTTTCATGGGGCACCCCAAGCCTTCGGGCCGCAGTAGCGCGTGAGCCGCTCATCTGACAGCTGCGACGCCCACCCGGGAGCTGCTCACGGGGCCGCAGGCCTTATCATGCCTGAATCAGACTGCGATAGCCCCAGCGGTCACGATCACACTGTGTGCACTTTGGGGGAGCAGGAGGGGGAAAGTGGCGACTCGTGTGTCCGGGCAAACTTGTTCAATCTGAATGTTTGTTTGAATCCAGGGCCTAACGCCCGACTTCTATGCTATGTAGGATCCATCCCGCTTTCCCGCTCCGATGAATTCCATTCTCAGTTCGAGGGCAACGCAAAGTGTCGAGGCGGAGGGGCGACATGATCCAAGTTGTCGTGTGGCTATGGGGGTATCGTCAAAGAAAGGGAACAACGCAAATCGCTGAGTCCCGACAAGCACTGATGTCCCAAAAGCCGTCGATGTGTACTCTAGCTCACAAATAAAAGGGGCGAACGACGGCAATGCATTTGGTGTTGACTAGAAACTGAGGCAGTCAGTAATTTGATGAAAAGCCGCCTCTCGAGTTTGACGGAAGATGTAAACTCACCCCGGAATTCATGAAAAGGAAATCATCCCAAGCAAACAGCCTCGTATAGGAAATCCTGGCCATGTCAATCTGCGTCAGGTCCAAGTGTACTCCATACAGGCAAGCATCAGTGCTGCGAGTATCAAACTTCCGCAAAGCCGATGCCCATCTCACCGCAATCCATGCTGACGTAGGATAGCCTTGTATCGATCAACATCCCTCATGGCCTTCCTTTCGTTCCGCGCTCGTAGCTCGCATGCCTCCTCCAGTCGTCTGTTCCTGTCGGTGGCCACGGCGAGATCGTTTTGTAGCCCATCAGCTGTGTAGCTCAGCTTGTCGTATCGCCGCCTCCAGGCACTAATCTCCTCCATGAGCTTCCTGGCGCGGTCGCCGATGCCGTCGCGAATATCTCGCTCCAAGCCGTGTATTCGGGCCAATAGCGAGTCGTTCTCATTCACAAGTTTTGTGTTCTTATTCCGTAGTCTCCTCATCGCATCCTCGCCGTAGCCACTGGCGCGGTGATGATGATGGTGATCGAAACTCCTCCTCAGCTCGTGATTCTCGTGCTCAAGGTTGCGAACAGTGGTCTCTAAAGAGGGCAAACGGGCCTGTAGCCTCCGCAGGTCTTCGTGGCAAGTTCTCCAGTTGGCCTTGAGAGCATGATTCTCACGGCGGAGCGCCTCATTCTCCCTGGTCAGTTCGTTCTCTCGAGCCAAGAGGTGGTTGTACTCCTCCCGCGTTACGTCGAGAAAGTCGACCCGACGGCCGCGGGAGGACTGAGTGCTCGCATCATGAGGGTTGGAATGAGAACGCTTCAACTTGACGAAGCGCTGATGTCCAGATGGGTCAGTCTCAACCCAGTAGTCTCTAGCCATATGGCAGTCGCTGTCTTTCCTTGACTTGTAATTATTGCCTCGGTCCTATGAGTGTCTATTGAGCGTGTGTCTGGTTGGTTGCAGGGTAGATAGTTGGCTGTGATGTCGAGAATGCGCTGAGGTCGGTAAGATGAGGGCAGTCTGAGCACAACTTGGTCTACCAGACTGATTGCTTTTTAACGTGGGGGCAGGCCAGCTTTCAAACTGATAGTGATGGTCGGGTGGAAGAGGTGAAAGGTACAGTGGATCTTCAGGACGGTTGTAGCTAGACCAGGACAGGGAACAACGGACCTTTTACAATGGAGGTGGAGTGTGGGCTAGGAATGCAAGTAATAGTTGCATATATGTTTGACAGTTGGGAAGGGCGAATGACAGAAGAAAGGTGGCAGCAGACCAGGGGTCCCAACGGGGACGGCTCGCTTTTTAGCATCTTGGACAGTCATTACGGCAGTTCCTAGGCCTCCTCATAGGGCGTGGTGGCAGACGAGGGCTCCCACAAACCACCTCGCGACAAAGTGATATAATAAGGGAAAAGGGTGTGGCAGCATGAGGCTGATGTGTTTGGTGGTGGTGGCAGGCTCGAGGTGCCGGCGCACACACCACGAGGGTCCATCAGCCACGGCCTAGTAGTCATCTCGACGGGTGAGCAACAAGGGTACTCGCGAGGCCAGCCCTCCTTGAGCCCTCCTTGAGAGCTAGAGATTGCGTGGGAACAAAGCGGGTGGTAGACGTGTGTGATATGCAGACGGGTTTGCTGGTGTGGTTCCCCAGGCCGTTGGGCCTCGACTTCGAGGACGATCTGATGTCGAGTCGCAGCGGGAGGGTGGCAGCTGTGGCAAGGAAGCGAGCGAGCAAACAAGCTGAAGGTATCGGACGCCTCGAAGCCGAGTCTTCGGGGTAGAGGGTGTTAAGTGTAGATAGTCAAGGATGACCCAGCCCCCAGATGGTGCCTTTGTTTGCAGGCCTGACTGTTGGGCCCGATGGGCCCATGTGCCCCAAACAACACAAGGATGAGGTCATGAGAAACGAGGCCCCCAGACCGAGACTGGAGACGAGGTACCTGATGATTTAGCCATGTTTCCCTCTTGCGCAAGGAACGTGGACAAAGGAGACAGCCTCGAGGAGACGGCAGCTGTACTGGGCAAATACAGTCATCACATTGATATGGGGTAGGACAGGGTCTCACGCCCCCAGCGATGCGGCGACATTCTATTGTTGTCTCCCCGCCCCAATCCGTTTCTCTCTCTCTCTCTCTCTCTCTCTCTCTGTGTGTGTGTGTGTGTGTGTACGCGTGTGATGGTTTATGATGATGTTGGCGGGGCCTCGCGTGTAGCCAGTCCGTCAGGAACCATTTGTCGCAGCTGCGTGTGCAAGGACGTGGGCCACGAGCTCTACAGGCAGGCGCTCAAACCAATGGCGACGAGACTGAGCCGCGGCAGGGTGGGACGCAGGTGGTGAGCGACGCTTGATGGGCCAGTCGGCAGAGAGAGAGAGGAGAGAAGCTCGGAGGCCTGCAGGTCCCGCGCTTCTTTCTTACAGTAGCCTCAGATGCGCCTGCAGGCCAGTGGGTGCCCAGGTGGTGGTGGTGTGTCGACCCCCTGATCAGGTAGCGCAAGTGCAGGGAACAGCTGAACAGTGCACCTGCCTCCCGCCATGTTGGATCGGGGCTGGGTGACTTAGCACGCAGGTACATGGCCACACCTGCGGTCCCCAACCCCTTCCTTCCCTTCCCGCTGGGAACAACGCCCAGTACCAAAATTGCATCGCGTCGCATCCTTCTGCGGCTGAATCCAAGCCAAAGCCTCATCCACTACACCCCGAAGGACCTATGGCGGTTTGCCTCTGACTCTTTCTCATCAGCCCGTTGGGGCCTCGAGACCACCTTTTCAAACGGCTGAGGAAAAGTCCAGAGGTTGTGAGAGCGCATCTCGGGTTCTAGGCTCGGCGGCATTGCGTCAGTCTTTCTGATGCGGGCCGCTATGAGTCTCATCGTTCTTTCCGATCGTCTGGACATTCAATATCTACACTTTCCATAATATGTCTGCCTGTTTAGAAAGCCCCTTGTCCAGGCAGAGGATCGTTGACAGGCGGGCACGGACTGTCAAAAGCACTTGGGTCAGCGAACCGCGGTTCCGCGCTGCCGTTGAGAGCCAGCTGTACCAGCGTGTCGCCCGTCGGATTATACGCAGGCCATCCGTAGTCCAGCAGACCTTGGGCTGGATCCCTTGCAAAAGAAGCCCACGCGCCCATCATGTACGCTGACACCGCGTCCTCCCGCTCCGAGTTCTCCACCAGCGAAACGTCCTGTCCCGTTCCAAAAACCATCTCAACGTCAGATCCGTGATACGCACCGCTGCCTCTAGGCCCCAGACCAGCCGTGGAATTGTACAGTCTCAGGTTGTTCCACTCGCCGTGGTATCTGTACCTCCAGGTCGGGACAAGCTGTTCGGTGCGGTATCGCGCCTGCGCACCCGTGGGGCAGGTGAAGGCGCGTTGGTTGAAGAGATCCCACTGCGACTCGGAGAAATTCAACTTCGCTACGTAAGCAGACAGCTTGTACCACCCCGACTCGAAATCCGTGTTGCCAAGAAGATATGGGATGTGTGCGAATGACCCGTTGCGTGCCCTGGCCTCGTAGTCTGAGAACACGAGCTCATCGTCAACGGTCGGATGAAAGGTAGCCTGGGCGAGAGCTAGGGTGGGCAAGGCGGGGACCTTGGCCGACGCCGCCAGGATCGCAGAGGCGTTTGCTTGCCGGACGCAACTCACAACCGTGGCGGCATCGTCATCTGCGCCACCGCACCCAATGGCCTTGGAGACGTTGAAGAAGATGGACTGAGCATACTCCCTGGTGTTAGGGTTGAAGCTGAGCGCCGTCCCGGACTGGGATATGAGGCCCGCGACTATAGGGTCGTCCTTCCACGCGAAGGCGGAATAGTCTACAGCCGCACCTCCTGCACTCTGCCCAAATATTACTATTCTGGAAGGGTCGCCGCCAAAACTGGCAATATTGCCGCGCACCCATTCCACCACAGAACGGTGGTCTCGGAGAGCTGCATTCTGTGCCAGCCCCGGTGCACCTGAGAACCCGAAAATTCCCAGACGATAGTTTGGTGCTACGACAACAACATCCTCGGCTGCTGATAAATACTGGCCATTATAGAATGGGCTGTGCGGACCAGGTATTTGGAAGCCTGTGGGAGGTTTTTAGCGTGTATAGCAGGAGTCTCGGTCAGTTGTGAGATTGCAAACCACTTACGTCCGCCGTGAAACCAGACGAGCACAGGCTTCTTCACCGAATTGTTCGGCGTCTTGGTCCAGATATTCAGACTGAGGCAGTCCTCGCTTGAAGGGTTGCCCGTCTGCGCAGCAAACATGTTCCACACACGGAAGCCTGAGGGCTCCGAGAAGTTTGGAAACGGGCTGACCGGCGGCTTATTCGACAGGCAATCCGCGGCCCAGTCCGAAGCATTGTGAACAGTGTCCGCTGGGGCGTTGTACCGCTTTGGTGGAGCAAACCGGAGGTCCCCAACAGGCGGCTCTGCATAGCGGATGCCCAGGAATTCTGTCACTTCTGACCGATTTGGTGCAGCATGGCCGATGATGAGTCCGCTTGTGGTATTTGCGGTCGGTGACGTCGTATGAGGAGCTCCGAGTGCCGTGGCGGGGCCGAGCAGGAGCACCGCTGCGATGCTCAATATCCTGGCCATAGTGGATTAAGGCGTCGAAAGAGCTGTCGACAGCTTTGCTGTTGGAGTGTTCGTCAAAGAACAGATGCAAAGAGCGTGGGGACTGAAAGAACTACTCCCCAAAGTCGCAATTTTATCACGACCCTGGTTACAAGGATCATGGAAATGATCTCCGGGCGTAGTCTGCCGAGCACGTATTGGAAGGATTTAGCACTGCTTACATAGCTAGCGCGCTGGAGAACTCAGAGTGGTCCACTCAAGTGGGACAGACTCCTCAAGAGAGGTTGCGTCGGAGACTGTGTTGTGGTACTCTGCAAACGACTTGATTACCGAATTCCTCAATTGCGGAATGGCGTACAGTTAGTTATATGGACTACTATGTTGCGAGAACTGTTCCGCATGCACCAGCTCCAATGCCCTAGGTTGATAACTATAACGCTTTTAAATCAATCTCTCTATTATCCCATCGGATGTGGCAGACTAGATATGTTTCCCCAAATGTTATACTTGCAATACAATACGTCGATTATTCACTTTGGCATGGGTATCTTCTTCAACATCAATGGATGCGTATATAAGCTCAAATGAAGCCATTATCTGTCCAGCTAGTTCCATTCCACCAGACTTCCTTAACCCTGCCCTCCACAACAAAATAGCACTTGTTCATTTCATTAGAGACCTCCAGCGGCTTGACTCCATATCCATCCCATGTCGTCGCAGCTGTGAGGCACGCCAGTCCACCCGCATCGGCTCCCTCAAAGACAGCATCCGTCGCCGTATTCTGCCACCCAAGTGAATCATTTGCCCATGTGTATGTTATGTCACCGCTGGGAACATCTTGCAGTAATATCATGGTATTCAGATCGCTCGTTCCATCAGACCGCGCCGTCGTGAAGCCAGCAATATTGCTGTCCTCGCCGACGGTTCCGAACGGCAGTGCGGGCTCGGCGTCCGTGTCGTACGCTGCGGTGAAGTCGGGTGAGCGTTCGAACACGGCGATCTGCCCGTCCGTCTCCCTCCTGAAGAACAGCCTCAGCTCGTTTCCCGAATGGCTTTTGGTCCGCGGGACAGCGAGTATCGGCGTGCCTGAGGCGGGTGAGATTGGCAACGCCTTGGGCTCCGTGTAGGACCCATTGAGGATGGTCTCGGACACGGAGCCGTTACCTTCCTGCAGGTAGAAACTGGGGGCGAGGCCGGCAAGTGCGCTCCCGCTCGCGGCGGAGAAGCCTTCGTCGTCTAGCTTTGTACCAACACCTTCAGAGGGCCACCCGGGTCTCCTATGTTCCAGAGTCAGCGTATGGTTGGAATTTGTTGTCGGCGTTTTAGAAAAAGCCTGGGATGCATCCATGCGCAGTATGGCGCCGTACATCTTGAACGGAAAAGAAGACGCTGATGGAATACATACCAAGCTACCCCCTTTAACATCCTAGAAGTATCCAGATACACAAGCTGCGGTTGTGGTTCAGGTGGCGCACCAGTACTCCTAGCCCATAGCAGCGTCGTCGCTGCGAGCGCGGTGCCGGCGACAGCGCCCTCCTCAACAGATAGCATCGTGGGCCCCGCCCATGCCCCGTACATTGTGTCGTATACGACGTACTGCAGCGTGTCGTCTCTGCCCTGGAAGTACACCCAGATGACGTGCTCACCGCCGTATCGCCACCCCGTGGCCGCGAGAGCGGTGCCGTTCCGGACGACGCTTGCAGATGTCAAGTTTCCGTTGGTGGCGGTGCACGTCCTGTCTGCTCCCGATGGATCTGCCCCCGATGGTACCGACGTGCCGGAGTCCGTACCTTGGCCCGTGGAGCCGGCGTCGCTTTCGGCAGCGGTGGTAGAGGTTTTGGTGAGGCGATTTTCCGTAACCTGCCATCCCACGATCCCCCCAATCACCCCCGAAACAATTGCTATCAGTATGGCGCTCCCAATTAATATGAGCCTCGTCTTTCCATTCTCACTTCTCGGCGCAGCCTTTAGCCTGGGACCCCAAGCTGGGGCACCTCGTTGTGTGGCATGGTGTTGCTGACCTGACTCTGCCAGCTGATAAGGGAGGTACTCTAGGTTGGACTCTGGTACCACCTCCGGATCTTGAGAATAGTTCTTCTGCTGATAATGATCCATCATCATGGTTCCATAGCTGGCGCCCAGGCAGACAGCTGTCACCTCACAGGTCAGGCTCTGCCTTTCGCCGGTGGCTTGTTAGTCTGTGTTTGCTCGAAATGGAGTTTGAGAAATGGCCTCAAATACCACTATCTGATGAATCTTGAGGATGTTCGGTGCGGTAGTCACCCCAGACAACTCGAGATCAGAGCCTGAGCACCCCGAGAGGTGTGGAAGGGAACGCGTTCAGCCTTCCTTTTACAAGAACTGAGGAGCAGGAATAAGGATTCAATTGCTTAGTGTTCCATTGCATTTCCACCTTCGCCTTTCGGTCACGATCTCCATATAGACACTCGTGTTCCACCCAATGTGGGTTCTCTAATTTGGGGGCAGAGCTTGTGATAGGCCATGGTTGAATCCCACCTGCATAGCAACGGGTCAATTGCCTGCTATTTCCAGCAAAAGTGATACTGTATGCTGGCCAAGCCACTATCGTTGAAGGATCGAGGGTTGCACAACATGAATTTGAATTGGCAGGCAGCCTGAGACCATGCCTGAGGCCGTGCCCACTTGGCAGAAAGCCAGATTTATCAGCAGGAGACCAACTCGTAGCTCATCTGAGGATCATGTACACTGATATCATTATCTCAATAGAGCTCCCTTCAACCAATTCTAATACGGATTCAAATCCTTCGTCTGCCTTTCTTGGCTTTCCTCTGCTTTTCGAAAGCCAATCTGCAATTTCTGCAATATGTACCGCGCAGACGCCCAATGGTATAATTTGAAACTTTGACAAAGTCAACTTCCTTCACACAACCTAATTGGCTTTCATGTCTTCAGACTTAGTAATTAGTGCAGACATCTACACATGATCTTAAGTTGCTAAGTGCAGACTTTTCACACCGGGTCAATTGATGCAAGACAGGATGATTTTGTATATTATCTTCTGATAGACCTCGCCGGCTTCGGGCTATTAAAATAATGCCTTTTCAGGCAAAGCCATGGATCTGCTATCTGAAGTCAGCATCAATCTTCAATTGCTTTTGACAAATCACCTCATGCAGCATTTCAACCTTTATTGGTTTAGGTTGGGTAGTTGGGGATACGAAGTAATGGCACCACTTTGTCTGAACAGGAACACACGATACAAACAGGGCACCGGGGCAATTATCCCATGTGTGGTCTACTTGAAGTTTGGCACAGTTATAGCCAATTGTGATCTGAGTGAGAACAGGGCAGAAAAGAAGATACTCACAGGCCTGTTTTTCTCCTTCATACTTGTTCTGGACTGACTGATGGTTCCAAGTTAATTTTGAACGCTGAAAAGTCCGATGCTGCAGGCTAGTTGTTGCGACGATGAGCTTTATGCCGAAGGTGGATGCATATGGTGAGATCAGAAGCCATGGGCATTCTCTGTATCATGATGATTCAGAATGGGGTTGGCAGTGACGCGAGGCATTTGAGTCACCCAAAAAGGTAAAAAGTACTTGAGAGAGACGAGACCGTCTTGAGCGGGTAGCATTACTAATTAAGCCTACCTGTTCATTAGACAATTCATATTATGTATACATGAAGTAGGTACCGCACCCCCCAAAAAGGAGGTTTTAAAACCTCAGCTGCTCAATCATTTCCGGCGAGGTAATAAACCCACACCGCTCCCTCAGCCTCTGCCCCACCAGCGCAGAGAGGCCCTCGTCCGCCCCGCCAATCACGAAGACGTACGTCTGGCTGGGCTCCTCGAACGCAGGGCCGAATCCCTGGAACGTCTCGCGCCCCTCCACGCTGGGCCTTCCCGTGCTCACGAACGAGGACCACGACCTCGATCCGCGGCGGAGCAGCGCGCGGTCGGACTCTCCAGGTGCGAACGGGTAGCCGTGCACGTCGTAGTGCGACAGGTTGCCGAAGATGTAGGCCAGCTCCGAGGTGTGCACGATGCCCATCCCCGGATAGCCGACGTATTCGAGAATTGGGTCTAAGAGCGACTGGTTCCAGGCGTAGTGGTAGACTTGGCTGCCACCGGCAGCTAGTTTTGCGCCGTACCACAGCGGCGGGCATGTCATGAGTATGTCGCGGAAGATACGGGAGGCACGGTAGAATTCCGCCGAAAGATTCGCCGCGGTATCGGCCTGGAAGTCGGACACTGGATATAGCGAGAGCAGCGTGTCTGCGTTCGCGGGCGTCAAGCTGGGCGCGTAGGACAGAAAGAAGTCCCTTGTGTCGTTGGCCGTCATGATGCTCGGCTCGGTGAGGTATGAGACGTCATCGTCCGTCCAGCCTATCATTGTCGTGACGTTGGCGAATGTGCCCTGCCTGATGAGCTCGGACGGGGCGGCAGGGAGGAAGTCGCCGTCAACGACTGGGAGCCAAATGTCGCCAATGTTGTGGGCAGTGTCGCCTATGTACGTGGCTAATGAGGCGTCCATGAGGGTGTCTTTGTCGAAGCCCCTCAGGCAAGTCACAGTCTGTTCGGAATCCAGGCCTGTGGTGTTGCAGCCCAGGTAGTCCACAAGAAGCTGCATGGCGTCGGTCGTGAAGTTCCCGGTGATGCCGGGCTCGAGAGCCTGGCTCTCGCAGATGGCTTGTTGGAATGCTACTGGCTTGCTACCTCCATATGCCAACAGCTGCATTCCTACTGCCAACCCTGATAGCATTCTGTCAGCGCTTTGGTCGCCTTCTGGGTTGAGTTCCACGTCTATATGTGCCCTTAACGTACCTCCAGTTGACTGACCAGCGATGGTGATCTTGTCAGGGTCGCCCCCAAAGTGCTCGATATTGTCTCGCACCCACTCGATCGCGAGCCTCTGATCCTTCAGCCCAGCATTCTCTGAGCCCTCCGACTCGAGCGCCGCAGACCGGGCGAAGCCAAAGACGCCCAGGCGGTAATTCAAAGACACGTGGACGATGGGTAGCCCATTCTCAACAGACTCCAGGATCAGGCCGTCGGGCGCCACCGTGATCTCGCTGTTCTGCCCCGACCAGAAGCTCCCTCCGTGGATCCAGACCATGACAGGCAGGTTATCCCCGGAAAGAGTCCCTTGTGGTCTCGCTATATTCAGGTTGAGACAGTCCTCCGAAGTGTGCGTAACGTTCCCGAGGACAAGCGGCGCGCCTAGCTCATCACCAAGCGGCTGAGGGCATGAGGGCCCGTACGACTGGGCGATGACCTCGCTGCCTGGTTGAGGGGTGTACGGCCTCGGGGGCTTGAATCGATGCTCACCACCAGTGTCCTGCCCATAAGGGATGTTCAAGAATGCCTCGATTCCATTGCGGTACAGACCCTGGTAAGTAACATTGCTTGATGTATCCACGGCCGAGGGTACTGCGGCCGAAAGGACACTGGACAGCAGCAGTTGAAGTCCGCAGTGTAATAATAACCCCTTCATCTTTACTGCCTTCTATGAGACTACTCGCAAAGGCAAAAGAGATAATTGGGAAGGGGGATATCGGCGCCAGATGTCATTGGAAAAAACAACACAAAAAACATAGACATGAAAGGTTTCGGGGGATTTGTGTGATCCACGATCCCGGTGAGCAAACGGGGCAGCGGGTAAACATCGGGAGGGTCCCCGAAGATCCCAATCAAGGGGCTGGCCGCGACGCGAAGCTATCGTCATGCCCAATAGGGCGGACAGTCCCGCGGGCAGTCCCGCTCGCACCCAGGGTCCACCGCATTGTTTACTTGCTACATATGAGTGGTGGCGCTGGTCCAAAAATTGCGAGTTAAATAATAGGCTATCCAATGCGCGCAAGCTGGTCCGCCGCGCGTGGCCAATTTATACATACGGTGTGTACGTAGTTGCAGGACGCGTGTTTTCCCCGGCCGCCTGGGGACCGCAATGGGGTTGGCCGAGCTCTCCCCTGTTAGTCTACTTATGATGTGTGTAGCAACCAATTCAAGTGACATGCACCCTACTAGACTCGGTACCGTTTGGACGCTCTCGTTGAAATGAGCGCACGCACGCCGAGGAGCATTGTTCGCTCTCTGGTCGTGTCAAATTGGCTAAGAAAGCCACCTCGCTCCATACATGATCGCTTACGCCGCTCAAGTGCTAGTTTTGGGTTTTCGCTTTTGCTCTTTTTTTGTTCTCCGCATGGGAGAATTGGTGAATCAGATCTAACCTGCCAACTCCGGACATCAAGGTGCAGTTGTTTCCTTACCCATGCCGCAGGCATGCCACCCCTCCTGAACGCCAAAGATGATCATGAATACGATTGACACTTGCGTCCCGAAGCCTTGATCGAGGGATATGCCTGAATTGTGCTTCGCCTCCCTCAATCGTGTGGGAAAAGTGCGCTGATGGATTCACCGTGGTGCACTCGCCGGATGGCCTCAGCGAAGACGTGGGAGACGTCTAGCACCTCAAGCTTGGGGCAAGCGGCCTTGTGACCATGCTGCGGGACGGAGTTGGTGACAATGATCTTGTCGATGGATGATGCATTAATGCGCTCGATAGCATCACCGCTGAGGATGCCATGCGTGACGAGCGCGTAGACGGTTCCGGCGCCGTCCTTCTTGAGAAGCTTGGCAGCCCTCGTGATGGTGTTTGCCGTGTCGGCCAAATCATCGACCAGTATGCAGGGCCGGTTTTTAACATCACCGACGAGCATCATGGTGGCATTCTGGCGATCCGAGATTCGGGTTGGACGACGCTCCTGCAAGATCTCGTCAGTACCAGCCAAGGATTGACATACATATATTCAATGGGTCTGCCTACCTTGTGAATAAGGGCAAAGCTCAGGCCGAGGCGATCAGCTATCGCGGTCGCACGCTTTGCGCCTCCAGCATCCGGGCTGACGATGACTGCGTCTCGGTACCCGGGGATATTTCGTTCAATGTACCGTTGCAGCAACGGCTTACCGTAGAGGTTATCCACGGGAATGTCAAAGAATCCTTGGTACCTTTGGCGAATTCAGCGTCAGCACCGCTTGCCCGCCGAGATCGGAAGAGCTAGCAGGCCATGGCCGTTTCTGGCGTAAAACCTCATAGCGGCCCGCACTTGCGGAATTCAGGGCACGAGACACTCGTCCGGCGCCCGGGTCGAGTCACAGCGCAAAGCGACGGAACGGAAAGGAAACAGATGTGAGTAAGGGAATGTACTAACTGAGGATCATGCAAATCCATCGTGATGATCTGGGGAGAACAGAAGTTAGTGTTAGATACTAACCCCAAGAGAAAAGTGAAAGGAAATTTCGAAGTGAGCCGGGTGGTGGACTGTTAAGAGAACAGACACTCGTCTGGTTCTTGGGTCGCGCAAGGTGTATCAGCTCTTGTCAGAAGGCACATACATGATCCGCGCCCGCACAAGTCAACAAATCCGCCACCAGTGTCCCGGCCTGAGCGACCCATTGCTTGTAGCCCGGCTTCGCCTGGAAGGCATTGATCATCTGAGGGTTCTCGTAGTCGTGGGTCGTGTAGTTGCCCGTCACTGAGGAGACAGACTCGGCGTGGTTCCGTCCCTTGGCACCGTCCGCGCTGAACTGTGAGGCGTCACCATTGGTTCGGCCGTTACCGTTGCCATTGACGAGGGCCGCCTTGGCCATCATCTTGGTGATGTCTATGCCGCTGCTGAGGGTGTCACTCCTTGGCAAGCCGGGGCCCGGAGTGGCGGGGACGCTCTCGAATGTGTACTTGCCCGAGGTGTCGCTGGGTGCCTTGTTAAGGGGAGCGCCGGACTTGTTGTAGGGCAGGTCAGGTTGTCGCGAGTATGGAAAGAGTGGCAGAACGGCAGTGACCCTCTTTGCAGAGCCAGTCTTGCAAGCAGAAACCACTATTGAGTCGTCAGTAGGCCGGCCAGGAGTGGGAGCAAGGTCGAGGGAAGTGGGTCTGACTGATGCAGGTTTCTATGAAGTGGTCGTTGACCTTGTCGGCAGGATCCTGGGTGCCGGCTGTCTGGATGATGTAGACGTCCTTCCCACGGACAGTCTCCTTGATCTCGCATCTGCTCTCCCCGACCTCGAACTTGGAAAGGGTGCGGTCGCAGTGAGGGACCCCGAGGAAGTTGCAGATGTTGTTGACGAGCTCCGGGTGGGAGTTGCCCCCGAGGATGACGAGATTGCGGACCATGGCTGCTCTGTGGTTATGGCGATGCTAGGTGACACTGACGGAGGACGGCAACGACTGCAAATGTCGTGCTGGACAGGCGTCGGCAGGGTTTCCGGGAGAGTGCACAGGTGAGTGCAGCAGTACGATCAAGATCAAGGTCGTGGGCCACCGACGTCACAAAAGTTGCCGAGGATATGCGCGGATAAAAAAGAGAGAGGGTTAGAGGAGCAGAGACGAGACGAGACACCACCAGAGGCAAGTCTTCTATGCACAGAAGAAAGTAAGAGGCCGGCAGCAGGTTGTCTCAGGGAGTATTGTCACAGAGGAATCATCGTGTCAAAGTCGGATCGCAGCATGAATGAGGAGCGAGGACTGAGGACTGAGGCATGAGAAAGGCTGGCGGGCTAACTCTGCGACGGGCAGCAGGCGAAGAGAAAAAAATTGGATGCAGCACATTCGCCTCGACCTTGACCCTGACTGACCCCAGACCCTTCTGCACGCCGTTGTCTGCGGGACACCGCTCTTGTCCACCAGGTACCTTAGGTACCTGACTGCACTCCCGGTTGAATTGGGTACCGGCTGCTGCGTGCTGTATTCGCAGTGCATCTGGGTACCTACTCCGGTGGTAAGTGGCTATCCAGTATGACCCCGCCTGTATTTTAGCGCGCTTCAGCACGAGGCACGGGTGGGGTCGGCCAATGGCCCGCCTATCATTGGCTTCCCATTGCAACATTTGGGGCATAGCGATAGCGAGGCGCGGGGTACTCGTTACATGGCTCAGCCGGGAAACGGAGGCTTCACGATCTGGCGTTGCGGCTGTTTCTGGCAGGCTGTTTCAATTCGGAACACAGGGAAGGCGAGCTTCCATCTTGGCTGAGCCTAATCGAATGCATGTGCGTGTGCAGAAGACACTTCCTCAGTGTGCGGCTGATAAGTTATCAAATACTCGAAGATACTTGTAGGGCTGAGACGGCGTTGGAGTAAAAAAAACTCTGGCTCCGTGCTACGCCATTCGAGTCAACCGGAGGGGGAAAAAAAGAATACCTAGGTAGGCTGTCCAGGCACGAACTGCAGCCGCGAGGAACCATTCCACACACACACGTCGTACCGCATCATTGCCCTGGCTGGTGACTCAGTTTCTCAATTCACATAGCCTCATCACACCTAGGTAGCCCCCCTCCAATTTGGCCACCTGCAGCACGAATCATTCGATTCGGGCGGAAAGATCGAGATCCTCAAAACCAAATCTCACCCACACCCACACCCACACCCACGATAGACACAGGCATCATGAAGATCCTCGAGTCGCAGAGCGCCATCTTGACCAATTTCGAGGTCTATCAGCACCTCTTGAATGAGCAACAAAAGGCCAAGCTGCCTGACAGGAAGAGACAGGTTCCCAGAAACCTCCAAACCGTCATCAAGGAGGTACGTCCGGCAAACACAACCCGGTGTGCAACTCCAAATCACAGAGAGACCACCCCGAGGCTAACTCTTGCACAGGTCATTGACCAATTACGGACCCAGCCGGATCCCCTCAGCCAGCGGCCCATCACATATGATGCCACCAGCATTGGCCGCCTTGTCGAGAGGCTGCGTGACTTTGACCTCACCAAGGGCGAGACCATCATGATCATCAATCTGCGCCCCGACAATCCGGCGGTCCTGGCTGCATGTATCGAGGACGTCGAGTCGCGCTTTGACGAGGAAAAGCAGCAGGATATTCTCGCCGTCATCGAGGAGGTCCTGGGGCCTCTCCCGGTGAAGGAGACGGCTGAGGCCTGATCCTGATCCTGACCCTGACCATGGTCGATGATCTTTGCAGAAATGTGAAAATACCAACATCCATACCCATCACCTCACCGAAACACACAACCTGGACCGTGGCAAGCCTGCTCAGAGCGGGTGAGGCACAAGTTCCAACTCCAACGGCAAAAGGATCACATCGTACAGCACCCTCCGTCACTCTGGCCACCCCCGGGGCTCGCCGTCTTGACAGCCATTTGGCAAATCTCCTCAAAGGCTAGCTGGAGGAGCTCCCCCGTCACCGCGGAGCATTCCATGTACTTGTCGGCCCTGATCTCTGCGGAAATCCGATATGCCTCCTGCGGATAAATTATGCCATTGGGATCATCTTCGGACCTAAGATCCCGCTTCAGGCCAAGCACAGCCAAGGGCAACGTGCTTTCAGACAGGAATGTCGAGCGGACTTCTTTGATCCACTGCTGGCAGGATTGTGGTTAGCGGGGCAGAATAGGAGTGAGAGGCTCAAAGGTGGGTAGGGACAGTGGCCACGCACGACTCGCTGGAGGTTGATGAGACTCAGGCGCTGGCTTATATCGTAGCAGATGAGGACGAGATCTGGCCGGAGGAGCCGCCAGTTCTCGGGACTCGACGTATCATAGAACTCTAATCGATACTGCCGCCTCCCAAATGAGGTCTCAAAAACAAAAGGTTGATCTATGTCCTTGAGCAGAGTTATCGGCCTGGTGCCAACGAGGTTGGCGTGCCCGTGGCTGATACGTCTGCTTTGAAATCAGTTGTATGCTCGACATGCACGCACAAGGGGAGAGCAACACGCCGGTTGCAGCACGCACGATAGGAACGTTGTCTTCCCTACTGCCTCATCTCCCAATAGCAATACAGAAATTGTCTGCGGATCCATGGAGTCAGTCAAGGCACGAGCGCTTACATCACTCGGGGCTTGTGAGAGCCACGTCCGAACCCATGACGGCTGGTGAGGATGAGGGTAGTAATTGAGGACTAATGCCTCTATCGGAGCCGCCATCGGCACTTATCGATAAGAATCCTCACTTTAAATTTCGTGGCTCACATCCCGCCCATACGTTGGCCGTCGCGTAGGCAGGTTTCGTTTATGTGAGTTTTGGACGACAAACGTATGAAGTCGCTCAGGGCTCTCATTCACGGCTCACGATGGAATGAGGCAAGACTTGTTTTTTCATCTATCCTGAAAGCCCCAGCGCCCGTCCCGAGCCCAATCTCAGTGCCAGCCTTCACCAGACTCGTGTCATACAGAACGCCAATGGCTGACTACAGCAAATGGACCAAAGACGACCTCGTGGGCCGCATCAAGCAGCTCGAGAATGAGATCAAGTCGCAGTATGGCGGCGTGCTGCCCACGAGCCCAGCAAAGCACCAGGACACGGAGGCAGCACCCGTGCCCGGCGAGCCCGTCAAGAAGAAGGCGAGGAAGAAGGGCAAGGGCATCGACCCGACCAAGTACTCGAAGCGCTTCGTGGCCCTCAAACTCGCCTATCTGGGCAAGAACTACAATGGCTTCGAGTACCAGCCAACGGGGGCCATGTCTACCATCGAGGAGGAGCTGTGGAAGGCACTCGTCAAGTCGTGCCTGATCTTCCCCGACCCAGAACGGCCCAACGAGGTTGACTGGAACTGCTGCGAGTACTCCAAGTGCGGTAGAACGGACCGCGGCGTGAGCGCCTTCGGTCAGGTCGTCGCGCTGCGGGTGAGGAGTAATAAGCCTGTGAAGGGTGCAAGCAGAAAGCCTCAGGCCGCAGCTGCGGGTCAGACCAGTGCGGGCAACGTTCAGATGGGCGGGACGCCAGCTGCCGAGGCGGACAGATCGGAGGCGGAGGAGGCGAAAGAGGAGCAGGAAGGTGAGGACGATGACGCGCCGCTACCAGTCGATCAGGAGATTCAGTACTGCCGCGTGCTGAACCGCATCCTGCCGCCGGACATCAAAGTCTACGCCTGGTGCCCCAACCCTCCTCCAGACTTCTCGGCACGGTTCAGCTGCCGGGAGAGGCAGTACCGCTACTTCTTCACACAGCCCGCCTTCGCACCACTACCAGACTTCCTCGAGGATCTCAACAGCAGCAACACCATCAGCAACAAGAAAAGCAACGGCCAGGAGGAACCTTCCTCCACTGGTAAGCCAAAGGACGGCTGGCTCGACATCGACGCCATGCGCAAAGCGGCCAAGATGTTCGAGGGCGTGCACGACTTCCGCAATTTCTGCAAGGTCGACCCCTCGAAGCAGATCACCAACTTTGTGCGGCGCATCTTCGAGTCGGACATCGTCGAGGTGGACGGCGTCAACACGGCGGTGCCGTACCTGGACAACCCGCAATTCCGCGACGCCACCGCTGAGCCCGGCGTGGCGCACCCCAAGGTGTACTACTTCCACGTGCGCGGCTCGGCCTTCCTGTGGCACCAGATCCGCTGCATGGTAGCGGTGCTGTTCCTCGTGGGCCAGGGGCTGGAGGACCCCGGGGTGGTGGCGGAGCTGCTGGACCCGGAGCGGCACCCGCGGCGGCCCAACTACGTGCTGGCCGACGACAGGCCGCTGGTGCTGTGGGACTGTGTGTTTGGGCGGGAGAACGGCGACGGGGCGGCCGACGGGGTCGACTGGGTGTACGTCGGGGCCGACAACCCGCTGAACCTGCACGGCTCGTGGGGGGTGGCCAACGACCTATGGGAGTACTGGCGCGAGAAAAAGATGGACGAGATCCTGTCCAACAGGCTGCTGGACTGGGTGGCCCAGAAGACGGGCGTGGACCGCGTGGCCGAACCCGGGAGCCAGGCTATCCGGAGGGCCACGACGAGCGCGAGGGGCAGTACGAGGGTCTACGAGGGGGGCAATGGGCCCCGGTTCGTGGGCGCGTACGTGCCTCTGCTGAAGAAGGACAAGTTGCAAAGTCCGGACGATCTTAATGACCGGTGGGCGCAGCGCAAGGGGTTCAAAAATGCCGAGGAGATGAGAGGCGTGGGCAACTGGAGGGATGCGATCAAAGAGATGAAGAGCAGCACCGAAGAGGACGCGGCCAACGAGCAGTAATAAGATTAGAAGAAGGCATGGCGTTTGTGGTAAGGTCTAAATTCCAGCGCAGATATCTATAAATGCAATACCACTCTGCTAGCACATATTCTTCCACCCATCTGAGAAAACACGATTGTAATATCCCCGGGTCAGTCCATTGCCCTCACATACTGCCCTTTCTCATCCCACCTCCTGCTCACAGGCACGGCGCCGTCCGGCTCCCACAGGCAGCCCCGGACGCCCCTCCAGACGGCCTCGACGACCCTGCGGCCGGGGAGCAGGCGCGGGAAGACGACGACGACGTCCTCCTCGCCCTCGACTACGACGACCAGGTAGTAGCGCACAGCGAGGCCCCGGAACGCCTCATTGATGAGCACGTCGCGGATCTTCTCGGTCGGGATGAAGCGCGTGCCCGCCCGCCACCCGGCCAGGTAGCTCCCGCCCACCGAGCTCGTCTGCACCCCGAGCCCCCGCAGGACCAGTAGCGACTCGGTCGTGTGCACCCGCAGTGTCGTCGCGTAGGCCACGGCCGCGCACAGCGCCACGGCCGCGTAGGAAGGCAGGCCCTCGGCCACGCGGTGCGCCGCCCGCCCCGCTGCTGAGAGGTGCGCCGCCCGCGCCAGGTAGGGCAGCCACTCGGTCGTGTAGAGCGTGGTTGGGGCCGGGTTCGCGTGGCTGTCGTCGCGCGGGTCGGCTACGGTGGGGACTGTTGCGACTGTTGCTGTGATGGTGATATCGTTGTGGTGGGGGTCATGGAGGAGGGGCGTCGTGCTTATCGCCGTGGGTGTGGCGGTCGCGATGCTCGTGGAGTGGTGGTGCTGGTGGTGGCGATGGTGGTAGTAAGGCGAGAGGGTCCATGTCGAGTACAGGACCAGCAGGACGGAGATGCCAAGCAGGACGCGGACGATGAAGACCAGGCCCAGCAGGATGCGCAGCGACAGTGTCGGCGGCGGGCAGGTGGTGACTGTGAACTCGGCGGTTGTTGGGGACGGTCGGCGGACGTGAAGGTGCGGCGCGGTGGTGAGCATCGTGGTCGGGTCGCGGCGCACAACGGGGCGGATGGGGAAGAGGCTGTCGCGAGCTTGACTTGGCCGGGGCCTGCAGTGGCTGTTTGCAGATCCGTAGGTTCTTTCTTCTCTCTCAAAGGCGTGGTTCAGGGCCAATTGCCCATCCTGACGATCCCTGGCAGATCGACAGGAGCAGGGAAGCTATGACGCTTCATTTGAAAGGTGCAGGAGGAAAAGACGTGGTGAGATGCGCGCGACAGCTCGAGGCCGCGTAAGGTTCGATGTAGGGGTCGGCAGGCTACATGGGTGGTGCCTTGGTGGCAGACGCCAGGCGGTATATGGATACGACAGAGAAGGGCTGCCCACCTTCAAGCTTTTGCAACGATGATTTTGGAAACTTTTGTTTCTATTGCATCATGCAATGTTTCTAAGTCATGTCTGAATAACATTTCAATCTTAAGCAGGTGGTAGTTACTACCTAGGTAGATATGATGTCAAACAAAAGCTGGGGATTCTTGCTAGTGTAGTCTGTCTTCAGATTTGGCATGTCATAAGCCTGATTTTTGGCAGGGATATCAGCTGTAGTGGCCCATTCGGGACGAAGGCTCACAAAATTCTCACCCCACTATTCCATTTCCATTAGAACCCTAAGACGATGCCCAGCGCGAGCGTGGCAGCGGTCACCCACTCGCTTGGGTAGCCAGCGATGCTGCGTGTGGCCTGAAGCCGCGAAGACGACACCTCAGGGAGGCTTCACTCTGCAGGGGCGTCTTCACTGCTGCGCGGCGTGCTGGATCACATTGTCTTAGGTTTGGGGTAGAGGGGAGAGATAGCGATGTCAACTCCTTTTTTGCCCTTTTTTTTTTTTTTTTTTTTTTTTTTGACTTTCCTTTTCACAAGTTTGTCATTTGCATTCTCTTCATTTCCATCAGTTGATAGTTAAACGTTGTGCTGAATCCGCCTTCATGGAAGCAGGCACCGTGGCTGACCCTTGCCCAAACTTTGCAGAGGTCCCATGTTCGAGTGGCCGTTTGGCCAGCAACTTTTCGTCGTCCATTTAGCCACCTGCACCTATGGATTTTGCCAATTCACTTTTCTAGAAAGTCACCACTGCGCGAGAGATGATCACTATATTTAGCCTACTCAAACTGACTTCAATTGCTACTTGAGGTTGTCGCTCTAAATCCTACACCGGCGCTTCTCATTTACTGCCTAAGAAAAGGAACCATTGAAAATAATTCAGAACTGCGATGTCAATGTGATATAGAAATAAGTCGAACAAGAATGCCGTGAGGCAGCATTATATTACACCCGAGTGCTGACTTGGTTTTGTGTTTTGTTTTGCCAGTTTTCAAATCCCCTGGGTGGGTCGGTTGGGTTTTTTTCGTCTGTCAATGTTGCCATCATCGCTCTCTGTCTCTCACTTTTCCCACCGTCGCCGGCCCACGCGGCCTTCCCTTAAGTGTCATCAATCATTCTTGCAGAAGGCGTAAAGAAAAACAAAAGTACAATAGAGTCAGACTTTGTTCCATCTCTTTTTCCTTCCTGGCCCCCTTCCTTCCTTCCTTTCCATCGTTCATCATGTCGTAAAGAGACCTTGCAGTCGAGGGGAAGAGATAACGATGTTTATGATAATGGTTGTTGAGAGGCCCAAACAAGACTTGTAGATTTTAGGAAAATGCCATGTGGTACGGAAATAGGTATTGTAGAGATTGGTGAGAAATGTACAAATTGTTGCCCTTGTTGGTTGGTATAGCGCAGGTGAAAAAACAAACGGATGACAGGGAAAGAGGAAGCCCAAACGGAACCATCAAAACAGAAAGCTGGTCGTTGTCCCCGATTCCTGGTGTCCAACATCTTCGGGAACACTCGCTCAAAACGGGTCCCGTCATTGACGTGTAAAAGTTTTGGTATCAAATGCGTGAAGAAGTGAAATTTCAAAAGGACGCCAGCCGCCATGCAGGATCGAAACGAACAGGATGAAATGATGAGTTGGTGGAGAGCAATGCAAGAAAACAGCTAGAAGGGAAAGGTAACATGAAATGAGAAACAGGAAAATAGAAATAAGCAATGCGTGGTGAATTTTTGGAGGCCTAGATCATCTTCTGGCTCAGGTCGAACTCCTCCCTCATCGTCCTCCCGTCGATGGGCGACTTGATCTCACGGTTGTGAAAGCTGACCGGTGGACCCTTGGGCAGGGGGATGCTCTCGTACGGCGCGGGGCCTCCGCCCTCGATCGGGGACTTGGTCCGGCTGACGACGCTCGAGTTGTTGCGGCTGCGGCTTCCGCTCCTCATCCTCTCTGTGGCACGCGAGATGCGCCCCGCGATGCTGTTGTCCACGCTGCTGCGGCCGCGGCGGTGGCCGTGAGGGGGGTTGGGCGGAGCAATCACGGGGACGGTGGTCTCGGAGAGGGGCTGGACATTCTGGCCTTGATCAGGCTGGGACGGCTCGTCGTTGTCCATGACGATCTCGATCTGGCTCGGTGCGCCGTAGACGACGGGCGCCTTGCCGCCGTGCGCGAAGGGGAGTGGTGCGGGTGGTGGCGGCGGTGGCGTGGCCAGGTGCTGCAGCTCTCTAAGGACCGGTGGCGGCGGGGGCGGGGGCGGGATCTGGTCAACGTTCGATGTACGCCGGGAGTGGCTGGACTTGCCGACTTGGCTGTCGTCCATAACCCCGTCGATGGTGCGGATGTACTTGGACGATGAGTGCGCGTCGGGTGTGCTCAGCTTCCTGAGGGACTGGCCCCTGGCGAGCCTGCTGCTGCCCGAGGCGCCGTCGCCTCGGAGGGCCTGGGGCGCAACTGGCTCCTCGGGCGGCGCAGACATGCACCGCTGAATGCCCGGTCTGGATGGCGGCTGGTAGACAGTAGAAGGGAGCAAGGTGAGGAGGCCTTGGCCTGGACTTTGGCCTTCGGCAGCCCGTGGCGAGCTGGTCTCCTTCTGAGGGGAGTTCTGTCGCGACTTGGGCGACTCAGCCTGTGCGAAGGTCATGGGAATGGGCGGGACAGGCTCGTCAGGGCTGATGTCCTTCTGGCCCTCCATGACCAGTCTCATAGCCTTGGGAGTGGCCGGGAGGCCAATGAAAGGGCGGGTTGGCTGCTGGGCGTACATGCTTCGCTTGTCGGGCTCCGCGGTGCGGCTGCGAGGCGGCAGCTCCTTGGGCTGGACAAAAGTAGTACTGGGCAGCTCGAAAGCAGTTGGCGCACGCTGGATGCTCATGCCTGGGAATGACGGGGAGAGCTCGTCCGGGTGAGGAATCGAAGGGGCCAACGGGCGCTTGGCGAGCGACTTGCGGCGCTCCTCAAGCTCGCGCGCTGCGGCCTCCTTCTTGAGCTGACGCTCGTCCTTGATGGCTTTCAGGTCTCCGCGGCCGGAAACTGCAAACTCGACACGTGGGGTACGAGATCTGGTTTCCTGCGACTCCCTGGGCTTGGAACTCTCGCGCATCATCGGGAGACCAGGAGAAGGTTCACGGGACTTGCTGCCGCCCCGAGACAGTGTCTTCTTGCTGCGGAACTTGGCCTGGTCCTCTTTAGCCCTCCTATAATCTTCTTCGTCCTCGGAGCCGTAGTAGTGCTGGACACCCGCCGACATGGGGAGAGGCGATGAAGGGGATCGTGCTCCTGAGCCTTGTCGATCATTGCTGCGGCCGCGAGGGATCTCGAGGGGCGCAGGCCGCATGTTGTCACGGCTCGAGCCCCGACGAGGACGGCTCCGGGAGGTGGCCCGAACAGTGCTCGCCTTACGGACGGTCGAGGGCTCCTCATTCTCGTGGCTACGATCGTCGTATTTGAAACTAGGAGTGCTCAGATTGAGCAAATCCTCGGGTGACATTGGGACTGGAGAAGTTGGCGATCTCTTGCCGGCTCTGGGCGTGTAGCCTCGAGAGGCGGTACGTCCTCGGTCACCAGATCGTTCACGAGAGCCGCCCTTGCGCGTGGCGCTGCTGTCACGGGTCTTGTTGCGTCCCTCACGGCTGCCGCCCCGGGACTTCGTCTTGGCGGCCTCAAGGCTGCTGATGTAGTCGTCCAGGCTCTTGCCGCCCTGGTTGCCGCGGTGGCCCCTGGCAACGCTCGAGGTAGCGGAGGCGGAGGTGGTGGAGCTGGTAACAGAGGGCGGAGCACGGCGTCTGGTCGGCCAGTGGAAGCGAGTCGAAGACGTGACCGACTGCTCGGGCGAGGTGACATCGCTGCCCATGGCGTTGTCCATGGATTGGAGCTGCAGTTCGAGTCCGGTGGGCATGCGCTCGCGGGGCCCATTGCGGCTCCTTCGGCCACTCTGCATAAGCATCGCCAGGGAATCGGGCGAAGGAGAAGGCGGTGGTGCCTCCTTCCTACGATGGGAGTTCTTCATCATCATAGGACTGGCTGTAGCTGCTCTCTCCAGTGACATGCCCATGGCAGCATATCCGTCGTCCGTGGAGTTCTTGGCGTGGTGGCCGGGTCGGGCAGGGGAATCAATTGGCGGAGTGAGGGAATCGATCCCGGCGGGAGGCTGTGCGCTGGACTTCTTTGCAGTGTTGCGCAGATTGGCATCGCTTGGCATCTCTCCGATGGAAGGGAGCCTTCCACGGCCAAAGTTGCTGGTTTGCGAGCGCGCTGTCGTCGGTGTGTTGAATGCGCTGCGGTTAGATGGCCGGAGGAAGGCAGTTGTCATGTCTTCTGGCCTCGGCGAGATGGCCGACTCAGCGATAGGTGTGACGCCCGCTGCGATAGGTGTCTGGCCGCCATCATTTGAAGCGAAGAACTTGGACTTCGACTTCTGATCGTCAAAAGATGTGATGAGTTTGAGTGCAGATGTCTTGGCAATGCTTCGTTGAGGCCCGCGGTTCAGGCCAGGCGGTGACAAGGGAGGGCTAAGAATCTCGGGGATACTGGGGTTCACGGCTGTGTTGATGCTCTGAAATGTCATCTGCTGGGCCGAGGGTGAGGTCCATGGCTCATCTGACTCCTTGCCAGAGCAGGCAAAACTGCTCATTCTGTGTTAGTAGAAGCCATACAGGTCGCAATCTGGAATAACTCACCATCGGATGGCCAGCTGCTGGTGCCCATGCTGGACAGCCCATTCTCCCCACTTCTTCACGATCTGCGCCTGCCGCTCCCACACTGATGGGAAGAAGAGACAGGTCAGGATCAATGCCTCCAGAAACTTCTTGTGCGAGATGTACACCTCGATCGCATCAGTCTGGTCACCCATTCCAATCATGATCGTCACTGCCGAGTGGATATCGCCGTTCTCGAGGAGTCGCTGAACATACGCCAGACCCAGCTTGTGCTGTGCTGCTGTGCCACCTATGCCGCTCAACGCCAGAAGCATCCAGTCCGAAGAGGTCATGTTCTCAGCGTTGGCCGCCATGACATCTGGGTCGATGTCACCCAGCCATTTCGCGAGCAAGATTCTGCTGGGCGTCCCTTGTGGGTGGCGGCTCATCTCGTCGCGGACTAAATCTTCCGCTTCCTTCGTCCACCCAAAGATTGTGCACAGCATCTGCCGTCGGAGATCGTCATTTGTCAAGCGGCTGCTGTCGACCATGGGTTGCCTCTTGTACGGAACATCACTGAGACGGGTTCTGGTATACTTGAACAGATCCGCGACCCTGGAATCTTCAGGACTTCGCGGAATCTCATGTCGCAGACGAGACGGCCTGTGTCGGTTTCGGCTTGTCGACGATCCCATGGAGACGGAACTCAGGCTACTCGTGGAGAACGACGAGCTTTCACGCTTGGGCTTTTCCTGTGGGAAGGTCGAGGATCGCATGGAGGAGCCAGCAGAAATATAAGTGTTCTCTGTCATTCCGTGCGATCGAAGTGAAGACTGATACCGTCCAGGAGTTCTTGAGCTGGTGGATGAGACATCAGAAACGCCACTCCGGCTTGATGCTGGGCTTGCTGTGCGATACTGGTCCTCGTCCGACGACAGCTGGTGGTTTCCAGCCCGAGCAATCCTGGCCATTGGCGGCGCGAGGTCTTCATCGCTCTCGGAAATATCTGCACTGATTTGTATAGAGCCCATCTCTGAGTCAGACGCAGTGCTTGCTCCCTTCTCTTGCTCCTCGATTGAAACTGGCGGAGATGGAGGAAGCAAGTTAGCAGGGTGCTGAACGTTAGCCACCATCATCGCGGGAGCATTGAGGTCAAACTGTTGCACGGTGTTGTTGGCGGCGATAGTGAATAAGCTGGCTCCCGGGCCGTAGACTGCAAGCCCCTTGGTGTGCTCCAAAGTAGGGATCTT
This sequence comes from Diaporthe velutina, assembly GCA_038088505.1. Taxonomy (NCBI): domain Eukaryota; kingdom Fungi; phylum Ascomycota; class Sordariomycetes; order Diaporthales; family Diaporthaceae; genus Diaporthe; species Diaporthe velutina. Next base: position 284,995 of record JBBWSJ010000019.1, on the reverse strand, counting down.
ATCAAATGTTACGTGCTTGGTCCGCACATCCCAAGACAGAGTTTCGCTTCGAATTCGCCCAAGTCAGTATAAGATCCGGTAGAAAGAAAGACCGTTGGTCCCACTTACGATTCGCTGTGTTGGATAATTCTTCCATTTTTGGACCAGCCCATCCAGTTGGGACCAGCCAAGCAGTTCTCCGACTTCTTGAGGATACGCACAACCTTTGCTGGATCCGCACTGTTGTAAGCTTTGGATACACTCCAGACCCTCAGATCGCCGTCATTTGTCTGGACAGCCAGCATATCCGACTTCTGCCGCGAAGAAGAGGCATGCCAACTCAGCGAAATGATAGGAGATGGCGCTCTTGACGTGGTCAGGTTGTGCAGAATTGTGAATCTCGGCTGAAGCGTCGCAATCAGCAGCGAGCCATTTTGGTATCTGTCGTGCAGTCAGATTGGATGCTCTATACGGAATAATACGGAATACACATGGGTGAAGACCAACCCTATCGCAAAGGTTCGGCAGTCGGCTGACGGTGCCAGCGCTGTTACTGCTATCTGATCAATGGTCCGGGCCGAAATGTGCTCTGATGTCGTCGGCTCGAAAAGGATGATGTTCCCTTGCGTGTTGCCTGTTGCTTTTTGTTAACCAGGCTCAAAGGGCCACGAAAGACATGTTTCAGGGGCCTGCACTCACCGAAGGCGACATTGCCATTCCTCATCCAGGCGGCAGTGGTCAGGTGCTCATACGAGGCGAATCGTGCAACTTCTTCACCAGACATTATGTCCCACACTATCGCCGTTTGCCCTGCATCGTAACTGACCACTAGCCTCCCAGCTCCCATCTCACTCTGGTTGTCGACGGCCAGAATCTGCACTTCGTCGTCATGACGGGAGAACCTTCTTTCTATGGTCAGGGTGTCATGGTGGCAGCACACTACCGAATTACCCTGGGCATAGAGGAACATGGAGGCAGTGGCCGCAGTCGGGTCGAAATATCGGAGTATTGCGGTTGGCGACATTTTGAAGTCGTCCATTGCCGTCCCTTTACTCCTCGAAGACAGGGGAGTCGAGGTTGAGCGGCCCCTCGACGGCCTGGCTGAAGTGGCCATGCCAGACATGATATGCTTCGTTCGCGGCCTTTGTGTAGCGGAGGGTTAGTCGGGATGCTGCAGCAGCCAGGGAAGATATGCCACCCTCGGGGGGAGTTTGCACTCAACCCGAGATTCTCGAAGAACGCACGAAAACTTGGGCGCACAGAAGATGTCTCACATACCAAGCGGTAGGGTGAGAACCCCTCCGAGAAAGCGTCGCAACGAACTAAAGTCGGGCGGTGAGGCTACACAGTTCGACCTGGGATCATCACATGGAACACCCAGCTGCCCGTTCCCGGACGAGTCCGTCCTCCACGTTCGTTGTCTCAGATATGCCGAAAGCCAACCCCAGTTTGTTGTATGCGGTGAGGGCCTTGGTAGGAAAAGGGCGGCTGCCGTGCCTGGGGATACTTGTGTTGCGTGGGCAGCGCGTGCGCTTTCCTTTTTTTTTCCCTCTCTTTTCTCCCTTCCTTTTTCTTTCCCCTCCTTGCGGCTCGATGCCGATCACAGGGTGGAATCAATGATGGAGAGGAACGAAGAACAGAGGAAATTAAGTGATCAAGTGTGAAAGGCTTGTGAGGCAATGCCAGGTACGTCAAGCCTCAGGTTGCACGGCTTAGATGGTGGACGTCCGTTAGGCGCAGGCGATATGTATGTGACCGGCGATAAGACTGGCAAAATAGGTTATCCGCCTCGTGGGCGGAGCGGCAGGATTCAGGGTGTGCCGGGATATCTGGAGTGGCGGGCGCTTATTCTTCGCAACGGTGCTATTATTCTGCTCTTGCCGATGAGGGGGAGTCGTCCCATCAGAGTATCGAGCAGAATTCTTGGAATGCACGAGGTTGCAGAAAGTGCAAGAAGCATGCGGAGGGAGAGAGAAAATGCATCAAGAACGGCGCGAGGTGTGGGATGGGGGTGTGGGATGGCAATAAGTCGAGAGTTCAGCGCCTAGAGCGACAAGGCCTGGCCTGTCAATGGACGATCCGGGAAGGCATATAAAATTAGAGCCCTGGTGGCCCATGAGAGAACTAGCGTATAGAGAAGCGATTGTGAATCTGGAGCGGGTACGGACCGGCTCATCTGAGGGCCTAGCTCTGCATGGCGACGGAGAAGCCAGGCATGCTACAAGGATGGCGACGAACCTATGAGGGCGCTGCGGACGGCAAGGACAGCAAGGTCAGGAAGGCATGGCTCGCCGAAGCCAGGTGTGGAAGCATCAAAGAGGGAAAAGCCGGTGACCGTGGGCATGGGAGACGCAGTAGCTCTCATCCTGGTTGGCCGGGTGTATAGGGTACATGAGTATGTGCCATAATTAGCCTCCACTTGTGCGGTATCCTCGCTCGCGATTCCAGCCTATTGCTGTCACCTGGGCTGCAGGGCACATGAGATGATCGACCCCACGGCCAATTGGGCAGGAAGGCCGTCTGCCCAAAGCCACGATACAACTTGAGTCGTGAGCCAGTTGCTTGCTTTCTCCGGCGAGCTGGCGCGGTCCTTCTGGAGGCCTGATGGGACGTGTTTGGAGGCGGGCGGAGGACGGACGATGGCCGCAGGCGCCGTGCAGAGAAATGTCCTTGGTACGCATGGCATCTTTTGCGGGTCCCCTCCTCACGTCCAAGAGGGATAGGCAGGGCACGGCAGGGCAGGCAGTCAATGTGCATGCTCGTTACATAGTAGATAGATAGTCGCGTCGTACAGTGTTGCTTGGCCGTCCGTACCTGACATGGGATTGCTCCAGTGTCAACCTCCCCCAGACACCGCTTCAAGCCAGCCAGCCATCCAGCCATCCAGCCACACAGCCATGACGGGTGTCACAGATGCTTAGACGGGCCCTGGCGAAGAGGGAGGAGGAGGCACTGGGGGAGTAGGAAGGGGACTAGGTATCCACTGTACTGTGCTCGCGCCGTCATGGCGAGGCACGGCTGGTACTGTACTTCGGTACATATGTATGCATGTAGGCCGGACATCATATCATGTGAGATGAGGGTGCAGGTCCGCCTCACTTTGTCGACGTTTGCTGGCCTGGCCTGGTGGCAGTGACGGAGCGACGGCGGCGGACTCGTTGTTTCAGCACGCTAGGTCTCTTCAACAGGCCTCTCGCCTCGTGTGGTCCCCCGGCACGTTGTCTGTTCGAGAGGCACGTTGCTCGCCTGGCAGGGACAGACTGGCTGACAGAGAATGAACAAGTGTACCGAGTACATGAACAGAGAGTGCGGGGAGGGGCCCAGAATGCGAGTGCATGGTGGCATGTTGGCATGCTGGGGCCATGTACTGTCCATGCCCATGCTCATGCCCGCATGTACAGGCGGCCAGACATGCAGACAATGCAGGCGGTACAGCGAACGAACGACTGTCTGGATGCAACCAGATGATGGCCGTGGAGGGCCCAGAAAGGGTTGAAGTCGAGCAGCGCACGCTCAGTGGCCGGGAATTAAGCGCCGACTGGCGTTCCGGCCCCGCTGGTGAGCATCTTGTTTGCAGGGAGGTGGGGACGGGATGCCAATCACCGTGCAAGGCCGCCTTTCTCATCACCTCGACCGGGGTCCTGCAGCGCCTGCGCGTGCAGGGATGTCCTGGCTCCCTCATCTCCCTCGGCCTACCTTCCCACGCAGGACCTCGACCCTGCCCGCGACCCTGCCCTATCAATCAACAAGGCCCTTCTTTGCATCGTTGATTGATCCGTTCACTCAATCAATCGATGCATTCATCAATCGCCCATTGTCTGCCACGACTCGATCACTCGCTCCTTCCAGCCATCCTCCTCCTCCTCCTCCTCCTCCCCCGGTCGTCCCCGGTGCCTTCCCAGCCCTTGCTCAACCCCCATCCGTCCCTTGCCGAACCTCGGAGCTGACTGCTTGCCCGATTGACTGAGTTGATTGATCGACATCGAACCTCGACTTGACACAATGCCAATGCCAACGCCTGCCTCCACGCCGTGCCATATCAGGTGGTTCAGCGCCACCAGAGGACCCTGCCTCGATCAAGACCTCGTGACCAAAATCGAAATCCCGCGCGGCACGATGCTGACAGTTGGTTGACGATCATCGTCGTTGCCATTGCCATCGTCATTTCTGCTGGGGCTGCGCATTGAAGTTGCGGCTGGTGCTTCAGCTTCATCATTCAACCTCGGCCCCAGTCAGTCTGGGTATCACTGACCGGTTGCCGGCACAAAATGATCAACAACCCAAAATGCTACAGGTCCTACTGTGTGTCAGCATGGCCATGATACCTGCCTGTTGTCCATCGGGCGGTGACGTCTCGCCCCGTCCACTGAATGGCATACGCTGCTCCTGACACCGCAGGCAGCTGCGAAACCCACCCGGGCATCTCACACTAATAATAATCCTCTCCCACCACGTCCAATGGCACAGAGTAGATTGATTGCATTCCGTGGGTCTATCGCACGGCTTCCCCAGCGAACAAACACGGCAGACACTGCCCTGCCACAGATGCCCACGAGCTCTGCCTGCATGTCTCGCCGTCCGCCTTCAGCTCCGGGTCCAGCTGCCGCTTCAGCTATCCCGCTCCCCGGCGTTATAGAACCACCGTCCACCTGCCCGATACCGCGGTTGCCACGGTGTCTCTGCATTGGACTGCGTATCACTGCATTCAACTGCATTCAGGAATCTTGACGGAGCCACAAAATGCCCAGGGGCGAGCCATGACACCTCCAGCCTATGGGATGGCTTCGCTGGCAGCCCTGACCACACAGACACCCTTTTGTCAGCTTGATTTAGATTGAGACGCACACTTCGCCCTGCTATGCAACCCACACAACACAACACCATTGCCGTTTTCGACGAGGGACAGCCGCAGGGCCCCAGACGGTGCCCGCCCAAACCGGGACCCTGAGCCTGTGCCTGGTGTGATAAAACAGCCGAGCTGTTTCTGTTCATGCAACGACAGACAGCCACTTGGGACTGATGAGATCGCAGCTCCTCCCTGGCTCCACCTTCCGGTGCCCACGCCGGCGCCGGCTGCTCAACGGTTGGCCGCTAGCTCCCGGCACCGGCTTGGGCTCCAAGGCTGTCGAGCTGCTGCCATTCGTTCTCCTCGTCGACTCTCCAGGGCGCTACCATTTCGGGGCAGCAATCCGAATATCACGGACTGCGCCGTCTCCTGGGCCTCAACTCTACCAATTGACTTTCCACGGCCCGCTTCTAGCTCACAATCTCATGCAATGTTTCTCAAGACACGTTAGTGCGTGCGCCCCTGCACGGTTTCTCTGTCCCGGCTCAGAATCCTGGTCGATGGACCGATGCTGAGAAAGCACGCCTCTGCCCTCCATCTCGCTACCAAGTACGCCGTGTGTGCAGGCGTGCTTGGAGAACTACGCCCGCAATGCGCCCTGGAGCTACGGCAAGCTGATGGAGTGGGAATACTTTATTTTCCTCTCGTACCTTGAACACACTCATGCATTGCTACCTTGTTCGGCTCGCCCTGCAGCACTCGGGGCCGCTAGCACGGTACCCCGCGCCCACCAGGTGAGGTTATTTCTGGTGTATAACTTCCACACTCTCTGCTTCCCCAGTTTGCACAAGTTCGCTGTTGGGCTGCCACACCCCCAAAACCGTTCAACAGGCATTCCGTCGTCATGCCAGAGACAGCGCCCAGACCATTGACCCGATCCTGGGGACTGGCTCGCTGTCCCGCGTCCAGTGTGTGGGCCCATGAACTTTCCTTGCAGTCCTCATTTTGGGTTCCGCAACCTGTTGCCCTCTCTCACAAGCCCTGACCAGACCAGACTGGTGGTGACACAGCTTACAGTGCTTACATGTTCACTTTTGGTCGGTCAGTAAACTTGTCACGACAAGCACGTTTGGACTAGACTTCTTTGGGGCCACATAAAGTGGCACGACGTGCCACAGCATGAAGCATCCTCGCTTTAGCTACACCAACCCCATGTATCACCAGCGCGTCCCATTGCGTGCTTAGATCAGCTTCTTCCCGTCAGAAAGAGCCGGTCCTGTCCATCTTAGCCTCGTTTTCCGCACTTGTGCCTTGCAGCTCGTATGCTGTTCGACAGATTCTAGAAATACCAAGCCCAGTCTGAGCACGGCTGAAGCTAATCGTATTATGTAGCTTCTCATGTGTTTCAGAAAGGAACTAAGACCAGATGCATCGCTGGTCTGCAACATTCAGGTTTTGGGCCATAATAGCTCGAGCACCTTCGAATTGGCTCACAAGAAGCTTGGAGCCGACATGCTATGGTGGCCACGCTCAGGCCAGCGATTACTAGCATCAGATGTCCCGTGGGCAATCCCAGGAGCACTCCTCCTGGCGTAAGCCAAACACGGTATCGTCCACCATTTCTCGATAACTGCAGTGTGCAAGTATCTCGCTTCGCTCTTCGGGAAGGACCTAGCGGGACCGAGAACCTGCAGGCTCGTGCATTCACCCTCCATCCTTTTAGGAGTTTAACCTTGTCTCCTGCCATTGACGCGCGGGGTGTGCGGCACGGAGCCATGTCGTACAGCAAGTTGAACAGGGGCCCGGCCATTGATGATGGGACATGCCGTCCCGGAAAAGCAATGATGTCTGCAGACCGCTGCTGGTAAAGAAAGAGTTCTGCGCAATGAGTTGGCAACTCAATGGCGTCAGACATTCATCTTTGAAAATTTTCTTTTGGGAACGTGGCAACGGGCGCTGTTCCCACCGTGCCCGCAACACAATTGGCGATTTCAAGAATCCCCGATCATCCCAAGACTTTCTACCATTGCATTGGGTGGCCGGCAACGTTCACTCGCAGGGTATCAAAAGCTTCCCGTGGTGCATCGACGCTTGGCCGGCCGGGGGAGTCCCGTAGAGGGGACCAAGGAGCTCACCTTCCGGGATAGGAGCTCTTCTGCAACCGTCCAGTCGAGCCAGTTGCCGGGATGGGAGCTCGTCGTCAAATCTCGCCAATGCCCACCTTATCCCCTGCCAACCACGGCGCAGAAGCTGACGGCATGTGCCATCCTGCGGACACACGAACGTCCTGGGGTTCCAAGGGGGAAGCCGTGACTATTGACGTCTTGTCATTTCTCAAAGTTAACCATCACGGCTGCTTTCGTAGGCAAGACTGAGGCGCAGGCAAGTGCTTTTGACGTCTGGTTTGCACGGCATGGGTTTGACAGTCACCACCCACTCGGTCGTCGATAGCTACGGAGATCGCCGCGTCACAATCTGGAGGATATCTGGTCCCGAGAGTCCTCCATTGACAATTGGATCGCCCATGTGATGACTGTCAAGGACACGACGCCACAATCTGACACTCTCGGACCTATCTCATTCCATCACCCCGCACATCTCGCAGCTTTCGAGGCTCGTCAAGTGCTAGTGGCTGAGTGGGCGTCTCTCCCCAGTCTCAAAGGACTGGACCCAACTCGTCAATTGGAATCCCCCCTCCCCCATCTCGAGTTTTCACGAATGGAAGAGGGGTGTGTCTTGCTCGTGGGTTGGTTGCATGAGGCATGAATATGCATGCTGGTGGTGTTGCATGCGACCGGCCAGCGACCTTTGGGGATTGCGAGGCTAGAGAATCGGCTACGAGGAGTGAAGGCTCTGCCGTTGTTGCATCAGACGCAGCCCTCCCGACTGCGACATTGGGGGATTTCCGCATTCCGCGCCTGCTCGATTATATCAAGTTCCATTAAGAACTCCCCCGATCTCATGGACACCAAAACAGAAAGAGACTGCGAGGTTTGCCTGGACCAACAACCTAGACGGGGCACCACTACCTATTTTTGCACACCCATCACGCTCGATCTTCTACTGTAGCAAATCCACAGTCGATTTGGATAAGGCGCACAACGGGGTTAAGAATTTTGTAACCCTCCATCATCTCAAGTGGCTGGTCCGGCCTATATTACCTCCCACCCATTCCCGACGTCCTGGCGTCGGACTCGCACACGGGAGGGCAAATAGGATAGTCGGATTCAAAGCGAGTGTTTTGATTGGGTTCCTTTTTTCCTCCTTCAAAGTCATGTCACAGGAGCATCAATCTTCGTCCGAAATCAGCCACATTTTCTTGCCTAGGAGCTCAAAGCGATTGCCTTGCAGCGATTGAAGACGTGCTTGCAACCCTCCTGTGGTCTCCCAGAGGGCATGAACCGTGTGGTTGCACACATAATCAGTGTACATGCCGCACACCCTAGTTTCAGTGCTCACTTCAAGTCAACACGGATTCATGCCATTCTCAAAATCCCAAATCCCAGTATTTGCCTCGGCGCCTGGATGCTAAAGCTTCCATTCTTCCCTAGTGCTACTTGGTGATAGACGCAACGGACAACCACGCGGCAAACATGAATCAATGAGTGATGTCTGGTGCTGGATTTGCACCAAGATGCAAATTTGAGAATGATGTGGCACAAGGAAGAAATCAATCTTCGAGCATCACAGTCTCTGCAACTCATACTTACAATCAAGGAGCTGCGTCGCTCCAGAGGTTTATACCGAATTCCTCCCAGCTCCTCCGCCCTATAATTTAGGTCAGAACAGTCTTGTCTCATCATCGGGCACCTGTTTCTCATTATTATTCCTTTTTCGTGAACAGGTGTAAGACTGTGGCTGAAGACTGCCGTGGCATACACATGCAGGTGGGAAGCGTTACACTTGTGTGAATGCAGCAGAAACGGAAATTGGCAACCAACCGGTCCCATAGTGGCAAACGTGAATGATGATGTCAGAGTCAAAAATCAAGAAGAAACAAGAAGGATTTTGTGACTGTCAAACTGAGGATCCCTACCTACCTCATGAGATGACATTACTGCTGAAGCTCACGTCTTCGGCCAAGGCTACATTCAGTTGCAACATGTCAAGGAACTCAGAGTCATGGAAACTCCCGTATATTGTAGTAGTATATGCAAGATCTATACCTTTTTCTCGGGCATGTACAGAAAGCATGGGTGTCGTTTTATAAGAAACCGACAAGGCTCAGGTTTGCAAACCAGAACTGCAATTAGCTCAACATACCTACGCAAGTAGTAACTGGGAGGAACCGAGACAATCGTTGTTAATTGACTTAGTCTGAGTTTTTGATGGCAGGATGAATTTAATTGGTATCATGTCATTTCATCTGAGCGTGAAGAGACGTTTGGTCTACACATGTGCAAATAGCTATGTCTCCAACCTACTGACAGACAACAGGCAACACGAAGGAATCATTTGCGGATTCCAACGCTCTCATCCATCTTCAGACCGAGATATACTCACCATACCGTGGCTACATACCAATGGCTCACTGTGGTGAAAGGGACTGAGTCGCTAACGGCATACAAACCTCATTTGCCGAATATGTCGACGTTTAAGTTAAGCAATGAGCACCTCCTTGCAGGCCAGTCATGCTTCGGATCCTGGTGGCGACGAGCACAACATAATCAAACAAAGCGATCCCGAATCCCTTCGTGCGAAACTTGTCTACCCCTTTTCCGAAGACGTCGAGACCGTATATAAGTCGGTGTTGGTGACATACGGAGTCATACCTGATACAACTCGCCAGGCCCTCCCTAATTATACTACGTAGGTAATTTCTTCATAGCATGGATTAGTATAAGCTCTAGCTCCATGTGAATAAATTACGTTCGTTGCGGCTGTCGTATTTGAAGAGCAGGCTGGTTGAGTATGCTGACAGATGGTTGAAAACATACGAGCTTACTATCTGGAATGTTCTAAAATTGAGATCGAGCCGTACATATTGTGTTATTTGCGGGAAGAATTTAGGACTTGAGGAGGGGGGCGGGGCGGGGTGGAGGGGCGACAGGCAACAAAGCGTACCAAGACACCTTCAACAGTAGATTGCTGATTAGCCTTGCGGGATCCGATGCCGTGCAACACAGGTAACTGGGAGCTATGAAGACCGCGTCGGCCGGCTGCTGGAAAGCTCGGGCAAGCAGTCGACGGAGTCTATCAATGGAGCCATGAAGTGGACGCAAAAGAAACGGCTGTTTGATCATTCATCCAAACATATCTCTCCCGACCCAAGGTAGGCAATACGTGGGGGGCCGAGAGTATAGGCCTGTAAAGATTCAAGCAGAACTGGTATTTTTGGAGCTGAGACGATGACATGGACACTTGAAAGAGTCTGTTAAGGTATGTGCCCATTCCAGCGTCACACAAAGCGCTGCCTCTCTTGTCTCTTGTATACTGATGTCAGCACTTTTGGTTTTACTACAGTCTACCTTGTGAGTATCTTGAAACGAGCCATTGTCTGTGAAAGCCTTTGTATTATCCTAAGATCTACTTATTTCTAATAACCAGGGCATTATAGATTGTATGCAATGTAGATACATTGACAAGCGCCTTTTCTCAGACTTCAAGGGTTTCCCCCTTTTTCAAGAGCGATCGTGGTCACACGTAGTGCATAATAAGTGCCTGTCATAAAATCACGTAGGTGACAAGAGGCAGCTCGGCCTTGAGACTTTCTACAACCCCCCGCATGCGCCTGAAATGTACCCAGTACCTGTTCTCTGACATTGGGCACAATCACCAAGGCACTCGAACCAACAACGCTTAGTGCAACGTACGCGAGGATCACTGCCCGATCGGAAGCAAGGCGGGTAGCTGCGCTTATGCACTCTCCTTGTTGGCGGAACCCCAGCGAAGCCTGTGACAGCCCCCATCACGTTACGAGCCTGATGATTCTCGTTGCTCAGCTCCGGTATTGGAGTCGGCTTGAACGGCGAAAACCGCACACGAAAGGGCCAACAGGCACTTTGGGCCCGGCCACTGCCCAGGACCCCGGCCGAAGGTGGCATCTGCAGGCTTGGCATGTGACATACAAGCGGCTTTCCCGATCCATGCGGCAAGCTTGCGGAGGACTATGAACAGGGACTCGAGCGGCAGATGCTAGCAGGCATGGTTCGATATCGACCGTGATGACAGGAGGGTGGCGCCGGTGACCCGGGATAGTTGGGACGAAGGATGAACAAGCACACCCTAATCAGCGGAATGGCTGGTCGGAAAGGGTGCCGTTAGCGCTCAGAATGACGAGTTCGGCGCCAAAATGTGACTTATTCGGGAAGTACTATTCCTGATCATACCATCGGATTAGTAGAATTGCACTCCGTGGATTTTGGATTGTAGATGTCACAAAACAAATCAAGACGTACTCATTGTCATCTACTCTCTAGCTGCTTGATGAACGAAAAGTGATAATGAAGAAGTATTACAGTGGCGTTCACGGCACCTAGCCTTCAACGACACATGATGAGAGCCAAGATTCATTGCTTGAACCGCTTGCGTCGCAGAATATCTTCCACCGCTGGTCGCTCCTCGGCCTCGAGCTGAAATTGCAACCGCTGGAGATAAACAAACCCCCGTTTCTCAGCCTCATCCACACTGTCTGCCTTCCATTTATGGAGCTTCTCCTCGAGAGTGTCCGCAAAATGCAATACACGCCGATGGATCTTCCGTACAGCCCCCGTCCGAAAAGGCAGTCGCAGGGTTCCATGTCGTCGTGCAGGCCCGAAATTCGATCGCCGTCTCCTTCAATTAGACTTTGTGTGCCAGGCTCGTTGTCCATACTCTACTCCTGTTCTTCGGCAACGATCAATCGTTTTCCATCTTGGCCAAAGTACATAGGCTCACACCTCCAAAAGCTGAGAAGCCTGCCCGGTAGATGGCTGATGATTTCCGATAGCTCGATGAGATACTCATCATCAATCGTCTCTGGGACGTTCCACGTGAACAACGACGATAGGCCAATCAGATCACGGCCAGTTGCCAGCTCAAAAGCAAGGCACCCAGAGCTTCAGATAATTCCCGGCCCAAGAGGGACCTTGAGGATAGTCTCCGGTGCCCTTAAGGCAAGAGACGTTGGGAGAAATGTTTTATGTGTCTTAGTGTCCAGTTGTCGACGCGCAAAAGAAGCCCGTCTTCAAGATTGAAAGACTTACAGACACTGAGATCAGTCAGTTTAAAGAATGGTTCGAGTTCAGCCGAGACTCATTCCAGCAGAGCTGCTGCATGAATTAGATATGGAGGTACCAAGAAGGTCGACCTTACCGTCAAGCCGCCCAAACGTTTCCCCCTCTTCGTAGTTTTGCCACAGCTGCTCAAAGACGCATTCTTTGCAGTCCTGGCTGGGGCCGTTGACCGGTATTTTTCCCGCATCAGGATCATCATGGACAATTGTTTTGGCGTGAGGGAACTGTAATCCGAGCAGTACCTCCCTCAGTACCTTCTTGGCAAGGTGCAGAAGGAAGCGGTGACAAAATACGTGTCGTCCCAGGATTGGCGAATTTGATACTCCCGGAAGCAACGAATAAGAGTTGGAAGGTATGGCCTCATAGGCTCAGAGACTAGGTATTGATGACGACCCCTGGGCTCTTCGAGCTGGAAATGATCCCATGGCCCAGCAAGAAGACCGAGAGGTGTTGGAGTTTAACAAAGCCTTGGCCAGTTCGTTGTAAATATTATTTATAATATTCTAAAGCAAACCATCTAATCTGATCTATCTATCGGGGCTCCCCACCTTGTGATGCCTGACTATTCATTTCCCAGGTGGACCGCTGTCAAGGCACACTCAGTTTTACTCTAATCTCCAAAATATCTCGAAGGCAGTCCGATCCGCGTATCATGACATCGGGCTCGCTATCAAGGCGCTTCATTATAAACCTTAGAATACATAGGAGCTCCTACACACTGATTGCAAATAACGTAGGAATCGAGTCAAGTTGCTCTATTCGGTGGACTATGCTCATGTTGAGGCTCATGGTGCAAAAGTCTCGTAAGTGAGGATGCGCCACTCGCATGGAAACGTGCTCCATGATACTCTTGAGCTTGTTCTACGGCATTCTGGTGATCCATCTTGTGCTATAATATATCATATATTTATTCTATCCTGAACTCCACGCAAGTGATGAGTTTGGTCTACCACACACTCCTGTCCGCATATAATCTTTCAGCTCCTCAATTACCAATCTGTCAATCCGTGACGCCGAATAATCCCAAAAGTCGTTTAGGGAGAAGCCACCATGATTAAAAAGGACCAAGAGGTCCTCACTTCCGAACCTCACCAAGAAATCATGCCGCCAATTGGCAAATTGCCTTAGCACGCCCTCTCTCCATCCCAACCCCTTCCCAATAATCTTGTGGTACTTGCCGGTTTCACGTCTTGTGATAAGGACAAGGGAACCAGGTCCGTCTGCAGGATTCCAATAAGGGAGCAAACACCAGTCCCCCCGTCTGGCAACCTCCGGCAGAAGGATCGCAAGATCTGCGTCGAAGAAACCATTCCTTGTCATGTCAACCTCTTGAGCTTCAAAATGTTCAAGCTGGAATTGGACAATCTTGGACGAGGTGTTCAAGGGGGCCTTGCTGAAGCTCCAGGACCCAAGCATTTTGTCCAACTGAAAGCCCGCGAAGCGCACGACGGGCTGGACGCGGCGCTGATACGCCGTGAGTCCAAGGTAGGGCCAAATGCTGTCCACACATTGTGAATCAAATCGACGCCAGTAGATCGCATCATCAAGGCCACTAGCCCGGTCGCAGAGGCGCAGGTTCTCAGAAATCATTTGGAGTTGTGCCCAGGCAACGTCAAGACGGATTTCCCCGCCGTCCTGCAGTATTCTGGCCAAGACCTTGCTGGCCAGCGAGAGAGGATCCAGCGTATAGTCTGGATAGATTGGATCTTCACGACGACGGCGCCAATTCACCATGGAAAGAATAGCGTAGACCTTGTCCCTAGGGTCAGTGCAACTCAGAGGTAGCACGTCGCCCATGAGCGTTTCCAAGCTCTCATTCTCACTGCTTGACCACGAGAATGCGCCGGCGCGGAGCAATGGCCAGGCTCTATCGATGGTGTCGTCACTCAGGCACTTGAGATATTCCATAGCCAAGAGCATTCCGTATAGTGAGTAGAGTGGTGTCCTTGTGCACCCACAGCACAACACGATGTGCCTCCCAAGGACGACCTCCTGGTAGACCCAAGTCCGCGAAAAGTAATCGCGATGGAGAAATTTGCTCATGGCTGGGATCAGCCTGTCCATGTTGGCGTCTTCCTCCGATGCCCATCGCCGGGCCAGCCTGGACCACTTTCGGGATTCGTCTGGCGGCTGCGACGTGAAGATTGTCCGCAAGCTTCTGCTGTATGAGCATCTGTCGCTGGTAGCCGACGCAGCAATCCTGTCCATAGTGCTTGCGTTCGTGCGAAGCGCCTGAAGCAGGGCTGGGCTGTCTTGCGCGTGTGATCCGACGCATGCGAAAACACCCTGGGCGCTGCGATAGATGTCGCCCATCATATAGACCTGATGGCCTTTTTCGTCGTGGTTTTTCTGGTCTATGCAGATGGCGTCGCACCAGATGTAGCGACCTTCACCGGACCAGGCTGACTGCTTGAGAGCATACTCGCAATTCCGTCGGACTCGCATTTGCCGGTCGTTAATGAGGATGGACACTGTGTTGTCTGGGCTGCCCCAGACATAGGAAATTGCATGGTACAAGGGCGTGACCTCCTCACGCTCGGTGTTGAAGAAACACCGTGATTCCTTTCTAGGGGTGAAACGATGCGTGGTGAGTCGACAGTGAATTACAATGCCTCCAGTGGTTTCGGTTTCACCGACCAGGAGTACCTGAAGAAGCCGGATATAGCTGCGCGGGTCTCGCAGAGGTTCGTGACTGAAAGGCGGAACATCGTCCAGGGTACTCATGCTTGGCCTGAAACCTGGCCTGACTTGTTCGTCAATCGGTGCCTGGGAACACTAAATGATGTTTCCCGACAATACGAGAGTGTGACTGTAAATAAACGAATTCTTCAGGAGATCAACTTAAGGCTATATGCCGCTCCAGAACCAAGTATTGTGAGCGTTCAGTCTTCAGCACAGGGACCAGCTCCTATCATCACAATCAACAAGTAGTAATTGGAAAATATCTGCCCTTGGCTGGCCGAATTTGTATTCCGGGTAGCGTGAGCTTCATATAAAGCAAAGCTTGCCTGGGCTTCCAGCCTCGAACAGGGCATTGGAAGACTTCGGAGAATGCAGTGCCTGGAATACGACGTGGTCAGCATGCACCTCGCCTCATGTATTCTCTCCAACGACGGGTGCAAATTACTTTCCTGCAGGCGGATGACGACTAGAGGCTTGAAGCATCCCGTGCTTAGCAAGTTGAGGCTCACCGTACACTTTTCAAGCTCTCAACAGCAGTCGACGAAATCACAATCCTTTGAAAGCGCTTTTCGCTGAAGACAGCAAGAATCCTTTGAGAACTCGTGCGCCGTATCATTCCCCAAATCAACCTTTGACTATTTGAAACCCATGACAATGAGTAAGACAACAATCAATTCATGAAATCCTCCTAACTATTCACTCAGAATGCCTTGACACCTCATCAGAGATGCAGGTAGTGATGCAGTGCATTAGTGTATCGCGTGAGCCACAGTCTGTGAAACCTGAGCCATCTATTCACTGCTCCCTCCACTGCTTTTTCTGGCAGCTTCTAGCCCCGCCCGTATGCCCAATTTCTCCCTGATTCGTCATTCAGTTGCTATGATGGGCCTGGCCTGGAGCAAAAGGGTGTCGATGCTTGACTCTCCTATGTCTTGTTGAAAGGATTGTGGTGAGCAGAGCAACAGATCTGTATTGCGGACTACTGTCGGTGCAGCCTGATTCTCGGGATAACAAGCGTATTCGGAAGTATCTGACTGAGACAATTGAGCTGGATGTTGTATTGATCGGACCAGGCCGAAGATTGACTCTCGTTGGTGTGTTCTGCCAGGGTATGATTTTGCGGAGGTGGTGGTGCTGCACACACTGCGGGCCTGCCGTGGGTCTTCAGTTACACGAGGAACCCTATACCCATCGATCAGGGGGCTTCTGGTACATAAAGATATTGCGTCTGCAGGTAGTTTGTACTTTTTCTACTTTGCAGTCAATGGCCCTGCCTGGGGGTTATGCCTGACAGCTCTAATATCGGACGTTCAGGTCAGTCCTCCACATGCAAGATGCATCCACTGTTCGACAGCAAATGTAATAAAGGGTGGGAGAAGTGGAGGTGGAATTCGGATGACTCTCTGCTTGGGAAGCTGACACTGTGGTCATTGAAGGAAATCCACCAGTACGTACGTGCCCACGCGGGAGTGAAACACAGTCCACAACGAGGGTCATAAATGAATCAAGCCAGCAATATCGACAACTCGAAGGCCATTTGGTGTAACTTCAGCGCGATTGCTTTAGACAGCTGAGTACTCAGAAGATGGATCTACACCAGTCCTGGTTCCACGACAATCACACAATCGCGATTTTACGACCATCAGTGGGACGAGTGAGTATACTTGCGGGCTGTTGTGACAAGCAGCAATATGCCAGTTCAACTCTGGCAGTGGTCCTTTTCCTTCAATTTTTTTTGGTTTTTCCTCATTGCTGTCCATTCTCGCCTGCCCCAACCCCAAATTGGGCCCTCTGGCATGTACAGACGTTGATTCTCCCAAATCACTCCAAGCGTGGAGTCAAACAAGGGACGTTTGTACCAAGTAAATCTGCCTGGCAGAGACTGAGCTTGAACTTATCAGCTCGGAAAGCCTTGAGACGCTAGTATCTACCGCATACACGGAGTGACCTCTCCATATATTCGTAATTTTCGCAGCCTATTTTTGTGACTGATGTGGCATCCATGCTCAGACTCGAAATGACCTGGAGCTCATGGAGGACTTTCTACACCGCATGGGATAACTGCCAAACTTGTAAACCGGATTGTTTGTCGCTAGTCTCTTTTCTCCTTGGCTTGTATGGCGGGAATACACATCCAGCGATCGGGTTCAAAACATGATGATGGAACAGAGCGTGCCTCTTTAACATTTGTTTGAAGATGCTTCCAGACTATTGCAAATGCTGTAGGCACATTGTGCAAGGACCGGCACGAAAGCCCGGGTAATGCATGAATAAACCCTCGCTGTAGAGCATACTTTGTACATCTTCTATAAATGCCGACCCTATCCATGACACCATGAAATCGGGAGCTGATTTCATGGTGAACTCCTCGCTTGTCTGTGTGCGACGCTGATGACTGGGAAGCGACTTACACAAGGACCCTCGACGCGCCATCACCGTGTCGGTGCGGTTGCCCGTTAGCGCTCGGGTGGAGAGGCACCGGCGGGGAAAAGGCTGCAAGTATACTTGGGAGCTGCCCTAGGGGGAACTTGGCCCGAATTATTCCCTAGTTTGGCATCATGTCACAGGTGGAACTCGAGGAGGACTTTTAAATCGAAGCTTGTGAGTGCGAGAGAGTGTGTGTGATCAATATAATTTGAAAGAATCGCTATCAAGGCTCGCGTGCACTCGAGGTGACGGGCGGGGGGTATCTACCGAAATGCTAAGACTACCTAAATAAGATGCCAGGAAAATGTGGATGCAGAGAAGGACCAACGCCGAAGGTGACAGGACAAGTGCGTGTCCGTCTCCTCTGTGTGCGCCTTCAAACATGAACTCCTAGCTATGTGTAAAAAGATGAGAAGAAATGAGACAGAAAATCGCTCGCTTGATAAACCAAAACCATGATGATGCAGTTGTCCCCTCGAGTGTCCCAGTGATGATGGTGACAGATCCTAAACTCCATGTGTGTGATGTGTGTTCTGTGTCTCCCTGTCCCTGTCCGTCATCGCATATCCAAGCCAAAAGAAAAGAAAAGGAAGTGAAATCCAAAAAAAATTAGACCCGAGTCTCCCCTAGCCAGTTGCAAGAAGGTGGCATCCTTCAATGTGCTTGCGAGTTGTTGTCGCGGTGATAGGGTTTGCTTGATTGCTTGGTGGTGCAAAGCCGCCGCCCACCCGACAAGCGAGAGCGAGAGTGGGTGTGTGGGATGAAATGACCGAGCCCGCCCGAGGCCAGCCCAGGTTGGCGCGGGTGACACAGCCGACTCCAAAGCCTCGGAAGCTTAAGTTTGGGGGTGGTTTGATTGAGGGCAGGAAAGAAATCCCGATGGAAATCCGGCTGAAATGTGTAACCGTGTGGGGGAAGGGGAGGGCTCCTCCGCACCTCCGCAAGTCGCAGCCCGTTCCCTCCCGATGGCTGGTCCGCGTGCCAGCCCGGTTTGCCGAAAGGGTCGACAAGGGAGAGAAGTGAAATAGGCGAGGGCCAGATCCGGGTAACCCCAAAATGGCACAGATCGACGCCAGGTCGCACCCGATGAGTGTGTCTCGGCAGGCTGCACCTGTTTCGTGGGGAAACCAAGTCAAGTGTGTCGTCCTCCAGGCCAAAGCAGATGACCCAGTGGCTGATGACCTTTGCACGACACCCCAGCCAAGGACTGCGTGTGCGTCTTGTGTGATGCCTTGGGTTTTGTCATCATCGCTGCTGCCTCGGCCAGCGGTGCATCGTAAAGTGAAAAAGGTGTAACGTCCGAAAAATAAAAATGAGGGTGGCGGTTGAAGGAGAGCCCAAAAGATTAGGCAGATGCACCGCGGAATGGGGGCTTTGTGGATGCGTGGGGTGCCAACGGAGTGTCGGGTCAAATAGAATTTAGAACATGAGGATGTTGGTGGGTGTCACCAAAGGATGGACCCGATAGATGAGTAAGACTGCGATGACTGTCAGCAAGCAAGCTCCCATATCATCCGGAGTGAGCTCTGGCGGCGATAGGGGGTGCGAGGGTGGATTTGTGATCGGGTAAGATGGTGGGATGCAATCTGCAGGCAAAAGGACCCTCGGGATCAAGGTGGTAATTGTGCAACAATCGGCCCAGCACGGTGGGAAGTGAGTGCGAGGGGTGCAGGGCGCGGGTGAGGGTGAGATTGACAAACTTGGTAATGTGAGTAAGCTTATACGTACGTTGTGTAAGTGCATCCATCGCCACGGAGGGGGGCTGTCAGCAAGGCAGCCCGCCTCTCGAAATGGTGACTCCCTTACTCGACGGCCTCGTCGATGGGCGTCATGGCGGCGAGCTTGGACCGGGGGCTCGAGGCCTTCTTGGAGCTCGACTTGCGCTGCTTGTGGGCCCTGGCGGCCTGTCGCCTCTGCTCCTTCTCGGCCATGACAGAGCGCATGAGCTCCTGCTGGCGGAGAGCCTGCTCGCGCCTCATCTCCTCAAGTTGAGCGCCGCCCATGTGGCGGACTGGGGCGAGGCGCGGTGATGGGGTGCCGGATCCGTAGCTGGAGACTGAGTGCGTGTCCTCGTCAGCGAAGACGGGCTCCGAAAGGAAGAGCAGGTCCTCGTCCGAGATGTAGGATGTTGCGCGGGGCTGGTCGTTGCAGTGCTCGCCCAGCGAAACCCGCCGTGGCCAGCTTGGGAATGCGCAGGACTCGTCGAGGTACGAGTTGTGATATCCACTCCGGCGCGATGGGATCTCCATGGCCGACGTGGAGCTGTATGACCCGTAGGACATTGTGAGAGTGGTTTGTGTGTGAGCGAGAAGCGTGCTTTGACGCGAAATTGTGGTGAATAGAGCTGTTTCCGCTGACCAGCGAGGTCTCAAGGGCGGTGATGGCCTTGATATACCCCGTTTGGAAACCAGAGTTCGTTGCGGCGCGGTGGTGTTGGTGTTGGCTGCGCGTGTAAGTGGGTGCAGCCGGTGTGCCTGTTTTGTGTGGGTGGCTTTGTTGATGTTGGTGAGCCGGGCTGGGGTGGCGCCTGTTGGTGTGGGCGTTTCGGTGTTGGGAGACAGTCACAACCGGTGAACAATGGTGTGCGTGGTATTTGAAGGTGGACGTGAGGAAATAGTCGACGACGGCAAGCCGTGGGGAAGAATGTTCGTGATGTTCTTGATTTATTATATCCACCATCCGGAGACCGAGAGTCAGACCGCAGAGGGAGCCCCAGGATGATATATGAATCATCCACATGCTGGCTGCGCGTGTCCGAGGGAAGGCAACACGGGCTGGCAGGGCAGGGCAGGGCAGGGCAGAAGATGGATGACAAGACCAGGGGCAGGGATGCGGCAGCCTGGGAGGGACAAAGTACACGAGGTACGTACATGATGATCTGTGTGTGTGTGTGTGTGTGTGTGTGTGTGTGTGTGTGTACAAACATTCCCACGGGTCCGGCGGGTTTCGGGGGATGGATTGGGATGGAATGGACGGATATGGGAGGGCCTGGATGTCACTTCCCAGCCGGGTCAGAGCAGAAGTATCCCCCTTGTTTTCCGAGGTCTCAGACGGTCTCATATGGGGTTAGAGGGCGTGGTGCGGTACGGCAAGGATACATGTGTACACATTTTGCCATGACTCCCCCACGCTGCCAGGGAAGGTAACTACTGGCAGTACCTTCCACAGTAGGTAGGCAAAGTCAGTGACAGAGGCTGAGAAGGGGGGTCGGACGGCAGAAGCAAACAGTCCAGGTCGCTATTTTGCGAGATTGTCACCCACCCATGCCTGCAGAAAGGCGGTCGGGAGGCCCAACGGTCTGTCAGGCCTGTCATGTCTCTCCAGTCTGTCCAGTCCCTCTGCCTGCAGCGAGTCTGACCGCCTCTGGCAAGCCTGCCAGCGACTTCCAGACCGAGGCCACCACTACATAGTACCAGAAGATGGAGGGTGGTTGGACTCAGGGGGTCTGCAGAGTCGAGAAGTAAAGAACTTCCTTCTCCTTCCCTACTCTGCTTCGTGCCGCATGCCGCCAGAGCACACAGGCTTCCTCTTCCGGCGGCAATTCGTCCATGCCAGCCCTACCATTGGCCTGGAACCTCGCCAATCGCTCCCCGAACGTAGATCGCTCACACACTCTCACACTCGCACTCCCGCAGAGGCCCTTCCCCGGCTGCCGGCTCTCACTTACCGTCGTCCCTTATTGCATCGCATCGCGTCGGGGCGTGCAGGCGTGCCAGGGGCGCGCCATCTCACCGCTCGAAACGTTTCCTTTTCTCCTTGGGGCATCGACCTCCGCGCCCAACAGGCCTGTTCCGGGGCATCAGATGCAAACAGCCGGGCTCGAGCAGACAAAGCTGAAACAAACACGGCCATCCATCCGCTCGACTGTCCTGACTGGTCCCTTCGACACATCACCACTCATCTCGGTTTTGTGATTGCATGTGCTTTTTTTGACTTTGCGGTTGGTTGTGTTGGTGTTTGCTTCCCCCCGGCGATGGAAAAGGGGGATTATGGGAGGGTATGATCTGCCGTCGTCTGTTGGCTGCGCACATCAGAAAGCCCGTTCAGCTCGGGCCTAAATTAGGAAATAGGCTCGCGTGAAGGATTCCGAGTAAGAATAGGGTAGGACATGACAGGACGGGACAGGACGGGACAGGACGGGATAGGATAGGCAGGTAGGATGGCCAGGTAAAACGCCGACCCCAACTCCCAAGATCCAAACAAAGCAGCAAGCCAGCTGCAGCCCGTCTGGTTGGGCGCAGACCGAACCGCAGTGAGCAAATCGCAACTAATTCGGCATCTCGAGTCTACACCTCTACAATTCTAGACCTACTGCCTAGAGTGACACGAAACTTTGTCTCGAGGCTTACGATACTCGTCCTACTCGCCCTACTCGTCGACGGCCTGCTCGCTCATGCTTGCCCTTCGCCCTAGGCTTTCTGTGACACGATGCCGTCGGTATCTTGCCTTTCCTTGCCTCTCCTTGCCTTGGTTGGACATTCCCGGCGACACGTACGCGAATGGGCAGTCAGGACGTCGTCATCGTGTCGCCAACTTAGTCGTGTCCCTCTCAGGCTTCTTTCTCCCTCCAAGCGGCCTCGGCTGGGAGGCTGCACAGGATAGCCTCGGAAGTGCTGTTTTCTTGTTCTGCTTCCATACTGGGCGGATCCATGGACCACTTCAAATGTACCTAATGCCTCATGTATCTACCTGCCTGGGTAGGTACTGTAAACTGCTGCGTACGCGGGCCTGTAAGAGAGTTGCCAGCCCGGCACCTCGTTCGTACCCTTGCCCAAAACGTGGGACAGATGCTGTACTCGGTCAGGTACATTGGAGCTTAAATTGATTGATTACGCCCGCCGCCTTTCTCCACGGTTTCGCCGCGCCGTCATCATTGTCTCCTCCTACCCCCTCCCTAAACTCCACCGCCCCCCCCAGAGTCAAACCGGTTTCCTGGGGAAGGGAAAATGCGGAGGCGGATCAGCGATCATCCATACTGGCCGCTGTGCGACCCTTCGGATCAGCCATAGCCATGGTGATGGTAGCAACTGACTCAGATTTCCCATGACAACTTCACCGACAATATGCGTGTGCGACGGAAGTCCTGAAGAGGCGGGCATGGCAAGTGTCATTCAGTGCCATGCCGTGCCATGCCGTACCAGTAATCATATCCATCAATGGTTTCGTCTGCTTGGTAAAGGGGCCGGCCGTCATGTCAAATCCCGCCCGTCAGTCTCGACTCGTCCCGCGCGCCCGGCCGGTTGGCAATAGGTCGCGTTCCGTTCCATCGCATCGCATCGCATTGCATCGCATCGTCGTCAGCTTCCGTAATTTCGCATCTTATTCCTTCACCACATCAGTCTCCGTGCGACGCTGAGGGCCGAGGGAAGCTATCTCCACTCTCACATAGACTCATCTCTGACATCAGCCGGGACCAAGCTCAGACTCAGAGCTACACCGGGCTCGACTCGGCCTGACAGATCAACGGGCGGGTGGCCGAGTCCAGACGTTACGGCCAGGCTTCCGAAGACCTGAGCGCTCATCATCGTGGCGGGGAAACTGAGTCGGGCAAAAGTCGAGATGAATCTTGTATTCAGTTCGCATAGCATCGTCATACCGCATCAGGGCATTCTTGTTCTCCCCCGCGAACTCTGCAACATCTGTGCCCACCCGTCCCATTTTTGCGGCGTCCCCAAGAGTCGTTTGCCAGCGCGCTGGGTGTACTTGATACACCGAGACCCTGGCTGGTACTCTGGCTGTATCGTGACAGACCACCTAGAATGAGCGCCCAGCAGGGTACTTGTGGGCGCCCGACCATCTCATGTAGACAAATTTTACTCCGGCCCGGGGCGGCTCAGGCAGGGCAGGGCAGGCAGGCAGGAAGGCATTGCTGTAAAGGCAGGCACAGGCGCACAGGGCGGTCAACCACCACCCATTCTGGCCGCAGCCTACGGCCGTCGAGGCCCAACGACAAGCGAGCCAGGGAGGAAGCCCGTTGGCCTCGGCCGGCCGATTCTGGCCAAAAGAGGCTGACTTGGCTTCCCTGCATGGCTGCCAGCGATCTATTCATGCGCCTGAATAGGGCTGGACTTGTGTGTGCCAGCGAGAGGCACTTTCATACTTGCCGACTGCATCGTCCAGGCAACACTTGGCCGAAGGGACAGGACACGACAAAGAGAAAAAGGGCGGTGATGATGAGCTAGCTGGCGACGTGCAGGTTGCGCTGGCAATCCAGACTCCCTCTTCCCCCACGCGCCCTCGCCCGTGCCTTGGTTTCCTGATGGATGATGGGATGAGTTGTCTTGCCGCGTGGATGGAGTAATTGTGGAAGTTCGGGCCTCAGGGCCTCTGGCTGGGAGGCCTGGCGCGGCGACGATGTTCCCACGGCCACACAGCACGGGTACCCGCGACGGGGCCGTGTCTCGACTTGATCTGAGCAATTCCGGGTAGCGGCGGAGTATTCCCGGAGAAAGGGGATTTTGGATGACAGGCTTCTAGCCATCTTTCCCATGAATAATACTCCCGACGCTTGCCTCAGTTTCACTCGGCCGAGCGCATGGATGGATTCAAGGGGGGAGGGCGCCGCTTGACTCGCCACGAATAAAACGCGGGAGGCTAGAAAACGCGAAGCTTGGGATGTCGGGATGCGCAATCCCTAATCCCTAATCCCTAATCCCCAATCCCCACGGCCGGCGCCAATCTTGCCTGGCCAGGAATGGGAGGCAGATCCAGAGGCCCTCTTTTGCTCGTGATATTCTCACAGGAGACCCTGTCAAGCTGTGCACGGATCCGACCCGCCGGCGGCCATGGCCGGAGGGATCAACGTTGCCAATCACCAAACGCTCAAGCCAGGAGGTGATCACGGTCGGGGCCAAACCCCGCAGATCGAACCCGGATGAGGTCCAGACGGACCCAGAAGCTGGCTTCGTCTGGCTGGGGGCTGTTTTATGGGGTGAGACACCCGCGATCTACATTGCCGTCGACGAGGGCCTGGATTTACTATGTACGAACAGTGCGCTCTAGACCCTCGGCCCGCGAATCACTCTCATACAGTCTTCTTTCTTCTTGCCTGGTTTGCTTGCCGCGCCTCTCGGTCGTAGATTTCCCGAGCCACAGTTAGTTGTTGGTCGTAATCTGAGACCCCGATGCATCACGGGAAAAAAATACATGGACGGATTTTACACGGTCGGAACATTGGCCTGCCTCATTCGGAAAAGCACGTCGTGGCTGCAAGGAAGCAAATTCTTCAGCTTTGACTGACTCTTGATAACGGAGATGCGCCCCAGCAAGGACCCTTGGTGCAGGAAGCAATCACGACGGAACAATAACTGCAAAACAGGAGGCATACCACCCGGCGACGTCATCAAAAGACTCGAATCCGGGGGGGGGGGAAGGGGGGCAAACAGTTTGCCATGGCTCGCGGCAAACACAAGGTGTCGCTGAATGAATCAGTCATGAACCCGTCTCTGTTTCAATCTTCTCCGCGGGTTGGGGGCCATGGATGAGCCTCCCATCTGTGGCCGGCAACGACTCAGGAATGGGGTGACCCATAGACGCCGATGAATCTCCACAAAACGAAATATACAACACTATGACGGCAGGGCCATGGACAAGCACGCTGCTTGAGTCGACAGATTTGGAATGCACACCCGAGATCTTAAAAGCTTGAGCTTTTTTCCCATCTTGCCCTCGAGTTTTTGCATCGTGCGGTGGAGCTCGAGCTCAAGCTAGAGTCCGAGCTTTTTTCTTTTTTTCCTTTCGAGTTTGCCTCTCTGATGTCAGTTTGAACCTTGTGCCACCGATCGGGTAAGGGGCCGCATCGTGAACATGCTTCTAGAAGGACGCCAGGAAACAGCACAAGGCTCGTGCGATGCTGGTGCTGACGCTGCTGCCGCACGCCTGCCTGCGAGGCATGCAACGTTGTTTGACCGCCTGCAGGGACACGCGATGCCTTCGAAATCTCACTTCCGACCAGCCAACATGAATCTGTTGGCTGGCAGGCACCCCCTTGATGTACCGCCGTGTTCCTCGGTCATGGTCCGGGAAAGACTTCACTATCCCCTCGGTGACTTCGAGATTTTGCATTTTGCCCTGTGCACATCATTTTTATCCCGCCATCGGTTTCCACCTGGGGTCTGTCGGAAGACATGCGTGGGGGTGGGGACCTCCACAGACTATGGCAGATCCTCAGCCGATATATACTGATAGATCCTACGGGATAATGGATACGGGCGGCCGCCGCCCCCAAACCGTCTCGGCGCCAACACCGGGAAATCTGGAAAACCACATCGCGTCAAATTTTCGTCCCGCCGCGCCATAGTGTTCTCTAACAAGCAAGTGTACTTGCGGCTACGGTGGGGTTGCCGGACAAAAATCTCCTCTCCCCTCCCACCCAGAGATTGGATCTCGGGTAGGTGCTGATGCACGCGGATGGAGATCATATACTGTTTCAACCGTCTTCCCATCCACCTCGCTCTCATGTTTCAGAGCGACGAAGACCCGGGGATTGCGCCATGTATGATAGGAGCTTTCCTGCCCTGTCCCGTTTCGTGGAGGCTGGCAAGTGCATACTTCACATGCCAGGAGCTGTGCGTACCCATGGGGCGGTGAGCAAGTGTGTAGAGTAATAGCCCAGCTGCTACGTAGTACGTGCCTACCAGCGATGGGTGAATTTCAGACCCACCAGGGTCAGTGTGAAAAAACTGAAATTTCACGGGGTCCAAGTGAATTGACATGAAATTCAACGCTAACCCAATTGGGTATAAATTACTCTAAATATAGTTAAAGTGGGGATAGAGATTAGATAAGGAAGCAAAGAGATTAGATAAGCTGTTTTACTTAGGTTAAGGTACTTAAAATGGTAGAAATGTAAGGTCTGAACCTAGGTACCTTTTTTTTAGTGTGTAGACCCACCCAGTTGGCTGAATTGAAATTCACCGCAAACCCGTTGAAAATTGAATTTCGACAGGTGTGGGTCCCCATCGCTGGTGCCTACTGTAGGTTGGTTGGCTTAGCATATAGGCATTGGGCTTCGGGCATCCTCCGTGGACCGGAGCCTGGGCTATCCGGCAGACCTCTGCTCTGTATGCTGTCGTGTCTCCCACCCACTCATCCCGCTCGATCCAGGATGCCGGGCAGGTGGCTTGCTGCCGTGGCGCGGGCCCTGCGTGGCTGTGGTTGTGTGGTTCACCTGACTGACCCCCACGGCCTACCCTCGAGGCCATCTCGAGGCCTTGCCTTGTGACTCAAGCGACCTCTCTTGACGTTGGAAGTTAACAGCTGGGGTGCCGACCCGGATCGGGGGGAGGGGGGGGGGCCACGGGAGACAAGTGTCTCAGTAAATTCAGGCTTTTGGCAGACGGCTGCATCACATGCTAGGTCGGTTTCCCTGCTTAAAGCCTAGGGCGACTTACGCGACCAGGTGGCACCGATATAATGGCAAATAATGCAGTACCACCTATCGAGATTCTGAAAACTCGATCAGATCGATCCGAGACCGCGTCTATATGACTCAAAGTCTCGGTGTTAGGCACACTCCGCCAATGCAAATTTAACTGCTTGGACTGTGTAGTGTCTGGTGGTGATCCGTGGAAATATCGTCGGGCCCGGAGTCTGCCTTTCTGGATCAGGAGGCGCGCGCATCACTTGTGAATGCAAGACCTACATAGCCTCTCAGCTTGAATCATACAAATGTCTTTCTTGGCCACGTGACGGTATCCGGTACAAGCCAGAGGTCTCCAGACGACTTGCTGGGAAAAGCACTTGATGTGCTGGCAACAGCAACCGGCTGTGCACTGTTGATCCGCAGAAATGCTGGCAAAGTTGGAGTCGTTAGGCTTGGAAGTCAAGGCCACAAAGCCCAAACTTCGCACGGAGAGCCCTCCCTTGACAGTATGCAAGGGGCTGCCACAGCGAGATGCAACTGGAAGGCCAAGAAAGCCATTCACAATGTCGCGGCTACCTCCTGGTTACAGACCGACATGAGTACAGACTGGTGGCCGACGATGCCGTCTTCTCCTGAGGAGGCTTCGGAGCCGCGCTGTGATGAGGCGGCCGGATGTTACAGAGAGTCAGCCTTGTCAGTAATGCGCTCGTGGAGGTCTCTCTGCCGAGCTCACAAGCAAAGGTAATCGTCCTGCTCCATTGAAGGTACTGATACCCTATCAGGCGCCTCGCGGGATGTGACTTCAAGTTCACGACATTGTTGAGGGCGAATTAAAACGATGGCCATGCCACAGCAATTGCGTCGGACAGCACACGATGCGCCCACCATATAAGTGTAAGGTGACGGCGTGACAGAGTCTACCGCGCCGCACGCACTCGAAGTGACTGCCCTCAATGCTCTCGGAACGGACTATGATCTGCGCGATGGGTCTGAGGTTGAGTGAACAGCTGTGTTCTTGAGAACGAAGGGGTCGCATCTCGTCCTTGGAAAGGGGGGACGGGAGCGACTGAGGGATATCGAAGCCTTCGACGCCTGAAGGCCATTTCCGCCAGAGTATTAAACGCCGAAGGGAACATATTACTTGGAAAGCACATGGCCGAGGACGATTTCATAGCTCAGAAAGGGAGCAAGATATGGGAATGGAGAGACACACCAGGCTGGCCCTCGTCGCATGCCGCTCACCTCTGATTAAGGAATGAGAATAGAGATGTTCGAATCTCTATTCTCACAAGCCAGTCTTTCCCACGTTGCCGGAAGGCCAGTTGGCGGAACGGTCAGCTTCTCGGGGCTGTTTTTCGAGGCAACTGTGGTCTACTGGGGCATTTGAGATAGGCAGGTTGTAGACTGGTACCCTGGTTGTGGTTCTCGTCTCTGGCAGAATCTCTCATATTGCCGTCTCTTTGACATCCACCAGTGACCAAAACTGTTTTGTAATCTTGGAAGCCCGGTATCATTGCAGTTGCTTCTTGGGAGTATCGCCTGACTATAGATGCCGCATTTGATACTCGACGAGACCTTGCGCGCGCACACGTTCTCGCGATGGCGTCCAAGCCATTCAAGATAGAGGTCAGTGGCACTTGTGTCTGTACTAGTTCCGCAGCATAAAAAGCTTTCCCGGTGATGAGAGCCACGAAAACATGTACAGATGATTCGGAATATTCGGAATAAACAAATGAAGTATTGGAAAGCAGAGGCTCCTCCCGACTACGCCGCCGGTCACGTAGGCTCTGGCAGTCGAACCGATCCAAAGCGTTTTGGTTTATATGGCAGACCAGAAACCGTAACCCAAACGCCGTACTCCGTGCAGATGATCTCGTCGAACCATGAATCCTCCTTCTCGTCCCAGACCGGAGCAAGCGCATCGCACCGTCTAGCTCCTCAGGGCCTCCAGCCTGTTCCTCATCTGGTCCATGGTAGCCTCCATGTCCTCCTCGTCGTCCTCCTCTACCGCGGCGGCGGGCTGGGCGGGCTCCTCGATCTTCTGCGGCGGGGCGCTGGGGAGCTGGCCTGTCTTCTCCATCTTTCCCTTGAGGATCTCGCCCAGGACCTTGTCAACCTCGCCTTCCGCCTCCTCGTCCTCGCCCAGCAGGGTGTCGTCCTCGGGCAGGGTCTCCTCGACCATCTCCTCGATCACGCCGGCCTTCATCAGCTCGACGCTCAGGTCCCGCATCGTGCCCGCCAACTCGGGTAACTTTATGAGGGTGTTGACGTCCTTCATGATCCCTACCGACGCCCTGATGGAGCCCTCGATCTTCCGCACGGCAAATGCCTCGTTCACCTGCATCTGGACCGAGTTGAGCTGGGCCTTGGACGTGACCAAGCGGGCGGACGACTTGCGGGCGCGGATGAGCTCGCGCGCAAAGTCGCGTGCATCTTTCTCGGCCTGTTTCCTGCGCGAGGGATCCTTCTGGGCGCGCTTGTCGGCCTGCACGATGAGGTTCTTGGCTTTGATCTCGAGCTGTTTCGCTTGGGCGATATCGCGGTCGAGCTTGCGCATGTTTGAGCGGAGGAGCATGTTACATTTTCGCACCTGAGACAGCAGCTCGGGTCAGTAGACACGATTTAAGGAGAGAGGCGAGGCAGCGGGGGCTCGACACGATGTGACTGCGGCCTTGGTTGGGCTGACTGGGCTGGACTGACTTGTGCCGTGGGATCTGGCTTAGCGAAGAGGCCTCTTAACGTCTCCATGTCTGGGGACGGTTCTGTCAGGATCTGGAGCTGCCCTGAAGAGCACAGGGGCGTGTTGCGGCAGCGAGAATCTTGTGAATGGCGGTTGTCACGTTTGGGATAACGGTGCAACCGCGCGTAGACGGGATGGGGGTCGACGCAGGAGAGTTGACGTAGTGTCTGCGGGTCAATTGGCGGCATGGGAATTACGTGAGCAACAGGGGCCGATAGTCCATGGCCCAATGCGTCGTCAGACGGCTTGGGTTGCGGCTCTGTTAGCGCCCGTCCCCTGGCAGGGCTGGGGCCCTCAGTCCTAGACCTGCCAGACCTGGCATATCGGTCTCCAACAAGTCGTGGAAAGGCGGATAGTGATCAAGTTTATGAGCTAATCTCAAGAGAATTGCAGGTTTTCTATGGACACAGGAGTCGAGTAAACTGCTTAGCAAGTTCTCATGCCTGTTTGAGAGGCGCATCAGGGTTGAATAGTTGGGGATATTGTGTTTTGTTGGATATCATTGCAAGATACACTACTCTGATGGTGCTTTCAGTTTCCGTGCATACTGTATCATATGGGCTAGGCCACCTAAGTACAATGGCAAGAGATACCTTACCGGTGTCTGTGATTCATGAGCTCTCAACCGTGTGGCTCCTGGATGGATCGGAATGATATCTGATGCAGCCTTACGCGCCTACCTAGGCACCGAGTCTGAGATCTCTTTAGTCCATGGCCTACCAGCCCTGTGGGACAGCCTTACTAGTAAACTGGGAGATGACGATTCAATCTACTGGGCAGCAGGCGGGCAGGCGGGTGCCTGTTGACCTACTAGGTACATAGGCGGTGTGGGGTTTGGGTCAGGGTCCTGGTGTGCACATCGGTGGGTACCTAGGTGCCTAGGTACTACAGGAATAAGTGAGTGTACCTGGGTAGCTCCAGGAGGCCCAGATCTCTGCGGTTCTGAGAAATTCCATGAGCTTGACCTGATTGTGTCACTGGGTCTGCACCCCAGCCTCACCCCCAAAGCTGCCTTTCCTTATTCTTCACAGCTGAGTTCTGAAAGCAAACATTCTTTCAACAACAGCGACACACCTTGATTCTGAGGTATCTTGAAGCAGTCCAACCCACCCAGAAATTCTGCATTTGAAGTCTTCGCATCTCTATCAACAGCCCGTTTGCTCAATTCAATCCGTTTGGACCTGGGCCGTACCCCGCGTTTGCCTCATCAGAGCTCCCCTCTCCCCTCCCATCAGCCTAACGACATCAGTCCCCACCCACCCGTCAAAATCCTGGACAAACCAAACGACAAGCCTGACGACAAACGCCGGGTCACTTCTGCAGCTCCCGCAAAACTTCCCCCAGACCACTAATCCCACATACTCCGTTTGACTTTTGCGACTCGCTGTAATTCCACAACAAAACACACAATGGCCACCACTGCAACTCCCGAGGGTAAGTCGAGCCCTCGTCCACCTCCTCTACCACCACCTGCTGGGGTATTTCCAGCCCCCCTTGCTGCGCCTTGTGGCCAGGCAGCGCTCCCACACTGCGCAACAACCTGCGTCGCCGCCTGCTCTGTTGCGTCACCCGGCCGGACCTTGCCTTGCTGACACGCGCTCGCGCAGTTCTCTGGGCGCAACGCTCTTCCAGCACCGATGCCGAGAAGAACTTCGTCTACCTGACCATCACCGTCCCCGACGTGCCCAAGGAGAGCTTCAAGCTCGACCTCAAGCCCACCGGTCTGACATTCTCCGGCCACTCCGACACCCTCAAGAAGACTTACCACCTGGAGCTCGAGTTCTACGCCGAGATTGACGAGAAGGCCACCAAGGTCAACCACACGGGCAAGAATGTCGAGCTGAAGCTGCAGAAGAAGGAGCTCAACGAGGCCTACTGGCCCCGCCTCCTCAAGGAGGCCAAGAAGGTCCACTTCCTCCGGACCGACTTCGACAAGTGGGTCGACGAGGACGAGCAGAACGAGGCCGCTGAGGAGGATATGTCGCAGTTTGGCGGTGGCATGGGTAAGCAAGCCCTGGTGTTGGCACCAGCCCCTCTGTTTGTTGAAGTCCGCGTAGCTAACATCACGTCTTACTGCAGGAGGCATGCCTGGCATGGGTGGTAAGTCAGACATGCACCCGTATACCTGATCGATTCGAAGGGCTGGCCAAGTGCCTCATTGTATTGAATGACATAGAACTGACAAACTCTCTAGGCGCAGGCGGCGACTTTGGCGGCATCGACTTCTCCAAGCTTGGCGGCGGTGCCGGACTGGGCGGCGAGGAGGAGGAGGAAGAGGAAGAGGATGAGGATGACGAAGACATGCCCGCTCTGGAGGGCGAGGAGGGCGAGACGAAGACCGAGGCAAAGCCCGCCGAGGCGTCCAAGCCCGCTGCCTGATTCGTCACCCAAGCAAGCACCATCAATCCGGCATCGGCTGCCAGCCATGACGGCGTTTTGAGGAGGTAATAGGTTCTCTCACAGGAAGAGAGTACGTACGGGATATCTGCGGAATCATTTCGGTTCGGGACTGCCGGAGTTGGTCAGAGAGGAATATGGCGGCTGTCAAAACTCCTGCAAAATCTGGCGGGTTGAGACTTGCATCACCCGGTACGACACAATACAGATGAAGATGAGCCTTACGAACCACAGATGATGATGGCCACACTGTTTTGGCCCCGTGTTCCTCCTCATTCCTCGTTTTGTGCCCCTGGTGCCTTTTGATTCCCGTGGCATTTATTCACAGCCTTTGCTGTGTCAAATGCACCCATCGCTTGTAACGGCCATTCTGGGCCAGCTATGTCATTTCCAGCCCGAGACTTTATTGGGTCTAATGCCCTGGAGAACACTTCTGTCTCAAAGCCCTTCGAGGGCCTCTCTTCCACCTGACTCCCCTAAGCGAGAAGTAAGATTGAGGTCGCAAGACACAACACATCTTTGAATGGCCACAACATTAACCAAATTCATCTCTGGTGTGTGTGTGTGTTGGTTATCGTTCGCACTATTTGGTCTAATTTAAGAATAAGCAGTCTTTTTTGACATGACTGACGGTTGGCTCTTACGGCGTAAGCGTCGGAGTTGGTGGGTAACCAGTGAGCCTGACAAGAGCGCCTCGTGGACTGTTGGTTCCACTAGGGCCTACAACAAAGGATGATAGGATTTCTGTGCCACTGGTCAAGGCCATGGCCAACGCTGTTTCCGAAAATGAATAGGTCACAAGCACATCTGCTTAGTACATCGAACAATGATAAATTGCTTTCGTCATGCCAATCTCTACCTTCTCCAAACGCCGTGCACCACGCCTCTCGTTCAGCCTCTTGGACCAACAGCAGCAGCATCAGCAGCAGCAACAACAACAAAGCCACTACTTACTTTGGACGGATCAATCCTCTCAATCCATGCTCGCCGCGTGGTGCAATAAATTTGCGACGAAAAATCTCGCCAGTTACGTTATAATAAAAAGGTACATCGGCTACAATCGCGCTTCTTTTCGCGCTGCCCAAGGTAAGCAGAACTAAGTCACTACTTCATGATGTTCTCTTTTCGTGATGATCAATATTACCGCTTGTCACTTGGAAAATGATCATAGGCGCTTTGTTTCATTACACATTACAAGCGGTCCATGGCAGCAGCAGTATGGGCGCGGCTTTGAGCACGCACTGCTGATATCATCGGGTTCGCGTATGAAGCCAAGTCTGGTGCAGACCAGTCCTCTCAAGTCCAGGGTTGTTTTCTGCCCCAGTAACAACCGATTCTCTTGTGGCCCGCCAGAGCCGACGCACTTAGACGGGCGTTGGCTTATGCCTTCAAGAAATCTCCCTCGCTGCTCAGTAGCAGGAGACTGCTCACCCACATGACCTGGACCTGGACAAATCCTTAATAACCCACCCGAGATAGGCAAGCTCGGTATCACCACCATGCGCAACGGTGGCGAGTATATCTCTGTCTGGCCCCGGTCGGAGTCGGGCGAGTGGCGCGACCCGATCACGCATGGTAGCAACAATAAGCCGGCGTCACGGACAGAGAGCATTGCCGCCAAACATGCCGAGGATGGGCGAGCAAGGGCACGAGGCTACAGCGCCGCCGAGGCAGCCCAGGACGCCCGCAGAGGCGCGTGGCTCACTGCCTGGCCTGCTGGCGAGGATTGGGATATACCATCAGTGTCCATGTAAAGAGCAAGGAGACAGGCATCAGTTGGACAAATAGGTTGGCTGGGTTTGGCTTTAACTCGAAGAGACATAAGCGATTTTCATTGCGCACTGGCGGGTTTTGCGAACGGTGCCCCCAAGGAATCAAGCGGCAACATTGGTCTCGACGATGTGGATGGATGGCGAAGTGCCGTCACATCCACCTCTTCCCCAGCCCTTGTCCGTTTATGGCCGATAGAACAGCGCGTTTTTTTGAGGGGAGGGGGGGGAGGAGTCTTGAGACTTGATGCGAAGCTGCAAGTCTCGAAATGGCACATGGCATCAAAGTAGTAGACAGGGTACGGAGTACCGCCGAGTGATGACAAGTGTCGCGTTATTAACACACTCTATGAAGGCGACAAAGGTTGTCGATAATGGTCGATAATCGCAAAAAAGCCTGTCGCGGCTCAAATATCGAAACGTCCTAGCACGGTGAAAGAGTTCAATCTGGTTGCCGTTGTGATGCCCAACTCCGGTCCGTGTCGACAATCCTTTAACTGTGCAAAGCACGGGCCTAATCCGTGCCCTCAGAGTCGTGGAGTGGCCAAAGTTTCATTCTCGATTAGGTCCGTCAGGACCGCAACCCCAATCAAACCTTTCCGCAGGTGTAGAATCCTCAAGTCCTCCTGTTGGGTGGCGTGACTAACTCTTGCTGCGCCTGCTTAGTCATTGGTCTGCTTGTTTACAGAACTTCGTCCTCCATGGCAGCATCGCCGCCGTTGGCGGCAGCCGTGGCAGTAGCATCACCACCGCTCTTGGCGCTGTCGAAGTAGTCCGCCATTTCAGCATCCAGCTCGTCCGCCGTCTTCTTAGTTGGCCGGGCGTTCTTGGGGCGACCGGCACGACCGCGCTTGCCGGCGGCACCACCTCGGCCACCAGCAGCAGGCTTCGCACCCTTCCCGGATGCCTTGTCCGCAGCGGCAGACTTGGGGGTGGCCTTGGGTTGGCTCACACGCTGGCTCAAGGTGGGAGGCGCAGGAACCAGTTCCCCTGTAACGACGACCTCAACCTGAAAACTGATTAGCAAGAGGCTAGAGACATTGCACTAGATTTTTCACTTACTCGAATAGGCCGGTTGTCAATTAGGAGACCGTTCAACTTCTGGTAAGCCTTGCTGGCGCCATCGGAGGCATGAAACACAACGTTGGCGATGCCACGGCTGGTTCCTCCAGGTCCGTACACGAGTTCGGCCTTCTTGACTCCTGTGACAGCTGTCTGGAAGTACTCCTGAACAAGGAAAGAAAAAGCGTCAGCAAAATAATGCGATAAAAATTCGAGCGCGCCGACGCGATGTCGCGTTGTCCATGATCGTAAATGCACCGCCGGTATTTTCTCTGTGGCGCATCCAAAACATAGGGCCAGACGAGCAAAGCAGTGAGCATTGGTGGTGGGAAGCCTGAAAATCATCGAACACACCCGCAGCTGACGGGCGAGGGGGACCACATTGCGCTGGCGAAGGCGAGAGCCTCTATCACCAAGGAATCTCGCCACGCAGGCACAATGAGCTGTTGTCATCGAGGTTTCACCCTCAACTTCAGAGCTTCCACCTCATGTCCCTGACTTGGCCCGCTTAAGCACTAGCGTCCAGAATCACAATGGGATTATGAATCTGTCTGCCACAGGATAGGTTCGCCCCACATCTCGGAATCGGAAGCAAGATCGACTGCAAGAATCGGAAAAGAAGTCGCCCTTGCCAAAGACGACACACGTGCTCGTAGATGCTCACTGCTTTGCTCGAGGGAAACCGTTGTCCTCGTTGCCATCTTGTTCACCTGCCACAGATGAAAGCGACGGAATAGGCACAGAAGGCTCTGACACTTCAACCCACGTTTTGGCCGTCACAGACTTGGGCTTGCGTTGGATGCTTGCCAGGCACTCCAAGCATACTGTCATGTGCGAAACGAGGTGCTCAACTTCTCTATGCGCAAACTCAGCAGCACGAAAAGGACGTGCTGGGTTGGATGGAAGGAGACTCAGTGTACAGACCAGGCCAGCAATATGGAGGTATGGCTAGGAGGTAAAGCCGCCTCTGGTCCGATGTGCGGCGTGATCATGCCGGTATATTACGCGATGGATAGAATGTCGACAGAAGTCCCCGAAGGCTGCAATGCCTCATCGGTAACATACCTTGATTTGGCTCTCGGACACGTCCTTGGGCTGCGAGAGGGCGTTAGTGATAGGCTTCCTTGGCGCTGCGAGGGAAAGGGGTCCTTACCAAGTTGCTCACTATGATCTTGCTCTCTCCAGTGGACCTGGGAGCCTTGCCCGACGAAGGCTTGGCGGCAGAGCCGCGCGCAGGCTTGGTGTTCTTCTTGACACCGCCCACGGGAGCAGGGGCTGCGGGACGAGCGGTCTTGCGGGTGGAGCGGCGACCACCGGCAGGAGTGCGCTTGTTGGTGGAGAGGATCTCATCGAGAGACTGGTCGAGCTTGCCAGACATTTTGATGTTGGTGATAAGTGTGTCGGGGAAACGAGTTGATTCAGTCGAAAGAATGTGGCAGGTTTAGAATCGCGCGATGTTGTGCGTGATGCGTAACGATGGCTCAGCGACGCAGATCGTGCGAAGTGAGAATGAAGTGAGCAGAGTGCGGAAAGAAGTCGCGCGTCGAGGTTGTTGGGTGGCTGTTGCTTTGCGTAGGCTGAAGTGGCAGAAGGACTGAAAGTTTGGCGATGACAATTGCTTGTCGTGTTGCGTAAAGTCAAACGGCGTGGCAGAATCGAAATGGCAGGTGTTATGAATGTGGATTGGAAGTCTGTCGAATGTGGTGGCAGACTTGGGAGATGGCAGAATGGGTCTCTGTTGACGTGAGAGTGGGTTGAAAAGGCTGGGAGGAAGGTCCAGCTGAAAGGGACTGATGAAGGGGCGAGGGAAAGCGGCTGGCCTTTTTGTTGCCTGGTTTATTCAGGGCGCGACCAGGCGACGGGACAAGCTTGCAAAGCGGCAGGCCTGGGCGACCTTGTCAGAGGCCGCTTGCAGGGATGGAGGGCTTAGCGGCGCAGTGAATCAAGGGACCATTGAAGGACACAACCCCAACCCTGACACCCCTGGAGCCCCTTTCCCCTATCCAGCCAGACAAGAGTTTATGAGCTGGAACTTATTTGAAGTACACGATGTACGAGACCCAAGTTACTGTGTCATTGCCAGACCGTAGACGCGCTGTTGCTCTCCAATCCCTTTCAACAGCGCTGGAAATTCGACTGACACGGAAATTTGAAGCCCAGAGGTTCTATTTCACTTAAGGCGCCTTGACAGTTAAGCATGAGCTGGGACGGAAAGCGTACACCTTGGGTCTGAGCAAATGCCCGTCGCATATGGGTCCCACATGGGGGCCACTCACGGGCTGAGGCTTAGATATTTCGAAAGTTGCTGCATTTGTCTCGAAACTCGATGTATTCGGTGGTCGCTGCAAGGATGCGCAGAACGCAGCAAAGCGTTGGCCGCAATGTACTACAATGCAGTGTCTAGTATCACTGCTGGCCAACCAGTATTCTTCCTCGTCAGTCGCAATTGCGAGTTGCGGTTGAAGCGACAAGTCCGCCGGGTTTCCCTAGAAAAGCCCGCGTATCGTGAATGTCCGCTACCTTGCCTCAGCATCTATGTGCTGTCTGCTGTTATTTTCGTTGTTGGTCCCAATGACGCTATGTCGGTTGTCGTGTCCGTCCTCTGTTTGTCCCCCGAACCAACCATTACTTCAGCGCCGCACCCTGCTTTCCAGCCCGTTGTGTGGTTGCCTTCTCATCATCCTTCGCGTTGACCTCAATATAGTGGTATCCGACAATAAGAACCATGGCAGCAGAGCCCAGGAACAGAGCGAGTCTGTACAGGTCGTCGTCGGAGATCATTATGGCGATTCGTTCTGGTGGAGCTCGGGCTTGCGACGGAGACTTGGGAGACTGCGGCTCTGGAATTGACAGGTTGGTCAGATGCCGAATCTTGCTAGTGGTTCCGATGGAGATGATTGTTTCTCTCACGTACTTTGACAGTGTTTCAAAGACACTCGGGTGCAGCTGGCTCTTGGTGCTGGAAGGAATGGAATGCGGAAGACAGCTCTTGCGACGACGAGGCCACTTCACATCTGTTGGAGTAGCCGGCTGGGATACCTCGCTGGTGGAGATACCTGGCAGGTACGAAGATACGTGCACGCAGCTTACGCTTGGCCTAAACAGCCCTTAGCTAATCATCCCACGGGTGGGTCCGCAGCGTCACTGCTCAAGCACCAGACTCAGTTAAACCACATCCCGCTTTTTTATTACTGCCTCGTCGGCTTACAACTTCAAAGTGCCCCCTCCAACCTTCCACCCCCACGACGCCTTTCCGCTGGGCTGCACGCACGTATAATCCCGGCAACCTCCGGATTTCGATCACCTGCGAGCGGACTTCGATCACTGAAGCGGTTCTTACCTACGTAGCCAAGATGCCTCCGAAAAAGAGCGACAAGGGCGCCGGCGCCAGCAAGAAGGTGGACGCCAAGAAAGCGGTCGAGGACAAAACCTTTGGCATGAAGAACAAGAAGGGTGGCGCGGCTCAGAAGCAGATCTCGCAGCTGCAGTCACAGATGAAGGCTGGAGGCAATGCCGAGCAAAAGAAGAGAGAGGCCGAGAAAGCGCAGCGCGAGAAGGAAAAGAAGGCTGCGGAAGATGCGAAGAGGGAAGCCGAGTTGCTGCTCAACAGGCCTGCTCAAATCCAGAAGGTGCCCTTTGGAGTCGACCCAAAGACCGTTCTCTGTATCTTCTACAAGAAGGGCAACTGTGAGAAGGGGAAGAAGTGCAAGTTCTCACATGACATGGAGCTGGACCGGAAGACGGAGAAGAAGAGTCTGTATACAGACACGCGCGCGGAGGAGGATGAGAAAAAGAAGGCCGAAACCTCGGCCGACTGGGACGAAGACAAGCTGCGCTCGGTCGTCCTGTCCAAGAAGGGCAACCAGCGGACGACCACCGACAAGGTCTGCAAGTACTTCATTCAGGCCATCGAGGATGGCAAATATGGGTGGTTCT
This sequence comes from Diaporthe velutina, assembly GCA_038088505.1. Lineage (NCBI taxonomy): Eukaryota > Fungi > Ascomycota > Sordariomycetes > Diaporthales > Diaporthaceae > Diaporthe > Diaporthe velutina. The sequence continues at coordinate 246,639 of JBBWSJ010000019.1, read as the reverse complement.
GGATTTGTCCCAACGGTGGTGATAAGTGCATGTACAAGCATGCCCTTCCTCCAGGGTGAGTTCTTCTTCAATATTCCAGATCCCGAAGGGCTTAGCTAACACCAAAAACAGCTTCATACTCAAGACCAAGGAGCAGAGGGCAGCGGAGAAGGCATTGCTGGACAAGTCGCCACTCAAGACTTTGACGCTAGAGGAGTTCCTCGAATCAGAGAGGCATAAGCTAGTGGGCACACTCACCCCCGTCACTCCGGAGACGTTCGCCGAGTGGAAGAAGAAGCGAATGGACAAGAAGGCTGCGGAAGAGGCAGCTCGAAAGGCTAAGGAAGCCACGGGAAGGACACTCTTTGAGAGTGGAAACTGGCGTGGGGATAGCGATGATGAGGCCTCGGATGACGAGGATAACGATGTCTGGAATCTGCAAAAGATGCGCGAGGAAACCGAACGCATACGGCAGAGGAAGGAGGACGAGCGGTTGGCCAAGGAATACGGTATCCCATACCTCAATGGAGAGCCAGTATCCGGCGATGCTACTACGGAAGAGTCTACTCAGGCCGCCCAACCTCCGGATGCCCCGGAGGCTTCGAAGGACACGGAAGCCACTGCTGCCACCTGAGAAGGGCATCGGACGTTCAGTTGACAAAAGTATCACTGCAAGATAAGCAGGCTGACCTCACTCCGCCGGCAATCGCGTCGCACCTCTCGACAATTTCAGGTGCACACCAAGATAGCCGTGCGTGAGTACGGCCGCGCTCTGCTGGCCGAGTGTATATTCCGTCTCCTCATAGTCGGAGCATACGCACGGGTCATGAAGGATCGTGTATAATCATGAGGCCAGTAGCTGCGAGCAAGGGACAGCATCAGGGATTGCAAATAGGCCCAGGCATTTCTGCCAGACATGAGACACTCTTTTGCTGGTTACATTGAGAGGACCTCACGCCTCGCCCCCCGTTCGCTCTTGTGAAGTGGCCGTCTTTATTCATCCAAATCTGAAGGGAGGACCAATCCCTTAGAACTTCTCCACATACGGCCTCAAGTCTAACTCCTGAGTGAAAGCCGATCGATGCTGCGTATGCAAGTGCCAGTAATCCTCCGCGATCTAATCGAAGACATTAGCAAAAACCTAGCCTGCTTCTCCACCAGTGCGCGCGGCAGAAACTCCCTCCTACTTACCGAATCAGGCGAGATGAGCCCGTCAGGGGCGCCGTTGTTGAACTTGTGCCTGTACTCGGCCAGGCGGGGGATGTCGATGCCGCCGTCGATGATGGCGTGCGCGACGTGGACGCCGCGGGGGTGGAACTCCCTCGCCAGCGACTGCGTGATGGCCCTCGCGGCGAACTTGCCCGCGGCGAAGTTGGCGAACTTTGCGCTGCCCCTTATTGAGGCCGTTGCACCCGTGACGATCAGGGACGGCGGGTGCGGCGCTGAGTCGACCGACTCGAGAAGTAAGGGGAGTGTGTTCTGGGCGAAGTGGAAGAGGCCGTGGCTGTGCGTGGTATCGTCATACGCTTAGACGTTGTGACCCTTGTGTATGGGACTGGGAGGGCCCATAAGGACAGGGGGAATAGCTCACGCGTTGCCCCTGAGGCTGCTGTCCAGGTCCTCGAGCTTGAACTCCAGGAATGGCTTGATCCCGAAGCCCGCCGACACATTGTATATAGCAGCAGCCAGCTTTAGGTCTGGCAGCTCCTTCTTGATGGTGTCGAACGCCGACTTCACCGAGGCGGCATCTGTAGCATCAGTGGGAATGCCGATCGCTCGGCCCCCGCTACTATTGATCTCGGTCACCAGGTCCTTGAAGCTCTCCTCCCTCCGGGCGAGCAGGACTACTGGGTAGGCTTTCGCGAAGCGCTTTGCGACCTATTGTTCCCTGTCAGCGATGGCAAGCTGGTGAAATTGGGGCAGTTACACAGTTATGCAGTCATGGGAAACTTACTGCTCCGCCTGTTCCGGCGCCTACACCAGCCACAAAGGTGAAGAAGGACTTTGAAAGTGACGCCATGACTGCAGATGAGGGATGCTGTGAAATGAAGATGGGGAAAAGTCCTAGGTATTGTCTGTAATAAAAAGCACCTGTTTCATATAAACTTGCGTTGGCTGGAGATATGAGATTCCAATAAGAGAGGCAGCTCGTTCTATATTTATGAAGTCGTTCAAGTCCCCAACGGACGAGGCCGTTGACGCAATGCACTTTAGCTATGCTGTGAGGTGCGAACCCCGCCAAATGTCGCGGACTCGATTAATAATTGGCGGCCAACCTTGCCCAGGGCGCGGGACATCTCGCATGACACCTTGACCAGAAGATCACTAAACATCACCAGCAATAGTCGCATGTAAGTCTACAACAGTTATATGCATATCAGCCGCCTAATCCGCCCCAACGAGCGTGAAGTTACCTAAGCAAAGCATGAAGCGTCCACCAGGGCGAGAAGCCGAGAGCGAGTTGATGACAAATAGGGGACATTGCTGTCGCGAACTAAACAAGCCCTCAGCGTGCCATTTCATGAGTTGAGAAACGTCGATCGAATTCGCTGCTGTCTATGTGCCTGACAACCTTCTGCTCTGTAAGTATGCCTTTCGCACAAGGCTCGCTGTGATACCAAATAGTGATGCTCCAGATCAGCATCTCGCCCACCCACATTGAAAATACATCGTAGGCTCGACCCCTCCCTTCTCAAAACGCGATGCCCATGGCATTTTCGTAAGCTTCCCGGTCCAGTGCACCTTCAGACTGAATTTCAATATCCTCCTCACCATCGGCGATCTCTCCGGACTTGGGAGAAACAAGCTGGTGCCTTTCACAACCTGGAACTGACTTCCTGCCAAAGGCGGGATCGGGCTTCCCTACAAAGACTGGACCTCGCTGCCATCCGTGCCATCCGACGGCTTGGCCTGACTGCTCTCCAACGGCTTGATCTGAGTGCCCTCCAAGGGTATGGTCTGAAAGCCCCTCAAAGGCTTGAACTAGCTGGCCTCGGATGTCCCCATGATCTGTGGAAATCTCCGCCGGGGTCAGACCCGCGGCCTGATCTACCCTCGATGCGAGATTTTTTGCGAACTTGACATGTCTTTCTTGCCTGTTGGCGACGTGAACTGGAGGCCCGGCTGGTCCATGTCCATTTTGATGCCCTGAGTCTGGCCGGAGCCAAAACTTGTTAACGAGATAACAGATAATTGCACATGCGCATAGCACTCCGACACTGACACCGATGGCAGTCCTTTGTCGTGAGTTGAGTCGATTCTTCCTCCCCTTTCGAGGCGAAGGCCGCCATCGCGGAACATTAGTCTTCGTCGTAGAGGTCGCATTCGCCGTGGGTGTTACAATGTTCCATACACGGGTCGCCTCGACGAATGGAGCGCGATCGGTCTGGCCTAACCACGTAGAAGAGACGATGAAGGAGCCTCTACTGAATTCGTCTCCTGGTGGTGCCGCGGGCAAAGCTGCGGTCATCGAGCCATTCATGGCGTGTCTTCGTTGCAGCCGTGCTCGACGAGTGTCGTAATAACAAGGCTCAGAAGTATCTTGGTCGTCAAGACAACAGTCATCACTGCCGGGAGTGTCGTCTTTGCTGTCGATGTCTTTAGAAATGGGAGCTGCAGGTAGGGAAGACCAGGGTGAAGGGCCGGGCACCACTCCAGGTTTGGACAAGGTGATCGTGACGCTGAGAGTGGTAGACGGGCTGACTGAAGAGCCGGGTCCCATTACAGGTTTTGATAAAGTGACCGTGACGCCGAGGGTGGTGGTAAGACTGGCTGGAGGCCCGCTCGCATGGGCCACGGGTTTAGTCTTGTTGTGTGATGCGTTTGTATGTTGAATGGAAATAGCTGACAGGCCACAAAACCAGCCATCAAGAGGAGCGTCCGTGGGCCTCAGTCCAGTACCCAGGTCCTCCATGGGGCGGAAGAAAAGCGGCGGTTCAAAATGTGCCCGATTGCAATAACGGTGCGGCTCAGTTGTGCACTTGAGCGTCATGGGATCTTTGGAACAAATACCTGTGCAGTCCCCCAAGGTATCAACGCATTTGGTAGGCTGGACGATGCAGTCTCCTCTGGATGGCTCGCAGCAGACGATCGAGGGCTGCGGAGCCGGAGTTATCATCGATATCAAGGTAGAACCCACTGTGGCTGTAGCTGCCGCTGATGAAGTCGGATAGTAAACGGCGCACTTTTCTGAGGTGTGGAAACACCCAAAGGAGGCCTTTTGAATGCCATTGAGGTACCCACAGGCATCATCTGGAGCTTCGAGAATGACAGAACGGCTGGCCATTGCCACCGACATGAGCGCGAAAGGAGTGATATGATGCATTGTGCTCAAGTTTGTTGTCTGTCTGGTGATTCTGAGCGGACGAGCGTTAATTTAATGTCGTTGATGAAAGTGGTAAGTGTATGGTTGAGATGGTTGAAACACCGAGGGTGGCAAGCGAACGAGCGTTGAGACGGTTGATGGTGATGGTGATGGTGATGGTGATGACGAGGGAAATTAGAAAGTAAACAAACGAAGCCTTTATCTGGTCGAGTTACTCGCCGTTCTAGGCGAGGAAGTAACGACTCGGTATGTTGACAACCGTGACACACTGACAACGGAAGGAAGGTTGGAGGTTCATGGCTAACAGAAACAGCTATGGCTATCAGAGAGCGGTCGAACCTCCGTCCGAGAGATTCCAACACCTTTCGGACCGGTCGCGTCCACTGGGCAGAAACATGCAGTACAAAGCATGTCGAAAGCGTTTTATCCGCATTGCCCTGATCCACAAAGGTCAAACCCACGACGTCGCTCCAGCCAGACAATGTACTCAATGGCGATCAATTGGAACAGTATGGAGTAGACAGTAATGGCAAGGCCAAGAATAATCATCAATACCACAGAAGTCCAGGTCTCCTCCTGAGTATTGCCTGGGTTGCTGGGCGCCACAGATTGGTAGTGCTCATCTGATTTGTGGTCTTTGCAGTTGGTTCCGGCCACCCCTTGAGGAGGATTACGTGGGGGAGGATCAAGGACCGGTTGCATCGTTGCAAGTAACGGCGCAGTGGAGCTCTGGCGCCTCGGGGCCATTGGTGGTTGTTCCGTCCATGTTTGGGTTTGGCGGGATGGCATTTCTGATGAGCATTTCTCAAATTGAGCACCTGGCCTTGCTGGCCTTTTCAAGAGTCGAACTGTGTCAAAGGTTCAGGTTTCTGTCTACAATCGTCAACAGAAATTTATGCTTGCTTCTTGCAGCATAGTTTCCACCAATGGCGCCGGCGCCGACGGTATTTGACTATTATGTCTAGTCCCAGTCACGTGGAGACCTGAGTCCTTCGTCCAGCTTTGAACCAGAGCCTACAAGTCTTCCTCTTAGTGTCCAGCCAATGTCAGACTTGGATGGGCCGGGTCCGGGATAAATACAGAAGCTCGAGGGCTAATTCAGCTCGAGTTGTAGTATACCGGCCGCGTAGCACGCTCCAAGTGTCCGTCCTCTGGCGAGAACTTCCACCATCTGCTTCGAGCCAGCAATATACAAGTGGTGTAGTTTGAAAACCGTCAAAGTCAATGCATTTCCACCCCACTCCAGTGGGTCTGTCGAGATCCGGAAATAAAATAAGCGTGGTGTGACTTCAATATTGTAGCAACATTTGAAGTGTATCCCCATCTGATGACATTCTACGTAGATACATGTCACTACTGATCAGATATAAGACCATGGACAAAGCCATATGAATGAACAAGTCTCATCAAAAAGTCACGCCTCTCAATTTATAAGGAGAATATACATAGGTCCACTTGAAGAGCACGAGTGTATGCATTGCTCGGCCGAAAACTTGTTGTCAGGCTACCTACCTAGGTAGCCGCAGAATCCAAGTGACAGGATTTCGGGGAAACCTGGTGGTCGGCTCGTCTAATTGCTTCGTAGTCTCATCTACAAGTTTCTTGGTATATATGTGTTGGTCTTCGCAATTTTTGGCACATTGCTGGTGGCTCAGGGGCATTTCCATGTCCACTCGTCACATAAGGTGGCAAGCACTTCAGCTGTATCTAGACAACGGACAGATACCCTCACCAAAAGACCGTATTATGACTTTTTGTTCATCTCTAGCACGGGCATGTATCTCAGGGAGCTCTCTCATTGCTTGTGGTCTCCACTGGGACACAAAATCCCCTCGAATGTGTACCTGGTGGGATAACCTGCCAGGAATATAGAGCAAGACATCCACCGGTCCATCAATTGGCTGATAATTACTATTCACATTACCTAAGAATCGGGTTGGACATGAGCCACCATGCGAGCCGCTGAATGTATGCTGGATGTTGGGTGGGAAAACAAGAATCGTGCAGCCAACAACTTGTTGAACTTGTAGATATCGGGCCCAATGCATTCCTTTCCCCCTCTCGTTGCAGCTCTAGCTGTCTGGTATTGCTCCTAATGTACCAACTCCTCAGCTGTTCCAGGATCTATCATTGGGTGTGGCGGTTTAAGTGCTATCTAGGTATTAAGGCTGAATGAGGTGGTATGCAGATAGCCATACAAATACCCTTGCACTCATATTTGCGTCTTCGTGCCATTAGTTCCAGCAATGCAGAAGCATGTCTTACTTGGGTTCCTGACCACACTCCTGCTGTCGACTTGCTTGCTTGTGCCCCAGGACTGACATATAAAATCAGCTGACAACTTCGCGCCGAGGCTCAATGTCCTTAGCCACTCGCCAATCATGCTCATTGATATTCTGCTCGCGAACCGGTCTATGTTTGTCAAAGCGGGATTTGAGGAAGGGGGAAGTTGATGTTGGAATTGCGGAGCAAGTGTAGACCAACACTATACTATCATGGGTACCTACGTAGAATTTAGAGCACTACCGTGATGGAATGGTCACAAACGAAATCATACTAGAAGCCTGAGATCATGGAGCAAATGGGCCCCAGCAGGTCGAGTTCGTCGTTGCACCCACCTGGGCAGGTAGCGAGAGTCGGAATTGAAGGGTATCCAGGCACCCGCCTATGGTAGCAGCAGGCCGCCCTTTACCCACGGTCCTTCCCAAAAGGGGAAAGAGCCTGACTCGGCCCGGCCAGCAAGTGCACCTTTCCCATTCGCACAAGCCCGCAATGCCCATTGACGGTCGTCCTGCACGTCAAAGCCGTCTATCGATTCTCATTCAAGGCTTCTGGTGTGCGGCCCAAACTTGCGGTACGGCATCCCGGATCGCCAGGAGAAACCCAGCGGGTTGTTCACCTGTTCGCCCGTCCGCATATTGCCAGCTCATCATCAAACCTTTTTCCATTCCATCGCGCCCCATTCCTCTTTTTCCCGCGGTCCCATGCTGAGAAATCCACCGAACTCCACGCAAGTGACGTAACCCCCTTGCACTTATTTTTGGGAAATCACCCAGCCCGCTGCTGTGCTTGCTGTGCCTCATGTCATGTCCAGCACCGCTTGCACGCAGCGGACCCCCTTCGCCTAGCGAAGCCTGTCCTCCCTGGTCCCTGCGCTGTCCTGCCAGCCTGCATTGCATTGGCTCGTCGTCCCGCCCTGCAGCCCTCGCAGGGCTGAGCCCCAATCTCAGGAGACCCAAGAACCGTACGTGCGAATCATCAAACCGCGTGCCTCCCCGTTGATGCCGAGCCCAGGGGTGAGCAGTCGACGGGCGACCGGACTCGGTGATCTCTGCGCGCGAAGCACCTCCAGTAATTGATCACTCGCGCTGCTTCATTCCATTGCATGGAGCTTGAATCCACCCCGCCGGGCTCTATCTCACCTGGCTGCGAGGGAGCATCTGACTGCGATTCGCGCTCGTAATGCACAATTACCGATCTGCCGTGGCTGAGCAATGCATTTCTCGTCAAGCCGTCTATCTTGGGTATCTAATTGTGTGACAACCAGTGAACAAATAGAATATGCTCCGCAAATTTCCCCCGATTACGAGCTCCATCACTGAGCCGCACCTCGTGTGAGCATCTCCCCGACATTGGGGAAGACCGCCACTCGAACCCGTGACGTGACGGCTCGGTCTCGCTCCACTCTAGGCGGGAGGAGGCTCTTCATTCGACGCGTCCTCATCCTCATCCTCGCTTGGGGCGTTAGCGTCCCGCTGCATGAGGATGTTCTTGAGCCGCCGTCGGTTCTCCCGCCACGTCAGGAAGTCTTCGGTCTCCTGGTCCTTCACCCACGGTGTCACCTGCTTGCCGTCCGGGCCGAGTAAGTAAGTCGGCAGCTTTTCAGAGGCCTCATCAGCTTTGGTCACGGGTTGCTCATTCTGCTGTCCGTCTCCAACGTGCCAGACAATTGGAGTCAGATGCTGCTCGTCTACGTGGTCTTGGAACTCGAATTCCTGCGCGAACACCGGCGTGTTGTCCTTGCAGCGAGCCCACCGGCACAGTGGCGGGTCCCTCCGCCCGTGGACGACGTGGATATGCTTCCGCAGCCTCGCGGCGTTCTGCAGCTCCGCCTTGCAGCCGGGCCACTCGCACAGGAACGGCACATACCTAGGCGCCACCTGCTTCTCAAAAACCTCCCGTGGTGTCGGCGACGGCTGGCGCGGCGGCCGGCCCCTGCGCTTCTGCCCTGTACTCTTGGGCCCGGGTCCAGTAGACCGAGGCGCTGTAGGTAGGCCCGTCTTGTAGGAGGGCATGCCGGGGCGCCAGCCCTTGGGCCTGCCTCGTCCGCGCCTGGCTGTTGTGGTTGTGGCGGGCGTCACCGAGGCGAGCGCGTTTGCTGGTATGGGTACCTCAGCAGGTGGGAATGCGCCCTGTCTCGTGAGGTCTGACGTGACCGGCTCACCGTCGAGCTCGGCCTCGCTAAAGTAGAGCCCTCGGTGTGGTGATGACTTGTGTGGTGAGATATCGAGGACCACCTCTATCCGAGCTTGACCTGGCGTCCGACCTGGTGTGGTTGCGGGACCAGGTACCGGGTGTGGTCTTGACTGCCATGACCGCCAGTGAGATTGTGGTGGGTGTTGTCCCGTATGAGCAGGAGTGTGTAGCATAGTGTCGGCGTCATGGCCGAAATGCCGGGAGCTCTGCGAGCTGCCTAGCTGGGGTGGTCGTTGGAAATCTGTGATATCGGATGTGATACGTGGTAGCTCTGGAGAAAGTGTAGTTGGCCGTTGCGGGACGGGCGAGGCTGGACCGTCGTTTCGCCATCCGTCTCTTGACGGGGGCTCTCCTTGGACGGCGTTGGACAACATATCACCTGTATCCCAACTCCTCCTGCCGCTTTGATGTGCATTAATTGCCAGAGCGACGAAGAAACCCCGCTGATGGGGGTTGGATGGGGGAGGCGAGTATATGAGATGTTGTCGAGAGGTGTGTAGATCAGGGTTCGGTGTTGGCCTGGGGCGCGCGTGAGGGCTATCGCGGGTGCGTGGGATGAAAGAGACGGCCCCATGAACACTTGCAGGCAATAGACAAGAAGCGTGCTGAGGAAGTGACACCCAGGCAGGTACTCAAGTGACTAAGTACTTAGATACCTGGCATTCATGCATCCTGGTTTGATAAAGACGCCGGACGAGGACACAATCCTTAAGCAAGATGAGCACTGATGGATAGGGAAGGCATGACTTTCAATTCAATTTCAAAGATGAATGCACTAGCAAAGTACCTAGCTACATGTGTCTATCGCATTGACAATACCAAATATCTATGTATTTGCCTATCTAGGTACCTAGGTAGATATATAACCTGGATAGCAGTAGGGCAGGCCTGTATGTGCAGGTGCCAGTCTGACAGATATGGAAGAAGAAGAAAAAAAGATACGGTGGATTAGACAGAATGTTTCTTGCTCAGACTGGTTGCATTCATCAAGAGTGGAGGGAACAGTAGGATACAAGGGGCGTGCCTGGTGGGGAAGGGCGGTTACGCAGCAGGTCGCGACAAACCTTGGAAAGCGGGGGAGACGAATGCTTAAGATATTGCGATGCTCTCGGGGGTGGCTCATGTTCAGCCGTTGGAGCTGTGATACAGAAGAACAAACGTCAGGCTCCTTTGTCTGTCTCGTAGACGGAGTGCAACTGTCTGCCAGACCTGATGATGCTTATTTCAACCCAGGCGTTTTGTCAGCTGTCGACTATAATGCAAGACTTGCTTGGAACATCTCGCTCGCATCTGGAAACGCGAATCCTTGGAGTGCCCTGAACAAGTGCGCCCGAAGTGCCATTGATCTGCCATTGATGTACCCGGCTTCCCTCACCCACGTTTTCCCGCATTCTCGCAGGATTTGGCCAATTGGATCCCCCTCGGCGTCACTTGTGCTGGGGGGAGGGGGCAACCAGTCAAGGCCGCGAAATCCCTGATTTGCTAAATGTTGATTGCTAATAATTGCCCAGTGCACTGTACAAACTCAATATACGTACCATCCTACGGGGCAGGTACTGTACAGCACATACTTACACAGCAAGCAAGCAACATGGTGCAGTACACATAACATAACATAACGTATCCATCCCTTCATCCTTCCCATCGTCCCAACTCTTCTACCCATCTCCTCCCTCCGTATCTCACCTCTCACATCGCCTGCGGACCCGTCTCTGCCTCCTCGTCCGTCTCTGTGCATTCGTCTTGGAGAAGGGGACCGAGTCGGCTGAAGTCAACTGGACGGAACTACCAGACCATACCACCTTGCCGGGCTAACGACGTGGCGTTTCCTTTCTCCAGGGTCTCGGCCAGGGAGATTGACTGGAACTCCAAGGATCTTGGGAGCCCTGCCGCGCCCTCGTACCGTCCTGTATTCGGCTGTCTGTCCGACTGTCTGTCTGTCTAGTAGGCACTTTCTCTGCCTGAATACCTGTCAGTGTCACTTGCTGCGTGCTCCCTTCCCCCTCGTCTCTCTCAGCCCACCAGCTGCGGTCGCATTGGCAGCGCGGCATCCACTTGCGTTGCCCGCTCGCCGGGCTGATCTGTTGGACGAGACGAGACGAGCCCCAGACCTGATCTGACTGGCCTGACTGGCAAACTGACCTGACTTGAGCAGCCAGCGCGGGCCCCACACCCACTCCCAAGCTGGCCTCCCCCGCCTATCGCCTACCATACCGGTCACTCCCACCCGACAAGCACTCTACAGTAGCAGGCCCTCCTGGCCCTCTCCCTCCAATTCTCCGCCTGATTGCGCTGCCGCTGGGGTCTGCTCGACTTGGCCTAGGCTCATCCGCCCCCGTCCGCGTCCCTGTCCCTGTCAACCCGGCTGTCTCCCTTCTGCTAGTCTAATCAAGTCTCTCGCCCGCCGCCGCCGCCGCCTGCGCCTTGGGGTCCTGGTTCTCGGTTCTTGGTTCCTGCTCCTCGGTCACCTCAGCAATGCCTCGCCAGTTCACCATCACCACAAACAGCCGCTCCCTCTCTGCACGATGGCATCGCCCTCAACCTCATGATCCTGAAGACCTCACCATGCCATCCACAAAATCAACCAATGGCAATAGCCATTTCCCACAGAAGCTCAAGAACTTCTTCAGGATCAGCAGCGGCGACAAGGGCCAGCTCGCACCCGGCGACCACTCAAACAGCCCTTTCAAGTCCGACAGCAAGTCCTCCTTCCGCCAGTCAAAGTTCTTCACCACCGTCGGCCGCCTGAGGAGCACCACCACCACTAGCGAAGGCCATCCTCTCGACGAGGCCCTCAGTCCCACCGCCAACGCCAATCCCTACTTTGCACACCAGGGCCCGCCCGCCCTCCGCCACCACAACGAGGGCTCCGTGCCCCCGAGCCCCCCTGACACCCCAGAACTCAAGATCGACGGCCCCAACGGCAGCCCTGCAGAACAGCCCACTGCAGCCACAAAGGAGGAGCTCGCGAGGAAGCTGAGGAGGGTCGCCAGCGCCCCCAACGCCCAGGGCCTTTTTTCAAACGGCAAGGGTAGCAACGAGCGCCCTGCCACCGCAGAGCTCGGCAAGGAGCCTTTGATCGTGAACAAGAGTGCGAGCACGCTGGGGCTGGTGGAAACAAAACACGGCAGTGATGACCTCTCCTTGGCCGTTCCCGACCCTGACGGCCTTGGGTCGCTGCCTCCTCCCGGGCGGACACCCCTAGCCTTCAGGAGAACATACAGCTCCAACTCCATCAAGGTCCGCAATGTCGAGGTCGGTCCCCAGAGTTTTGACAAGATCAAGTTGATTGGCAAGGGTGATGTCGGGAAGGTCTATCTCGTCAAGGAAAAGAAGAGCAGCCGGCTGTATGCCATGAAAGGTATGCATTGCCTGCCCCTTATCCTCCTCTCGCCTCGGCTGACAAATCTCCTGTAGTGTTGAGCAAGAAGGAGATGATCAAGCGTAACAAGATTAAGAGGGCCCTTGCCGAGCAGGAGATTCTCGCGACCAGCAACCACCCCTTTATCGTCACACTGTACCACTCCTTCCAGTCCGAGGACTACCTTTACCTATGTATGGAGTACTGCAGTGGCGGCGAGTTCTTCCGCGCTCTGCAGACCCGGCCTGGTAAATGCATTCCCGAGGACGACGCACGTTTCTATGCTGCAGAGGTTACTGCCGCCCTGGAGTATCTCCACCTCATGGGCTTCATTTACCGGGATCTCAAGCCTGAGAGTAAGTCGCACGCCCGACTCTCGCAAACCATGCGCCCGCTAACATGAGTTGCTAGATATCCTCCTCCATCAGTCTGGACACATTATGTTGTCAGACTTCGATCTCTCGAAGCAGTCTGACCCTGGTGGCAAGCCGACCATGATCGTGGGCAAGAACGGTGCAAGCACAACTTCATTACCAACTATCGATACCAGGTCCTGCATCGCCAACTTCAGGACCAACTCTTTCGTTGGGACGGAGGAATACATCGCGCCAGAGGTAATCAAGGGGAGCGGCCACACCAGCGCCGTTGACTGGTGGACTTTGGGCATCCTGATCTACGAGATGTTGTACGGCACAACCCCTTTCAAGGGCAAGAACCGAAATGCGACGTTCGCAAACATCCTCAGGGAAGACATTCCGTTCCCAGACCACGCTGGAGCGCCCCAAATATCAAAGTGAGTATCTAAGACCATACAATTTCAAGGACTTCTGCTGACACACTCGTAGTCTCTGCAAATCTCTCATTCGCAAGCTGCTCATCAAAGATGAGAACCGCCGACTCGGTGCCCGGGCAGGAGCCTCGGACATCAAGGTACATCCTTTCTTCAGGACGACTCAGTGGGCTTTGATTCGACACATGAAGCCACCAATCGTGCCAAATCAGGGGCGTGCCCTCGACACCATCAACTTCCGCAACGTCAAAGAGAGCGAGAGTGTGGACATCAGCGGGTCCAGGCCCATGCAGGGCGTGCCTCTCGATAGCGGCCTCGCGACGCCTGGTGGCGAGGCTGCCGATCCTTTCGAGGAATTCAACAGCGTGACGCTCCATCATGACGGCGACGACCACAATTCTGACAACGGATACGACTCGTCACCTCATTGAGGCTGAGCCACTGGACTTTGATACGGGACAATTGGGCAACCAGCGGCTTCGCGATTATACGTACGAGCTCTGTATCGAATGCCAGAGGCTTGATGTGAACAGCGCTCTTCGACTCGGACATTGATATTGCCAGACGGCGGAACTGTTGATGCCATGGCTCGCTCGCCCGTTGAATTCGACGTCGATAGTCCATTCGCGCCTCTGCAGTCTGCACCCGTGGTCTTGAAAAGAAGGGAGAAGTGTATATGATTTTACTGTACAAATGATACAGAAGAGGGCAGGCCCTATGGCATTTTATGGGATGTCCTGATCTTTTTTTGAACTCCCCTTACCGACACTCATTCGAAGGACAACGGAGGATGATATGGAATACAAGAGGGAAGTAGCATCATGGCGTCCTGCGGGCAAGGCGTTCTGGACCAAAGACAGGGCAAAATGGTATTTAGCAATTTCTTGTTTTGTTGCTTTCGATCGATCTCTGGCACGACGAGTGGCCGTGCGGTGAATCGACGGCCATGTCATATATCTGGCCATGTGGGCTTTGGGCAAACTTGGCACTTGGCTGCCCCAAGGTGCACACGAACAACAGCAAGCAGAGGCGGACCTGCGAAAAGAGGCCACGAGGTGTGAGCTCTGAAGCGGCCGCTACACGAAGATAGTTTCAGGAGTCGGCGTGGGGTGGTTATCTCTGGGTGTCTCTGGAGTCGTTACTACTCGTGAACTAGGGGGAAGAGAGAGCAAAGAAGGAAAGACAATTTCAGCTCGTCTTGCAATTCTGCTGTTCCTTGGGGTGACTCTGATTTTACATTGACCCGCGTGAACTGATTGCCTCCTGCGAAGGATGTTTTGGTCCGTTCCGATGCTTATATGCATATGCATATGCAGATAGGCTCGGTGTGTTGCGATGTCTTGGTGCATCTGGGCGATCTCGTGCGCAGCTGATCGGTCAGCCGCGTCTTGGTCCCCACCCACCCTTCCCAACACCCATCACGAGGGGCTAAAACTGCGATCAGCCCTACTGCAGCCTACCTCTACTTTAGTCATCAGTTTAGACCATAGCATGCATGTCTAGCCTTTGTATTAGCCAAAGCTCTTGGAAATCGTCCAGAAGATGTTTGGAGATCACGGGAGACATGAGAGGTAGGCACCCCTGCGATCTTTGCATAGGCTCGATGAACCATCTCTGTCTTCTCTCGCCACTGATGCCGTATTGCCCTTTGGCTCCTTCCCATCTCTGCGTATGAACGGTACGGAGATATAAGCCCTTAAGCAGCAAGTGTGCTTGAGAGGAGAATCTGTCCCTCAATACCCTTGCGACCCCACGAAGCTGCCTCTACGGGCCAGAATGGGTAGCTATTAGTAGCCATGTCGTCAGCCGCGCCACAGTCGAACGAGCACACAGGTGCGCGGAGCACGGGGCCTCCTGTCACCCCAGTTGGGGAACACAGACATTCAAAGCAGCCAGGAGCGGCCGGGCGCCCGGAGCTCGAACCGAAGCCGCCGACACCGCCATGCTACGTCGTTGCGGTCCGGGGCGGCGACACTTGCGAGCGGAGGCCCGTCTCTACAGCCGGTGAGCTCCAAGCCCAGATATCTGAACTCGTCAGCCGAGGCCCTCAAGAGGCCCCCGGGGTCACAGGTGTGCTCATCGCCGCCAGTGGCAAGCAGGCCCGGGGTGTGGAGGGTGCCGCGAGACCACTCATCATCATCTACGGCCTCCCAGCCGCGTTTGTGCCTATCCTTTTGGACGGCCCGTTGGACATGGACCCGGCTTTTGTCGAAGCCCACGCGGCGGGGACAAGTTACCGGCCCTTGGGTGTCCGTCGGAGACGAGGGGCTAACGCGGCTAAGTATGCGCACTGGGATTATCCGGAGTTGGTGGCTGGGTACTGGCAGGCTGTGGCCGAGAAGGAGTCCTGCACGGGTTTCGAGCAAAGATCTGCGGGCTCAGGAATCTCGGGTGGCCTCGTCGACCTTGCGCGACAGGCAGTGGTACGGCCCGTGTCCAACTCTGACAAGGGGCTGGCTGCTATGTTCTCCCGAGCGAGCCTCTGGGTGAGCGAGGACGTGGACGTGTTGTTCTTGGACAAGCCTCGCTGGGGAGAAGGATGCCCCTTGATCAAGGCTCGTAGGGTAGGTAGAGCCGCGGGAAACATTGCCATGGCAAGCCAGAAGCGTCAACCCAATGTTGACGGGACCAAAGGAGATAGTGTGGCAGTTGCCCAGTGGAAAGGAGAGGAGATTCCCAGCCTGGAGAGCATTCTTCAAGACAGTCTTGCGATTGCAGACAAAGACAGCGGAGTAGTTCAACTTTTGGAGGAGACAGCATATGAACAGTGGCTCGAGCTATTCGAGGTCCTCACGCCGAGGCGGAGGGTGGTCAAACCGGAGAGGATACCACTCGAGTGGCAGATCATGCGAGCACTCGAGCGGAATTTCGACATGGCAAAGAAGGCTGCGCGCTCTCACAACGGCACTGGTGCTGCGGAAAGCTGTGGTGTCAGCCCGGACGACTGGCGAGGTCTTATACAAAGACTTCGAACCCGCGCGGAGGTCCTCGCAGCCACGTCGCCATGCGTTGCACACAAGAAGACAGGGAAAACAGCCAGCGGGGCTCCGTTTCACACGGAAAGGATGACCTACATCCCAAGACACAGGTCAGAGGCACAGGACAAGCCATCCCCCCAGCAGGGGTCCGACGACAACCAGCGCGCCCTGGACCGCGTGACGTACCTAGGCGGGATCCTGCTCCCCTTCTCCCTCGTCTCGGGGGTGCTGTCCATGAACGAGGGCTTCGAGCCGGGCCAGCCGCTGTTCTGGGTGTTCTGGGTGGCCACGATACCCCTGGCCCTCTTCACAGTACTAGTTATCTACGCGGACAAGCTCAGGCAGGTCGAGGTCTGGGCTGAGGTGCTGGACCCCAGCAGCGCCAGTAACTCGGAGAGTGACCAAGGGTCCACGAAATCAGGAGGCGGGGACAAGGTGCAGGAGACTGAGAAAGGAAAACGAAATCCAGCGCCTGCGTTTGGCATTTCCAAATACAATAGGCCGCAGCAGCCGGAGGCGGTCACCTACAGCGCGGGAGGCGACGTCGTCATCGACATCGGCACGCCGACCCCTGAGATCCAGCAGATATCAGCCGATTCCCCGGGGCCCCATAGAGAAGGCCAGCGGACAGACAGCGACCAAGACCAGGACCAAGAAGAGAGTTCGAGTGACGAGGACACAGCTGAGGAAGTAGCCCTTCCCGCCGGAGGAGCTAGATATCGCCCAGGCTGGAAGAAGAAGCAGCTGGGCTGGAAAGGGGCGGCAATGTGTATTCTGAGGATGCGGAAGCCGCTGTGGGCCATGGATGGGATACCTTTGGCCGCGGGGGAAGGGCAGGGTGACGACTAGCCGCAGGAGAGTATACGAACTAGGGATATTAGGACTCATGCGTGCATGTACCTACTACAGCGCATGGCTCGAGGCATTCAAGGCCTTCCGAAAGGCAGCCCCCAGTGATATCTGGTTGTTCTCCGCCACCTTCGTACCCCCTGAGCCAATATGTCCCTGTTACGAAGCAGACTCGAACAATGACTTGGGTCTCTGTCGATGACCTGATTTCCACCATGTGGGTTTGTTGAAATGCGGCCACAAGGAATGAAGGGTATAAATGTAGATATATGATGGGATATATAGTATAACTGAACATTTAACCACATAATCCCCCGCCCTCTCCAAACATGCTCACCTCCACCTGTGCGTATGACATCTCCTAAATGTGCAACACGCTCGACGCCGGACAATGAAAGCCCGTGTATGTGAGGATCAGTAGTCAATCAAACGTAGCCGCTTTCCCACATCCCGCCTCCTGGCCTGCACGGCAGCCCGCTCGGAAGCTTTCGTCTCGCCGCCGTCGACCTCGCCACGCGCCTTGAGAGCCTGGAGGAGCATGCCGGCGTCAAAGAAACCATCTGAGAGATACGGACGACGTCAGTATTTTCAAAATGCACAAGCGTTCTGTCGCGCACTAATGGCGACGGTGGTGATAGGCACTTACATCCCCCCAGCTCATCGTCCTCGCTGAGCGTGACGCTCTCGTCGGTCGGGCTCTGCGTGCCGGCGGTGCTGCCCAGCCTCTGGCTGCGGATGGTCTCAGCCGTCGGGCCGGTGATGAGGCGGCCCCTGCTCTTGAGCCTGTTGAATGTGGGCTTGCGGTGGTGATGGCTGGAGCGGTCGATCTCGCGGGCGCGGGTCTGCTTGGGTGCCGAAGGGTGGCGGCTGGTGATGCGAAGGATGCGGCGGATCTCGAGCAGGTAGCTCTCGAGCGTGTCGACGAAGCGCTTGGTCTGTCTGTGCTTGCTGCTGACGCAGATGGCAATGCCGTCGTCCTTGATGATGTACCCGATGCCGAAGCCGTCGCCACTGACGGGGCCGAACCCGAACTGCCGCAGGGATGGGTTGCCGCAGTTGGACGTCGACATGATGGTATTGTTGAGCTTGTCCCAGCCCGAGTCCGCGAAGATGAGCGGCAGCTGCTGCTGCGACGCCCCGCGCGAGTTGGTGCTGTCGCCCCGCGCCCGCGTCACCATGTTCTGCGTCGTGTGCTCGCTGTTATCCGACACGGCAGAATCCCTGGTGGGGCTAGAGACCCCCGGCTCGGGACTGCTTGCACCGTCGACGGGCGAGGTGTACCCGCTGCTGCCCGTGCTCCCGCTGACTGCCGTCTCGTCCATGAGCCGCTGCCATAGGCAGAAGAGCGCGTACAGATGCCTATCGCAGCCCTGACCCTTGGCGCACTCCTTGGTGCTGTTCACATGGGTCTGGCATGCCCTCTTGAGTGCCTCTACCTTCTGCTCCGCCGGGTTGTCCGCCCAGAATGTCTGCACGAAGCTGACAGACTCATCCGAGACTGTCCTGACCGCTTCCGTTCGGCCGTGCAAGAACATCTTGGTCATGGCTGGCTCGTAGGTGCACTCGATGCGGCCGTACAAACCGTAGTAAGCGGCCTGGAAGGCCATCTGGATGAAGGCGTCGGGCGAGAACCCCATGGATGTGATGAAGTTCTTACCGTAACCTTGGAAGTCGAGACACTGGAACTCGTTCTGCTCGATGAGGTCGGCGAGCCGGGTTTCCGCAAAGCGCACGGCAATCTTGAGCTCAGGAATCATGTCCCACTCCAGCTTGTGCGGTGTCGTGTTCACGTCGCCGAAGCTGTCCGGGTCACGCTTGGAAGGATCAGGACTTGTCGATGCCCATAGGGTGGGAGCTTGTCCGTTGATCGTCCTGGCAAATCGCAGGATTGTGTCGGTGTACACATCACTGGCAAACCTGAGGACTGTGTGGCCGTCCACGCCAGTGTGCTCGAAATTAATGCCGGCGCTGCCGTTTTTGCAGACAATAATCTGGAGCTTGTCGTACCAGCGGTTGGTGCATGTGCCGATCTGCACGCCTTTCTCGATCTCACTCGTTCCGCAGAGCATGTTCTGGCATAGAGCTGACACCGTGGCAGGCTCTGTGTAGTCAAGGCAAACGATGAATAGGGCAGAGTCGACTATGCCGAGAGAGTCGGCATTGTTTGACCCTGCCTCTCTGGTCAAGACGTCGCGAAGCCCGGACCATACCTTTCTGTTCTCCGTGCTGAGCACACCCAACGCCCCCTTTGCGGCATCCTGGATCGGCATCTGGGCTGCGTCATCGATGATAGTCTGCAGATTAATCGACACATCCTTCTCTGTCATGATGAGGTCCGAATTGTCGTCCAGAACGTCAAACCAGTAAAATTGCCCATGGCACATGACGACAAGGTGCTTGGACTCGGGGTCCTGTTCGATCTGGCAGCCAGCCTCGGTGGGAACCCTTGCTGTGCCAAAGAGCCTCGAGTACTGGTACATATCCATAGCGGTCCCTTTGATGGTGTCTGGCGGCAGCTCCTCCTTGCGGACAGCGCGCACGAACTCGAGGGCCGACACAACCAGTGACGCCGCGCGGGTGACCTGATTGTTTCGTGCCGGAGTCGGGTCATCTTCCAGCAAGAAGAAGGGGTTCAGGTTGAGCACGACAGGGTTGTCATAGTTCAGGTAGGAATCATACCCTGGGGCTGTCAGTGACCGCAACGCTTCCCGTGGACCAGAGGAGGGGAGTCATACAGAACTGCTCGATATAGCTCGTCCGCCCCTCGGCATACCGCTTCAGCTTCTCCTGCAGCTCAGGGCCTTCATTGCTCAGGAATTCCTGGACGGCCTGCTTCGTGTCGGAGTGTTCGCGAGGAGACTGCAGGGGCTTGAGAGCAGCCAAGTACTTGTCGCAGGTGCCGCCCAGCTCAGGGATTGGCAACTTTGGAAGCTTATCCTGTTGGGCAAAAGTGACGCCCGGGTAGGACCTGTTCTCATTCACACCCATCCTATTGGGGGCTTGCTTCGGGTGAGGGATCCCGTTGGGTACGTGCCCGTTTATAGGAACCGAACGAGGAGCGGGCGTGTTGGAGGCAGAAGAGAGAGCCTCTCCAATAGACTTGGGCAAGGTGAAAATACGGACTTGGGTAGGCATCTTGGTCAGCCTGGAGCACCCTCAGAGATAGAGAGGAGAGACGGAGGTGCTGATGTTCAGGCCTCTCAAGGCCGTGCGGAAGAAGTAATGGCAGTCGTGGAGGTAGTAAGCTGGCATTCCCACTCGAGATGTGACAGCACTAAGGGCAAGAGGTATAGGTTAGGCGTGTAGGTAGAGCCGGAGGGGACGAGGCCTCGTGCCATGGAGGGGCTTGGTCCATATAACTTTCTGGCTCACACAGGTCGCAGCAGGTTCCTGGAGGGAAGGGGAGGGAAGGCGGGATGTGTGCGCGAGAAGAGGTGCCCCAGTGGGCCCCTCGCGGTCGCGGGTAGGCGATGCGTGTCCCATGGCGTTGACATGTGGGATGGGATGGAGCAGCAAGCAGGTACACGGACTTGGCTGGGGATCAGGTGGGCGGCCAGGTAGCGTGGAGGCATGGAAGCATGCGGGTGGGTAGGAGGGTAGGAGGGTAGGAGGGTGGTATATCGAGACCCGCGGGGGCGCAGATGAGGCATGAAACGGTTCCGCAGGGCCGAATGAATTCAATATGCACGGGAATTTGCCGAGAGCCCGGGATAGAGGGTGTAAGAATTGTCATACATACCTTGTTGCGGTCGGCTCTTTGTTCAGCAAGCGGCTTGGGAGGTGGTTATTCGGACAGACTGCCAAGAGGACGAGGTCTAGCAACGCTTCCGTATCGTATCGTGAGGGTAGAACTTTAATCTTCTGGACGAGGTCCTATGACGAGACAGACAGGGTGAGCCGGGATATAATAACAAGACTTGGGAGGACAGGCGTGTCAGCAGCAGCTGGGCGAGCTGGGGAGGCTAGTAGAGTAAAGTAGGTATGGGAGAAGGGCAGCTAGTAGAGCAGCAGCACACATGGGTTCACCTCAGCCAAGGCCCCTCCAGCCATAACATGGTCATATCTAACAACTTTAAGTAGATAGACGAGGCTTCAGCACTGCACGGCAATCCTCCTCGTCCTGGGCAGGAACGAGGCTTTCCCCCAAGCCCGCCCCCCCCCCCCTCCAAGGCGTTGCCTGTTCGCCACGCCGCCCGCCCATCAGCCAGACCTCGCGAACCCTTGGTCAGGCAGTGTCTTGAGCGCAGCCCCGAGTCGCTGATACCCGAAACTCCGCGGTTACCAAGCGTCGTTTCCAGACGGTCCCACAACCAAGAGACAGGCCCGACTGGCAGACAGGACGGAAGAGGAAGAAGTACGCGCTTATCTGAACGTGGGACCTGGGGGTCTTGGGATCTGGTGCTTGGGGTCTGTTCTGGTCGGTTCGGATGACGCTGCTGTCACCGTCCAGATCTGGAAGGACGACAGGGGGGGGGCGAACGGCAGGACGGTAGGACAGCAGAGAGCAACGTACCCTAGGTAGGCAGCCAGTCTACCCCACGGGGCACTGCGATTTGGCGGCTTGGGCCTGACGCACTGGTGCAGTGGTGCGGTGTTGCGGTGGGAATCTTCGGACCAGGGGAAGTCTTGTGGTTGGCGACCCGGCGCAAAGGCACGAGATGCCTGCGTCGGCCCAGCAGATCCCAGTCCAGCTCGCCCTCGGGTCGCGGTAGGAAGGCTAGTCTAGTGTGGTCCTGCCGTGTGCTGGGTGAAAATGGACGTACCGAGTAGACAGACTTGGGTACTTCCCAGTCGACTTGCAGTTCCCACCAATGGGCTGATGGTCTGGATCCGTGCCCTACAGGTAGGCGCCCACAGCGTTGGTACTGCTAGAAGCTTTTCTTGCTCTTCTTCCAGTGCAGGACAGGGTGGGATCCTTCTTCTCCAGCTGCTGCCGCTGCTGCTGTGCGTTAGTAACACACACGGCACAGAGACAATGCAGATGGGTGGTATGATGAGACAGCCCAAGGCAACGTTCCGGGAAACAGAGAGTGCAAGTGGGGCTGGCCCAATCCTTGAAGGCCCCTGTTCACGTTCACATATGACCAGCAGCGGGTGGGTGGGTGCCTCCCGCTCCAGAAGTCAGGGCTGCGTTCTGCTGCTGGGCCTGAGCATGTGACAGTGACAGATCCGCCGTCCATGGATATCGATCGCAGTCTCTGGGCCGTCGGCGAATAATTAACTACCTAGACTACCTTATAGTCAGACATAAGCGACAACGGCTCACCGGCCGAACGGAAACTCTGTCTCGATACATCCCCTCCCACCCCCCCACGCCTATGCTTGTCTGCATGCCTGTCAACCCCTTCCCCGACTGCACACCTTGGGAATCTCTCTTGCTGTCAATTCGTGAATCCAAATACCGTGCCAATGAGCCAAGTATCGAGGTTTCCACTCCAGAGGAAAGCCATGGAACGTTCTTACCTCCAAACCCGGTACTCCGGCCGCGCTGAGGATTTGGTTAGGTGGAGAAGGGTGACGAGGCCAAGCACACTCTAGCAGTCACCCACCGTAGCATTGGCTGAAGAGTGAAGACAGCTGTTGACTCTCCGGTGCATCCTCGCCGACACCCCGGGAAAGTCCCCGCCCTCTCCGGGGATTCGGCTCCACACCCGGCCCCGGGCGTCCGGGAAAAATGCGGCCCACCGCCGTCTACGCCCGATCCAACTTTTCAAGCTCTTTGCCATCGCAGGCTTCTCTACCAGCGTCAAGTTTCAGATCAGGCTCTGCAGCCAGTCTATTCATTCGTGGCCGCATGCTGGGTTGGATCTCCTCTTTCGCGTGCATGGGTAGTCAGGAGCTCTATTTTGACGAGATGTCATTATAGGAGCAAGAACCGGCGGGAACGGGCCGAGACTCGTAGCTCGATTGGAAGCATGTATGGAATAAGACACATCTCATTCTGCATCATTAGCTCGACAGCATCCAGTCTCGTCTTCCATAGTCTCTACACGACCATAGCAACCAAACCTTGCTTCGCAATGCCTGCTTTGCAAAGAGCGTCGGCCCTCAGTAATGGCGAGGAGGCAACGCTGCATGTGATGCGGTAGGTATTCAGCTGCACGACTTGAAAGGAAGTATTGCTTATACTTTATGTGTACACACGTCGGACACAGCGTTCAGCTTCGTGATGATCGTGCCCATGCAGTCAGTAGCTCCGCAATTCTACACGTAGGAGGCCAGGCCTGAGAGTGTAGTCATGGGTCACACTTTTCGGCCTCCTGCCCTGCCGATCTGCTCCATATGAGATGGGATCGGTGCTTTGGTAAGATTTTGACGTCAAATACTTACCTACTGTGACAGTGTCGGAGCCCGACCCCATCGAAAAACTTCAGGGCCTGCCCTTCCTGTACGCAATCGGTTGTAGGAAACACGCTTGAGAACACAGCACACCCCGCCACGTGTAAGACTGACCTCTACGCGATCATTGTCGCTGCTCATCAATGGGATCCAATAATCAATAACGCATCTTAATTATCAGTTTGACCTTTGACGCTAGGAAAGGTGTGTGTGAGGTCGAAACATAGCCACAGCCGTGGACAAATCCCTAACATTTTGACCTCGAAGCGAGAAATTATATCGAGGGAGCACCAGCGATCGAGCCAATTCAATGCAATTCATGTCTTCTGATCGAGTAACTCCAATCCTATTTTAGACCGCGCGTCCTCGCTTCAGCTTGGAGTGTGACAGACTCCTACTCGCTGCCTTGTCTCGAGGGCCATGGTCTCACCTGCAGGACTGTGGCGATCGTTGTCCACTCTCAATTTATGTAGCTTGCAACAGGCATGATCACCCTCGATGTCGCCAACGGCTTGTCTAACCACACTGTCTACCGAAGGCAGCGTGCTGCAGTGGTGCTCAAGGTCGCGTGCCTTCAGCCGAGTAGTGCCGCATATATAACACATCCAGGTGCTCAGAGAGCCTCGTCACTCACTGCTATTCTCTGCTTCCCTCGTTCTGCCATTCGCACGACTCGCTCGAACTCATCTCCTTTCTATCACGGCCATATCCGGCACGAGCTAATTACTTCACGATTCTTGTGGCGTACAAGATGTCGGACGGTGAACACTTCACAATGTTCCCCTTGTGGGAAGACATGAACTTCACGAGCGATTGCAAGGCATACGGAAATTGGTATTCAACTTTTATAGATCCAAATCCATGGAACAAAACCCAATATCTAGATGGTGATGTTTCGCTTGTACTCAAATATTTCGACAAAAGCCTTCCGCAAAACTGGACGTGGCCAGCCGGGGAGAATTGGACAGAGGCAGACCGTGTTGGCAAAGTGTTGGAATGGTATGGGTGGAACCTATGGGAAAACTACTAGTTAGTCTATGTTTTGCATCGCATCTTCACGTTGCCATTGCTTTCTTGGGGCGCACAGGCTTTTCTGACCCCTGATGTACTCGCAGCAACTGGAGTCGCACCAGCGACGTATTTACCACATATCTGATTGAGAATCCGATGGAACATGGATGCTATGGAGAATATTGCAAAGCTTTAGGGTAAGCACCATTCTTGTCCTTTTATAGTTTCCCGTCTGTCATTTCTCACCAGATTGCATCATCTTGAGACCCACATCAGGTAATTAACACGTTCTAGATGGATAGGCGACATGGACTTGATTGGAATTGGGGTACATCGCCCTGTACTGTTAGCTTACGTGCCCGACTTGATCCTTTGTTCTAATACAAGGGTAGGTGTTTACGTCTTACTATGTGGAAGCTGTCCATGTGACGATATTCCTATTTGCCTTTTCAGTGTGGCATATGCGACGGCGCGTCTCGTCACGGAGGGACTCGCGATCCGGCCTCTCAGGCACCAGATTTGACCGCAAACCCCCGACTCGAACCTCGCGCTTGGGTACCCGTGCCATTGGAGCTTTCCGCTCCTCACTCAACGCTTTCCTGGGCACATCGATGCTCTTCAGCATCGCCATGCTCGTTGCTGCTCTCTACATGTCGGGCAAAGGAATAGAACGTCGAATACCGCGCTACGACACTAACAGAGAAATTATCACGGATAGCGCACTGTACGATATGATGCTCTCCATGCTGGCGGCTACCTTCTCCATATTCCCCGTGATGATCCTATATGCCGTACAGAGGCGCGAGAGCGACTATTTGCTCAACAAGAGAGAGAACCATGTCTGGGTCCGCAGGGCGGTGCTGGTCTTTATATGGATACTCGGTATGGCCGAAGTCTACATGTCACTTTATGGGAATTTTGACTACGAATACAGAGACGACTCGAACTTTTACCACAGGGAGAATTGTGACTGGAGAGGTTCCATTCACTACTGGGAAGGAAGTAAGTCTTTTTCATCTTCAGCCCATCGACCGCCCAAGCATCTTTAGGGCTCACTCGTGGACGATCGCATTCTCCTTCGCAACTTTCGCTGACGCAATAGTGTTTAGTGATAGCAGCGCAGTGCCTCATTATCGCGGGGCCGGTGATATGGCTCGTGTTAACAGCATTCGTACTCACTGGTTTCCGTATACCTGGAATTCTTCACAAGCCATGGATGGTCCGTTGGCGGTCGTTTTGGCGCCTGGGGATCGCCTGGTTCAACCTCCTTGCTATGTGGGGAATACTTGGGTTCTTCACTTTGGTGAGGCACAAGATTGATGAAACAGTTGGACATCTGAACGAGGCAAACGAGTAAGTGCATTGAGCCTCAACGTCAGTCTAGGTGGGCGCTGACTTTGGTTGCTTTGAAAGCTGGAAACTGGGGCAGGTTCTTGCTTTGGCTACTTGGGCACCTGTCCTCTTCCAATTGATTCACACCTTCATATGTAAGTTCTTTTCTTAAAGAAGAGCCTTCTGATGGAATGCCTCACCTGCCCATGCGGTCGATATGAGCACCACTAACCATCTTTCAGGGGGTTGAGGACGGTCTTGGGAGCAACCTACCGTCAGGCTATACGGTGCAACGAGCCGATCGGGCGCCCAGAAACAAGAGTGGCAGCAGTAGAAAAGACATCTCGAGGGATCCACTGATGTCTAGATCCGAGTCTGCAGAGCCCTCCCTAGGAATGGGATCTGAGCTCGAGATGGGAATTATAGCCCCAAACACGGGTTATCAGCCAGATTACCTTCCAGAACAGGAGAGGGAAAAGTACAGTCCCCGGCAAGAAGCGATGGAGCAGTGGCACAGGACTGGGTGGTAGACTAGAGACGTCGGGTGATTCTATACTTTATTGATACTGCAAGAAATCGTGATCTCGTGCGACTGAAAGTCTTGAAAATTTGCCTGATCAATGGCTGTCCGAATGGAAATAGATGCAGTGTTACAAACGTGTGAGGAAATATACTAGCGGAAATGCGAGTCTTTGAGGACAAGGACCGAATTGACCGTCATATGGCTTCTGCTGGCTTCGAGTACCAGACGCGATAAGATGGTGCATAGCCCCGCCTTGGTGCTTGCTAACCGGGACACCGCCAACACAACCAGCTAGAGCAAGGTATTGCAGCGTCGATCTCACTGCCAGATCACGTTGACGGCCAGGGGCAACGTAGATCCAGACGTTCTAGCTGAGCGGCAAATTAACAATAGGTGGCGATGGATAACATACTGCCGACTGTAGCTCGTGGAAATGGGTTAACCTGAGCTGTGCATAGTCCTGGTACTCGGGGTGTGGCCTAACAAATGCAAGCCGCTAGGAAGATTTGCTCCGGATCCACCGTAGAGCCTTCTGTTTGTAGAGCGGAAGGGAAGAGGGGTTTCAGAAGGGAAACTGGATTTGCGCCCTGTTGAGACTCGCAACCCAAGTCTTCCCAGTCAGGCAGGACGGGGAGGGGCGTATGAATGGCCATGGCCATGGCTTGTATTATCCAAGGGAAGAGAAAGGCTTCAGTGGATGAGACCGATGTTCCGGTGGTTATCCAAAAGAACAAACCCCATGGTTGTGATTCTCCGGATAACGCAAGCACGTTAACATTGTCTACTCACAGGTAACTACAGTATTATCCGGCTCTAGTAGCCCGGATAGGCAATTCAAGTGGGGACGGGATCTGCATGGTTGCATCGCGCCCGGCTCCCGAGAGGGTGACGTTTCTGCCCTGCTCCAAGGTTCCGTGGTCCCCAACGCCACCCCCGGATCCCAGATCCCAGATATTCAGCCACAGTTCCCTGCTCGTCGCTCATTCCACCCCCAAACAACATTTTTACTCTCACGCCGTCTCCTCGCTCACAAAACCCATCGCTCCTGTTTCTACTATGTCAGTGTCACTGCGCGGCTGCAGGGCCAGAGAGAAAGAGCCAGAAAAGTCATTCTGGCTCGAGTTCCAGGTCTGCAGCGACGGCCACCACGACCACCAGAGCCCCCGGCCTGCTGGAGCAGCCGCGGCCGCCGCCGCTCCAGCCACATTCACATGCTTCGGTGACCTGCCCGTGGAGCTGCGGCTCAAGATCTGGGAGCACCTCCTGCAGCCGCGCGTCGTGATCGCGGCCTGCCTGGACGAGGAAAACGCCGCCGACAAGCGCGCCCAGCTGGCCCGGCGGCCCAGCCTGCCCGCCACGCCGGTGCTGCTGCGCGTGTGCCACGAGGCCCGCGCCGTCGCCCTCCGGCGCTACGAGCCGGCCTTCGCGTGGCGCGTGCCGGCGATGCTGGCGCGCCCGCGATCGGCCCCGGCGCGCGTGTGGTTCGACTTCTCGCGCGACACGCTGCTGCTGCTGGGCGAGCTGGAGCCCTACGACACCAGCAACATCAACGCGCCCATGGTCTACTTCCTCGACCGCGCCGACGCCCGCCGCGTCAGGCACGTCGCCTGCGCCTTCGAGGAGCTGCGCTTCGGCGAGGTCGAGAGCGAGCAGATCTTCGGCTGCCTGTTCCACGTGCTCGACTCCTTCACCGGCGCCGGGCGGCTGCTCATCACAAGCACTGACGAGGACCTGCAGAGGCACACCATGATCGGGTGCCTGCCGAGCTCTGCCGACAATGTCGTGCAGAAGATCTGGTGGGCGTGGATCAACGGCACGAGTATCGTTACCAGCAGGATGAGGGATAGGCAGATTCTAATGGTGAGAGAGGACGGCCTTGCAGATTTCGTTGCCGAGCATATTTAAAGGTGTTCGGCGTTGCATTGACTGGTCGGCCTGGATTTCACATAGCTATCTTGGATTAGATGGGAGCATCTGATGGCGCGCATGTTCTTTGTTGATTCTTCCATATTTGCCACGGCGTGCAATGGGCACTGAAGAATATGAGGGGATAGGGATATCAAGTTTTAGTCTATTTTCTTCACAAGATTTATACAGTGTTGATGGGTATGAGTGGCGTGAGAAAGGAGTATCAATCATACATGAAGAAAAGTTTCAGGGGACACCTCACCCCTGTATGCCGATTACCCAAGCATCGCTTCTGTCATCGGCGGCGTTGCGGATGCTGCTCCTGATGTATCTCGAAGGCAGGACAGCCCTCCCTGCCTCTCATGCCTCCGAGGAGCCAGTCAGTCAGGCCGACAAATTTCGCCCCGATGCCCCGATCCGAGTCACCCCCGGACTGGACGTTTTCGATCGTATGACTTAGCACCCTGCCCTCGTTGTCAAATTCGAAGATGAACAGACCCCAGAACTCCTTGACCGCCTGCTCGCCGCCCAGCCGTAGCATGTCCCGGAAGGGCAGCCTCCACCCGATCCCCTTGCCCGTCGTCCTCCACCTCACCACCAGCTTCTCGCTGACGGCGCCCTGCCGAGTCCCTGGCTGCTTCACCATGCGCTCTGACATTATCTCCAGCTCGACGTCGCCGATGATGGGCAGGCGGTTCCACGCCACGGGTGCCGTCCATAAGGCGGCAATGTAGGCCACACGACCGGAGACAGTGGGGAGGTGTGGGTGGGTGGAGGGGAAGAGGTGCAGGGAGATGTTGGGCGCGAGGATCTCCTGTGGGAGGGGAGACTGGAGGAGCGTCGGGAGTCGTTCTTGGAGGATGCGCAGAGCTGGGAGCCTTGGGTCAGCGTCTCCAGGTCTGTAGCTTTCTGGCGCAAGGGGCTGGGGCACTTCTGGGCTCACTTTTGCCTAATTTTGCTTTGCGATCATCTGGGGGTTTGTTGGGTCCCTGACCCAGGGGTGACGCGGTGTTTGCATAGGGAAAGGTCGGGTTGAACCATACTTCTGGCAGATTCCGGGTGTTGGCTTCTTGAAGTGTGGTAAGAGACTTTGAGGTGCTGGAGGATGGCACTGGGGCCGGTGCCGATGTTGCTTGCGCCGCGGCGGCGGCGGCGGCGGGGAGGAAGCCTGCGAGAAAGGATCTTGGCCGGCGGGCGGCGGCCCTTGTCACGACATTTTTGGGGTGGGCTGAGGCGGTCCTCGAGATTCGGGGAGCAGACATTTGAGTATTATTGCTACTACATGAATAGGGACCGCGGCCTAGTAGTAGCAGAGATGTTGGGGTTCCGGTGGCCTGGCTGCTGCCGGGGTGCGTGTGATGGCGCAGAGGTCAGAATTACTTGCTGCGAAGGAGGAGGAAGCTTTTGGTTGGGCCTCGAGGAAATTCGGACGATGATGCAGATGGAATTTCTGGTTGGATGCTATCAAGGTGCAGCTTGGGGGAGACAAGCACCCACCCACGGCTGTCTAAGCGAGCTCCAAAGCCCAACGGGGCGGATACTACAACCCTCCCTCTACAAATCCGGCTCTTTTGACAGGCCCCGAAACGGGACATGGGGGCCCTGGAGCGCCCCGCATCCCCACTGCATGAGATCCCCATGTTCTTGGTAGAGAAACATGGGCCATGTCAATCCTCAACCGCTTTATACCTAGATAGAGTCGCCTGGTTGATTGGCCTATGCGAGAGCTGGAAGATGATCATTTGATGCTCTGTGGAAACCAATAGTATTTATGAGCAGTGCCGCCAGCGTGTGATGAAGTCTGCGCGAACCAGAATGAGCTTCATTGAGACTGCGCCGAGTGAAGTGAGACCATCGAGATTGAGATGCAAGATGCCTAAGTTCCAAGGCCATTGATTGCTGTTCATATAAATGAAGAGGGAAATGTCCAGCATATATTGCAGACTCTACAATGTGAGTTTCCCGCACGGCCACGGCCACGGCCACGGTGTGGCCGCAGCTGATAACTCACCGTACTCACCTCAAGTCCAGCCACTTCCAAGCTGGTTTTAAGTTAGTCTGATTTCTTTCCGCCTCTTCTTAACCACCTGGGTAGGTTATGATATCCATCGTGAAGAATTGTAATGGCTGAAAATGACACACCGACAAAAGCCGCCCTTCTATCCAGAGGTTTGAATTCTGGCTGTCCCAGCGCTCGCTCGTCAGGATCGGATTCCAGCCAGGCAGTTCACGTGAATTGATCACAAAGCCCGAGGCAGTCCGGCCCCCACGTGGAGTGGCAACAGCTGTCAAGTGTCTAGTTGTCAAGCAGCCCTAGGGTGTAGTGTGAATGAGACACGCGGGACTATCAGGTGTACCCCTTGACTCAGCCTGAGTTATGATGCAACAAGCTGGCCATCTTTCTCCTGTTCGTGTGTCGTGTGTCTTTGTGGGTGCCATACAATGCCAAAACGCATATCGAACACGTAGTAATTCCACATGAGTCTGTCGCACAGGAGGTCATCCTACAGGAGGTTATTCTACAGAAAGTCATCCCACGGAGGGTTATCCCGCGTATCAGGGGCAGACTTGCCGTGGCGGAACCGTCGGGCTGTAATCTGTAAGGGTGTCGTCACCACCCCGGGCGTTTAGCTGTGTTATATGGGTGAACAGTGTGAGCAGTAGAGTCTGAGTAGAGCGGCAAGCGACAAGTTGGACGCTTGCATGAGGATGTAGAAGACGCTGCAACCATGCTATTGCTATGAATGAGGCACAGCTGCTGGGGGGGGGATGTGTGAAGGCTGACTTCTATGCGTTGCCGATGAACGCACTCCCTTGGGTACTTCTTGCGTCTTCGGTGCACTTGGCTGAACTGGCCGGCTGACGGACTACTGGCTGCATCCATCGGTACGTACCTAGGTAGCCTTGCATCATCACGTGGAAAAGCGGGAATATGGCCCGTGCCCAGGCGTGTCCTGGTCTAGAGCAGCCTCCAAACAGTCAGTCAGTCAGTCAGTCAGTCAAGCGACCTGCGGTTCCTGATGCAGCCTGTCCTGTCTGCCACTTTGCCCGTCGTCCTTCTCCATCAATCCATCAACCTTCTGCCATCCCCTTATCGCTGCCCTTCTCACTCCTCCATACCTGCCTCGGTGCATATCCCAGAATACAACATTGCCCAGCGCTCCGCAACACAGTCACCATGAATCCCGAGTGGTATGCCCTCCCACCGACAATTTCCCGTCTCCAACGTCCTCCTGTGCTGACCGACTCCCAGAGCCTCTCCACCCCACCATTTCCCTGCAATCTCAACAGGATACGCATGGGATCGACTTGACCATCATGAACGTCTCTATTGACATGAACCAGATACGACTACCTCTTCAAGTTGCTCCTCATCGGAGACTCCGGTGTCGGAAAGTCCTGCTTGCTCCTGCGATTCGCCGACGACACTTACACCGAGTCCTACATTTCCACAATCGGTGTCGACTTCGTAGGCTCTGATGATCACCGCATCCAAGGCTCATCTCGCTGACGCTTCGGCAGAAAATCCGAACGATCGAGCTCGATGGCAAGACAGTGAAACTGCAGATTGTGAGCCGGCCTGGCCCATTCCCGACGACCGCCCAAGCCGAATGCCTAAGAGACCGCAGCTAACAAGGAGTCACTGCCACACAGTGGGACACCGCAGGACAAGAACGTTTCCGAACCATCACCTCGTCTTACTACCGAGGTGCTCACGGCATCTGCGTCGTCTACGATGTCACCGACATGGATTCGTTCAACAACGTGAAGCAATGGCTACAGGAGATCGACAGATACGCCACTGAGGGCGTCAACAAGCTCCTCGTCGGAAACAAGAGCGATATGGCGGACAAGAAGGTCGTGGATTACACAGTTGCCAAGGTGCGATTCCATCGTCAAGCCGCGACCGCTTCTGCGATGAGCACACATCATCACATGCTGGCGCTGCTATCTAATCGAGACCGCCCCCGAGACCCACTTTACTAACTACAAAATAGGAGTTCGCCGACAGCCTGGGCATCCCCTTCCTCGAGACCTCGGCCAAGAACGCCAGCAACGTCGAGCAGGCTTTCCTGACCATGGCCCGGCAAATCAAGGAGCGCATGGGAACCACAGCGACCAACAACACCAAGCCAAACGTCCAGGTCGGCCCCGGCCACGGCGTATCGCCTGGCTCCAGCAACAGCTGCTGCTAAGCGCCTGTGCCTCCCGTCTCGACAACTTTGTATAAGTACCGCGACCATCGCCAAAGCTTTTTTGGGAGTCCAAACACTCACGACCGTCACGAGATGTGGGATATACGCGAGACGTGCAGGGTAGTCAGGAGTGCTGGTTGGCGGTCATTTTGGGATCCGGATTGCGACTTTGCCCCGTTTCGTGGTTTTCCCGCTGCTGTTTCTGCGCATAGATTGAAGTGATGGCTGGCACCTGGGGTTCTCTTCTACCGCCCGGGGCCCCTGGGCACGCGGCACAAGGCGTCATGATGGACGGGGAACCAGGTAGCTCCTAAGACGTACTGCTATGTCATGTCATCCTTGGACGGGCTGGTGCATGGAGGAGGAGGTCCGGTCCGAGTGCCGAATCATCACACATAATACATACACCACAGCTGGAGTTTTTTTGTCGTTTTGTCTGTTGTGACTTTCTTTTTCTTTAATGCGTCGTTCTACCTGTTTCTAGGAGTGCTTTCACAACTTGGTCTTCGAGGATAGGATTATAGCAACGTTCAATGCGACTGCGCATCCCAAAGCACTTTCGAGGACAGCCGGCATGGCATCCACACACCCCTCTCAAGCCGGGAGAAACGCCCGGGTACCATCCTATGAGGCTCCTGAGAAAAGGGGGCTGGAGGCTTCGGAGGACCGTGCTTCGCCGAAGTCAAGAGGTGGTCCGACTAAATTACTAAATTCGTTGTCGCCGGTCCTTTTACTTGCTGACTGCGAGAGACTGCATAGCTGGGCCTGCCCAGATGTCACTAGCACACTGCTTGAGAAGTCAACATCCAGGCACACCCTATGGCCTCTGCGAACTCGCACACGTAGCTTCAATTCAGCACGAGCGCGGGGCCATGCAGCCTCGCATGTGCATGGGGCCTCAAACCTCCGGCAAAGCATATCGTAGACGGCCAGCAGATTGCAGGAGGGGGCGGGGCTGGTTTGTTGGCTAGAAAGAAGTATAGTTTGAGTCAATATGAAAAGATCGGGTTGGAAATACATGGTTGGCGTCGTGACATCGTCTTGCGGCCTGGACCGGGACTGTCACGGAACCAACAACGCACGGAGATACGACTGACGAGGCAGGGGTCAATCGAGCAGAGTACCAGGGTAAATAATTATCATTGCCCGCCATGCCGACAGAGCCTCTTCGCTCGGCTCGCGGCTCGTATGGCACGAGACCAGTTAGGTCCAGTCCAATCCAATCCATCTCTGTTGCTTGAGACAGATGCTACCCTACTATCAGTACTACTAGTACGACTACTAGTACTACTACTATCACACAATACAATTACTAGTTAGATTGCTTTTCCCCTGTCGCAGGCGCAACACGAAGCAGTCGAACGGCCCGGAGAGGGCGACGGTGCCGCCTCTCTGGGGTCCGCCTGCACCATCGTGCACCGAAGCCTGTCTCCAGCGCCGCGGCCATTAGGTACAGTAGTCGCGCAGCCAGTTGCGAATGTCCCCAAAAACACCATACCAGGTTATCCAATATCTGTCGTTCCATGTGTTGTGAAACATGCTTTCCTTCCAACTGGAATATGCAAGACGAGAGCAGCCCCAGCGTCAGCACCTGACATCCAAAGACCAGTACTCCAAGAGTATCAAGACATCCAAGTATTTCAAGAAACACATTTCGTCGCGTCGGTCGCACACAGACGGTCTTTTACTGCCTCGCAGTCGCTTTCCCCGTGCACGTTCCCTTCAAATGGGGTGAGTTAGTCCTCGTTCGGTGAGTAGTTGTCACTGGTGCTTCCCTCAACGGACATTAGGCCAGTCGCTTTCTCTTTCGGTCATCGTCTCCTCGAAGATCATCTCCGTCATCATTATTCAAAATATGAGCCATGCTTCCACGCCGAGTTGGTGGAGCTGAGCTGTCTTGAAAAATGCTCCTCCGACTCTGTGTCGCCGAGCCCCACTCCCAGTTTCTCAGCTTCTCAAATCCGTCTCCATTCGAAAAATTGGCCTGTGGTGGCGGTGGGCTGGACGGCCGAGAGTGGGACTGATGGCTTGCTGGGAAGGGATATTGTGAGAAAGATTCACGACGTTCATCGGGTGGGCCAAGGTGGCTAGGTGAAGACGGAAGATGGCTGGAGGGTGGCCCCGAGGAGAAAGGGGGCGGCTGGGGCTGCCATCCGTGAGCGCGTATATCTGCTGAGGTATGTCGCCGAGCGAGACTGCCCGGATGCTCTACAGCGGCGAGTGGGTGAGGCGCCGCAGGAGGGGGCGGAGGGGCTTGTGGACGGAGGGTAGACGGCGATTGCGCTGGAGGGGTGGAAACTTGGTTCATGGTGCTGCCGCCAATGGAGCCATACGGGCGACGTGTTGAAATGGAAAGATTGGAGGGGACCGATGGACGATAGTCGTACGGCGCACGACTTTGGCCCGGTGGAGCAAGACTCGACCTTCGCTGATCGTCCTGTGGCAACTGCCGGGGCGAGACTGGGGCGTTCTCCACATTGCCGAGGTATGCACGGCTGGTCGAGTACGGGGCTTCGTGAGGATCTTCCAGACCACGAACGATCTCAACCTGACGCTGTATTTCTCCCCGTAATGTAAGGGCTCCATCAATGTCAGCTGCGTCCCCAAAGGCTCGACAGCGGTCGTAAAGCTTACCGTCTCTGTGAATGGGGTTCTCGGGTGACACCAAGTTCATCAGGATGCGTGACTGTTCTTGATTAAAGGACAACAGCCGACTGACAGAGTCAAGAAGTGCCTGGTGCTTGACCTGCATGTAATGCGCGTTTGACTCGGAACGTTCAAGCCTAGCATAAAGGTCCTGTACACTGCGCTCGATATTAAAGAGCCTCGGGTCACCGCCAGTGTCTTGTATGGGCTGCATTGGCTCGGCGGGCGTCCCAGGCTGTGATGGCGGTGCCTTTTGGGTGACGAGGGCGTGGCGAGAAGCGCGCCGTTTGATCTCTCGCAGTCCGACCAAGTCGCCCCTCTTGAAACTGTTGTTCCCGTGCTTGAACTCCCACAAGGGGTGCTCGGGGCTGCCGTTGTGGAACACGTCGCTCACTGGTGTCCAATGAATTAGCCGTGATAGCGCCCCGCCTCTCAAGAGCCAACCTACCCTTGTGAAAGCCGTACATGTTCAGCTGGCGGACGAATGAAGAGATGTTGGTGTGTTTGAAGTATTGCCTGGCAAGCTTCACGTCAGTGGGCGTGGGCGCTGATGAGCTGGGCATCCAAGGTACACATACGCAAGCACCTTTGAGAATTCCGAGGTCGGCGACATGACGAAACTTTCTTCAGTGCCTGACCAAGAAATGAGATGGGAAATGTTGCTGTCCTCGAGCATACTGTAAATAAGTCAGCATTGACATGATATGACATGGCTGCGCTCCGGAAGGCAGGCAGAGGGTGGCGCACTTGTATAGCTTATGTATAAAAGCTGTCTGAACGATCTTGGGCCCGTGAACCGCTGCCGCCGCCGCTGTGGGCGCAGGCATTGTCATGGAGCTGCTTGCCCCTTGACCTTCGGACCGGGCAGGAGTACCATTCGTGTCCCTGTCCCTCTCCCGGTCAGGGCTCTTGGTGGCAGAGGCGGGCGCGGATGAGTTGGTAGGAGTTGTGATGTCCATGGGCTCGCTGTCCGGGGCCGACATCTGGATGGTTGGCGTAAGAATAGGAACCGTTCGCGGGGCCATTGGATCATCTTTGCCATGGCCGTCCCCCAGTAGCGATCTATGCGGGCTATCCATCACCTGTGCCATCTGCGGGTAGAAAGGTAAGGCCGTCAGCATTTGGTCCAGAACGGCGGGCGGGGAGCGGGAGGATGGGCGGTGATCGGCAGAGCGAAAGTGGACCGGACGAGCCAACGAGGCAGGCCGGAGGTTCTCCTGGACCACGAGACCTGGGGGTCCTGGAAGCTGGGAGATGGAGGTGGGCTCTGCAAGGGACGGGACTTAAACACACCGCATGACTTCTCATATGGGCCTCTTGAAGGTTAGGTGTTGGTTCAGGTCAAGGCCCGTTGAAGCGGCCCCTCTTTGTCTGCCAGAGCGACGGCCTTCCTGCCGCCTCCCGAAAACCTAGGAGCTTGATGCCGGGGCTCGTTTGAAGCAGCGGATTGTCCAATGGGGGAATGCTGGGCTGAGGCGGACTTCACAGGTATGCGCCGGTAGGTGCTGCGTGTGTATGTGTGTGTTATATGTGCTCTGTGGCTGGCGTGGGTAGGCAAGTTGTGGCCGACTGTCGAGCGCACACGGGTGCCGTCGGTCAATGCACCCCTGTCAAATGCTGGATGGAGGTGGGCACTGCAGGGCCGGTGGATATCATGCCTTTCGAGCTTGGCCGTCGCAGCCTTCGCGGCCTTCGCAGCAGTCGCGGCTGCCGTGTCTGAGGGCGCGCGTCGTTGTGGTTGTAGCAAGAGGAAGCAAGACTCGGTCTTGGCCCGGCGGGCGCGCGTGTAGGTGGCAGAGTGCAGCGGAAAGCGGTAGTATCTGTCTAGAGAGCGGGATGGCAGCCCAACCAGGCGTGGTGATAGAGGATGGGACTGTGAGTCGCAGGTCGAGGGCGACTTCGAGGGTGGAGGGCGAGAGGTCGGAAGCCGGATAAGAGATCTCTGGCTATGGCTCTTGGTCTGGGGAACTTAGTGGCTTCGTGTCGTCGAGTGCATGGCAGGCAATTGGAGGGCAAGCTTGAGATTAGGTCGTCGAAAAGGAGCTGGACAATTTAGAGCAGGCCCGCTCGAGGTTATTAGGGGGGGGCCCAAGGAAGCAAGCCCAAGGATGGTGGGGGGGGGGTAGGCACGTACCACATGGGCACATGCA
The DNA here is from genome assembly GCA_038088505.1 of Diaporthe velutina. Taxonomy (NCBI): domain Eukaryota; kingdom Fungi; phylum Ascomycota; class Sordariomycetes; order Diaporthales; family Diaporthaceae; genus Diaporthe; species Diaporthe velutina. Next base: position 209,777 of record JBBWSJ010000019.1, on the reverse strand, counting down.
GGAGAGGAGCACGGGGAGGAGCACTGGGCCAAATCCAAGTCGGCTCCCCACCCTGGTTTGGTTCAATGGTGGTCAAAAGCCCCGAGCAGAACTCTGAAGAGGCTGCTAGTGCTATATCTAGCATGCACGGGTGCCCACCTGTGGAGCTCTGGGGCAGGAGGGAGGAGGGTACCTGGGCTCACCGCTTCATGACACGACGCTCGCAGGTAACTGGCTGGCAGCAGGAAAAGCTGACAGCGCTGTAACGGTACAAAAGCACGAGGAGACTACAGCATGCAGACTATGTGGTCGACCAAGGTACCCAGTGAGGTAGTGAGATCTGTATGTAGCATGTATGGACTCTGCTCTGCACACAGCATCCATGTGCCGTGCTGGTCTTTTCGTCTTCACCCACGCGCGTTTCCAATCCCAACCCGCGTTTTGCCTGATGAGGTGAGAAACAGTGGTGCTCTGGGCTGGGCTCCATTCCTGACCCGACGTTGAGCCTTCCATCCACCCACCCACCACCCTTCCATTCAATCCATCCGCCCAGCCAGCCCAGCCCAGCCCAGCCAACCATCCAACCGTCCGCCCAACCAAGTATCCAAGTATCCAATTCCCGTGGGGACGGGCGACAGGGCAGGGCAGGGGTTGCAGCTGATCGTCAAACCCACCTGCATCTCCCAAATCGAACATCTGGAAACTCGGGGTCTGGCCTTCCAGAAGCTGCGCAGGGACGAAGAAGCAGAGCGCCAGAGCGCCAGAACGCCAGCTACCACCCACCCACACACACAGACACATTGACACGGACGGTACGGTACTCGCTCAGTCTGCCTCTGCACCATCCGCCTACGCCCCCGTCTCGTGCACGACGAGGACGATGTTTATCACCACGGTCTCCCAACGCAAACAAGTGGACCAGATGGTTTAGATTGACCAGATGGACCAAGCGGACCAGACGAACCACCCACGGTACAAGCACGCCACGAGATGCGATTTGAGCGATCTCGTCGCTCTTCATGCACTTGCTGCCTCGCAACCGTGTCAAACATCCACCTCCAACCTCACCGCGACGGGATGATCTCGAGGGGACTCTGCCCGCGGGACTGCTGGCACGGCGTGGTCTCGTCTGTTGAGCCTCGAGAATTGGGATCGGCCGGGCAGCCTCCCGCGCACCGTTACCTGGCCACCACAGACTACAGAACCAGAGAAACAGGCAGAGTACTACGCGGTCGCACATACCGTTTGACGCACCTTGGGCCTGACAACTTCAGATTGTCCACCACCGGACGCACCCCAAGACGCGATTCGCCATTACCTGCGCCTCGCTTCAGCTGCGACTCTGTGTCAAAATGACTTGCAGGAAACACGGGTGGAAGCATCAACGTCACTATCGGCCCGCCCAAAATCATCCTCAAACTGCAAGCACCGAAGGATACGGTAGGTGTCACGAGTCGACCGGCCCTCCATGTGTCACCGTAGCCTTCGTAATGCCCCAAATGTCTGTACCGTACAAGTGCATCCATCCACCGACCTACATCATCTCATCTTGCGAGTAAGGGTCGGCCGCCAGCCAGCACGGCTAAGAGTACATCCACATCTCACCTGCGGGTCTTGGGAGCCCGGGCCAAAAACCGACCCTGACGAACGCACCGGGGCAGGCCGCCGCACGGGCGAAGCTCGACCACTGCCAGGTGGCAATTGGACAGCTTCTCCGCCCGGGAACTAACCCGCCCGAACGAATCCAACACGCCCAAGATCTGACATTCCCGGACAAGCCTGACAAGCCAGAGCTCCCAGTCCGAATCAGGAAGCTTGGTGTTTCTGCTGGCCTGAAGGAGAACTAGCATGCCGGCTGCTGTTCTGTATCCAGACCAGCCATGAAACCATGACCCCCCTGGTTGTCTCCCGTCTCTCAACGTCCAACCAACAACTTGGGGCACAGGCAAGCCCACGCCAACGTTCACTCGGCCGACGGTATATTATATTGAACGAGCGGCATTCTGGCAAATCCTGCATATTTAGACTTTGGCGCCCGTACGATGTCGTGCAGCCTTGGTGGCCCCGGCCCAGCTGACTCTGACCAGCATGGGATGATGGATCAAGCTTCCCCGGCCCTTGGACAGAATTTTTCTCAACGGCAGCAGCAGCAGTGCCAGCGCCAGCGCTGCACATTCTTGAGCTTCTTGCTTCGAGTCCAGCGACGTTGGCGCTGTGGCTGGGGTTCATTTCACCCTTCTGCATGTGCGACGCCGAGGTTTCGGGATGATCGTCTCCCTGACACACCGTTGAAAAGGCAGAAGCGAGGCAGCTCTCGGTGATATTCCACTAAAAGTTTCATATGTCATTGTCGAAACCTGGCATCTCTCCTCCCACGGGTTCGACCGGCCTCCGGGGGCAATCCTGGCGGCGATACTTCACCGTGTGTCACCTGAACCTGCACGCAAGAGTCCACATCCTGGCTACAGTTCTTCGCATTCCCGAAACTCCCAATCTACTTCCTTTGATTGAACGTGACCGCTCTTTACCACCGCTTTGTCATCGGCGGGGAGAAGTTGAAGGGTGCAGCATCAGTATCGGCGTGCGAGATCGACACGAGTGGTCAATCTGATCATGAATCCAGGCCGGTATTCCCACTGCACACGCCTATGCGTAACATCATGCCTTCCGGGCTGCCCTGGAGGCTCACAGACTATGCGTTTCCATGTCGTTGGCCGTCCATTGGGCGGGGCCTCAAACGCGCGAAAACAACCATGGGCAGCATGACCCAATACCACGGTAGATTCTCCCACCCTATAACGCGTTCGGTATCTTCCGCCCGTCGGGTGCGCCTCTATCGGCCGTCCAGAAGGTTTCCAACTACAACGTTCCGTGACGAACTTGTTTCTGTTCTGTTCCTTGTGTGCGGGCGATCGCTCGTCCTGGTATGGCGCGCTGGGTAGCTGATGATATGCACGACGATCCCCTTCCCTTTGCTTCTTCTCCTTCCGCCGCTAGACTACCACACAATAACCCAGTCAGCCCCAGGCCCTCCCGCTAATTCATCCTCGCTCCCCCGGCCGTCCTCTGCGATCGTCAGGGGCTAGAACGACGCCAAAGACACCGGGCCCCTTCCCCCGCTCCCTTTAATCATGCCCGCCGACCCTCTCCACGGTTTCTGGCAGCTGTCATAGCGCGCAAGATCGCCAGCAGACGGGCCATCTGGTTTCACGGTTAAAATGCACGATGCCTCCTGCATGCTCGTTTGTCAGGCCGGGACCCCTACCCGGCTGAGGCCCATTCCAAATCCTGGCAAGATCAAACTACAAATACGATCTCCTGGTGAAGTGCCGTCTGCCTGTGGACCATGGACTAAGTTTGATGGTGAGGTGTAGACTCCCAGCTACTGCACCTTGGTGGGAGCCTCGACTGTACGCATCGCGAGAGCCGTCTGTCATCACGAGTTTCATCGGGGTCATTGCCCATTCTGGCCTGTTCTCACTTCGGCAGACGCGCACCAAGAATCCGTGTGGCAGAAGCATGGGCACGTCTGGCCCTTCTCCCAGCTGCCTGGTCACTTAGACTCGTGCAGTCCAAATACTGGACTATACGTGGTGGGTATGCATCCATCAACATCAAAAGTAGTACCGTTGTAGTAAGACGCCACAGAAATCGTGCTTACGCCACGGTGGAATATGTGTACTAGTATGTCATCGAGTAGCTTCAACAGTTCGCCGACCCCGTTCTCCCTCCATTCCGGTGCCAACAATGTGATAGTCCAAGTCTGTCAACCAGCTAAGCCTACAAGTCCTCGTAGTCCATACCATTAGCCCTCTTGTCGCCGAGCTCCCTGATCTTCTCCTCCAGGATTGTCCTCCCGTACCTCTCGGCCACCTTGCCAGCCGCCTCGACCATCTTGCCAGTCCGGTCCCGCATGAGCTCCACCATCTCCAGAGCGCGCATGCCGCGCTCCTCGCCCTCACGACACTCGATCGCCAGCAGCTGCAGCAGCGCCTTGTCGATCTCGATCTCGAGTCGGGCGAGAGCCGTGCGCTGCGCGTGGCTGCCCGACGTCGATTCAACCAGGTCCTGCACCTGCGCCGCCTGGATCCCGCGCAGCATGAATTGCTGCTCGAGCTTGCGGGACTCGGAAGACTCATCGTCATCCTCCTTGAACACGTCGTCGTCCTCCACCAGGTCCTCGGCGCCGTCGCTAGTCCTGGTCCTGGCCTTGGGCGGTGCCGAGGTGAGCGGGACGGAGAAGTCGAATTCGGAGAGGAGGGGTCGCGGGAAGTAAGGGTACTGGTCCCCGCCCTTGAGGATGATGCAGTGGAACTTGTTGTCCGCCACTGCGATGGGAAAGTAGGTCTCGTTCTTGCGACCCGAGGCCAGGCGGGGCAGGAGCTTGGTGTCCAGCAGAGGGATCCATGATGCCCGTGACGGATGGCGCCAGTGCAAGAGTGTGAGGAGTGTGCCGGTAGAGTCGTAGATGCATGGGTCCTGTAAGTATTGTCAGCGTTTATGTGCACTCTGGGACTGGCTAGCTTTGGGGAACTTACGCCATTGTCGGAAAAGAAGACGCTCTTGACGGTGGCGCCCTCTGGCAAAGCAACTGTGTCTTCATTCTGACAGATCTCATCGCGCTTGACGTTCTCGATCGAGTAGAGCAGCCTTGTTCTGCCATCGGCACCGCAAGGTCCGTTGCCTACAGTCAGGACATAGTCCCGCCAGCTGGCGCACGTCACCATTGGAGTGCTCTTCGGCCGGTAGACTCGGTAGGAAATTCCGAACAAGGTGTAGACTCGCACGTAATTTGCCGATGTAGTCACTGTTATGAAGGAATCGCCCAGCGACATGGCCAGCACGGCCTCTCCCTTGGGAAGCTCTGTCCTCCAGTCATTTCGCTGTGTCCAAGTTTCGTGCGGCCGGTAAAAGATCGACGCTGGTGCATCGTCTTTTGGAGGGCATGCAAAAAGGGTTCCGTGCTGGCTGAGGCAGGCCTTGTCGTAGAGGAAGGTATCTGTGAAATGGAAATCGCGGTGAAATTCATGGTCATAGAACTCCACGGTCACTGTGTGGTGCGTGTCCTGGTCGACAGTCCAGACAAATCCGATCAGGTTCAGACACAGGTACTTTCGGTTACCACGCCAGGGAGTTGCGCCTGGCTGGAACGGCTCGTGAAACCGCGGCTGGAGGACATTGGCTCGCTTATTTGGATAATCGCCGAAGATGTCATCGTCGTCAGCCGGTCTCTTGCGGCCAAGAGTGTATCCCGCGCCGTCGTCATCAATGACGAAGTTGTCGTCGTCTTCCCCAAAACCATCATCAAGCAAAGAGTCCAGATCGTCGGTCAACTCTGTCCGGGTTGCTTCTGGGCGGGTCTTCTGGCCGTTCACCTGTGGTTTTCGGCCGTTGGCTGCTGTTTCGTGCAGAGGGTCATGAATGAATGGTGCTGGCTGCCTCGACAATTTCAGAAGAATGGAGAATTGGCTTGAGATGAAATCAGGGCAGATATAGACCTCGCCGTCGGTGGTTGTGAGGGATAGTAGGTTATTTGTTGGATGCCACGCGATGTCAATGACATTCGGATATTCATATCTTCCGATGACTGTCTGGTCCTTTGTCTGCCAGATGAGGACTTTCTTGTCCTTGGCTGCCGTTGCGAGCATGGCCCCGTTTGGTGACCAGGCGATGGCAGTGATGTCACCTTCGTGCCCGTTCCTGAACGATCGCTGGTTTTCCCAGTCGTTTTTGGAGACGACCTGGATGTCCCGGATTGGCGTCGGAACTGCAAATGCCCTCCCATCCGGGTGCCAGGCGACGGCAGACGAAGCGTCCTCATTTGTCTCCAACGACCCAATCGCCCCGTCGACCTTCCTTATCAGCTCGGGTTCTTCTGCCGTCATTGAGTAGACATAGACAACACCGTCGGTACATGAGAGGGTGAGTATGCTGCCCTTTGGATCAAACGAAACATGCTTGGTCGGCTTGTTGTGCTCCTTCAGGTGAAATATCCTGGAGTTGTCGGCGGTCCCGACGACTTTGACAGTGAGCTCATCGCTTGCCACAGCACACAGCTTCCCATCCGCAGAGAGGGCAACATCGCGCACAGGGAGAGTGCAGCGCGTCAGGAACCGTTCGAATGTGTTGGTCTCCAAGGAATACAGGCTCACAGTGCCGTCCTCGGAGCCGACTATAAAGAAATCATCATTGGCGGCGACGCTGACATTTTGCTCCTGGCAGTCGTCGATGTTGGTTGGCTCTCCATCAAAGCCAGTCTTGTAGATGCGGATTGTGTTGTTGGACCCGACGGTGACCAGCTTTGATCCGTCTGGCGTGTATGCACAGCGCGTTGTGCCTTGTGTGTGAGCCGGCCGAGGTCGAACACGTTGCGCAGCCGTAGCCATTATCAGAGCTGTTCAATCAGTGAAGGCCTGCGCTATTGTTGAACGGCGGCGACGTGGTTGAAAGATGGATCTTCGAATCATTTGAGGTTCATGTGCTTCAAGGCGCGTCCTCGATGGGAAACGGGAGACGCGTTGTGGGGCTCCAATTAAGGTCGTGTTGACAGGGGTGCCATGCTCCACGGCAGGGGTCTACTCAATGCCCAGGTCCTTACCGCGCACTACAACATCACTGGCAAGCGTCTGAGAGGCCCCTTCTGCACAACTAATAGCGACGTGTTCCAGGCCTACCAAGCGTCAGAAATCTCATCATATCTTCCTCTAAATATCGACTCGTTCTCTGGAGAAGCATCACACGACCAGTCGGGCTCTCTCCTTATTCAAAGGGTGTTGTTTGTCATCAGCAACTTGATCCGCCCAGGCTACCACGGTGGCACAAAAAAACATTCTGCAGCTTTCACCCACATCTCCGGGCTTCCGAGACTCAGAGAAGCATACTCAAGTAGATATTGCCGAACACAGCGGAACCCATCGTACCAGCTAGAAAAGCGCTGGAATAGCAACGCGGATAGCAACACGAGATGAATTCATCGGATCCGAGGCACTTCTTTGAGTCAGAGTGAGTAAAACCACACATATCAAGGCAGTCTATGGGGACATCACAGAACAGGGTGAACGAAGAAATGCTGATCAGAACAACAGTGCCCAACAGAGCCAGCGAGAAAGGCGGGAGGCCAAGTCGAGCAACAAGTTCGGCAGACCCGTTGTTCTCAAATCGAAGATTGCGGCAGCCTGTGTGGACCCGCTCTCCTCCTCGAACAGCGTCTTCATCGCTGAGTCGGCAGGCTCTGTGAGAAGGGTCAACGTCGATGATCAAGACTCCAAATCTGCAGTCTACCGTGGCCCAGCCGCACCAATTACGTGTGTGACAGTTGGCGGCGCTCAGGACAGAACCTTGCTTGCTGGCTCCTGGGACAGGAATGTGTGGTCGTGGGACATCGAGACTCGTGAGCCTGGCCGCAAGTTCACCGGACATTCCGACTTCGTCAAGGCCATCACGTGCATCAAAATTGGAGGGAAGGATGTGCTCATCAGCGGCGGTGCCGACAAGAAAATCATAGTGTGGGACATGGCCACGGGAAGCCGCCTGCATGTCCTGCAGGATTCGGTGACGGCCATGCTCGCCGTGCAGTCGCTCGCCGTGGACCCTATATTGAGCTCTATAGACGAGGCTGTGATTGTCAGCGCGGGCAGCGACCCCTTTGTACGGAGGTGGAAGGTCCGGCTGGACGGGTGGGAACAGCTTGTGGATGCAGAGCCCGGGGCTTCAAATGTCGAGCGGAGGGCAATCAAGGTGCACGAGACAGGTGTTTACAAGGTGCTCTTTGACGTGTCAGGCGATGAAGCAGACCTGTGGACGGCAAGTGCGGATGGTTCCTCGAAATGCTTGTCGCGCAGCAAGGGCTTTACCACTGAAGACAACTTTGAGCATGGCGACCACGTCCGCGCTGTGGTTGTTACAGACCAATGGGTGGTCACGGCGGGCAGGGATGAAGACCTCAAGGTTTGGGACAGGGCGTCTGGGAAGCTCTATTGCTCTCTGGAGGGTCATTACGACGAGGTGACGGATCTCGTACTTCTTGATGGCAGTCGTGGACAAGAGAAGAGACTGGCTAGTGTCAGCATCGATGGTACCGTCCGCACCTGGCTGCTTGACAAGGCTGGCATCGATACTGCAGTCAAGGAACAGCGAAAGACCGGTACCAATGGGACTGGAGATGACCGGTCAAGGGAGGAGCCAGAGAAACTGCTCACCGCGGAAGAAGAAGCGGAGCTAGCGGAGCTCTTGGACGATGATTAGATCCGGGCAGCCTTGAATTTCACCTCGGCGGGATCACCTCGGCCTCTTCGCATCGCGGCCTGATATTGAATAATTCCGGGCGAGTAGCAGACAACCCAGAACCCGCAACGAAACGCGCATCGACGAATGACCCCAGCAAAGCATCACACCCAGGCAGCTCACCCTAGGCAATCAACATATGTCGGTGTCGACTTTGACGCGCTGGTCTTATATGGGAAAGGGTCTTTAACACGCGAGCCCACAGGACGCGAGGTAAATTTAGGTTCCATGGAGCGATTATGTGTCGGCTGCTCGCATGCGACTGACATAACCTCAAATAAGGCCTCCGTTTGCGTGCTTGCGCTCTCAGCCGGGACAGATGGGGTCAGACTGGCCACATCATTTTCGATATATCAAAAGCGTCGGGAAAGACAATGCCACCCCTTACCACGATTCCATTGTTGACTTGTCATCGGCTTGCACGGTAGGCGCAAACGGGCGCCCAGTGAGACTCGATACCCTGATGCATTACCACTGATAAGTGAGCGTGTCTTTGACCGTCGACCTTGAAAGGGGGGCTTCAGCCATGGCAAAGCGGATGGCCGTCTCACAAGTACAAGGCGGCCACCTGCGAGCAATGCAGGAGAGTGCAGGGGTTCAGATCCTCGTCTGTAAACAAGTTTGAGGTTCCTGAGGAAGAAGGGCTATACACATCCCATGGCAGCTGTCTGACGTGAGAATCATCTACTATGATCCAGGGCCCCCTGTCCGGAGCGGTCGAGTCTCTCTCCAATTATGTGAGCCGGGTCGGCCACCTGGTCAAAGATGCGTGCGAGATCCGCGCGCAGATCCTCGTGGCGCTGGGTTTATCATCCCGCCGAGCACACTCCAACCACGAGCAGTGCCTTTCAGCTCGCAAACTCATGACTATGAAACAGTGCTTGCAGTACACTTGTTACGCGCCAATGCAGTGTAAGACGCGCACCCACAAGGAAGGGCAACGGCAAAACCTGATCAAATCAGTCCAAGAACACGAGTGCACCCTCAGCCTCGGGTCAAGACACCTTGCCATTGGCCGACGGTAATTACGGCTTGCCACACATCAGACATTATCACCCAGTACTCCATCTCTCCGTGTACGACCTGAGCTTCCTTTCTTCTCAGGCGTCACTTCTTGCGCTCCAAACAATCGCCACCATGGCCGCACGTCTTCTCGTCCTCTGCATCCGACGTGGAACTTGCCCGATACAATGTACGTACATGTTCTGTGCTCTCTGAGACATGGGTCACACTAGCAGCATGATAGAAACCACGTGCAGGAGGTTTCATACCATTTGAAAGAGATTGTCTGGATAATATTATCCAGATATTGAGATGCCACGGGAGATTACCCTACAGGAGATTGGGAGCATGCCACGAGGATGGTATCTCAAGGAGGGTACCCGAAAGAGAATATCCCAAGCGTTTGGCGGCCATCCTGGCATCCTGGAGAATTTCCGCCTCGGACCCCTCGTCTCCTTTGCGAGATAACAGATTAGCTAGGTATACAGTACTATTGATGATCACGCACCCGACGCTTGCGTGGGAAGGGCGGCAGAACCAGCAGGCTAATGTCGTGCGTCATGAAGGCTGCGGCTGCCATAGGCCACGCAACTTGTGGGCTCTTGCTATCTGGTGCGCCCCGCGTTCTGGAATGCCACCATCCCAGCGACCCTGGCGGCCTGCGAACCAATTCCCAGCAGGCGTTCGTCGGAAGGTCTAGAGGCCTGGCGCTGGTACCTTGCTAGGCACGTTCCGGCAAGGTCGAATCTCGGGCCACCCAGCGCCAGTGCATCTCGCGTCTTTAGATCGATCTGAACGACGCCTGACATGCTCTACCCATCCAACGCTCGGATGTGAGCTGTGACCTGCGTGATGCTCTTCCTGTGCCTCACGAGCGCTCAGACGCGGCCTGTCTCTTGCTCATTGGCTGTCGGCGAGAGCGGTGTCGTCTTTAAGCTGTCCAAGGAGCCGGCGCTGGCCTGGCCTGGACCGTTTGCCGTTAAAGCTCGAGCCATACTAGACCAACATGGTGGTCAGGGGAGCGCTTCTGCATCATTGTCATAGTCGATTTGCCTATCGTTCTCACGTTGAACGAGCAAAGCCACCGCCCATCTTTGTTCCCGGGAGGAGACTTGCTGTGGCCACCCGCCGCCGCCCAGGCTCAAGAGCCAGCCAGAAAAAGGAAGGGGTCGGACGGGAGGAGGTAGGACAGGTGAAATTTTTATCTTTCTTCGCGTCTTCTTTTCGCCTTCTCTACCACCTTGTCTGGTCATCTGCGCTGTTCTCTATTGTCAAGCAAGATATTGAGTTTGTTGGTTCCCTGAGCGTCAACTTGGCCCTACGCATTCGGCCTCCCTTCACGTTGCATTCACCAATCTCACCTTGTTACTTCCTAGACCTGCATGATTACGCCCGCTACGGATGAACACATTGGGCTCGGACTGATTCAAGCTCGTCGTCACTTGCCACACTTGATACCCTGATTTGGTCATTCACGAGCGTTGCGCCCGGCGCTGTTATAAGCATAAGACAAAATCCACCACCTTCTATGGGCACCAGCCTCCACCAACACCTATCATTCAGTCTTCTGCTCCCAGAGGAATCAAAGGGCCGGTCCAGATCACCCCTGAGACTCGAGAGAAGCCGACATGGAAAATCGCAACCATAGCTATGGGAGCTTGATAGCTCTCGAGGGCTCACCCGATACCGTGTCAACACAGTTGCGGCTGCTGCCAACGTCTTCTCAGTTATTGGTCCTACCCAGTCTGAAGAGCTACATGGGAAAGGGCAGTGATGACCCATCTCATGCTCGCTCTTTGATCAAACAAGTACACGATGCTGCTCAGAAAAGACATGAAGCCGCCGTTCAATTCCTAAAAGATGCAAGCCCCATCAACAAAAGGCTTGTTTTCCTGAATGGGGGAACGGCAGGTGCCGTATCACACTGCATAACAGCCATCAGCGAAAACCAGACGGCCGGAGACATCCACCAGGCAGAATTGATGTTCATCAATATTGCTCTCGAAGGGCTTAGAGGCTTGGATCGTGAAGACAAACAACCAGACCAAGCGACGCTGTGGATGTTGGACAGAGAACAGACTTCCGTCGACTCAACCTTGGACAGTGATGAATCCGAGGATCCGACTACCAGGGCAATGAGGGCAGCGGATCTCCTGTACAAAGAAACCGATTCCCTGCAACCGATCGACTGCTATATAAGAACCCGCCCGCGCAGTTTGAGCTTGCCCTTGTATGGATATTCGGATGGGATGGGCGAGCCTTCACCCTTCTTTGTTTTTGGAGCCGCACCCCACGAAGAGAGTCAGTTGCAACCGGGTGCCGACGGCGACGGGCCAGGAGACCATCAAGGCATGGCAGAGGACGAGTTCGCGAAGCTTTGTGCAAGCAAAGTCCAGCCCAGTACCTCTGGAGACAACCTGCCCGTCCACGACCATGCAGCAATCTGTGCGGTCGAATCATACCACTACCATATGGCCGAGGCAAGATCTTCAACACGAAGATCGGATGCCTTGCTCTCGCCACCTCCGAGTCCGGAAGGCGTTGTCTACGGTGAGGCACGGGTGGTCCAGATGCGGGCGTCGAAAACACAGGTGACACTCAGAGAGAGTCGGTCACTAGACGACCTGGAATTGGAGCAGACTCGATGCCGTCGTACTGATTTCAACGTGACCTCGGTAGCGGATCAGGTAACACCACTCGTCGATAACCCAGAAGCCAAAAGCAGGCACCTGTCAATCACCGACAAGCCATCTCCAGCCAACACTCTTCTCCATTTGCCTCAGGCCCGGTTTGTCAAAGCCCACACAACGACGATCCGGAGGTCGCCCACTTTCGTGAAGCGCGTGCCAAAGCCTGCGAGGGACTCTTACGTCCATCGAGGGACTCATGCGGCAGACCTTCAGCAAGAGAGACACGAGCTGGACGAGCCGTTCCAACCTGTGCTGCCAGTCGTTGAAGATCTTGTGATCCACATGACTGACCGTACGAATGATGCGATTCTGAGTATGGTGGTTCAGTTCTTCAAGACCGGAGCGTTTCCCGTCGTACCATTCCCTGCTTCACTGCAAACTGCGCCAACCGACTCTTGCCCTTCAACCCCCAGGACGGCAGATCTGTTTGATCTGGAAGATGATATGGGCTTGTCTCCAGTGATTGAACATCCAGGAGCCGAAGAAACAGGCGAGTACGACCCATTTGCTGCGCGAGGACGTGACGTGCGGGCATCTAGCCTTGCACTTCAACCACCGAGCCCTCCTCCTCCGGCGAAGGTGCCACCGGATTCGCGTCAGTCACCGATCCCAGCCCCGATCTCCCCGCCGCTGCAAAGGGAGAAGGAGTCCAGGTTCCATGACTTCTCGACTGTAGGTTGCCCGAACGCAGTCGCAACCCAGAACGCACTCAGGTCCATACTAGAGGTGTATTTTCCTCCGCCTGACGATGGCTGCTATCACCAGTTCGACTTGCCAATGCTTCGTGGTATCGGCAGCCTGTGGCGGCCAGTGTTCGGGGATAGAGAAGCTCGTGATGGGGACCGTGATGAGAATGTGCCAGATATTATTCTGGCCATGGGTCGTCAAAACGGTGTGAAGAGGGAGTTCCTGTCCATTCTCACCGGCCAGGTTGAAAAGCTCGGCTCAAAGTCAAGTGGGATGTCTCGAAGCGGCCGTTTGGATCTGAGGTATGTTATTTGCCCAAACATGGCTGTAGGAGACTTACTTGCTAATGCGGTCACAGATATCTGATAGCCAACGCGATGCAGTCTCTCGCTGCCCAGCCACTGGCTCACCGAATGGAGAACAACCATTTCGACGATCCCTACCTGCTGGCCAGCCTCGTCATCCCCCCGCTGGAGACGTATCTGGCAACTAATCATGGCACCCGCTTCCTCTTACTCGAATATCCAGCCGAGTATCTAGCCACGGTCCTGGCTCTTCAGAAATTAGTTGGTGTGGAGGTTTTCAAGGTCGCTGGTGTGATTGACTCCGAGGCGACTTCCCCTTCCCCATCTGGTATCTCATCCCCGATCTCGAGCAGGCACAGCTCTCACTCCACCGCCCCATCAGGCAATGCAGACACCAATGGCCTGGACTCCTTCGACCTCCCGGGATCCCCCTTCCCGGACGAAAGGACAAAGACATCATCGGCCCACCAGAAGAAGTACTCCTTCTCCGAAGCCAATTACCTCCTTACCAGTTCGGCCACCGAGTCCGAGATCACAGCCTTCATCGCGACCATCCTTAAGGACCTCACAGACATTGACCCCTTCTACATTCCCGAGATCAGCAGCCCTCCGCGCGGCCGGCCCGGTACAGCCAAATCCACGAAGAGCACCGCCGGCGGCGGCACAGGCCTGCCGACACTGATGAGCAAGTTCACCCTGCAGGGCCCAAATGGGTCGCCCGCATACACGCACACCGCCGTCTTCGGTCCGTCCGCGAACCTGCCGGTATCGCCTCCGTACACCAATGACGGAGACGGCGGGTCCGGCAGGAGCACACCGCGGGTCGTCGCGCCCCCCGGGGCCGCTGCGGCGGCATACAGTTTCCCCTTCCCGCCTCCGCCGGCCCCGCGGTCGCCCTCGCCTTCTCCGTCCGCCGCCAGCTCGAGGTCCCGCGGACCCGGGGCTGGGCCCGGCGCGCGGGCGCGGTCGCTGACCCGGCGTAGGCTGGGGAAACTGGGCAACGAGGGCGGTCCTGACGATGGAGCTAGCATGTACGCTGTTAGTGTTGTCGAGGATGGGGAATTCTACGATGAGGAGGAGAAGCGGCTGATGCCGCTGTACATGCGGCAGAGCGAGTTGAGGAAGGGCAACAGCCGGAAGGCTTTGAAGTGGCTTGGTTTGGCATGAGCTGCCGTACTGATATACCTTTGCATATATTGAGCATTCGTCTCTTTCGATTCAACCTTTGCTGCTTCGAGCAATCTACCTAGGGGTCAGGGCGGACTAGATGGATGTTCACTGCGCGGCGAGCTCATGATTCGTACATGTATACTATAATCAGCCCTGTAATTTGTTGCTGTACTAAATGTAATTATGGAGGATACTGGCCGAGTGGCAAAGTAAATAGCGAGCAAATGACACAAGTACCTAAGTAACTGGCAAAAATAGTACGCAGCGCGAGTGATACCTGCCTGCCTTTAGCCAGTATTGAAAAAGAGACGTTCGATTGAAAAACAGTGGAGATGAGTATAGACAATGGCATTGCCTCTAATATTCATATTATTGTGAGTAGATGGATCTGCATCTACACTGATCAACAAATAGTGTTCGTACCCGCCATCGTTTAGAATCTGACGAGCTTCCCTGATATGTCGTCCCGAAATCATTTACTGCTCCTTGTGGCATCTAGTGGCAAGCGAGCAGGCATACCAATGCCTCCGTACAAAACACTTAGTGTTGTCTTCGAATATTCAGTGGTACTGCTGTCCTCTCTGTGGTTGAAGGGCATGATGTGTTCAAAGCCCACGCCATCGGCGGATTGCTAGTCACAAGAGGGTCGACATGGGACGAACATACTCATAGGTGCTCTCGCTTCGGCATAGTCCCGAGCTCGAGCTGTGACTTATCCAGGCAATCAATTTTTACTCTCGAGGTAGTTATTTTCAGCTTCTTGTATCAACACTATTTGCATGATTCGTCAGTGAATAGGCCAAGATACGCTAGCAAAGACGTTTCAATTGATTATTATCAGGTGGCGGTTATTGAAGATACATATTTTCCTTGCGGAACCAAAAGGCGACCTGTATGCACCGTCTCATCAAACTTACCTACTATTCGAAGAGCTGTCTGGAGACTATCATAGACAGAGTCTTACATCACGCAAAGTAGGACACTGGTGCACGTAACGAGCACCCAGTGGGGTAAGCTGCTGCTGTTTTTATACGAGGCAGATACTAAGCCGTCTGATAAGCATCCAGAGCAAGCTCTAAGAACCAGTTCGTCTCCGCTTGGTAGTGATCGATCGGCCAGAAAGGCTCCCTCACGGACATCTGGCACCCGCCATTGCCGGCATTTGACACGCCGTCGAACCTGGCGTTTATCCACCCTAGCCAGTCCCGCTGCGTGGCGAACAGCGTCGGCACATGGGTGGCCCCGTTGACCAGCAGGTACTCGAGTTCACTGTCCGGATGAGCCGAACAAGTCACATTCACCGTCGCTGTGGTCACAACCTCAGGGATGGATTGATCCGCCGTGCCCTGTATCACTAACAGGGGCCCAGCGACGCTCCTGCCACCGACCGACGATGCCCTTAAATAGCTCTGCAAATAGAAGTTGTTGTACCACCCGTCACGCAAGAGTGGCGGCTGCGCCGTGCCGTCGCCCTGCATCATTGCTGTCGTCACCGCCTGGCAACCTGCAATCTCAGCCTGCAGCTCCAGCCGGGCCACTCCCAGTGGGGTGAGGACGTCGGACAGCTGGAAGTCCGGGAACATGCTCTTTACAGCCCATGTCAGGACAGTGGCAGCAGGGATTTCTGTTGCGCCGAGCGACAAGGCAAAGTCCACGGCCGCGGAGAAGTTCGCGGCCGGGCTTCCGGCTATGGTGCCGAGATAGCCCGGGACGGGGTCCGTCGCCTGTCGCTCGGCTGCTGCCCATGCCGCACCGCCTCCCTCGCTATGGCCCATGATGACGAACTCGTCGGACAGGCGTGACGGGAACGCCTGCAGGGCGGCCTCCCGAGCGTAGAACACGTCGTTAGCAAGCGATGGGCCGCCAACCAGGGGATGATAGAGCGGTGTCCGCGCCCCCGGCTGTCCTGTGTCGTCATCGAAATCGAGCGTGTAGTCTATGCCTAGGCCCTGGTAGTCAGGTGCCACCACGGCGAAGCCCGCCAGGGCGAGAGCATACGGCGCCTGGAATTGATACAGGAGTGTGCGCATGTGCGATGGGGTGCATTCGCCAAACTCGCCCGACGCACCGTGGGCGAAAACAACCGTCCTCGCCTTGTTTGACCCGGGCTGGACGTTGGGTGAGAACGGCCATAGTATGTACGCAGATGCCGGGACTACCGTCTCATTGTGCGTTTCGGTTGTGTATATTATACGAGAAAGTGCCAGATTGGGTGCGAGAGTGTAGAATGTGGTGTTTGTCAAAGGCTCGACCTTGAGCAGTGTTCCGGGTGGTGTGCTGGACGTGAAGTTCTCGGGCACGGTGTAGAAAGAGTCCTCTGTGATGGAGCCGAAGGCCCAGTTTGAGCGCTCATAGTTGAGTGCGACCTCGATATTGTTCGCGAAGGCCGACGATAAGTTGGCCCTTGTGATTTGCTCAGCGCTCAGCTTGAAGCTCGAGTTGAATGTGTTTATCTGGGGTTTAAGAAAAAGTTGCCCAGTGACCAATAAAGCGTGGAATACAAGTAACACGCCACAAGTGTTTTTCAGCATGACGGGCATCGTTCTCCGAAATATCCGGTAGATGACAGAGAAAGTCACATTCTTCGATCGCGGGCAGACGAGGAGGTCAATATTACAGCGCGACCATTGTAGTCAGCTTCCCCGCATACCAAGGTAGGATTCTGTAATGGTTGCTTTTTCCTCGAAGCCAAATAGTGAGAACCCCTGGCATGCTTCAGCAATTGCTCGCAAGCCACTGTAAGCACTTGTGATCAATCGCGCCCTCACTGTCGAAGGACGTCTGACATCATGCCTCACCTAATGTGTAATCCTGTTTGGAAATATCGGAGCTTATGGTTACCTACCTAACAGCGGCCGGGGCGGTCGGATTACTTGAAGACGGAGAAATATTCCAAGCCCCTTATGAAGCTGTGCCCACGACATTCGCACTTTTACGTGCAATCTTCTCCGTTTTAGGATAGCATTATGGAGAAAATCGAGTGGCGTCCACTGCCTTGTGTCACGAGAACTCCACCACTGGCAGTATGCTTCAGGGATACTCTATGGGTGTGATATATCTCCAAGCCTTAGCTCCACATGGAGGCTGGGGCAGTAATCGAGGGCCCCAAAAGAATAATTATGCTCACGCTTGGAGGGCAAGCTAAAATTAACGTCTCGGTATCACAAATAGCGGCAATGGCGATTGAGAAGCAGGCATGTCGTGACAGGCATAATGTCAAGACCAATAGCACAGCTTAGCCCAGTTCATTCCAGGGAGACATGAATCCTTAATTTTAAAGGTCATTAGGATTCACACTTGTCCTTTACTTTCGTAACCGGGAGGGGTCCACAAGACAACTCACTTGTTCTTCAAGGAGCACAAGCCCACTCGATTAGTGTCAACGCAAAAGCCCAGAGGTCCCCGTGAACGTCCCTTCGAGTGAATAATCACGGAGTGGTAGAGGAACGAGAACACAAGACGGCCGTTCACAGTGAATTGAGATTCTTTGTAGCATGTTGCAGAATGGTCCACCACCAAGATATCGAGGGCTTAGGATCCAGGTGAAACTGTGCAGCCCCCTCCACCCCTTCTTTCACCTTTCCCCGAGAGGCCAACGGATTGTGTGCCCTGATGGTCATCTCGAGACATGCTCCCAGTGCCCCTTTCTCCCTGGTAGACTGCTGTTCCTAGAATTACAACAGCAAATCTACTGGGGTTGTGGTGCAATGGCTAGCGCGTCGGATTCCAGTCCCGAAGGGTGCCCGTTCGACTCGGGCCAACCTCATGTCTACATTGTATATTTTTGCTCATCGTTTGTCCGTTTGCTTTGTTGGTGGCGGCAACCAGGGAGCCATTCAAGCCGCTCTGATACCCGATGCGGCATGGGCACGTGGCGATGTGAGCAGTATCTGAAGGAGCCTTTGTGTCCTTCCTTCATCCTCGAGGCAAAGCGCCCAGCTGGTCTTGAGAATAGTCGTGCCGGTTGGGGCTTTGTGACGCGTCCTTCGAACTCCATGTCCAATGTGCCTCGAGCTCCTGTGCTTCCGAAAACAAGGCTTCCATCGTTCCCATGACCTTGAACAAAGGGCCATTGTGTAAGGCGGCAAGCGAAATAGTGCTGTTTGCAAACTTGCTCCGGAGGCTTCGCCCACCCTGTTCGTCCCAACCGCATTCGGCGCGTATGCGCCTCTCGACTGCAGCTCGGCACATCACTGAATGATCTTGATCACTTCCATCCACGCCGAAAGAAAGGCCTCTTGGACGGCTTGAGATAGGGCCGTACCTCATGGTGTCAACATTGCGGCTTTCAAAGCGCCGCAAGCCAAACAGCAAGTGGTCCCTTCTCAATCAGCACCCCCTTTCATGCCCTTCTTCTGTCGCCCCTTCCCAACCGCCGCGCTTCGCCCCTCTTCCTCGTCACTGCTGTCCTCCTTGGCCCTAGCCCTCTTCTTCCGCGCCTCCTCCTTCTGCTCCAGTGCCCTCTTACCCAGCAGCTTCCCTTTCAGATCCCTTGTCTCGGCCGTCCTGGCGTCGTCCGAAGCCTCCTGGCCAGCGGGCACGTGGCCTATGCCTGAGTTCTCGGGATCCTTGAAGTCGTCCTCCTCCTCCCTGGCGCGGGGCCGGGACAACGTCTTGCGAAGCTGCTGCTGCGATTTCTCATGGCTGGGGTGAGGCGAAGGCTTGTTCGCGAGGGAAGAGAAGGAGAATTTGGGCTGCTCCGCTCCGCTGTCTTTTGGCTTTGACTTGGCTGCTGATGAAGCACGGGTTTTTGAATGGCGGCTTAGGAGGGTGCTGTGTTTGGAGACGCCAAGACTGGCCTTGTTCATGATCTGATCAAAGTCTACGGCCTTGGGAAGCTCGTCGGTCTTCTGTTGAGCCATTTTGACTTTCGTCGGTAATGCCTGCCGAGCATGTGAGGGTAAGTCAAAATAGAACAGAAAGTGATGAAGGCACAGCTTGGAGTCATGATGTGAGAGGCCTAGTGCGATAAGCGGTCCCACTGGCTTATCGAGCTTGGGCCACCAACATTCCACTCAAGGTTCCCACCATGATAGACCAGGCGTCACTAACACCGACGGAAGAATACTGCAGTCGGATAGCCTCACATTTGATGTACATGAAGAAGAGCAGAAGAAGAGAGAAAAACTGGAAAGAACAGAATTGCAGATACTCGCTGCGAAGGATGAAGACTATTATTAAAGGCGCTTCTGTCGTATGCGCCGATCCCACGGGATGTCGGAGGCTCAATGTGAATTCGGTCAAGGACTGACACGATACAGAAGTATTCCAATTTTGGTATACGTTGGTTCAGATCAGTCCAACAATTGGTACTAGTGCTCCCAGCCTGCAATGACGCTGTCATATTTCATGCAAAATATGCATTAGAGAACAGACTACAACTTCACATCATCACACAATAGAGAAGCCTCAAGCCATATCGCCCTTTTGAGCCTCGTGGAAGGCCACCGGGACGCCGTCTCCCGGACAGCCGACGATTTCCGCCTTATGATACTGCGCATGCCAGTCGCCCCGGTACTCGACCCGATCATATTTCTGTAGAATTCGCACCACTTGGAGATTGACAATCAGCAAAAGAAGATCAAGCAGGCACATGTAGGAGGTCCAACTTACAAGCAAAAGCCATCTCGGTCATAGCAAAGTTTTGGCCTACACAGATCCGCGGCCCTCCATTAAATGGCACATACTGCCATGCTTTTGGCGTCCAGTGATCCCACCTATCCGGACTGAACACGGCCGGGTCGGCGAATTTCTCACTCTGCGGCGGATAGAGGTCTGCGCGGCGTTGCATCGACAATGTACTATAAATCACAATGTCTTTCTTCAGCACAGCAATGTCGGGCTGGCCTGGCTGTCCGGGCAGGGTTGTGTCCTCGAGAGCCGCACGCAGGTTATACGGCACAGCTGGGTAGAGCCGCAACGTCTCGTTGAGCGTATGCGTCAGGTAAGTCATGTTCTTGAGGTCCTCGTATGTCGGTGCCCTATTCTCTCCCACAGTAGATAGAACTTCGTTGCGCAGCTTGGTGTATATGGCCGGGTAGTGCGCAAGTTCATAGATGGTCCATGACAGTGTTGCCGCTGTCGTGTCACGGCCAGCTAACAAGATAGCCATGATTTGGTCGCGGAGAACCTTGGGATTTCTCGAATATCGGGCTATGCTGTGCAGGAATGTGGCGCTCTTGTCCGACTTGGAGAGCTTGTCGAGCTCGGATGGCGGGAGCGCCAGTGCCTGCTCGATGTAGGGCTTCATGAACCTCTCAAGCACCCGGATGCCTTTGTTGTATCGCCGCTTGGGAACCAACCATCGGAATGGACTGTCACAGTTGAATCATGTCAACCACCGAGGCTTCGCAGTTGAGGAGGCCTGACTTACGCTAGAATTGTGAGCATCATCTGAACCCGTTGGACTTCGGTAAATGCATCAACAAACTCGTGCTTAGGGCTGAGACGGTCAGCTCGTGTTCCAGTTTGGCCAGTGCCTAGACTTACTTGTTCAAACTGTTCACGCTGGTCCCGAGTAGAAAGTCGGTTGTGACATCAAGGGTCATGCGGTAGAACAAATCACAAATATCGACAGTCTCCCCCGAGGAGGGGATCTTGGAGATCAAGGTCTGGGTCCACCTCTCGAAGATTTCTATGTCGCGGACCTTCTCCTTGATGAACATCGGGCGGATGAGGCCACGGCTGTCTGACCACAGCTGGCCATCGGTAGTGAAGATGCTGTCACCCAGGAAGGGGCTCCACGTGTCGTGGAACCGCTCCCCCTTCCCAAAGTCCGAGAACTTGGAGGTCAATATGGTCTTGACGTGATCGGGGTCTCTGGTCATGATGAACCTGTGCTGCGCCGAGATAGATATCTCGACGCAATTGGGGCATTCCGGTGGCGAGGACTTGTACAGCCCATCGTAGAATTCCAGTAATTTATTCTGGCCCTGCTTGATGGCAGCATCGACGAAGAAGGGAAGTCCTATAAGCGGGTTCGTAGCGAGGACTGGTGATCTCACAGCCCCGAGCTTCCTGATCTGGTAGTCGACGTAGGCTGTCCGCAAGACATAGTAGGAGACAATGAGGAGAAAGACAAGGAGGCTCAGGTAGGCCGGCCCGAGGGCAAGGATCTCCCGGAACATGGTTACGATCGGGAATGGCTTGTGACAGTGAGGTTGCACGGTGCAAGATTCAGTTTGGCGGGTGTAGACAGACAGGTTGGCGAACTCCGTCCGGCAGGTTTTCCGAAGGACTATTGCGGATGAGGGCCGGGCGAAAGAGGGAATGTAAGTCTTATAGCATGTGCCGTCTGATTTACCACGGTTCACGGACAAGCTCAGATGTTGACATGCATCGCATTGAAACCTCGGCTGGATCTGCAGGCCATGCCAGGACGGTCGAGGCTGCGTGCTGCAAACCATACCTGGGCCAACCCATCACCACCACTGCTGCAGCAGCGCACAGCTGTGGGCTGGCGGCTTCGAAACACCCTTGGGTGGACGGGGAGCACTAGTCGCCGTTGGTGAGATGAAGTGACGCCCACCATCAGCCACTTGGCCCAATGGCGGCAGCGCATCCATGGCCCATTGACCACTGCCGCAGCTTCGCGGTGTAAGCCAGCTCATCCGATAGATGGATGGCGGGACGAAACAGCCGCAAGGATATGCCAAAAGCGGCAATCGAAGAGAACGGGCGGGCGGGCGTCGCAGGGGAGGCCGGTACAGATGTTGCTTGGACGGGGTCTTGAGCTCGAGGTGCTCCCCGAATTGGAGGCCAACCCCGCAAACTCAAAGGGCGAGATCGTCGATGTGACGGCCCTTAGCATATGGCCCTCACCTGACAGCGCCGTGGCAAGCGTGGATCGAGCGAATGCTGCTGCTAGTGCGGTAGGATGGACTTGAAACGACCATGAGGGAGCCCAGGGTGGCCCGGATGGCTGCGTTGCTGGCCCGGCCACGGGTGCATGAGCAGGCAGTGGAGTTTAAAGACGGGATGAGGTTCACATAGTCGACGGTGAACCTTATTGATCTGTCAGCCATTCCTGCCTCCTGTGCAGTGCTTGCCGGCCCTCCAAGGCTTGCACGATGTTGGAGGCCAGAGACGAGGGTCCGGTGTCGAGGGTCCGGTGTCGAGGGTCCATCCGGATGAGCACACGTTTGACGGATGGCAAAGAACTGAAATCCCATGGATGAGGATGAGTGCTTATCCAGCTCGAGCGAGGCAAGCACGGCAGGATGAGAGCATGTGAGACTGTGGGGTTGTGAGCTCCTCAAGACTATAGGTTCCTAGGCCCCAAGGTCTGTACCTACCTGAGGTAGATTACGGGTTAGGACCTGGGATAACCTCAATGTTGGCTGGTGGGATAGTATCCTCTGGAGTGACAACATATGAGGTAACATTCTGTCTCATGGGTTGACTTACCGTGAGATGAATCCGGCGGGAAAGGTTCCTGTGAGATAACCTCTTGTACGTGGTATAGCCTCTTGTAGTATAATACTAGTATAATACTTAATTGCACAAGTACCCGAAAGCGACGAGGCCATACGCTTTGTACGTGTAGGTACCTAAGACTGGATTATGTACATGGATAGCTCGACGAGACTGGACTATCTGCTCACCGTACAAGACTTACGTGCAGACAGCTAAGAACGAAAAGCAGGTCGACCAAGGCGCCTGCCTGCCAGCCGAGGTGTCGCACTTCAGCTCCAGGGTTCCTGTGTCACTGGGCCGGAAATTCCCGCTGCTGCAAAACGGTTTGCTACGGCAAGCTGGCAGCTGTTCTGAATCGTCACTTGCTGCAGGGACACCTCGACCTCACCTGCACTGGACTTGGCAATCTCGCGATTTTCGATCCTTCCTTTCACACCTCCGTCTTGCCTTGCCTCCCTTTCCCTCGTCCTGTCTCGTCCGGGAGCCTTCCACACGCACACACTAGCTGCCAACATGTTCAGGCTCGCCCGCAGTCGAGCTGTGGCTTCGGCCTTTGCCGCGCCAAAGGTAGGTCTGCGCCGTTCTTATCACCTGCCCCAGAGACTTCTCGGAGCTCTGAAACCGCGCTGCTTGGGACACATAGACTGATATCGATCACCTGCAGGCGTCTCCTTCCGTCAGATTCCCCGGCCTGGCCCAGCAAAAACGGAACCTCTCGATCCACGAGTACCTGTCTGCCGACCTCCTGCGCCAGGTATGCCGCACCTGACAGAAACCCACCCACACCCATCAGCGCTTGCGCCGCGGTCCGAGCTAATAATAACCTCCCCTCTCAGTATGGCATCGGCGTCCCCAAGGGCTCCGTCGCGAAGACGGCTGCCGAGGCCGAGTCTGTCGCGAAGCAGATCGGCGGCGAGGACATGGTCATCAAGGCCCAGGTCCTTGCTGGTGGTCGTGGAAAGGGATCCTTCGACAACGGCCTCAAGGGTGGTGTCCGTGTCATCTACTCGCCCACCGAGGCCAAGATGTTCGCTGAGCAGATGATCGGCCACCACCTCATCACCAAGCAAACCGGCGCCGCGGGTCGGCTCTGCAACTCCGTCTACATCTGCGAGCGCAAGTTTGCCCGTCGCGAGTTCTACCTCGCCGTCCTCATGGACCGTGCATCTCAGGGCCCCGTCATCGTCTCGTCCTCGCAGGGCGGCATGGACATCGAGGGCGTTGCCAAGGAGAACCCTGATGCTATCAACACAAACTACATCGACATCAACGTCGGCGTTACCGACGAGATCGCAACCGAGATCGCAACCAAACTTGGTTTCAGCGAGCAGTGCGTCGATGAGGCCAAGGACATCATCAAGAAGCTGTACCAGATCTTCCTCGAGAAGGACTCTACCCAGATCGAGATCAACCCCTTGTCAGAGACCTCTGACCACAAGGTCATGTGCATGGACGCCAAGTTCGGCTTCGACGACAATGCCGACTACAGGCAGAAGGAGGTCTTCTCGTGGCGTGACACCACCCAGGAGGACCCCGACGAGGTCCGTGCTGCCGAGTCCGGCCTCAACTTCATCAAGCTGGACGGTGATATTGGCTGCCTCGTCAACGGTGCTGGTCTTGCCATGGCTACCATGGACATCATCAAGCTGAACGGTGGCCAGCCTGCCAACTTCTTGGACGTCGGTGGCGGTGCCACCCCGGCCGCCATCAAGGAGGCCTTCGAGCTCATCACCAGCGACCCCAAGGTCTCTGCCATCTTTGTCAACATCTTCGGTGGTATCGTGCGATGCGACGCTATTGCCCACGGTCTTATCAACACCGTCAAGGCCCTGGACCTCAAGATCCCTATCATTGCCCGTCTGCAGGGTACAAACATGGAGCAGGCTCATGCTTTGATCAACGACTCTGGAATGAAGATTTTCTCTATTGATGACCTGCAAAGTGCTGCTGAGAGGGCTGTACAGCTCTCCAAGGTCGTGAAGATGGGTAAGCAGGGAGTCTGAACCCCTCCCCTTGCAGTCCCTGCCCCTTTTTTCTACAGATTTGGAACAATAAAGGCTGACGTCTCCTAGCTCGTGACATTGACGTTGGTGTTGAGTTCACTCTGGGTATCTGAGGCATTGTGTTGTGATGCTTCTTTCTCTGTATTATCTCACATGGGTGGTCGTCTTCCTACACAGTTCGCAAACGATCGCGGAATGGATAGAGTTCACAACATAGCATCGTCTTTTTGTGCATAAAGCAGTGTTCTGAAAGTTATTCGGCAAATGCCACTGTTCGCAGCACATGTGCGCATCAGGGTTTTTTGATTTGTTGAAGTTACGCCTACAGAATCCGTGTCGCTGCCTCCGTCTCAACCAGACTATATTTCCCGGTCACCTTCGTCTTCCTCACTCGGGAATATTTCCAAATCAATTGCTAATGCTGCTCCCAAGGCCCATAGTACTGCAGAGACCAGCGCAATAAGTAAACTCCATGATAATGTCCAGACTGTACCGACCGGGGGCAAGCTAAGAGGGAAAGGCAGGGTAAACATGGTAATGTCTGCGTCGGATAAGGCCGTCGCTCCGTATGGCGGGCCCTGAAGGCCACCCTCGACCGGACATACCCCCTCTCCAAGGAAGGCCATCCCGGTGACTGCCCTACTCGTGTATTCTGGACGCAGCGTGTAGCCGAGCAGGGCAACCTTCGGCCACTTGATGCTCATGCCGAACACCCAGGCCAGCACCTCCAGCAGCGCCACGAGCAACACCGCGATCGTCTTGTGCACGGCCATCAGGACACGCAGGACGGTAGGCATGCTGGCCCATACGGCAATCGCGGCGAAGAAGAAGAAGATGGCCCACTGCGCGGCGAAGTTCACCAGGGGCCCGGCCACCTCGATGACCGCCAGCACAATGGTGTGGATGACGCCCTCGACCGCCTCGAACATGGCGCCCACGTAGCCCAGCAGGTCCAAACCTAGGTTGTAAATCGCGATCATCGGCGGCACGCCCACCTCGCGCCCTGTGCCTGCGTTGCCCCTGCGGCCGAGGAGGATCACGGGAGGGTTTGCTGCTTGGTTCTGATCCGGCTGTGCCTCCACGCCTGGTGCCGGCGGCGGAGGGACCGCGCCGTTCCCCGGTGGAGGTGCGACACCGGGTGCTTGCGGCGCCGGTTGTGCTGGCTGTGCTGGCTGTGCTGGCTGTGCTGGTGGTGGTGGCGGCGGCGGAGGAGCATTCGCACCGTTCACGGGCTGGGGGGCGACAGCAGGCCCTTGAGGTTCTGCCTGCGGCAATCCAAGTGCACGCGCCTGGAACCGCACGTATTCCTGGTCCGCATCGTAGGCGGTAACCCTGTCTGGCCGCCGCTGTGGGTTTATGTTCAAGCCCCACTGTCCGTCCCTTCGGAGGTTCCAGCGGTGCTCTCGGGGCTCGTGGTTGAAGACAAAGGGGGGGTTGATCCCTGCTGCTCTGTTTGCTCTGTTTGCTCTGTTGAACGGGTTCGGTCCGAAGCCTGGGGCCTGCTCAGGGCGAATTGGTGGGTTGCGGTTCAGCCTGGCATTAGCAAATGCGCCGAATCCTGGGTTTGCCATATTTTCTACTGTTTTGTGGTTCTTTGGGTAATCAGTGATGAAACAAGTTGTAACAGAACAAAAGGGTTCTGGGGAATTTTCTGGGTTGAAGGCTGGGTTGCTTCTGTGCTTGTGTGTAAACTCGACTTTTTCACATGGACTGGTCCACAGTCTCACGATGCTGACTTTGCAGAAGTTGGTAACTAGGTTATGCAATCTTGATGGTGATCCTGCCCGAATCTTGCACAACGGCGCAGCCAGCCCTTTAAACGGCCATTATCGACAATGTGAGCTGCGAAGAATGGACTTTCCTCTGCCAATGCCCACTGGCGAGCCGGAGATGGGGTTGTCTTGACACCATGCGGTAGATGGCTCATGTCAAAGTAATCACAACAATGCTTCCTGCGGGCTCTATTGTCCTCGTCTTGGTAGGCCGCTCATGGCTTTGTGTGCATGAGCGTTCACCAATAACGAGCCGTCTGCTCGTTATTCTTCAGGCATAATACAATGGCCGGGCACGGTACGTTGATTATTGCCTCAAAATAGAAACCAACCATGGCATCGAAAGGCTGTTCTATGAATGGAACCTCTTTGATCATACGCTTAAACATTCACAATAAGGATGAGGGACAGTAGTGGATGGAAACTTTCTGCAAGCTACAGCTACTACATACTGCTCCCTCCGTGAACATGGAAGAATCAGGGTACATTATGAGTTCGTAGCTTGCGCGGTGTTCCCAATTTTAAATGCAAGGCTATGTTCCCTTGTGGTGTCCGCATGACGAGGATTTTAATTGATAGTTGCCTTAGGACTGCCACAGGACCGATTGAGCTCACGCGAGGATTCATTGACACATGGGGGTTTTGCCTTATCTTTACATCCTCTGTCCGTAAATCCTCTTGGGTTTCAGCTTTGTCCTCAAACACCGAGGCAAAGACACAGCCCTATAGTCCTCGTAGGCTTGGGCTGGCTCCTTTGATGTATTCTCATTTCTCGTTCTGGGATGCTCAACAAGGTCAACTCTGCAAGGGTGCAAGCGGGGAATCGTGAAGATCCCACAACTCAACATAATATTAATGAGTGGACTCGTATGGAGCTAGAAAAAAAAAAAGAAAAAAAAAGAGAAACGGAGAAAGAGAGGAAGACCAAAAAAGGAAGAACGGCTAAAGTACTTGAGGTCAAACTTCAAGAAATACTGTGACCGGAACATTAGGAAATGAAGCCCGTCTGTAGGGTATGATCAGAAAGCGATAAGCCAAGAGCCAGGACCAAGTTGTCGGGATTTTCTTTGTGTCCCCAATGTACCATATTTCCTCCACGCTTAGAGCATACTGTCGTGTTCTATAATGGTTGAGCGGAGGACCACCTGATCCTGTCATAGGTACCAATGACTTAGCTTGTGGTGTATCGGCTTTTGGGGTGAGAGATGCAAGACTAGCCAGGGATGGTAGTGATATGTACTCCAAGATGAAAAATGGTAAAGGCAGTACGCTTGAGCTGTGTTGGAACACACTGTACTGGCGTTTTGGGCCATACATTTCTCTGCAATGCTCCCGGCATTGGCCAACAGCACACAATGTATAGCGTTTCAAGACATTGCCTCTCGGGCGAACTGGCTATGCCTCGTCCTCACAGATGCGCATGTGATGAAAAGCATCATGTTCACGTAGAACAAGAGACAACAGCTGTAAAAATGACTTTCCATGATCAGAGTCTTGTTGAACATCCGTTATTGAACGGCATGTAAGGTCGTTCTGCTTGATCACTTAGCACCCTAGGCGTAGGTATAAATCGGTACCACTCGGAAAATCAGCCGGTGTCTGCCCTATCCTAAGCGGCGTCATCGTATGGCAACTTGAAAAACCACGCATGGCCACCTCACACATGACCTTTCGCGATGCAATTATTACTCCGATGCCGTCTCCTCATCGTCCACTGGGTCCGGAACAGGTTTCGCCTTTCTGTTGAAAGGCAGTGCCCTCGGCGCGGGCATCTTTTCATCTTCATCATCAGCCGCAACTACAGGGGACTTACCGCGCAGGTTTGAGCTGGGCGGTTTGTTAGACTTTGCGGCAGGCTTGGACGCCGAGGGCGAAGACGCTCCCCCAACCTTCTTGCCGCCTGACGATCGAGTAGGGTTCCGAGACTTCGACTGGGGCTCGGACTCGGGCTCACTCGCCGTCTCCTCGTCCCCGGTCGTCTGCTGCTCATCAGACAACTCCTGGTGCGGACTGATTGACTGTTCGTCGACGTCCATCTCGTCCATGCCATCGTCGTCGGTATCGTCAGCGGCAGACTCAGCCTTGCGTTTGCCCTTTCTGGAGGACCCAATGGCATCCGGATGCCTCGAGGCGACTTCCGATTTGTCAGATCTCGACTTGGCCTTGAGGGCTGCAAGTTTCGCCTCGTCTACGTGTGCTGTGGATAAAATCTGCTGTTGTGCGCGGATTTTTAGCTTCTTCTCGTTCAGCAGATCCCTGAAGAATGAGTCGTGCTCTGACTCAAACTGAGTCTTAGTATCTTGGAGCGCTTTGAAATGCGCCGTCTCCTGGTCAACGCGGCTCTCGAGCTTGTCATGGTCGAGCTTCAGTTGGGCCAGTTCCTCGGCCAGCTGAGCCTGCCGCAGCACGGCCTCATTGGCCCACTCGAACATATCTGCATTCTTGGAGCCAGACTTGCTGGCTCTCAGGACAAGAGTGCCGGCAATCTCCTGGAAAAAGGCCTTTGCGTGAGTCTTGGTCCGTTCTCGAAGGTTGGGTGGGGTCGAGGGGCATGTGTGAGGCGAGGTCCAAGCGGGAGACAGCAACGTACCGTGGCTCCGGAAACTCTGTTCCCAATCTCGATGCCCAGGTTTTCGTCAGTGAACTGCGCGCCAACGTGAAAATTCGCGATCGGTTCGGTCCCCAGGAGCAGGGAAGTCAGGCAGGACTCCCATTGTTCCTCTGACAGAGTACTGTCCTCCCTCCTGTAGCGTGAGATCTTGCTGTGTTGCACTACAAAAGAGTTAGAAGCAGAGAATGCGCAGAATTAGGCTTCCTCTCCCAGACTTGTGGAATGGTGGCCGCATCTACAGTTGGAGTTTGCAGGCCCTGGTGCGGGCCGGGGAGGCTGAACGGGTTGACACATGGGGTGAGGCTGCAGGATGATGACGGCCCGCATGGAGGCCGAGATGCAGGCCCGGGTGCGGCCCACCAGGCTAGATTGGCGGGGGCGACCTGCAAAGAATAGATGATGACAGGTGTGGATGTGAAGGGTCCGGACTTACGGGGGAGCACAAAGGCACGCACATCGTCTGTTGCCCTCAACTCGAGGTCTAGGGGCCGCGACTTGGTGGAAGATCTGGGCGTCACGCGGACAAGGACAGGGCCTTGTGGGTGCGGCACCCTGAGGAAGGTTGGCAGTGGAGACATTTGGCAACGATCTTGTTGGGCCTGATTGAGTCTCGAGGGCAAAAGGCAGGAGGCAAGCGCTACGAGACATTGGTGTTAGATTAGCAGAGCGCCCCGTACGAGTCGCAAGGTGACATCAATGGGCGCAGGGTCCAGATGGAAGGGGGTTGGGTCGAGCTGAATTACGTATGAAGGGCCAGATGGCGCGGCGTGTTGGACCACAACAGGCTTCACCTGGCACCACGGCAGCTACGGCAGGAAAAACCTAGACGCCTTGCCCGCTGTCACGGTAACAGTATCGATTCAGGTACAGGACCCTGGACGCAGGAAAGGTCCCCGTATGGTGCAACTTTATGAGATGAAATGAGACAAGAGACAATAGTGTGAGGGAGACAGAAAGCCGACGGCCGATCAGCGTGAGGTTGAGATCCGCCGTCCTGCTGGTGACGTCCCCCGGTGAGGCGCTGCAAATGATGCAATGGGGGTGCAGTGCGGGTGTGCGGCAGCACCGTGTGCGCGAGATGAAGGATGACGGGTTACGGCGGAGAGATAAGAGATGAGAGATGATATTCCTGGTTGCGTGGTTGCCCGGACAGAAGTTTGAATTTTATGCAATCAACCTCAACCAGGGGAAGGGTCGAGGTCAAGCTATTAACAGCTTGCCCGTCAGGCTCCCGTGGGGATCCTCTCCCAGGCAGCAAGGCGGGCTGGGTGCGGCTCTTTTCCCATGGAATGAGGTCTGCTGTCACCGTCACCGTCACCTACGAAATAGAAATCCCCATTTGTGAATGTGAATATGGATACGAAGGGTGACTGTTCCCCTTAAAGTTCTGCGACTTGAAAAATCTTGATGAGTTACGAGATAGGTTGTCTGCTGCACTGCTTGCTCGTGTTCCCGAACCCCATTTGTCACAGCAACGGGTTTGATCTGACGGCAACCGGGTACGGACCAGAGTCCGCGACGCGCATGGACAGAAGCTCTTTGTCTCTCACAAGCGGAACCAAAAGGACAGTGTTGGTGTTGGTGGTCCTCATCATACAGCTCGCAGGGATCGAAGAGGCCTACCAAGTGCCAATCTGGCCAATGTACATGATAGTAGAAAAGTGTGAAAGAACCAAGGGAAATCCACACCCCGATATAGGTAGTCTACCGACGGATCATCTCACCTGTTTCAAGAAGTCATCCCATTCCGCTGGAGATTTGTCCCCCTGAAGGTCAAGTTACACTCAGACATTTTGCATCCCTGTGAGCTGTAAGAAAACAGCTGTACACCGTACTGGTGTGAACCTCGGATTCTTGTTGGGGTGCGCCGGTCCATTCGTTCCGAGAGTGCCGGAAGTGACTGTGGTGAGAATCGGCAGATGGCTAGGTCATCTCTGTCCTCTTCACGCATCATGAGAATCAAGGAAGCTTGGAAGCCTGGGCGATGATATATATTCCTTGCTCATTTTTTATAATGATCACCAGCGGCAGAGTACCATACAGAGTACAGTAAAATGACCTATATCCAAATCCAAGGTCGGGAGGTGGTGACATGGGTCCAGGCTGGTCCGCTCGATTGTTCTACCATCTAGCCTGGTGTTTCGGCCCTGTGAGGTTCCTAAGCTGGACTATGTAGTAAACACGATGAAACAACAGTCCAAGAAGGCCCCGGACACACTGACCACCAGGCACGCGTCTTCTGCACGCCTGCACGCGTCGCACTGGCATCCTAGCTCCTTCGGGCGCCAGGTGTGATTGGCCAAGCAGAGCTTACCCCGGGATCCACTTGACCGACCTTTGGTCACGCTCGGGCCACACGTACAAACCACAAGGGTCCAGGAGGCCAGAGGCAGGGAGTGAGGTGCGAGGGAGGGAGGGATGGATGGAAGGGGTGGTGGGTCCGGACGGAGCTTCCTCCTTGTGAGCTCTCGTCTTCCTGGGCAGCGGCAGAGCGGCTGGGGGGGCCATACGCACTGCACAGTCCCTAGGGCAGGTTCACGCACAGGTTCCTCGTACCTGCCCCCAAAAGCCTGCAAGCCCAACCCGAGGCCAGCTCGGGCCACCTGGGCCTCTGTGCTTCCTCGCGCTACCCTGTCCCAGCCTCTCGCTGCTCCTCCCACCACGCACCTGCCGCGTCCTGCATGGCCCGCCCATGCCCCATTCCCACTCTGCCTTGTCTGCAGGTTCAGGTTTCCTCCACTCAACACCCGACGACCTGCTTTAGTGTCACCATCACCACCCACCACCCCTCGTCTCTCCTCTCACTTCCGATTTTTCAACCTCCTCGTTCATCGTCGCCCCATAGCGCCCTCAACCCCAATACATTCTCTTTTCTTACACTGCATCTGAATATAGGAGGAAACACATATCTCCAGAGGGCTTCCATTTGTTCACCTGTTGATCAACTGGGCTGGACTGGACTGGATTGGATTGGCTACGTACGCACTGGACAAACCCACAGCTGGAAATACACCCTGGCCTCGAGTCCCAGAACAGATACAGACTGCTCCACTTGGCTGGTGGCCTCCGTCGAACATCTCCCACTCAATCCATCGCATCTATCCACCTTGTTTCCCAGCCAGCCGCGCCCCTCCACCGAATTGACGTGCATTACGCAACTTTTCCTTCGAATTCCCGCTCTCCACCGCCCCAATTCAGATCCAGGGACCCGACTACCATTTCTCCTGGAATCAGTCACAGACATCACGTCCAATTTCGCATCTTTCACCATCTTCTGCAGACTCGCCACCCTCCAGCGTCACTCATATCCACAATCCCCGAAACAGATCAGCCTAATTCCATTTGGACATTGCATCATCCGCCCAGCTGCCCCCGAAACCATGTTCTGAGGGCACACGAATGGTCGCTATCCATGATCATGCTCTGTGATCACTCGCCTTGTAGCCAATCTCGTCGACCTTCACTGTGCTCCCGCCAGTGACGTTCCCCACAGATTATCCATTACACCCTTCTCATTCACCATCTATGAAGGCTGCCCAGGCACACTCGCACCATGGAGACGTTAAGGCTGAAACCGCGGAAACCGGTCGAGGACGATGTTGAAAACTGGGACGATGACGACTTTTTAATTGATGGCGACGATCTCGCCCTTCGAAATCCTTCCGCCATGGTCAATGCGCCCCCGCATCGGCGAGACAGCCTGTCGTCACATGTCTCCGTGCGGTCGGAACTGGAGTCGGTCCAAGGGGAGGACGAAAGAGTTGTTCACCTCCCCGGCGAGGATGAGAAGTCCACCTCGCATGCTATCGCAGTCGCCGCAACCGCCGGCATCCCCATACCAAGCAGTGTGCCTTCGACCGCCTTGGCCGGCACCATTAAGAGACTCGGCGGCCGGAAAGTTAGGAGGATATTGCAGGAGGATTGGGGCGACGACCTTGAGTTGCCTGACGGAGGCGAGGCCCTGCGTATCAAGACGCAGGATCCCAACAATTTCCCCCAGGCCCTGCGACAGGTCAGCTCGTCACATCCGAGCCCAGCTAAGCCACTCAATTCACCACCGGTGCTGCAACCAGGACAGCCCAGCAAGACTCCCACGCAAACCCTTGGCGCGCCCATCAACCTGGAAAGATTCAGAGACAGAGACGACGACGACGACTTGTTCGGAGACGGCAGTGAGACGATCAAGGTGTCTAAGACACGTCAGCTACTCAAACCGGCTCTTCCAAGAGTAACAGCAAAGATGCCCGAATCACGCGGCCAGGCGGACAACGACTATGAAGAGGACCTGGAATTACCCTCGGACGGGACATTGAAGCTTTCATCCCGCCGCGACATACCGAAAACCCCAGTCAGCGCTCACGACGATTTCGACTGGGGAGAAGGAAGCCTTGGGACCCGCTTCGGAGGCACGAGGAGAGACGGCCGGTCCAACCGAAGCTCGTCTGCCTCCGCGTTCAGTCCGAGCATCTCGAGTTCGATCACGGCGGAGAGCGAGGATGAGGCACAGCTTGATGGGATTGAGCTTCCCCATGGACCGCTGGATTTGAAGGAGAGGTTGAGGAGAAAGCGCCAGAACC
This sequence comes from Diaporthe velutina, assembly GCA_038088505.1. Classification (NCBI taxonomy): domain Eukaryota; kingdom Fungi; phylum Ascomycota; class Sordariomycetes; order Diaporthales; family Diaporthaceae; genus Diaporthe; species Diaporthe velutina. The sequence continues at coordinate 176,283 of JBBWSJ010000019.1, read as the reverse complement.
GCTCACCGGAGCGCACCATCGAAGAGGAGCCCGCGCCGCCACCGAGGTCTGTACCACAGCCCGATGCCGATACCAAGGACTTCTTCCTTGATTTGAACGTGGGCGATGGTTCCGTCTTCGACTCCGGGAAGCTGAAGCTTCACACCAATGTGAAGCTAAAGTCGGCGCGGCCTTCCAGCCCCGTGCGCCCGAAGACAGCTGTATCTCTGACCTTCACGAATAAGCCGGTGCAGACGACGTCGCGTCTACCGCGGCCGACCAGCAGCCATCACGAAAGGACGCATACTCAGTCGTCTTTGGAGCCTGTCTCGGAGAGCGGAGGCCCAATTGTTTCTCGCCCGACAAGGAGGTCCCAATCCCGGCTTGGCCACATGTCCCAGTCGTCACAGTCATCAACAGCGAGCGGCAATACCCCTGTCACTCCCTCCGCTCCAAGCTTCTCTGGGCCCACGACACCGCAGAAGAGACAAGTCGGCCAGAAAAGCTCGACGGTCTCTCTTCGAAACGAGCCAACCACCACCAATGCTCAGCTACTACGGCTTAAGCGGTCGCTGCCGGCCATGAAGCCGCCTGGATCACCAGCAAGGCCGATGACGGGAAGAGGCGCCGAGCGCCCACCTTCTAGAACGGAACCGGCTTCTCGGCCTCCGTCTGGCATCAGGCCCAAGACTCCCGTCGACCGAGCCCGCCACTCATTCGGAGAAACCCCAGCAGCACAGGCGAGAAAGCCTTTCCTGCCCGCAGGCGGCTCAAGCTTGCAGTCGTACAATGTCAACGCCAAGAGGCAACTGCGCCGTCATGATTCGGATATTTCGAACGATACCCGACCAACTTCGCGTGCGGTATCGCGGTCGACTGTGAGATCGCCCAGTCCAGTTAAGCGGGATCGGAAGCTCGAGAAACTCGCCCGTGCAGGAGTGCGGTTGCCGCTGAGTCTCCCGAAGCGCCCCAGGCATTTCGGGGATGGTCACGAACTTGACGCGTTTGACGACTTGCCGACGTCTGCGAAGACGGAATCTGAGTTTGTGAAGCAGCCTAAATATCCCAGCCCGCAGTACCCAACGCAGTTCCGGAACAAGGTCATGCAGCATTTGTTGCCGGGCAGGACGAATTCCCCTGCGCCGTCCTCGCCCCACTCACCTGCAAGGTCTGATTCCCTGCCCCGGTTTGCACGTGACACGGCGTCGAGCAGGATCGCCAGAGAGACAAATCTTGCGCATCGAGTTCCCTCAGGTCCGCTCGCTCCTCTAACGTCGCAACGCGTTGCCCAGCTTTCTACGAGAAGCAACTTGCATCAGCCACAACCCAGCGTCAAGCCAAAGAGGGCCGCTAAAAAGCAGCCCCAGCTTAAGCCACACCTGATCGCCAATCTCAATTCCAATAACGAGTCAAAAAGTAGGTCCCGACCCCTGCATGCAACCCAATGCACGTATGCTAACGCTGCACAGTGGTCAATGGCATGTTTTACAACCCCGAGACTTTCCAATGGGAGGGCAATGACAACGTGCTGAACTCTTTTGACGTGCCTGCATCGTCGCCCTCGACGGTATCGGTGCCGCCCTTTTCAGTCCGGGAGAAGGAAAATGCCACGCCCAGACCTGCCCTTATCACTAATATTAGTACTACGAAGGGGGTGCAGGTCGTCGGAGGCATGGTCTTCGACCCCCAGAACATGTGCTGGCTCAAGCTCGGGCCGCAATCAGCCCAGTCGGAGATCACTGATCCTCTTGAGGGTTTCAATGCGATTGATGATGAGGATGATGTGTTCAAAGACATTCCCGATCTAGACGACAACACTGCTGACACGACTGAGACTGGCCGCGTGAGCGAAGTCAAGGATGACTGGCTCGTCGGCGAAGAGTTTGACGTCGGCCCCGAATTTGTCAGAAGACAACGCGAAGAAGAGGACAGATGGCGGAAGAAGTGCGAAAGGTGGCTCGGTCTAGGTAACCGGGATCGCGAGGCCTGGCGATGGACCATTCGTGGTGTGATCACCGAGGCTACCGAGCGGTAATGGCTCACCGCCATTTCATTTGACCTGGCTGGTTTGGCAGGTGGCGTTAGAAGGGTTATCACTTCTTATGATCTTCGTTTTCTGCTTCTATTACCCGTTTTGTTTTACCATGTTTTAGAACGTTTTATTGTTTTCATGACGAATTGTATAACGAACGACGCAAAGACAAAAGTTTACGGAAACGACCCGGGCCGGAGGCGGCCGCTTATGAACCACAAGGAAGGGGAAGGGAGGCCGACTCGCCAAAGATGGACGACAGGACACTCCACAAAACGACATACAGACGGTCCATGGGCATATTAGACCAGGTTGGGCTCTTGCTCCTGATGGGCAAATGATCTGGATACCACGACCAGGGTGTTGTCTGCTAATCCAGGAGCTGACCTGGATGAGGATGGTCAACGGCTCCAGGGACTCTCACAATATGTTACGGATGGATGGAATGGGTCTGGCTCAACAATTGAAACTAACGACGGAACGACTATGACCAGAGATATCATTGATGACAATTAACGATGGGCGTTTTGTTTTCATTACTCATTTCTTGTCACTTGTGCATCATGATGATGAGACGTGCCTGGTCTGTTGTCTGAATGAGCCATGCTCGTCGAGAAAAGAAAAAGGAAAAAAAAAAGGAAAAAATTCAGATGATCTCAATGCCAGGGACTGACGAGCAGGGCGAGCAAGTTGATCAAAGTCGGGGTCAAGAAACCAGTCACATAAAGTGGAGGTGGTTGGTAGTGTCCAAAGGCACGATATTGGAGGTATTGGAAGACTATGCCTGTAAGGAGAGAGGGAGAGAGGAAACTGCCACGGGACTATAGGGAAAAGCAACAAGCGTTCACAACGCTGTGACCTTCGTTGTCGTGCGAAGATTTGATAAGACGAAATGTGTTTATGACTTTTGATGTTCTCATACAAAGCACGATAATTATGACAATCACGACCAAATGAGGCTTGCTCGGATTTTCCTTTTCCATATCTATCCTGTACCTGACGGTCATGATGGATTTGCCAGTTATTGAAAAGTTCCTAGCCTAATCATAATGCAAGTAATATTACGACTACCGCTCAGAACCAAAATGATTCCTATGTATCCTGTCCCTACTTTGACGCCTTTTTGGATTTAGACTTGGTCTTGGTCTTGATCTTGGTTGAGACGGGAGCAGCGGAAGCGGCGTCGGCGTCAGCGTCAGCGCCGGCATCAGCACCAGCATCAGCACCAGCATCCGTGTCCTTTTTCTCCTTGTTCTTGTTCTTGTTAAGCGCCTTCGGGTCTAGACCTCTCCTTCTCATGGCGTTCCTCTTCGCGCGCTCAATGATCTTCTCATCCTCGTCCTCGTCGAACCCGCCGAAATCATCGTTCGCCGCTTCCTCATCATGGCCGATTGGCGTCTTGTCAACGACCTCCTCGTCCTCCTCGTGCTGCTGTTGTTGATGCTTGCCGCCGTTGGCCCGCTCCTTGGCGGTGCCGCTGCGGTCCGCGAGCACGGCATTGGCCGGGGTCGGCCCGATCTTCTTGAACTTTGCGACAAAGAAGCCGTCCACGTTGTACGTGTGCGGGTAGTAGCGGCGAGAGAGCTTCAGGGTGGGGTGGAACTTCTTGCCGCGGTAGGACACGAACCCTTCGTTCCCAAATGGCAGGTTGGTGTCAACGAGCTTGACGTTGGGACGCTTGGCCAGGGCATACGCGACCACTTGCTCGTTCTCCTCTACTGAAACCGAACTGTGATGGTGCTCAAGTCAGCCTGAGGGAACCCGAAAGGAGTCAAGTGTTCTCAAATGTGTGTTCGGGACTTACCATGTAGAATAGACAATGTAACCGCCCGTCTTGCTGTGATGGTTCACCGAATCGATGGCAGCAAGTAGCAGCTGCTTCTGAGTGTGAGGGATGGCCATGAAGTCCTTTTCCGTCTTGTTGGTCTTGACGCTGGCATCCTTGGCGATGACACCCGTGCCGGTGCAGGGCGCATCGAGCAACACGCGGTCAAAACCGCCGATGGGCTTGGGAAACTCCCTCGCGTCATAGTTGCAGACCACCACATTTCTGCAGCCCAGACGATGGATATTTCCTATCAGACCCTTGGCACGGGACTTGCTCATATCATTCGCAAAGATGCACCCTGTGTTGCGCATCAGGGCCGCCATGTGCGTCGTTTTACCACCTGGCGCAGCGGACATGTCGAGCACGCGCTCGTTCTCTTGGGGTGCGAGAGCCATGACGGGCAGAAAAGACGACGCTGCTTGGATGATATAGTGACCCGCGAGGTACTCTGGTGTTGCTCCGAGGGGCACGTTGCTCTCGAATATTTGCAACCCAACCTTGGACCATTTTCCAACGGGCTCGAGGGTGACACCACGGTTGATGAGAGCGCTTGCCAGATCTCTTCGGTTCGTCCTCAGGGTGTTTGTCCTGATGACCATTGGCCGAGCGCTCTCGTTGGCCTCGAAGAAGTCGAATGCCTCTGACGGGCTGAAGAGGTCGTAGAGCTTCTCGGCCATATATTCCGAGTAGCCGTAGTAGGCGCAAATGTCCTGGATGAGCTGTGCCGTGTACTCAGCCCTCGACCTTCCCTCCTCGGCCAATTTTGAGAAGTCCTCGAGTATGCGGATGTTTTCCGTTATCCTGTTCCTCAGGAGCTGCAGGTCGGGCGCTAGTAAAGCCTTCTTCTTTGCGTCGGATTCCTCTTCCTCCCCATCGAGCACCTTGAGCGGGTCGCCACTGATGTTTGTCTGTAGCGCAGCCTCCTCCAGCTCTGCTTGCGCATCGGCAGCTTCCTCTTCTATTTGCTTGTCGAGCTTCCTCGACAAGCCCTCGATGTTGGCAGCTGTCAATTGCTCCTCCGCGTCCGAGTCCCCCTCGTCGTCGGAGAAGACGAACTCCTCCTTCTTTTGGTCATTGTCGGAGTCGTACACGGAATCGTCTGAGTCGGACCCTAAGAAATCGTCGCCCAGCTTTGCAGGCTCGTCATCGTCTGAGTCTGACAGATCCTTTCCTTCCAGATCCGAATCGCCAAACTCGTCGTCGATCTCGATATCGGAGTATCCTTCAGGTTCTGGCAGGGCAGCCTTGTTCGACCTGGAAGATTGCCTGTTGCTATCCTTGCCTTTGAGCCCAGAGCCGTTCTGTTGCCGGGCAGATGACTTCGCAGTCGGGGCAGCCTTCTTGGTCCCATTGGATTTCGGGGCAGAGTCGGCCTTGTTCGTCCGTCTCTTCTTGGCTGGGGCTTCCTCTGGGATGTCTGCTGGGAGACCCTTCTTCCGCTTCAGCTTTGCGAAATGTTCTTCGGACAGGCGCTCAGGAGGGCCCTGCTTCTTCATGCGACGGCCGGTTCCCATTTTGACTTTAGCGACCGTGTATTTGCGGCACGAGAAGGAACGACGGGGTATTGAAGTTGCAGGACGGGACGCAAATATTTGTTCGGCTGCGCGCAAGGGTTTGGGGAGGGAAGGAACCAAAAAAAAAATTGGGCTTATCTTATCGCCTTGCAAGGAGGATTGCATTAGAGCAGGAAGGAGGAGCGCTCCGGGCAAGGACCGCCCCGCGAAAACAAGCAGTGGGGCACGACGACAGGCGCTACGTAACGGCACCTCATCAGAGCAGCCGTCCAGCTCAAGGTACCAAGCACCACTTGATAACCAAAGCTGCAAATCACCGCCTCGTCTCTCATACAGCCATTCTTTCCTTTACCCTTGTCACTTGGAGCCCCAGATCACCATGACAGAAGTTACGTTCGCCAAATCCTTCCTGACAGCGCTGGACTCGCGCCCGCACAAGCTGTCAGCCGACCATGTCGAGGACCCAAAGAGCTACCCGGCCCGGCCACCTGTAGGTCTCCCCATATCCAGATGCCCTGCCGTGTCGCCATGAAGCCGCTGCCAAAGCTGACACTGGCCGTCTAGTACATCCTGCCCCGGATGCCCAGGCCCATGTCCAAGGCGGTCTCGCTCGCGCCCGGCCAGGAGCGCAGCATAACGGTGCGCATCAAGTCGCTGCGCAACCCGCCCCTCGACATCAGGCTCAGCTCCCAGCCGCTCAACACCTCCATCCTGGACGTTAAGACATCCGTGTCGTCCGAGACTACCATCCCCGTGGACAAGATCAAGGTCCTGCACAAGAAGAAGCCCGTCGCCGACAGCAAGGTGCTCAAAGATTTGCTGGGAGAGGACGAGACTAGCGTCGAGTTCTCCGTCATGGTGCTCGGCGGTGCCGCCGCCGCAGCATCGCCAGCCCCCAAGGACGAGGAGGATTCAGCTGCCACCGATCCCGCCTCTACAGCGCAGGGGACGAGTGGGGAGGCGGTGTTGCAGACGGACGCGTTCTGGACAGACCTGAGGGGTTTCTTGTCTCAGAGGATACGTGATGAGAAGATCACCGAGGAGCTATTTGCCAAGTTTCTCTCGAGTTGGGAGTCAGGGCGGTAGTAGATGCGACAAGGCGGGTTACGAGTTGGAGTGATAGCCATGTAATCTTACACGCGAAATTGCATTCATAGCGTCTCCCGTGGGGGCAGGACGCCAGCAGAGTTGGCCTGCCTTCTATTTCACAAGGGAGATTACCCCATCAAAGAGTTGCGCATGTGCACGCCCAGATTATGAGTGGGCTGTTGAGAATTTTTGGAAGAAGCCCGGACACCCGGACACCCGGTTGATTTGCTATGGTCAAGCAACGCCGACATCGACTACCTAGGATCGCCCCATGGTCTCCATTATGGACAAAGACGCGCAAAACTGTCCCTCCCATGCATAATGCTCTCTCCGCGGGTCCTTCTTGTGGTCGGAGCCTTGACTCTATGGACGCAACGCAAGCTTGTGATGCTATCCTGACCGACTCGCTTAGCCAGCCATGCCCTTGCTGACTTTGGCCAGGATAGAGTCGTGCTCGATGTCGTCGGCGTCGTTGGCTTGGATCTCGACGGCGATGCCGCTCAGTGCGCGCTTCAGGGCGTCCTTGGACGAGGCGTACACCATCTTGGACTGCGAGAGGGTCAGTTGTGACAGATTGGGAGGGCGAGACTGACAATCCGGACTCACCTTGATTCCGGCATCATCAGGGGACCAGGCAATGAAGGTCAGCTTGTTCCTGTAAGGTCGTCAGCACAGGTGGTCCTTGGTTTCTTGTAGTAGGGGGATATGCATAGCACGCACCGGTCACCCTCGCCAGAAGAGAGGCTGTACTCGAAGTCGTAGACAGCGTATCGGGGGCCGATACCCTCTTGGCCCTATATTCGAAGGTGTTGGTTAGTCGTGTGAGCATAGCAGTCTGAGGAGGCAGCCGAAATCGTACGCTCTTGGAGACAGTCTTGGCGTTGACGAGCCTGTCGCGAAATTCCTCCCAGTCCTTGTTGTCGCTTGTGTGCTCGACGACAATCTCCTTAAGGTCGTCCGACAGCTTGAAGATGATGTACTTGTGCTTCTTGCTGAGCTTGAGGTCGTTCCAGGTGGAGACACACTCCTCGTTGACGGTTGCTCTGCCGAAAGTCTCTTGTCAGTCTTTCTGGCCTCTTGTTGGCGGTCGAGCCTTGTCACTGCCTTGACCCATCGCATGCTGGATGGGTCAAAAGGGGCAGGCGTGGCGTCAACGGTGAGATAAGGGGGAGGGGGTAAACCAACCCGGATTGCGACTAGAAAACCAACGGATTAGTACAAGCTCTGCAGACAGGTCATCGAGATCGGGACTCACCATTGTGGCTGTAGTGTGTTGTTTATCGGCTTGGGGTCGATGTGTTGAGCGTCAAGTGCTCGACAGATAGGTAGGCTGTCAACGGTGAGGGGTCGTCAGCAAAGGGGCACGGTTAAGAAGATGACGTGACTCGACTTGAAGCTTCAATAGCAGCAGCGGCAGCGAGGTGGGAAGGAGGAGGAAGCATACCAGCAAAGGGGGGATTGCTTGGTCAAAGGTCGAACGAACGCTAAGATGGAGGTATTAAAATGGGAGAGTGAACAAGTCTAGAAGAGCAAGGTGGATGAGGAATCGGCGGGCAGAAGTTTCCAAGGTTACCTGGAAGTTGACAGCATTTGGGTCCATCCAACCAGGGTGGAGAGGGGGAGGGGGATTGTTTAGTGGGGCACGAGCAGATTGACGCCTGCATTGGTTGCGCTAGCGACCGCAGATTGGGGCCCGGGGGCGGGGCGGATGGGAGGTGGTTGTCCGCCGAGGACAATCACCAATCCTGGTCCGTCAACTTCATGTTTATCTCCAATGCCAGAGGCCATCAGGGTTTCTTGACAGAATTGATAAAGATTCAGAACGACTCACCTGAGCAAAGGCGTTAAATTTGCCAGGAGGCTACTCAATGTGCGGTTATCCTATAGACCAGTACCGCTCAGAAGGTTATCCTATGTCTGGTTATCCTATGTCTGGTTATCCTATGTCTGGTTATCTCATAGAATAGTATCGCTCAGAAGGTTATCCTATGCCCGATTATGACACGGAATGTACTTATACTACCCTGGGTGGAACACATACCCAGGCACTCTGGGTCGCTTCGTATACACCATGACATGTGTGCACACGCGTCCGGCTCGGTTGATACTTGATGCCTAACGCTCAAGCGTCTGCCTGGCCTGACATACAGCAAGTTGGTTTCGGCACCATCATGCCCTCAGATATCGAGATTTTGGAAGCCTGGGTATATATTGATGCCTGATTCTAACCCTTAGTACTCATGACCACCGGCAACAAGTTCTACGCATATCAAGGCAGCAGGAAAAGCGCAACCAATTTGTCAGTGCAACGTTAGACTTGCCCCTTGTGGCTCTATCTTGGTGTGGCCCAAGAGATGGTGTAATGTACAGGCCCAGGAGCTGATCCCAGGGAATCGCGTGCAATATGCGAGGTATCAACACCGACAGAGAGGAGGTAGAGGGGAGAGATGATATACATGAGCCATGATTCCGCCCTTCAAACACCGAAACCCAATATGCCCAAACAAGTCCGAACCGCTTGAATACAGAAAAGTTTTTCATTTTGCCCTCATCCAAGGTCTCACATGCCCATTCCGCCCATCCCGCCCATCCCGCCCATGCCCATTCCGCCAGGAGGTCCTGCGGGCTTCTCCTCAGGTGCCTCGACGATGGCAACCTCAGTTGTGCCGAGCAGCGACGCCACACCGCTAGCATCGATCAGACCGGTCCGGACGACCTTGAATGGGTCCAGGATACCGGCCTTGATCATGTCGACATACTCGCCCTTGGAGCTGTCGAAGCCCTTGTGGAAGTCGGCACCGTACTCGTCCGTCAGCTTGCCGACCACAACGGAGCCCTCCAGGCCGGCGTTCTCAACAATCGTGCGGGCGGGACGAGTGATGGCGTTCTTCACGATGCTGATGCCAAGCTGCTGGTCAAAGTTCTGCGACTTGACGTTGCCAAGAGCCTGGCTGGAGGCCTTCAGCAGCGCGGTACCACCACCGGGCAGGATACCCTCCTCAACGGCGGCACGGGTGGCGTTCAGGGCGTCGACGAAGCGGTCCTTCTTCTCGCCGACCTCGACCTCGGAAGAGCCGCCAACCTTGATGACGGCGACACCGCCGGACAGCTTGGCAAGACGCTCCTGGAGCTTCTCCTTCTCGTAGTCTGAGGTGGTGGGGTCCGAGACGACGCCGCGGATCTGCTCGCAGCGCTGGGAGATGGCGTCCTTGGTACCCTCGCCGTTCAGCATGATGGTGTCCTCCTTGGTGATGGTGATGGAGCCGGTGGAGCCAAGCATGTCGGCAGTGGCCTTCTCGAGCTTGACATCGAGTTCGTCCGTGAAGACGGTGCCGTTGGTCAGGACGGCAATGTCGCCAAGGATGGACTTGCGGTTGTCACCGAAGCCAGGGGCCTTGACGGCAGCCACCTGGAGCTGGCCGCGAAGCTTGTTCAGGATGCAGACAGCCAGGGCCTCGCCCTCGATGTCCTCAGCAATGATGACGAGAGGTCGGCGGCTCTGGGTGGAGATCTCGAGGGCGGGGATGATGTCTTGGACGGCGGAGATCTTCTTCTCGGACAGGAGGATGAGAGGGTTCTCAAACTCGACCTTCTGAGACTTGGTGTCGGTGATGAAGTATGGGGAGATGAATCCGCGGTCGAACCGCATGCCCTCGGTCACCTCAAGCTCGTCGTTCATGGTCTTGCCCTCCTTGACAGTGATGACGCCCTCTTTGCCAACCTTCTCCATGGCGTTGGCGATCAGCTTGCCGATGTGTGTGTCACCGTTGGCGCTGATCGTGGCGACCTGAGCGATCTCCTCGCTGGTGGTGATGTCCCTCTTGTTCTTCTGCAGGTACTCGACAACAGCCTCGACAGCGGCCTGGGTACCACGGCGCAGGTCCATGGGGTTGCACCCGGCAGCAACATTCTTGACGGTTTCGGAGAAGATGGCTCGGGCAAGCACGGTGGCGGTCGTGGTACCGTCACCAGCCACCTCGTTGGTCTTGGAAGCGACGTCTTGCAGCAGCTTAGCACCGAGGTTCTCGAACTTGTCCTGCAGGGTAACTGCCCGGGCGACAGTCACGCCGTCTAGAGAGATCACATGTCAGCCAATTGATTCAGCGGCTGTAGGCGAGAGAGTTTCACAAACCCTTTGTGATCTTGGGCGAGCCATAGCTGGACTCGATCAGGACATTCCGACCCTTAGGGCCCAGTGTGGTAGCGACTGCTTTGGCGAGAGTGTCAACGCCGGCCAGGAGAGCGGCGCGGCCCTCGACGCCAAACTTCAGCTCCTGTTCCGCCTGCTGTCAGCTTCAATGACGGGAGTAACCCTGGCCTGTGCGCCAGCGTGGTTTCAGGGAAGATTGCAACAAACCTTGTGGGCGAAGCGCAGCTGTTGTGTGAGAGCACCGCTTGAACGGAATCTGGAGGCGGCGGAAGGGGAGAGGACCGAGGCGGCCGTCCGGCTTGTCAATGCTCGCTGCATGTTGGAGAATTGGATAGCTGTACTGGACTAAGCACACGAGAACAAAGGAGACTCGTCAAAGGGTATCTATCAGGCGGTCCGTCGGAAAGGCTGGGGGAGAGGAGGAGAAATGGTTGCCAAAGTTGCGGATGAAGTCAAATAGTGATGCGGACCTGGAGCTCAAAAAAATTGGAGTTGCCGCCCCAGCGACGAGAAGAGCCGGCAATGGGCAAGCTTTATGCACTAAGCTACAGCTGGTATAAGTCATTGGTTCCACGCCTTTCTGTGCCCCACAATAGAACCTCTGTTCCCTCGGCTCCAGGTGCCTGTTGGCCGCCGCCCTGCTCATTGCATGGATCTTTACCGGTGACGGCCTTACTCAGGTGTTGCCCGACACCAGCAATACCAGCCGAAGTTTGTAGGTGAACTGACTTGGTCTACTTTTGCCCACACGGATGACATTCGCTCATCCATTCTTCCTTTCTGGCCATCACAGTACAGCCTCCCAGGGTTGACATACCTCGTACAGTTGAGATTGAGGAAGGGACTGAGGAAGGCCAGCCATCCATAGAGATCGTTCAAAACAACACAGTTTCTTTTCTCTCTTCTTTCTTTTTCAAGCAAAAGGAATTATGTAAGTCTTGTGTCTCGGGTGGTGGAGCAAGACCTGAGCCGTTGCAGAGGCATGGAGGAACCGAGGTTTCCCCGACAATCAACGACGTTCGGACTTGGTCCTCCCGTACCGGCATCACACAGCTCACCGTCACAACATCGAGCTTGAGAACATCAGGGACCAGTGTCGAGTCAACGTGCAGTCTTCCAGGAGTTGCTTCGTTCTCAATTTCGTGACTAGTGTCTACGGAGAGAGTACCAACACATCAGTAGCCTTGGCCGGTCGAAGACCATTGGCAACGCACTACCTTTCCCATATTCTGCCCGAATTGTTCGCAGCTTGTCATTATTCCTGGTGTTTTCACCCTTTCTCAAAGCCCTGCCTCAGTCGTGCTTGACGTTGACGTGCGGTTCCAAGTGGGCATCACTCCAGAGGAAAACCGGGTCATGCTGGTGAAGCCAGCGGCGCCCGTCAGGCGGAAGCGTCACCATCGCCTGTGTTGCATAGTCAGCATGACCGTACTCGTATGGAATCGGGACATCAGTCGCGGCTATTGGGTGCTGTGTTAGATGATGTAGGCTGGTCGCGGGGTCGACGAAGCCGTAGAAGCCCCCAGTCGGGGGCGGCAGCTGCACCTGGTGAGCAAATGCCACGGGTGCCACGCCGTCCTCTCTTCGAGACTCCGAGACCAGCAGGATATCATCATTGTTCTCGCCGTCATGGTTGGCACCGTCGGGTGTCTTCGCGAGCGTGTCGGTCGTGGGAGCTGTGGTGGAGGGATTGTCCGGGTGAATGATGTACGAACCGTCAGGGGCGTTGGTAGACTCCTCGAGCTTAACCTCCTTCTTGATGTCGAGCTTGACGTCATCCTCCTCGACATCATCGCCGCGAGCAGCGATCTTGCGCTTCTTGCTGGCCGGAGTGGCCCGGGTGCTAGCGTTCTTGCGACCGCTGGCAGGCGTCTTCGGGGCAGCCGGGTTGCTGGGGCCCGAAGCAACAGCAGAGTTGGGCTTCTCGATGCCATGAGCCTTCATGAGACGCTCATATCGCTTGGCACTGTTCACTAGTCAATTACTGAGTCCATGACAACGAGGTAGAAGTCTAATGCTTACGCGGCGGGCTTGGAGACGATGCTCAGCTCCTCAGCGACTTTGCCAAAATCAACCTGCCGTGGATGTTGTTTAGTAACGGTAACGACAGGAGCCTTTCGGGTGCACCAACCTTGCCAGCATTAGTGTGCTTGATGCAAGCGATGAGGAACTTGAACTGCGACTCGGTGTCGATTGGGGCCATGGTGCAAGATGGACGAGAATGACTGAATCAGATCTGTTTGGCTGTCAGTGTTATGTGACAGATGCGTTGGGCAGCCAACAGCGATGTTGGAAAATCTAGGGGAAGGCACGAGCAGGACACGAGCCGTCCCAGGTGACCGTCCACAAATGGGAATCTTAGAGGCTCGCTTACCTTTATCAAGGGTGGCCTGAACTTGCAATGCTGGATGTGGTGGCTGATGATGTCTCTTGCCAATATCACACTTGCTGAGGAAACTGGGGAAAGGAGTGAGGTTGGTAGGGGCTGGGACTGGACCGCAGTTTCGCGGTTGAGGCAAGACGGTTCTGTGGATCCAGGACTGGAGCTCAAGCAGCTAGCACTGAGCAGACGTCAATGGTCTGGCTGGCAGCATCGCCGGCGGTCTCGGTCTGTCCAGTGGGCTCCGGCCAAATGAGGACAGGAGACAGCAAGATATGCAGGATTGCCCTAGGGACGTCCTCATCTGACCAGTGGCGAAGCTGCCTGCTTTTGTATCCGGTCTTTAATTTACTGCTAATGACTGCATGTCCTCCATTTGTCTCCTCTTTGATTTTCCTAAGTGCCGACAAGGCCAGGGGGCCCCTTACAGCAGACAGTCTAATGCAGACTTCGGTCTACACCCTCATTCAAGCCACACAGCTGACCCAGGCAGAGTCAGCCAGGTAGGGGCTCTCATTGCCTTGCAATCTTGTATGGAAGACAAAGGCACATAGAAAAGCTTTATCCCAAAACAATGCCGACCGAACGATTCGATACGATAATCTCGGCTACTCCCTCCTTTGATCCTTTCCTTCCTCACGGCCATCTGTTCCGGCTAAGCATTCGGCGTTGTGTACCGACTGAGTCGTGTATTGGTCTGTCCTGTACAGCAACGAATCTTGTGGCTTGAATGTTGCTGGAATTCAGGGCTGAAAAAGGAACAGGGAATCTTATGTTCTTCCTAGGAAGCGTTTCCGCTATAAAACTGCGGCTCATCATTTTGAATTTGCAGGACGTACTTTGCGTTTCTGCTTGAGCAATAACCATCAGACGAAAATGCAATAGTCATTCAACAACACTTGCGTAACCAGATCATCCCGTGCCTTCTTCAGTGCTTTTGACCTTCATCTGCAAATCCATCCATCGCCGACCGTTCCTTCTGTCCTTCATAGTCTGACGCCGACAGCTTTTCACGCTACTAGCTGTCTTGGATACGGATCTCTCAAATTCAGACCTCCTGTCTTCGACCAACTATCTCCGATCAGCACGTTCACCTTCAAGCTTTCTCGTGTAAGTTGATGCCTTTCCTAACAAGTGCTGATGTTTCATAACTATTGGTGCTCCTGATGCATGCCAACGCGCTCAAGGAGTATCTTGTAGGTCGAAGCGGCTACGACGGCTTGCTAACAGCTGATAGCATAAGCTTCCTCGCCGCCATCATCAATGATGTCCGATCCCAACAAGTCGCCTGAGAACCCCAAGAAGGGCCAGTTGAACGAGAAGCAGACCAAGCTCCTCGCCGTCATGACCCAGAATACCATGGGCAAGGTCGAGTACAACGTAAGCCTCAGAATCGTCCGAAATACCTTGGTTCAAGCTAATCTGGCTTTTGCATCTTCACAGTGGGACAAGATCGCCATCGACTCAGGCTACAAGAATGCGGCCAGCGCGAGGAACACCTATCACCGCCTGTGTTCCCAGCTGAACATCGGCGGCAGCAAGAGCTCTACCGATAAGGGCGACACCCCCGTCTCTGGCGGCCCTAAGACCCCGACAAAGGTCTCAAAGCGCACTGGAAAGGTCGGCAGCTCCTCGACCAAGAAGCCCCGGGGCAGGAAGGGCGCGGCTGCGGCTGCGGCTGCGGCTGGCGCCGACGAGGTTGATACCGAGAAGGAAGAGCAGATTGAGGTGAAGGCCGAGCCTGAGGATGAGGATGAGGCCGATGCCATGATGAGCGGTGCACTCTAAATCAAGCAAACATGATTTCCTTGAATGGTCTCGAGGAAGTGCGGAAGATTTTGGGGTGGTTGGATGCTTTGCTAGCTGGGAATTGGACGATGGCAACGGCCAGGCCAGTTCGTACGCTGATCATTCTAGCATACGATACTAATCGAGACCAGTCATGAGGCATCACGATGACTTGAGATTATTCTTTTCCGATGCTTGCATTTCCATGGCTAGTATCAAGGCCTCATTGTCTACATAAATTTGCGCCCACACTTGGAGGTTCAAAAACAGCGGTTCTCGTGAGCTCACCGGTGAATACATTTCAAGAAATACATCATGGTCAGCAGTGTCGTCAAGTCTAATCGGTCTGGGTTAACTCAACAGTTGCTTGAGGTATCTGGGGTGTCCTAATGTTACAAAGCCCTGGATCTAGCTAGCATAACCGGGCAGGCGGCAGCATCCAGTATCGATGTCAGGGGCGACTGAAGCTCATCGTGCTTCCAAATTTGTGGACACCCCGTGTCAGTTTTCCCCCAAAGATCAGAAGCCAACCCACACATCACCTCCCCCATTCACACTTTCCAAGACTCCTCCAACAAGAAGGTCGCTCCATCCCTGGGTCAGCCACAATCGCGAGAAGTAGCTATGATGACTTTGTCGAGACGCTGTCGGTGTTGAGCCATGCAGGTGCTGATAATGGCGGGCTTAGATGCCGTCGTCCTCCCTGCGATTGATACTTGTAAGCCTAGGAAGCCGAATGTGTAGCAAAGATAGACACTCACTCCTCCTCATTCTTCAACTGCAGCTTGACATCCTCTTCGTCATCCTGCTCGTCGGCAGCATGACCAGAAGCGGCCTTGTTCTTGCGCCGCTTCTTCGGCGGCTCGTCATCATCACCTTCGG
The DNA here is from genome assembly GCA_038088505.1 of Diaporthe velutina. Classification (NCBI taxonomy): domain Eukaryota; kingdom Fungi; phylum Ascomycota; class Sordariomycetes; order Diaporthales; family Diaporthaceae; genus Diaporthe; species Diaporthe velutina. The sequence continues at coordinate 160,641 of JBBWSJ010000019.1, read as the reverse complement.
TGGCCTTGCCACGCTTCTTCACAGGCGCGGCTGTTTTCTTGGTGGTGGTGCCGCCCTCCTTCCGCTTGAGCTTCTGCAGGTGCTGACTACAGGAGAAGTTAGCATTGATATTATGGGTAGAAGTAGTGTCAAGCTCGTGAGTGAGACCAGGCTGATGATATCAACATTAGGCTCCCCACTCGGAGAGGTTATTGCGGTGAAAAGTCTTCTGGAGTAATGATTACAATCTGTGAGTGGCAGCCTTCTTGGTGAAGCGCTCTCCAAAGTTTTCCTCAAGGATGTCCATGGCCTTCGCCAAGGTAGCACCTTTTGGCTCGTCGGCAGCGACGAGGCAGGCAGCGAAGAGATCGCGCTCTGAAGCGGGATCCCACTTGAAGGCAGGGCCCTTGGTAGGACTGCTCATGATGACGGCGACAGGGTTTGTTGGGATGATTAAATAAGGAGATTCTTGTTGGAAACGTGGTTGAGATATCAAGGTGGAGAGGGGCGAGGCAGGAGGTTGAAGAAGGAGAGCTCTTGAAAGTAGGTGGTAGGGTCTGATGAGTCAAGTGGAAAGAGCATACAGCACAGCTGAGACGTTGAAAGTGTAGCCCTTGGCTCGCAGCTCGGGCAAGATCTTGCCGTCCCAGTCTGATTTGGAGATTGTGACGTGGTTGAAAACTGAAAGCAGCAGATCCAGGTGGGCTTTTTCGTCCCAGGTGGTGCGATCAGACATCTTTGAGGTAGTGTAGCTGAGAACTTCGAAATCGAGAAATGCGATTGCTTGTTGTAGAAGATGGACTGAGCGTGTCAAGGAGTGGCAGGTGGAAAAGTGGGTGGGAGTAGAGTGCGAAAAATGAGAGGTCAGGTATAGGGGGGCAAGTGAGAAGAAAAGAGAGGTTGGAAAGACCAGGAACGGCTTGGAGACCTGAATTACACATACTAGCATGCGCCCTCAGTAAACTGCCAGCCGCCTATGGACTTCGCTTGATTGGCAATCTGCAGCATGTCCTGCTTCGATGGATTGAGGTGATTAATCGTCGCAGCGAGCAGGTCCTTGACGAGACCCGGCTCGTCCCATTTCTGGGAAAACTGATTGCTCTTGGAACTCATCTTCGATGGCTTGGTCTTGTATGGGAGAAGCAGCAGTGTTTGGGGATGCAATTTGACTGAGAATGGAGAAAGACACGTCAAGGCTGAAGTGGTTGGAGTTGGAAATAGGATGACGTGTATGCGTAGGGGCAGATATCACGCAAGGCCTGTCAACACTTGCTGCGTCCCTTCAGGCGAAGGTAATTGACGTACCGAATCTTATCCCAGTTTATGGCACTGTGGCCACGATTTTGCATGAAGGCGACTACTTGCTCCTTCTGCTCGGCGCTCACGTCTGAAAGGACAGATGTAGTGGTGATGAATGCGACCAGTAGGTCACTCATTGTGGTGTCATCCCAAGTCTTTGATTGCGACATGTTGCTAGGTAGTTGGGTGGTAGTAGATGGGCGAATAAAGGTCGAGGGGATCATGGCAAGGAAATGAGTGTGTTTTTGGGAGGGGTCAGGATGTATTAATCGGAAGGTAGCCACTTGGCAAAACTGTCAGGGCAGCTTACCGGATGCCCTCCCAAGACGCGCCAGTGTGCCCGCGACTCTGCATGAACGCGACAATGCCATCACGGTCTGCAGGCGGTATCTGGGTCAACGGCGGCGAAAAGGCGAGCACCGCCTGGAAAAGGTCGGCTTCAGCTGCAGCGTTCCAAGCCACGCCCATAGTTGCTCGATGAGTCGTAGTAAGGGCCGTCAGGAAGCTGATGATATGAAGCTGGACAAGAAAGAAACAGAATGGTAGAATGGGGGCCGTTTTATGGAGATGTAGGTGGTGCAGGCAGACACGATGCCACTGGGCAGGGCCTGGGATTTCACAAATGTATGCCTTACCGAATCGCGTTCCAGTTGAGGGTGGTATGGCCTCGCTGCTGCATTCCCGCAACAATAGCATCCTTGTCCTCTTGGGACAGCGACTGGCGGGAGGACAACACAAAGTAAATCTCCTCGAGGAGATCTCTCTGGCGGACGTCATCCCACGTCGGAGCCATCTCGAGGGAGTTGGAGTTGGTAGGTAGTGTTGGCTGTCAACTGTTGCTTGATGCGCGCAGGGTCGTTTGTTGCTTCTTTTCTTTTTGCTTTATGTAGTGCAGATGCCGTAGAAGAAATATGCGACGCACGGTGAAGAAAAATGATGGTGGCTTTTTTGGGGGGTATGTTCCTGAGATGGGGAGGGGTTGGGAGGGTTGCTTCTGAACGATAGAAGAGATTGACATTACCGAATGCCCTCCTTGGAGAACTGCTGGCCTCGCTCTGCCAGACTCTCGACCATAAGATCCAGATGAGCACGCCACTTTGTGTCAGCGGAATCCATAACATCCAAAAGTGTACCGATGAGGGCCCGGTGCGCCTCCTCGTTCCATTTTGTGTTGGCAGTCTTTGGGCTGCCAGGGCTGCTGGTAACGGCGGCGACAACAGCCGCCTTAGAACTGGCTCCGGCCATTGGTGAGAAGGGTACGATGTCTTGAGAAAGAGCAAGTTTGAGAAGGGTGGCTGATATTTGTATTACTGTTCAGTGCACACGTCGGCAAGATGTAGTAAGCCTGGCGGTTGGTATCAGGGTGGAAGATTCGGGATTTTAGGGTTCTATCGGACTCACGCTGCTTCAAAAATGGGCATCCAGGCCTGGAGATATGAACCATCCTGCCCAGGCAGAACTCATAGATTTGGATGACTGACAATGCACACATTTTGACGTTTCGTCCGTCGAAAATCCACTCAGAAGCCACGGTGACTGAACAAGCACATGGGAAAGGTACGTGGGCAGGCAGGCTCGCCAACTGTAACAATATACAGACAGTCATAATATTCCAAGATGGCCTAGAGCGCATCCCAGGGCAGGCCAAATAAAAAGACAGGACGAATAAAATTATGTGACTTAGAAGTGGGCTTGCGTCGGTTCCAACAAGTTTTCGCCTGGAACACAGAGGAGCTCCATTCCCCTACATAACATAGTCCAGATTCCCAAGCCAGACCGGGCTTGCAAACGCTGGTGGCACTGGCCACGTCCAAAGCGGAGGGAATCGTAAGTGACAAAAAATACCAGAACACCAAGAAAGACCGAAGCTGACACACCACCGTAACACCAAAGCAACGCAAATGAGCACAACGCCGGGTGGCCCGGACTTATCGATGCCAAGACTCGATACTTGTATTCATGTTCTTGTGGCGCCATCACGCCTCACCGTAGAAACTTTTATACTATTAGCGAAGGCTGCAAGGGGCGCACCTGGCGTGGAGGAAGCTTACTCTGGGTTGTAGTGGTCCACACCTGGGCTGGTGTGAGCCGCGAGCGCGCTTAGGATGGCTTCGTCGTTGAGGGCAGGATCGTGGTTCTCTTCGAGTTTGGGACGCTTAGCAGCATGCTCATCAGGCTCCTCACTCGCACCCTCGAAAGACACACCCTCTGGCTGCAGGACCATTGGCTGCGGCGGCGGCGGCGGCGGGACTTGAGCTTGGGCCTGTGTCGGCGCCGCATCCATCATGGGGGTCGGTGCAGGGCCAACGTTGGGATCCATAGGCGGCTGAGGTTGCATGGATTGTTCCAGATCCAGTGGTTGTGCCTGTGGTGGTTGCTGCTGCGGAATCTGGGAGTGAGACGGCGAGGAGGGACTGGCGCTCTCGGAGCCCTGAGCATCTGTAGAGGCACCGCCAACAGATTTTCTGGGCCGTCCTCGTCCGGGACCCGGCCGACGAGTGATGGGATTCAGGGTAGGGTCAACCTTGCGGGGATTATCACCCAAGGCGCCATTTGCCTCGGCCTTTTGCTGTGCTCGGCGGAGACCTTGGAAGTGTTGGCTAGCATTGGGGTTAGCCGTCATCCTTTAAAGTAGATCTGTGGCCCCATGAGGATACACGATCTATAGCGAACATGGCTTCTGAAATGAAGGAAGCCAAGACGGCGGGCCTTTTGTTGTTCACAGGATGGGGTCGAAGAGGTCGGGGCTAGGCTGAAAGGGGTTGGGAATTGGACATTGAAGATGAAGGGGAGTGGTTGACACGAAAGAAGAAACGGCAAGGCTACATGGCTGTCCCAAGACGAGAGCCTCGTTGAATGAAGCAGAATTAAGCTTACCGGCATCCTTCATTTGTGAAACCATATCCGAGAGACCGCATATGGTTTCCAATGGTGGTCCATTCCGAACCGCTTATGACACCGATGTTCTTGACAGACAGTATCGTGAAGAACAGATCCTTGTCGGCTTCTGGAAGGACACGATATCAGCGGAACGCCTGACAGTGCTGGTGGCGACGGCTGCAGCAGCAGCGGCAGCAGCGGCAGAATTCATTTTCACACGTCGACGAGGAAAGAGCAGCAGCAGCAGCGATAACAACATCAGGGGCCATAGGGCCGTTTGGATGTCGGCTGGGGACAAGAGCTAGAAGAGGGACAGAGGAGAGAAACACGAGAGAATGACAGGATTGAGCAGGCAGGAAAGGTACTGACTGTCGCCCCAGTTTTTGCTGTTCATCCTCGCGGGCTCCAGGAAACAGGCGCGGGCCTGATTGCGAATAGCCTCAACAGGCGTGGACGGCTATAAACCGATGGATGGTTGGAGCGAATGGATCTGGCTGATCTGATTGACCGGATCGAGATGGGTAATAATTGTTAGACCGGTACCTGGGGGCCTCTGGAAGAAGGGAGGAAAGAAACGACCTGTTGATAGCTGGCTATCTGGGACTTTGCGAGCGGAGGGAGGAGCTTGGTAAGAAATGCGCGAGCGGAGCTGCCAGCCAGTCACCGTTTGGGAGACGGAGGGGAGCTGGAGAATGTGGGGACGGGCGGGTAGGGAGTGAGCTGTGCTTGCTGGGCCCCCAGAGACACCCCAGCCGTCTGTTCAGACGGAGCAGGCAGGCTGGGGAGGCAAGAGGGAACGCTTGGAGGCCGACCAGCTGTCACGTGAATTGGTGAGGAATCCGCGTCACTGAGTCCGCACTGTCCTGCCGGCCAAGCCCCGCTTTCCAAGATTCGGCGCCCAACTTTGCAGCTCGGACGCGTATCTCGGCACGTCTAGCCAATCGATGCACCAGCCCGGCGCAAGCCCCAGACAAAGTTCTCAGACGAAGGCTCCAGTGTCTTGCGTCTCCCTCCCAAGTAGAGTCATCCATGAGTCGCTTGGTCACTCAGCAGCCCTGCCTTGCTCATTTCCCACTGCACAGCTCTGCAATCCCCCAGCCCCCATGCCCGAGTTCGTCGCTGCTGTCGCCATCGCGCAACGCCATCAAAGCAACGCCATTCAGAAGTGCCTCAAGCTTCGTCTGGCGTCAGGCTCGGATTTGGTGATACGGGGCGGGCGATTGACAGGCATAAAAGCCTTTGCCACCCCATCATCGCCCCATCACGTCGGGCAGGGGATCGCCAACGGTTCGCATCCGCGGGCTCCCTGCAGCCTGGACTGGCCTTGCCCCGCCGCGATTCGTCAATTGAACAAGAATCAAACGTTGTCCGTCTTGGCCGATCCAGAACCTAGTGGCAAGGCAAGGACAAAAAGTAATTCTTGGAGTGCTTCGACGTGACCCGGCTCGACCGTTCCTGGCCTGGTTTGGCATGGTGTGGTGCTCCCCGGGGAAGAGACGTTCTCCGACGCGCAGTCGCAGTCGCAGTCGCAGTCGTGTTCCAATTAAGATCCCTGGACCGACAAACGCACCCTGTCTCGGGGCGTGTTTGCGATGACTATGACTCACGTTTGCATCGATCCTGGGCCCGTCACACCCTTCCAGTCTTGTCTTGCTTGTGTCGAGGGTGCCACCCCAGCTGCTGGCTTCCTTCGCTCTGCCCCTCGGCCCTTCGTTCTCATCGATGCAGCCTCGACATCAGGGCTGGCCTCGAACCGGGTCGCTGGTCGAAGCTCTGGAAAGAAGATCTGAGCACAAACGTAATCAAGTGATCAGATCAAATGACAAGCCCCCACTGTTTCTCATCATTACCAACGTCAGCTTGCCAACGGTCCTTTCTTGTGCTAGTATGCTGTATAGCGGCACAAGGCAGGGGCAGGCCAGGTGCAGGGGTCAGGGCGGAATGCCAGATGCACGATGCAACCTGTTCCGGATGCCACTTTACGCGAGTCCTCCGCGAGATCACGTTGAACCCACACCACCCTCGTGTTGGACCTTTGATTTGTTGGGTTTCCCTAGCTGACCAGGCAACCACAGGCATCATTCTCACGAATGACTTTACCAATGCAGACAAGGCCCAGTCAAAAGCAAGAAGTTCCCAGCAAATGAGCCCAGGGCTCCTTTGCATTCCTTTACTTCCCGGCTTTAGCCCCTCTGCTCAAACAAGAGCAAACAATTTTTCATGCAGAGGCCTTCCCTTTGGTCATGATCAAGGCCTTTTCAAGCATCCCCGTGGCCGATCATTGGCACATTGTTGCTGAGATCCTATGTGCTTAGCCGGCTCGCTGCCCACTGCACCCAGCCGAGGTGGACTATCAGAGGGTTGGTGGCCCTGAGCAGCCATTTGATCTCAACTCCTATCGCCTAGGCCGCACTTCAAGCCATCCCCAATGGTACATGGTGGCCTCGTCTGGTAGCCCAGACTTATAAACTACCCTTTTAAGCTTTGCCTCACTGGTCTTCACACACCCATTAAGTGACTCACCCCACACCCTACATCTTACACCGAACTTCTTCCACTATTCGAACTGTGTGAGATCCTAGCAGGCGGCCATTCCAGCGGAGCTACCAGTACGCTGTGAAGCTCAAATTGAACCAGAGCCCCTCTCCTCCACTGTGGGCAAATCCTCCCGTTCCCCTTGGGTTGCACTTCGACAAACTTGTCCAAATTGTCGCCATCAACATTGTCATCATGTCTTCCAACAATGACAATATCATGGCTCGATTTCTCTTCGCGATACTGCAGCAGAAGAACCTCAAAGATGTAAGAGCAACCCAGGGACTTTGAGGTGGACCTCGAAGACCTAGGCCGCTGACCCACGAGCAGATTGACTGGAACGCTGTTGCCCACAGCCCGATATTGGCCCAGGAGATCACAAACGGCCATGCTGCCCGAATGAGGTACTCTCGATTCCGTAATTCCCTGTTAAACATCGAGCCCCAACGACGAAACCGAGCCGGCGGCAACAAGTCCAAGGTTACCAAATCCAAGAAGGAAACCAAGACGAAGAAGGAGAGTGGGCAGTCTATCAAGCACGATCCAAACACATCACCAGACAACCAACAGGAAGAGTCCAAGGCGCCGTCACCAAAGATCAAAGATGAGGCTCTGGTGAAGAGAGAAATCCAACAGACGCCGTCGGAGACTTGCATCGCTCCAGCCGAAATGCCATCCACCTCACTTCCAGACACCCACATGCAATTTCATAACCGGCTCTTGACGCCTTGCAGCGATTCCGACCTCTTCGCTATGTCTCACGGGTATGCTACCAGCCCTGCGAGCGATGTGCTCCACCACGAACCAGGCCACTACGACTACACGGGGGCAACTGCTCACTGCGGCCACGACACGGCGTCCTGGCAACCAAGCCCGTCCTACTCGCCCTTTGCAATGCCTTCGTATGAAATAGACAGTTACAGTGCTCCCGCTTCTGCCTTTTGTGAGCACCAACACACCGCTCACCCGGATGGCTTCGGAATTGCTCCGAGTGCCATGATGGCGCCCGACCAGTCTCATGCTCTTGTGAAGCATGAGGAGTGGGACAGCCGCCTTCACTGAGGAAATGGCTTTGTTCAATCAGCTCGGCTCCATATACCATCAGGGGTGCCGATAGACCCTAAGACGATGCACTTTTCAGATGCAGCGTCTCCTTCCGTATCTCCATTCTGTTGTTCCGATACTAGTCTCGATTGATTGGTCTGTTTGGTATGGGTCAGTTTGTGCTTTGGAAAATTTCACGTCCAATGTTTTATTCCTAGGTTTCGGATCGCCATAGAATGTACTACTCCCCGTTGTGTTTTGTATTGGAAAGGGTTATGATAGTTTGTTGCGGGCACCTTTCCTCTTCCTACCTCCTTCAAACATGGTTCAAGATCTACACACGCAGCCAGACTTGCTGTATAAGGGGATTGGCGGTTCTTCAAACGCAGCAACGAACATCTGATTGCTGTACATCATTAACGTTGGTGCCGTGCCTTCTTACCATAGTGACAGGTTTTCCTTTTCTGTCTTCCTCAACCGCCCCCCTCTCGGGGCGGGGCCTTCAACTCAGCATCATCTCGCCTCACCAAGTGCCTCCATCGATCAGGCCCGAGTATGAAGACCTCCTCTTCCAATGTTTTCAGCCTGCGGCCCCCAGGCAATTTAGGCCCTAGTCTGTTTCAATTTGACGCATAAACACACACGTAAAATACCTTCTATATGTAGACAGGCACATTTGCACAGGACTGGCAACAGGACATTGAAGATGAGATCACGGAAAATTCATGGCAGTCACATCGGGTCCTACCCGGAACATGGCCGTGCTGGAGTAGAAGCGGCTGCTTCGAATTGGAGACCCTGCGGACAGAGGCGGCCACCAGGCCACTCAGACAGGTCCGGACTTGTATTCCAAAGACGGGGACTTTGACCATCTCACCCTTCTGTGACATGATCTCCCATAGGATAGCCTCCAATAGAACAGCCTCCTTTAAGATGGCCTCCTATAGGATAGCCCCTCGTAGCATAGCCTCCCAGTCACAAGATTGGTTATGGCTCTAACTATGTCTTCAGCACTTCATTAAAAGGTATCGAAGCCTTCTACCTGCTCAACTGGCGATAAGCATCTTTCCCTTCCGTCCATCAAAAACCCTTCCCATCCAATCGTACACCGCAATGAGACCACAGCCAAGTCCTGAGTGCAACCAAATTAGATCCCCAGACCATTCCTCGACGCACGTCTTCTGCTGCCAAGTGGGCTGCTAAAGCATTACAAGGCCTTCCCAGTCGGTCTATCAGCATCGAATAGCCTTGTGTGGAAGAAGTATCTCGTGAACCAAGTCAGGCAGTCTCCATCAATCCTGAATCACCTCCTTAAATCTCCTCGAGCTTGAGCTTGCCCTCATGCTCGTGCTTGAGCTCATCTGCGTCCTCTCGCGCGCCGTCGGCGTCGCCCTCTCCCATGGCCTCTGGTGTGACCTCTTTCTTGACGTAGGGACTGTCAGCGTTCCACTCGTCCTGGCCATCGACTAGGCCCCGAAAGTGGCCGTCGTCATAGTCGTCAGCATTGCCATAGACAGCATCATGGCTAAGCTGTGCTTGGTCGAAGAAGTTGCCACCTCCGTTATAGATGCCGACTGGGAACTGCTCGTTCAACTGCATCTGGGGTAGGTGACCAAACGGGAGATGACCGCCAGGCGCGTCCAGGTAGGGGCGCATCTGCAAGCTTTCGAAGCGGTCGAACTGCTGCGCCTGAGCCTCCATCATGAGCTGATACCGCTGCAGCTGCTAGTATCCATTAATCACCTGCTATAGGCCCTACATTCTGGAACATTCCAAAGCACACAAAGACCGGGAACTGCAGTAGGGGAAGGATGGAACTCACCTCGGACGTCATCTGGTGCGGCTGCAACCGAGGATCACGGGGCGCCTGCAAAGCGGCCAGCTGGTAAGGGTTCAGCTGTTGGCCATAGGCGGAGGACTCCATGCTGGGGCGGGGGAGCTGCAGCTGCATCATCCGGCCCGAGCCCAGGTTGGCTGGCAGAGCGCTCTGACGATTAAAAGGGGCCATGGGATGGGCCACACCAGCGCTGAATTCTTGGGGTGCCGGGCCACGGGCATACTCGTGAGGGCTTGCGCTGTTGGTGCCGTCAATGCCGCCTGTCACTCCGTCATCGTTCAGCCGTGCCATGCCAGTGTCACTGCCAGACTCTGCCTCAGCCTTGATCTCGGGTTTTGCGTCAGTTTTGGTCTCGATGTTGGGCTCCGTGTCAAGCTCCGCCTTGGGCGCCGAGGCAGAAGCAACGACGACACCATCAACAACTGCCTCCTCATCTTCCTGGTCATAATCTCCCTGGTCATATTTGGATTGGACGTCCACCTTCTGCATCTTAGCACGGCCACCGCCGGCGCGAGCAGATCGCTTGCGCGCACTTGCCTTCGCGGCGACAGGGCTGGGATTGTAGGAGGAATCGCCATCCTCATTGTCATCCGGTCTCTCTTCAGACTTGGATGCTGCCTTCCGCTTCTGAGCCTGGGATTGAGGGGTCTTAGGGGCCAGGTCCATCAGACCATGTTTTTTTAGTATTTGACGAAAGCGAACCTGTTTAAAGACGAGAGGAATGAGCCCCAGACTGTTCATGGGTGGGTGGGGAACTTAAGTGTGTGAATACCCTAGCAGAAGCCGCGTTCTTCAGGTTGGAATGAGAAGCTACTTGATCCCAATTGATGTTCTGGAGGTTGCCGAAGCGGATCATGTTGAAGAACAGCAGGCTCTCGATTGGAGTCAGCTCGATCTGGGTCGTGTTCTTCTTGGTGGGAGTCTTGGGACCGCCACCCATGGGCGATGCGCCGGTGGTTGTGTTGCTTCCGTGATCAGACATAGTCCAGACTGAGGAGTGGTCAGGTATCTAGAAGGGTTAAGAGTCTACCAGTGAGACTTACTTGTGATCCAGTCGAGCTGGAGCCTTTGGGAAGAGGATCAGCAGAAGCGATTGAGCTGATAGGAAGGTTACGATCGGACGAAAAGTTCGAGTGCAAAGCGCTGCAGACATCCAGCTGGAGTGTCAGTCAGTACTGGGGGTCACAGAGGAGGAAGGAGGAAGCTCAACGATGGCTGATTGTTCCCTCGCTCAGATGGGTATGACTGACGAAAGAGCACGATTCTGAGGTGGAACAGGATTGGCCAAGTGGAGAGATATTGCTGCACTCTTTTCAAGAGCAACTTAGCATGTGCATGTGGCGCTTACCCACCACCATGCTAGGGCAGACCACAAGATCGACTGGTGTGAACTGAGTCGAGTGTGTGCTTGAGTAGTCCAGAGTTATGAGTTGCGTGAGGATGGAAGGAATTCGAGATGCTACATGCTAGTGGAAGGAGTGGGCAAGGGTATTTGGGGATGTATTGGAACGTATCAAATGCGTGATATGGACGGCTGTGCGAGTGGAAGGGGGAATGGGGCGGAACAAGATCAGGCGACACTGTTGCTTTCTTTTCATCTTGCCGAGACTTCTTACCTGTAGATGTAATGGATGGACAGACAAGACAGTGGCAAGCCGGTGACACGTATGAAGTAGAATTTAGATGCCCTGTTGAAGGCTTCTGGAAGGGCTCTGGACGAGTTTGCGTGTGTCGCCTGCCTGGGATTGTTTTAGACGTGGCCCATAAGGAAATAAAAGCGACAGGAAGAGAGGTAGAGAGGTAGAGATCTGATGCCTTTGGGCTCCTTGTGCAAGATTGACACGAGTGTGTGCTGTGCTCTGTAGATCTTGGACGCGTCTCTGCCCACCAGCACCATTACAACTTGGCACTTCACAAGCAACACCCAGTGCCCCAGAAAACAGAACATAGCATCATCGCCGGGGGAACAGCTACTGCTGAGGCACCCAATCCTGCCCTTCTTACAGAGCTGCCAGTACTCAGCCTCTTTGCCCCCACCGACTTTCGCTACCCTAAACATCACAGCGAAAGCAGCTTCCATCTGCCTCAACAAGAAGAACCTCCTACCACTCATCCATCCAGCGAAATCAGCTACACTTTCTTCGACATCTTGCCCGTCATGAGCACCACCAAGAAGTGTATGTTCTCTTCCCTTACCCCACCCCGTACAGAAATGGTGCCTCCTACCATACAGTGGCAGGCTGTCGTGGCATACAACACACGCCGACCCGAGCTCAGTTCCATCTATGGTACTTAATGCGATGCTGACGTGTTCATCAGGGGACGATGCCTCTCAGAAGGATCTCATTTTCGCTATGCTGATGTCAACTGGCGACGGCAGCGGCAACATCAAGGCGGACTGGCCGAAGGTTGAGAACATCATGAAAAGCTGGGGTCACACCTTCACCATCAGCGCAATGTGTAAGTCCTCCCGTCTTGACGCGTACACCTGTGCTTTCCTTACCTTCTCACGCTTTGTCGCGCGCGCCTCGGTTGGGCCCTTCACGCGTTGCCTCCCGCGCACCATCGAGTGAGGCGGTCCGGCACCATGCCGCAATGCTCACATGGATTATGTTCTAACAGTAACCCTGCCTGGTACTCCATTGCCTTTAAGCATCAGAACTAACACCATTGCCCACAGCCCAGCATTGGTCCAAGGTGATCCAGAAAGCCTTCAGGGAGCGCCACCCGGACAACCCCAAGGATGGAGGCAACACCAACCCCGCCACCCCTTCAAAGGGCGGCGCTGGCCCTCGTGCTCTGAAGACTCCCGCGTCCAAGGGCAAGAAGCGCCGCGCTGCGGACAATGACGACACGTCTCCGGAAAGCGGTGGTGTTTTCAATCCCGAGCCCATCGCCAAGAAGAAGACTCCTCGAACCTCCACGAAGAAGATGAAGTACTCTGAGGACCCTGACGAGGATGACGAAGAGGAGCAGGCCGTGGTCAAGGGCGAGGCGGTGGACGACGACTACGAGCATGCCGTGTAGACTCATCGAGTGCACCTCTGCTCGCTTGCCGTCAATGTCTTCACGTGGGGAACTGGGACAGAAAGGAAGGGAGAAGGGGGTATGGAGAGGATGATCGCGCCAGTACTGAATTACTGACCTTGCATTTTTGTTGGTCCTCGAGCATTCTTCAACGTCGGGCTTGCTCATCTTTGCAAGCAATACTGCCTCGTTGACATTTGGTAGGACCCTATTTTTGCGTTGCGTTCAGGGTTACTTGATCCTCATTTTGGACCATGCAGGTTCTAGGATATTTTCTCTAGAAGTTAGAGAGAGTCACTCCAGATTGAATGATCAATACCCGCACGCTGAGACTGCACCCTTGACATGCGAAACGTGATGCCAATTTTTCATGAACCTGTCTTGTCCAGTCTGCCGTAGTGCCGCAACTCTTAACGCCTTTGCCCTAAACCGAAACGCCTGGATGTCCACGAGCCTTGCCGATCAAGGAAAAACACGCCTCTATTGGACACTCTTACCGTCCAGACGACGACCGACTTCAGGTTTCCTTACGACCGCTTGCTTCTCCTCAACCTCGGCCTTCTTCTTGACCCCTCCTCTAAGCGTCTGGCCCTGACCTGCGAAATGGGGCTTCTGTGAACTCTCATTCTCCTTCTCCTTCTGCTCCTTTGACTTGTAGGGCGTGATCTCGTACCCTAGGAATAGTTTATTCGGGGGTAGACGTAGCGGTAGTGGTCCATTCGTCCGTCTACGAGTCGCGCCAGAGTCCTTGTCCGCCACAGCTCCTGGGACGGGTGTAGCTGGCTTCGGGGTGGGGGCCTTACCGCCCTTCTTAGCGCCGATACGGTTGCCCTCGCCGTGGAAGTTTGTCGCCTGCGCCGCGGCGGAAGAGGGCGCGATGGAATCGTAATTGATGGCCTGAGCCATGGTGCCCTGATTGTGCAATAGTCCTCCGGCTGGCAGGCCGCGGGTGCTTCTCGGCGTGCTGGTGCCGCTTCCTGATGACTTTGTTGGCTCCACGTATCCCACCGGAGGGGCAAACTCCACCGACACGTCCGTCTCGATCATGCAGACTCCCATCTTCTCCGTCTCGGGCTTCACATCCAGCACTGCCACGTCGTAGACCGTGTCGTTGTACTCAAAGTTGAAAACATCGCCCTTGGTGACGGCAGCGAAGTTCCGGAAGGCACGCTCGAGTACCGCCTTGGGATCGCTAATTTCGAGGAAGTTCACAGACTGGGGCTGGAGCTTAACCAGCCTGGCGAGCTCGAGAGAAGTTGTCTTGATCTGGATCATGTCGCCGACATCCAGGAGCAAGGTTTGCATCATCCACTGCGGGAGGTACGCCCTTCCCTCTTCGGCCACGAACTCCAGCACACCGGCATGAGAGTGCCTCTCCTTCTCGCCGTTGATGAGTTCCATCAGCAGGGGCCACTGCACGTGAAGCTTGGACACCTTGTCAAGTGCGGACGGGGGCAGCAGGATCTTGGAGCCATAGTTCAGTTCGGTGCGCTCGGGGCCGGGATGCATCACCATGGGGTAGCAGCGGTAATACTCGTCGAATCGTTGGGTGATGGGCCGGCGCATTGACCGCGCCATGTTGAGGAAGTCTTGGGGGTTGGCTGGGTCCATCCCGCCGTATCCAGGGGCGAACTGCAGGTTGCAAGAGCAAAGCGTCAGCGTTGAAGGTCTCCTTTCGGTCGGGTCGCGAGTCGGACCGCATGTGACTGAGGCCGGGAAGAGAGGCCACAGAGCACAAGCTCGGTGTCAAACCGTGCGGGCGATGACTTACCATGTTCGGCTTCCGAGTGCCAAATGAGAGAGGTGCTGGGATCGATACTTGCCACAGGAATGAAGAAATGGCAGGTTTGGGGTGTGGTCAACTACTGGCAGGAAACGGAATGCGACAGTGCAGAAGGTAAAGGAAGGGTATTTGTCTTCCTAGGCGCCGGTGATTACGTGGGAAAGCTCTAGCTCTGGAGCGAACGACATTGAAGCTGTTAAGTATCCGGCAGCGGCAGGCAGCCTGAATGACGACAGTGGGTGACTTGCCTCAATCCAAACCCCCCAATTCTAGATTAGATAAGCTCATGCATGGCGACCCAGCAGCACACTAGGTACGTACGTACTTAGGTACCTAGGTACCGATCCCTACAAGACAATGTTGGCCCCTGAGAAAAACAGTTGTGATGGGAGACAATCTTCTTTGAACGCCACTTTTCGTGGTTACGGACAGACTTGTGTGGAATTACCATTGAATTTGTCAAAAGCTATTGGTATTGTGCCATGCCCGCTACGTGCAACCCAGAAATCAAACAGACAAAGTTCAGGGTATCTCTAATAGTGCTCAGCACCAAGGTCAATCTTTCAGAAGCCTCTAAAGCAAGCCTGGAATTGTGGCAAACACGCATATCTCGTATGATTCCGTCACACACACCGTATTTTTATCCCAGCGAACGGAAGACGCCAAGGTACAAGAGCCCCAGACCGTTCAATCCCACGGCAGAGCGTTCCAACGGGAAGAGGAAAAAACAGAAACTCTCGTGCAGGCAATCATGGGTGAACGTAGCCATTGGCATAGCCATTCATGCCATTCATGCCATTCTGACCCTCGATTCTTGCCCGTTTGTCATGATGGCCAGGGAATTTGTCCTCGGAACCCAGGCCTCGCTTGGGTGCTTTGGCGATGTCCTCGCAGACGGATTGCATTCCCATGGACAGGTTCTTGCGCTGCTCACCATCCTCCTGAACGAGCTTTTCCACGTCTGATAACCTCTCCTGGAAGTGCCGTATCTCAGGCACGAGCTGGGCGGGCTGGAGTCTACTGAGCTGCTCCAGGATGGCATGAGCCATGTGGGCAGTGCTCATGTTGCTCCACTGACTACTCAGGCTTTCAACCATCGTTTCCAGGGCTCCGTAACGCCGGTCCGCCTGGCTTCCGAGATTGTTGATGATGCCCCGTGAATCAGCCACAATTTTCTGCACTTCGGCCACAGTCTCCTGTAAAGCTGTGACCTTCGAATCGATGGCGACGGTCTTGGACTCAACTTCCGTCAAGCGAGATTCCGCCGATGTCCCACTAGGTGCAACGGCTTCCGACTCCGGGGCGAGGCTTGTGCTGATCCTGGGAGTTGACGCCGTCGCCGGGCGGCTAGCTTGTGCCATGGCAACGCTATCCGTAGCCGATTTGCAATCGTGCAGGCTTTTGATTTGCTTCGTGTGTTCGTCCAGTTTTGTCCCAAAAACCTGCATAAACCTATCAGACCATGCCCTGAAACTCGCGGGGAGATCCGCGGGCATCTTCTCAGGAACTCTCGCAAGAGTCTCGGCCACGGATCGCTTGACATCTTCAATGATCATATTCTGAGCGGCGACTTGGCTTTTCAGCGCGACGCAGTCCGTTATGGTCTCATCGAGATTCTCGACGTCGATATTTGCTAGCAGAGCTTCGTGATCCTTCACACCCGTGTCCAGGGCCGCAATCCGTTCAGTGTGCCTGGTTGATGTGTCCCTGAGATTATCGATGTCTTGACTTAGCTCGCCACACTTCTGTCGTAAAACCGCCATTTCTTGGAGCAAACTCTCGTCCTGGATTGGGCTCGGCTTGTCCTGCATTGCCTTGACCGAATCGAACCTCACTTCCTCCACCGCCTTGCTGAGCTCAGCTTTGAGCGAGCCGATCTGTTTGTCAACGTATGCCCCGAATGGTTCGGCCGACTCGACCGTCCCGACGCGCTGGGCCAGGCTTGTAACTTCGGATCTCAAAGAAGTCACCTCCGCCCGCAACAATTCATTATCTTTCGCCGAATCTGCACGCAGTAGGTCCCTTTTTCTATATTCGGCCAATTCGGAGGTCTGATTCTGTTGCGTTTCCTTCAGGGAAGCAATCTGCTTCTTCCATGTCTCTTCGAAGTCAGCCTGTCGCTGCTCTAACTTCTTCAGTCGTTCTTCTTGCGCCGGCTGTGGGGATGTGGTGACTAGGCCCAGCTCTCCTTTGCAAGCTTCCAAAATCTGGCGGATCTTGATCTCGTCGAATGGCAGTGCCCTCACGATCGTCTGGGCACACTTGTCGAAGGCGACAGTCTCCTTTGAGGCTAGGGCGGCAAGGTCCTTATCAATGCCTGCTAGAGTCTGTTTGTGGTGGTTCTGGATCCCCTGGAAGGCGTCATGCACAGCCGGAAACTGCACGGGTTTTGAGATCTGGCAGTCGTAGTCTTGCTTTCTCTTGTGATATGCCTTTAGCTCGGCATCCCTCTTGAGCGAGAGCTGGGTCTTCTGGGTCATGAGGTCGGTGACTTGATGGAGCGCCTTTGCCAGCTCGGCCGAGGCCCGATCCGGATCCATCTTGGCTGGCTGGTCTTGAGGGGTGTGGGTGGTGCGGGCTGTGTCGAGGTCGCGGTCGCGGTCGCGGTCACGGTCGCGGTCGTTCCTCCGGTCGCGATCGCGGGGTTCGCGCTCGTGATGTCGATCTCGATCACGTTCTCGATCACGGTCTCTCGCATAGTCCCCTGAGGCAATGCGAGAAGGACCTGGCCTAGGAAACCGATCTCGGGAGTGGGAACGGTTTCGCCGGTAGGGGGCAAAGGGAACGTTGAAGTCCCGCGAAGACATGTCGAGGCAGGGTGTGCGGTGCGGTGTGGCACCTGCTCAAGTAGCTAGACGGTTCAAAGACATATGGCGTCAGGAGGGCAGGTTGGGAAAGAGCAGGTGCTCTGACTAGACCAGGGGGCTAGAACAAAGCTAGGTTGATGGGGAAGGTATGAGGTATCGTAGACGATGCGGGTATGTGCCTTCTGCTGTTCTCCTAGCAGATGCCCATCCCATACATACAGACCTAATTACCTGGGTAGAGAGTACGTGTGTGGATTGCGTGCTGCTCTGTCTGGGTACATGTGCATATGTATGTAAGAGGTAGATAGCAGCATAACCCATGAGTGCAGCAATAATGGAGGCTGTGCACTGCCGTCCGAGGTGTCTGAGATCCCCGCCAAACCAAATCAAAAACACCTGGACTTCGTGTTGTTGGTGTCACTCCAGTTGGAAGTCGAAAGTGGAAAGCAACAGAAAGGCAGGGGTCTCGCGCTAGGCGGGCGCGTAAAGTACTTCTACATTTTTTTCTCTTTCTGGGGTACTCTAAGAAGGTAGGTACCCACCGTGATGCTTTTCTCAGTCCGTGCGCATTCACTATCGTGGATTGTTTACAGGTGCTATTTGACATGTATTAACTCCAAAATGGCCGTTGGGCAGCAAGCGTTGGAAAGAGGAGAGAAACCCTTTCTGGGCATGGTTCGCATGCATGACAGGGTATGTGCTAGGAGCGTAAACTCCAAGAATTGCTGTCAAGGCCTAGTTGGAGTAGGATACCGAACGCTTGTGATCCCTGCTCTGTATCTCAGACCGTATCTACCCTCCCGTGGCTGCAGGACTGTTAGTCTACTAGTGCTGAGCAAAACGGGCCAGCCAGCAGCAGCCGCTGACCGTTCATCCTCCGCCGTAACTGACCTTGGTAGAAAAGCTAAGACCCTACAAGAGCATACCTCACTGCACGTCGCGCAAACAACCATATCCGCTCGTTTCGTGTCTCCGTCGCGACCCACCTCATTCAATTGACTTCAGCACGTCGAGACCATGGCTGCGGTATGTAATTCAGCTTGCTGGCCCCCATCTCCCCTTAGCTGTCCGGCTCTGCTAACGCGGTCGATCGCACATAGCCCGTCGTCACAGTCTCTGAGAGCAAGGAGCTCCGGGGCATCAGCCTCATAGCTGCCCACTCGCATGTCCGCGGCCTCGGCGTCGATGCAGACACCCTGGAGCCTCGCGCCGCCTCTCAGGGCCTCGTTGGCCAGCAAAAAGCTCGCAAGGCCGCTGCCGTCATCCTCGAGATGATCAAGCAGGGCAAGATTGCCGGTCGCGCTTGTTTGATCGCTGGCCCACCAAGGTAAGCGGGCGTGAACACCTCCAGGGCCGTTTCTTTTGCGCGCCGCTGACACATGCGGCCTACCAACCAGCACAGGAAAGACCGCCATCGCCATGGCAATGGCCCAGTCCCTCGGCTCCGACGTCCCTTTCACATCGCTGTCGTCTTCCGAGATTTTCTCGCTCGAGATGTCCAAGACCGAGGCGCTCACCCAGGCCTTCCGGAAATCCATCGGCGTGCGGATCAAGGAGGAGAGCGAGATAATGGAGGGCGAAGTGGTCGAGATCCAGATTGACAGGAGTGTCACCGGCGGCGCCAAGCAGGGCAAGCTGACCATCAAGACCACCGACATGGAGGCCATCTACGATATGGGCGCCAAGATGATTGACGCAATGACAAAGGAGCGCGTCATGGCTGGCGACATCATCTCGATAGACAAGTCGTCCGGAAAAATCACCAAGCTCGGCCGATCCTACGCGCGGTCACGCGATTACGATGCCATGGGTGTCGACACGAAGTTCTTACAGTGCCCTGACGGAGAATTGCAGAAGCGCAAGGAGGTGGTTCACACTGTCACACTGCACGAGATCGACGTCATCAACTCAAGAACACAAGGCTTCCTGGCCCTTTTCTCAGGGGACACGGGCGAGATCCGCAGCGAGATCAGAGACCAGATCAACACAAAGGTCGGGGAATGGAAGGAGGAGGGCAAGGCCGAGATCGTGCCTGGCGTGCTCTTCATCGACGAGGTTCACATGCTCGACATCGAGTGCTTCTCGTACGTCAACCGCGCCCTGGAGGATGACCTGGCTCCCGTCGTCATCATGGCGAGCAATCGTGGCCAGTCGCGCATCCGCGGCACCGACTACAAGAGTCCTCACGGTCTGCCGCTAGACTTCCTCGACCGTGTGTCAATCATCCAGACACAGCCCTACACCGCAGACGAGATCAAGCAAATCATCTCCATCCGTGCCACGGAGGAGGAGGTCGACTTGTCTCCCGACGCCCTGGCGCTGCTGGCCAAGATCGGCCAGGAGGCTGGTTTGCGGTATGCCAGCAACCTCATCACAACGTCGCAACTGGTCGCGGCCAAGCGGCGGCAAAAACAGGTCAGCGTGGATGACGTACAACGTAGCTTCAAACTATTCTACGATTCTTCGAGAAGCGTCAGCTTTGTGGCTGCCTCTGAGAAGCGACTCATCGGGAACGATGGCGCGGTGGAATTCTCTATCGCGAATGGCAACGGGGTTCAGGCCGGCGGAGAGAGCATGGATACGAGCTGAGGGTACAGTAATGGAACTGGGTGAAGGCGTTCCGGTCGTAAAATAATGTCACGATGACACTAGCGGGAAAATTGCGGTAGATGCGTTGTGTGGGAATTTCGGACGGCGTCATATGGATATCCAAAACATCCCTGCTGGTTTGAAAAGCTTCATCAAACTCGTTCCATTTCCATTGCCTCAGCTAAAGTGCATATTGGGCGCCTTCGGTTTGTCTTGTGGCGAGGAGCTGAGTCCAATATGGAAGAAAGACGAAAGCGAACTGATCAGCACGCCGGAAGATATATGCCGCTCAAATCGAGGCTGTGACTGCCTATGCACGCCGACCTCCATTTAGCCGGAGCGCATCTGGGAGTCCACACAAAGCCATCTCTGTATCTGCCGAATCCACGGTAGATTATCTTAATATTCGAGCACACTCTTACGTGCCCGAGATGATTATGTTTGTGTTTGTATATAAATGCTCAGGGTCTGCCATGCCTCCTTACTCCCTGTCTTTGACAGAGTCATACTCGTCACCTATTTGCCCACATCCTTGAAACCCCCCATTATGATGTTTCTGAAGGCTATTCTCACCGGGTTGCTGGCCTCCGAGACTACTCTGGCTGCTCAGCTCACCAAGGTCAACTACCCCAATGACGCCAGCTCAAAAGTAGATATGTGTAAGCACAAGATTGCGGACGCGTTGCCCAATTGGCAGACGCCAGAGTCCGGGTCGCTCACACGTGCTCCAGTTGACTCGTGCTAGATATTTATGTTCCCGACAAGGTCGTTGCCAACCCACCCCTCGTCGTCGTTATCCACTCTTGCCAATCAAGCGCACAATCCTATTTCCAGAATAGCCTGATCCCTTGGCACCGGGGGTCTGATAATAAGGGTTATATCACCGTGTGGCCCAGCAGCCCTCACAGCGGGACGTGTTGGGATGTGTCAAGCAAGGCAACCCTGACACACGGAGGTGGAGGTGATACCCAGGCCATCTCTAATATGATCACGTATGCGATCTCGCAGTACAAGGTGGATGCGAGCAGGGTGTTTGTGACGGGAGGAAGTTCCGGAGGTAAGCGTCGAAGTACTTGGGCCCTCCCGTGGGATGCCTTCCCATGGGATACCCTCCCTTGGACACCTTCCTGTGGGATGCCCTCCCATGGGATACCCTCACTTAGACGCACTCTGGTTTGGGCCTCACGAGGAGGGAAATGGGGCCGGGAGGGGAGCGGGCTCCCATTGTGTCGAGACCGGCATCAGAAACCTTTGGCTAACAATCATGCCATTATCCAGCCATGATGTCCAATGTTCTAGCGGCGACATATCCCGAGCAGATCAAAGCCCTTTCGCTGTACTCGGGGGTACCAGCTGGTTGCTTCTTGTCGTCCTCTGGAGGGGTCGACCAGTGGAATTCCTCGTGCGCATCAGGCCAAGTGAGCGCCACGGCAGAGGCTTGGGGGAACGTTGCGAGGAACATGTACCCAGGCTATAATGGGTCACGTCCAAGAATGCAGATATGGCATGGTTCCGCAGACGGGACGCTGAGCCCGAACAATTACAAGGAGGAAATCAAGGTAAGAAATGCCAGAAACCCAGACCCGCGCTTTTAGTTTGCTACGGAGGCACGTGTGGACTCTTCGGTCTGCTCAATCAAGGCATCCGAGGCAGTCCCTGCGAAAGCAGGGAATGCCTTTGGGCCTCCCCCATTGCATTTGAGAAGCGCTGCATGATTTCTGACGCGAGGCACTGCAGCAATGGACGAATGTCTTTGGCGTCAGTCAGACACCCACTTCTTCGGTTCAGAACTACCCGCAGTCAAATTACCAGGCTGATAACTACGGCCCAAATGTTCAAGGCATTTATGCCACGGGTGTGGGGCATAGTGTGCCATCCAACTTGACAGCGAGCGAGGAGTGGTTCGGTCTCTGAGGTCCTGTCCGCATCCGAGACTATAAACGCCAACATCAGTGATTTTATTCAAGACCAGCTTCTAGTTTAGCGAGAAGCTCATTCCGGAACGAGTTGGTGTAACTCAAGGTCTCTGGTGGAATGAGTCGTTACGCGAGATTGACAGCCCGATTCTCGACCACTTACCATAGCCAATGACAATATATTTTTGGAACGCGGAAGTGGGATGTGATTCAAGGCTTAGGCTTAGTAGCACAGTCGTCGCTGTACGGGTGTCTCGCACACGTATGGCGGGCACTTCAAACATACGGAGGTGTGAGATACTCAGGAGAGCTCGGATCCTGGGGTTCGGTGTTCCTGGCCAACGGCACCCAGCCTCCCTCTTCCTTATTATATGCAACCTCCTGGCCCTCATTGTTGACCATGGTGAATTTCCGCAAGTCTGGATTTGGATGGTGCATGATCTGGTCAACCTCGGCCGGTTCCCAGGCGTGATTGCCTCTGATCAGCTTGGCGAGTTCGACCTTGTCGTGGATGGACATGGCAGCCCTCGGGACGCCGAGTAGCGGTTGCCACTCGGGACCCAGGTGGTCGATGATATCCTGAATACTCCGGTCCCCGATTCCAACCACTAGTATGTGTTAATCGTCTGTTACAGAGCCTAAAACGATGTATTGTGGAACATTCCGAAACAAAGCAGACGGGGAACGGAAGGAGAGAATATTGGTGCTTACTCCACCAGACACCTTCGACCATCTTGAGGAAGGAGAGGTAATGAGCCAGGATGACCAGGGCTCGTGGGCGTCGCTTTCTGCCGAGCTCTATGAAGGGTTTTGGAAGAAAGGTAAACCAGGTGATGATGCGCATGCTCAACACGGGGCTGAAGCCAGTCTCTAGCTCGAGGTACAGCCCCCCAAGGAACTTGAGCGTGCTGTAATAGGCCTCGACGTAGGGGTAGTCCTCGTCGTCCTCCTTGATCGACGTGACCATAAAAAAGAGGTTGTTCGGGATGTGCAGGGCTGTCTGATTAAGATTGAATGCCGGGCGGGAGAAGAGCTTCTCCAGGCCGGACGAGACAAGTGTCTCAATGGGGATAAGTTCCATTATGAGGCCGATGCCACGCCAGAGCACCATCCAGTCTATGATGTACAGCGGCTTCATATCCGGCTCCCGGAACGCCTCGGAGGAAAGCATGCACAGCAAAAGGGAACAGGCGAGGAGAGCTGGGAAGTCTTTTGGGTCGGCCCTCTCGATGGCCCTGCGATAGCCGGAAAATGCGCGTGCCCTGTAGGTGATTGCCTTGGACACGGGCACCGTCATGTGCAAAGATTGCATGTGCAGCGCAGAGAGCCCCAGTATACAGTCCATCAGAAAGGGGCTCTGGAAGGCAAAATTGATGATATGAGACTTGAGAATCCTGTCAATGAAGGGGATCCGGCCGGCCTCTATGGCAAAGGAAGCATAAGTCTCCGTGGAGTAGAACCACAACAACTTCATGTCGTATTCGTCAGTGCCCGCGAGCTTGACTGGGGGCTCGTCGACGACGATGAGCTCGGTGCTGCCGCTGCTGTTGGAGGCGTCATCTTGTGACCCGCGGCGAGAGTCAGTAAGCGGGCCTGGAGGGAAGTGCTGGTAGGGCAGGGCCGGAGAGGCGGCCGTGCGTACCGAGAGCGGCGAGCCGTATGCGTGCCGGACCGAGGTGGAAGCCGCAGAGGCGGACGCCGAGGGTTGGACTGGGGCAGGAGCCGGGGACGGGGCGGCGGCAGTCCCGGAAGACGAGGAAGGCTGTACTGCTGGGGCTGGGGCTGGGGCTGGAGCTGGAGCTGGATAGTTGCATTTGTCCTTCCTCAGGCTGCAGTTCCTACAGCTCGGTTTGGCCTCATCGCATTTGACCTTGCGAGCCTTGCAGTTCCGGCAGCCTAGGCGAGACTTGCGATGGGGTCTTTTGGCATGGTATGGTCGCTCCTCGGGAGGGGGCGGAGGAGGAGGAGGATGAGCAAGCGGTGCGGGAGGAGGGTGTGGTGCTGCCGGTGGTGATCCGTCGCGGTCCCCCAGGGTGCCCATCGTGGGAGGCGAGGGCATTTATTCCAGTGGTGGTGGCCGAATGGCGATTATCCCGAAGGAGGTTACCGCAGAGGAGGTTACCCTGATGGGACTATTCTAGAGGAGTTTATCCCTCTGGATGGTTGTCTCAGAGCGGTTGGGCGATTATCTCATTGGGCGGTATGTCCCAAGAGTCGTGGGTCTGCAATGCAGCCTTGGATGCATGCGAGCTGTGGTCTGCAGCCCGTTCGGGTTGGTGGTGTTGGCGATAAGTGATACGGGGTGATGACGACGGAGTAGCACAATGAAGCGGCGGCCGGAAAACTGGAGCCTCGCGGATGAGAGGCTCATTAAAGGGGGCCGAGGCGTGGCAGGAACAGAAACAAGAACAGAGAAAGGGCCATCGACTGGGCCATCAAACAGAAGTGCTAGAGGGCCACAGGTATCCTCATGAGACGAGGCGAGGGGTGAGAGACGAGTGTGAGAAAGTTGTCGATGAGGCTACACTTGGTGGCAGGCGGGCAGGCAGGCAGGCAGGCAGGACAAGGAGGAAAAGAGAGGCTGAGCGAGAAGCTGCTGCAGGTGTGTGGCAGGTCCACGCGTTGCCGGGAAATGGCCTAGGGCATATTCTATCTTTTGAGGGAAAGCAATGAGGAGGGTGCTGTCGCGAGGACCTCACTGACACGGACAGCGATTGCAGGCGCAGACGCGGGCGCAAGTCGATGAGAGAAAAGACGTTGGATCGCGCTCACTCACTCACAGTCCAAGCTGGCCCAGACATCAGACGGAGCGGCCCTCGCTGCTTTAGAGATCCCTGCAGATGCACTCCTGGTCATGTACGGCCAGCAGGGCGCCTGGGGGATCGCGGCATCATGGATCGAGCAAGATCCCGAGCCAGCCATTTCTGGACAAGCCTATTCCCATTTGCATCGCCGTGCTGTCCCTGCCATCGCGTCTCCTGGCGGGCCTC
Organism: Diaporthe velutina; assembly: GCA_038088505.1. Taxonomy (NCBI): domain Eukaryota; kingdom Fungi; phylum Ascomycota; class Sordariomycetes; order Diaporthales; family Diaporthaceae; genus Diaporthe; species Diaporthe velutina. The sequence goes on along the minus strand of JBBWSJ010000019.1, from coordinate 135,955 downwards.
GTAGAGCCTCCTGCGGCCCACCCTGGCATCCTGCCAGCCCTGCATGTGGTCCTCCAGATAGGCCATTGGCTGTTGTGACTGACAGTGCTTGGCCTGTCAAAACGGAGGCTTTGTTACCCATCACCTGCTCATAGGGTGGGAAGGTTGCTTCTTGCTGCAACTCCGCATGTATGCGATGGGCACGAGCTGGACCTGAACGCAGGTCCTTCGTCTCTGTCCCCTCCCCTTGGGAAGGCCTGGCCAAGACGATGCAGTAGCAGCAGCAGTGGGCCCTGCTCCTTGTTGGGCGTGAGTGCAACCATTTGAGTTCACGGGCGCCCGCAGACCTGGCCCCGACCTGGCCCCGCAAGCAGGTGCATTTTAGCAATACAATGTAATCAGCCACCTTCGAAGAGCATTCAGGAGCAGCATAGTCTTCAAGGGCAAGGTACTCCTTGTGTGGAAAGTGGGCAATCGCGGCAGAGAGGACTGACAATACATCGATAGACTGTAAAATTAGAGCAGCAACCCAGCATTTGCATTTTTGGTCGCCTATCTCACCACTCACCCTAACCCTGTGGTCGGGCGCCAGCCCTACCCTCCCCCATCGACAACCTCAGGCGCGTCTTGCTCGGGTCTCACGCGTCAGGCGCCTCCCATGATGTCAAAGTGGTATCCGGTGAAGAAGCCAGGCGCCCAGTTGATGTGACATGATAACAAATGACATAGCATGACAAGAGCCATACATACATTACCCATACACACCCGCAATCATGGCTCAGCTCCCAGACGAACTCGTCCTGTCAATCCTTGACCAAAGGTTTCCCTGCCGGCAGCAGCAAATCCGCGCTCTGACAACCTTGATATCCGTGAGTCTCAGCATCAGTCCTCAGCACTGGTTCCATTCTCTCCCTTTAATACATACTAACCTTCATCCAGCCAGACGTAGCACCATGTCGGAACTGTATTGTCTATGGCGCCGAAGCCAGTGGGAAAAGTGCCATTACTGCGGCTCTGCTCCAGCGGTTTGGAGACGCTCAGCCCGCATTCCAGTATGCCATCGTCAACTCGGTCGAGTGTGTCACAGGACGACATCTCTTTGAGACCACCGTCCGGAAAGTCGCCAGCGCTCTTGGCTTCCGTGATTTCGCCGCGCGATGCGAGAGCCTGGCGCAGCTGAACTTTGAGTTATCCAGAATGCTCAAGCAGGTCACCCAGCCAGAGGGGCGGCACTTCGTCCTCGTCTTCGACGCCATCGATCGCCAGAAGGAAGCCCCACCAACTCTCCTCTCTGCCCTAGCAAGACTTTCGGAGATGGTAAGTCTCACCCTGTGGCATGGTCATGCGCGGCCCATTTGCTAAATGGATCACCCTTAGATTCCCAACCTGACCGCGGTCTTCATCATGACCAGCCCGCCACCAGGCTGCCTCCGTACTTCCCATGTTGCCCACGTCCACTTTCCAAACTACACCAAGACAGACTTCGTCAGAATCCTGTCTACCACACCGCCAAAAACCCTCCCCAACACCACTTCAACCGAGACAGCCGACCTCTGGGCGCGCTTCTGCGGCGCCGTCCATGATGCCCTGACCAAGGCCGCGGCGCGCGCACTGCCAGCATTCCGCGGCGCCTGCGACTCGTTGTGGCCGCGCTTCACAGTTCCCCTCCGCGAGGGTAACCTCGGGCCAAAGGACTTTACCAAGATGCTCATTGCCGCCCGCGTGCACTTCCAGGATGAGAGCCTCCTTGACCCGGGCATTATGGGGCGCCCTCCCCACAAACTCGACGCTGCCAAACTGCCCGTCCATTCCGGGGAGAGAACTGCCAAAGCACTCACCCAGGGCAGGACCGTGCCAACGACGGCAACGACAAGCCTCGCCGCGCTCCTCCCCACGACGGCCCGCGTCCTGCTCATCGCGGCATACCTTGCCTCGCACAACACCGTGCGGCACGACCTGACCTTGTTCTCGACACACCACCACGGGAGGCGCCGGCGCCGGGGCGGCGCCTCGTCCGTCGTCGCCGGCCAGAGGAGCAAGCACCGCAAGATCGCCCGCAAGCTGCTGGGCGCGCATGCCTTCGTCCTGGAGCGCATGATGGCCATCTTCGCCACCGTGCGCCACGAGTGGGGCATCGGCGTGCACGGCGGCGACCCCTTGGACCCGGACGCGGGTGCGGATGCGGACGTGGGCATGGCGCTTGCGACCCTGTCCTCCCTGCGCCTGCTGGTCCGTGTTGGCGCCGGCGGGGATCCCCTTGATCGCGGCGGCAAGTGGAGGGTCAACGTCGGGTGGGAGGTCATCAGGAGCCTGGGACGGAGCATGCATGTTGAGGTCGAGGAGTGGCTTATTGAGTAGACAACCACAAACACCCTGTTTAGTATCCAAGTCTGGCAAATGTACATTACTCGCTCCTTGTGGCAACAAGCACGTACTGCTGCACTGATGACTTGGGTTCATATCTCATGTGTAAGCACTCAACCATTTGCTTCCAGACAACCTATCTGTCAAAAGGGCACCAAACATTGCATGGCGATTCTTCCCGAGTGTTCTTCAGCCACAAATACGGCCAGGTACTCAATACATATGAGCTCACCTAAAGCCAACTATGCATCGCTTGGGTAGTTGAATTCGAAGTGGAGTCATGAAATATGTTGAGAGACACGTGACACAGGGGATAGCTCGACGAGATGATTGTGTGTTTATGTATAAAGCTTGACAGCTACAGAACCCTTATCCAATGAACGCCAGACCTGTTATAGTTCATCACCATATCCCATGTGTCTATTCCCTCGCTATCCATATGTACATCCGCCACATTGTCTCGTGTCCATAGTATGCTGGCCAAACAATGAAATTGACCTGAGCTGCAGTCCCAGGAAGCCCAGAGCACGCAAGGGAGCAATTCTCGTCTATCACGCTGGCCGCCGAGCATCCTGGTCACCCAGCCGCCAAGTGTCCTCTTGCCTCGTTCCCGGCGCTAACCATTGCGCGTTGCTCTGGGCTCTTGTCCGTGCAGTACCAGGGTCATCCGACTTCTTACTGTCGTCACTGTTCCCATTGCTGTAGGAATAGCCATTGGTGTAGGGATGCGCGGTAGGATTGGGTGTGATAGACACAGGGCTCTCGAAGACGGTGGCGGGCTGGTTCACTCGTAGCCCATCTGCCGTGTTGAGTGGTAACAAGGGAGTCACCTTGCTTTCGGTCATGTTTCGTGCCCTGCGATCCGCCTTGTTCTTCTCGCTGCTCCTATCGTAGAGGTAGAGGCCAAAGAAGGTGAGCGCGATGCCCACAGCCTGGAGCCTAGTTGTCGGACTCCGGAACCAGAGGATGGCAATGACAATGACAAACACTCGCTTCAGGAGACTCGCGACCGAGTATGTCACGGGTGACACCATCGAGAGGAGGACGAAAGCCAGTATATTCTGACCGAAATGGAAGGTGCCATTGAAGACGTACTCAACAAACAAGCGGCCGTGGTCGAAAGTGTTGGGTCCCTCCTCGAGATCAACAGCGCCGTCATGGAGGAAGTCGCCGATGATGCCAATCCCTTCGCTCCAAAACCAGATTGGCGCGGTCAAGACGAAGGCAAGGCCGGAGGAGTAGCACAAGAGGTTCAGCTTGTCGAGCTTTCGGGTCTTTGCTGTCAATCCCTCGGCCTCGGCCCGGGCGGCCTCGTTGAAGAGACGTTTGGAGAATATGTTTTGGGTCACGAAGATGAGCGTAGCCAGGAGCGCATAAATGATTCCGAGGATCTGTCCGCCAAAGTTGGAGTGTTTCCCAGAACATGCAAGCATGACGCCGGCGGTTAGGGGGATCAATGACAGGTAGGTGGCGGACGGGTACCTGATGTCGTAGATGAAGCGGTAGGCCAGGACGGTGAACAGAGGCGAAAGCCCCTTGATTGTATGGACAAGGGACACGGGTATCAGCGTGGTCGCGTTGGAGCTCAACAGATGGCCTCCTATCTGGAAAAGGGCCAACGGCATCGTTGAGCGGATGACATCCATGCTGGGCGGGCGGATCCCATACTTCAATGCCGGTATGGCGGACCTGACTGTTGAGGATGAGGCCGCGAGCCATGAGAACAGCAGGCAGTAAGCCGATACGAAAAGGAACTGGATCATGGTCAAGGTGGCGGGTTTGGCGAAGGCGTTCAGGATGGATTTTGCCGAAGTATTGGTGAGCGCAGATGACGCGTACCACATGATGCACAGAATCTACAGATTGCAAATCAGCACAAAGGCACATGCTGCAGGCGCCCCCAGGAGATGCATGGGCACGGGAAGGGCATACGATGAGTCTCGGAGAGACGGGTGCCTTAAGGGCGCCAGCGATCTCGTGGGCATTCTGGCTGACACTGCCGCCTCGAGCCCGAATATTCCTAACAGCTTCGGTGATGCTCTTCTGTCGGCCGTGGCCGCGCGCCGGTGTGCCCGTGGCACCCCACTTGACACCCCGCGCTGAACTGTCTTTCCGAGGGGCCCATCGCTCGCCGCTGGGCAATGCCGAGCTACCGTTTGAGTAGCCATTCTGTCTGCTTCCGGGGCGCGCTTGAGCGAGGGTGGGGCCGGAGCCAGAGGTGTAGAAGCTGGAGGAAGAGTCGAAGTCGGGGAACTTCTCGGTGGTGGCTTCGCGGGAGTCAACGCTTGCGTCTCGGTGGCCCTTGGAACGATTCTGGGAGGGGTCGCGCCGCTCCGACGCGGACGACGTCGAATGCGGCATCAGGTGAGGCTGGCCCAAGAGTTGAGGTGATGCGAAGTAAGGCGAGTGAGGGTGAGGGCGGATGGTTATGGTAAACGAGTGACTGGAGAGGCAAATCGAGGCGTCGTTGTCTCTAACGGATCATCGCGTTGACAGCAGATGCCATGTGTCGTTGCGCTGCTTGGGCCGGTGTTGAGCTCGACGTGTGTGCCTTGCTGTCGACTAGGAGGGGCACAAGGCGCAGGCTTAGGCTTCGGCTTCGGCTTCGCAATCAGCGATGATGCGATCTTGGAGTGTGTTGGATTTACGGGGAGAGGAGAGCTGATGTTAGACAGAGTGGAATTGCCATCCAGTCTACTCGATACTTACCTAGGTAGATAAGATACAGCAGCATCACTAGAGTGGGCTAAGTACCAGTAATCCAGAAAAAAATCCCGGGCAGGGGCTGGTGCACGCAGGGTGGTTCCGCAGCTTGCAGGCTTGGCATCTTGCCCAAGTACTACTGCGGGTCTGCTTGCTGTGAAGATACATCCTTGGGGCCCGGGTTGCTTCTGGTCCACCCCTTGCCGCTAAGCACCCGTCCCAGAGCGATACAGTACCACAGTGCTTACAGTAGTAAGTCAGGTACTTACCTACGTGGGTACTAGGCTAGGTAGCCTGGCTTGGAACTGCTCCACGCTTGGTTTGCATTGAGGCTACAGCAAATCCACCCGCGTCCTTGGCGCGAACTTTCCAGCACCTAAGCTCATCGACGTCTTGCACCCAACTGCCACCACGCGCCTGGCCAGGTTCGACTCTCTCAGCGCAATCTTTTGCCATTCCGAAGGTCAGGCCTCGTCGCCACAGACAGCCACCCGTCCCCTCAAGATGGCGGCTCCAAAAATGAGCAAGAACCAGATGCGCCGCGCCAAAAAGAAGGAGCAGAAGAAGGCACAGCCCACGGTCAGCATCGAGAGCACGTCCCAGCCTTGCACCTCCCTAGACGCTGACCATACATCACAGACAGCGACAGAGCCCACCGAGAACAGCGAGGTGACCGCGAATGGACAGGCTAACTCCAGCAGCGAGGACCCCTCTGTCAAGACAGAAGACTTGGAAGTGAAGCAGGACCCTGACTCGCAAGACGCCGCTCCGGTCGATGGACCCGTCGATGTCGCCTTCGATGACGAAGACCCAGCTTTTGCCGAGTACAAAGACATTTTCCAAAAGTTTGGCCCGGCACTGGATGAGACGGAGGTTCAGCGAGAGGCAAATGCCGGCAACAAGGGAGATGTCTTCTTTGACCAGGACGACGACATACCCAGCGAGGAGGAGCAGAGCGGACAACAAAAGATGTCCAAGAAGAAGAGGAAGAAGCTTCACAAGCTCTCTATTGCTGAGCTCAAGGCACTTGTCAGGAACCCCGAGGTTGTCGAGTGGCAGGACCCATCGTCCTCCGACCCGCGGCTACTGGTCCAGATCAAGGCGCAACGAAATGTCGTGCCCGTTCCTGGTCACTGGTCTTTGAAGCGAGAGTATCTTTCGAGTAAGAGGGGAATCGAGAAGCCTCCCTTCAAGCTGCCCAAGTTCATCTCCGACACTGGCATCACAGAGATGCGGGACGCGGTCCTTGAGAAACAGTCCGAGCAGACAATGAAGCAGAAACAACGGGAACGGGTGCAGGGCAAGATGGGGAAACTCGATATCGATTACCAGAAACTCTACGACGCCTTCTTTCGGTTCCAGACAAAGCCAGATTTGACGCGCTTCGGAGATCTGTACCACGAAGGCAAGGAGTGGGAGGCTGATTACAGGTACTTCAAACCGGGGGAGGTTAGCGACTCTCTGCGAGACGCCCTGGGGATGCAGCCAGGATTCCCACCACCATGGCTCTTGCAGCAACAGCGCGTGGGCCCTCCTCCATCATATCCCCTCCTTAAGATACCGGGCCTTAACGCTCCCCTGCCAGCTGGAGCATCTTGGGGTTTCGGTCCCGGTCAGTGGGGCAAGCCTCCTGTTGACGAGTACAACCGGCCGATATACGGTGGCGACATTTTCGGCGTCACGGCCGGAAACCCCGGGGCTCAAGCACAAATGCAAGCCGCACAGCCACAAGCGGAGCCTGTCGATCGCACACTCTGGGGTGAGCTCAAGCCACCAGAGGAGTCTGAAGAGGAAGAGGAGTCGGACGAGGAGGAAGAGGACGAGGATGAGGACGAGGATGCTGATGTTCCTGGCGGCCTTCAAACACCTGGAGGATTAGAGACTCCTGGCGGCCTCAACAGTTCCGTACCCACGGAATACGGTGGACCGGGTGGCGTTGAGAGCAGCATGGCGGGCGAGTTCGACCTAAGGAAGCAGCGCCGTGGCTATGAGACGGAAGAGAGTGCCGGACCACGTTCGGCATACCAGGTCGTTCCTGAGAGACAGGCCCGCGCTGAGGGCTTCTTCGGAAGCGATAGAGTATACGACTTGTCCAAGAATCAGACCGGCGTGCCTGTTCTCGGGCAGGAGGATGAGAGCCGCAAACGAAAGAAGCCAGGCGATGTGGATGTTGCTCTGGACCCAGAGGCTTTGGCAAGCCACGATGGCATTAGCAAGGATGAGCTGCGCAGGAGGTTCGAGGAGGGGCGCAAGGAGGATGCAATCGGCAAGCAATGGCAGTATGATGACGACCTCAGCGAAATGATTGCGCAGGAGAGTCGGAAAAGGGTCAAGCGGGATGAAGAAAAGCGCGGCGGTGGTGACAAGAAGAAGGAGACAAAATACCGCTTCTAGATATATGGTAATTGCCAACTCTTTCAGAATGGAATGGCGTTGGGGATTCGGAGAATTGTGTCTGTTCATTCCCGAGGTCTGACCGTCACTGGCGCTGAAAGCGCAATATGTATCGTATCAAAGTAAACAGTCGCGGGTCAAGGTACAACTCGCATTGAAGGAACCGTTTGGTGGGCAGCCATGACGATAATGGCCAAATTCGATACTAGGAGGGTGGTCATGTTACCTGAATTCCTCGCAGCAAGACCAGGTGAGGAAGCCCTCAGAGCAAGCCATTCTGGCGGTATTTTCCAGAATTTCGGGGCCCCAGTGCGCGAGAGAAGGGGTTTGTGGTGGTGAGGGTTTTTTCCCCCTCTCAATCCAGGTAGTCATCCTTGCTAGTTGGCGCCGCATATGCCTCCATAGAGAAAAGCACGCTGTATTGAGGACTTGAGCAATAGCATTCTGTGTATTGGAAATCCTTTAGGCATGTGATATGATGTCTTGAGAAACACGCGGGCGAAGCGCACAAGGTAATTCCCATGAACCCCTCATTTCCAAGCGCTTTGTTCACAGAGCTTGATGCCTATGCCCAAGGATTGTTTTCGTTTTCTTGGCATGATGTGAATCTTAATGATTGCTGCCCACTGCTACCCATTAGTCCAGCGGAGCAACAAATTTAATCTCGAATTCAAACCAACAAAGTAGATCAACCATAGGTTCTTGGTATTTGTAGAACTCGAAGTCGTGACGTGAAATTTACTAAGCGTCAGCAGCTGATTCACCAGGAGCCTTCAGCGGAACAAAAGGCGCATGTGGTTTTCTTTGAAATTTCCACAGCTGGATTGTTAAGTAGATTTCAGCGTTTTGTTGCCATCTAAACCCCATGTGTACGTTTGTGGAGGCACTAGTCAATAGATATACAGGCTTCCTTCCCTGATACTGGCACCACCTATGTGCATGAGGAGAATAGAACATGGCTTTGTCCTATTATCTCCGTTGCATTCTACAGGTCTGATTACCACGTATTTATGAGCATGTTTAACGCAGTGACATTGGCTTCTGTCAACCCAAAATCTTCTGATGCATGATGAAACTGGATATTCTAAAGTCTTTGTGCTGAGAAGCATGCACGAAGAGTCAAGACAGAACTAGAGGTACTAGGCTGAATATTTGTGTTTCCCATCAAATTCAATATCTTTTCAGTGTAGCTGGTTTCGTTCTTGATCCGTATACGTGCTCTTTTGAAGCTGTAGGCGGTCCCTTCATACAGTAGTAAACGCTCAAAGACCCAGCGTTAGATAGGTATCCAATGCCGATAACAATAGATCTGTGAATACGATCGTCTTTTCAGTGTAGAGACGGATAGAAAAGGCATAAATGAAGCATTGGTCCAAGCTGTTCTGCGCGAAATTGACCGTCTCTAGCATCTCTACCCGAGCTTCATACAGTAGGTCGACAATTAATGGGACACATTAGTTTTTATCGTGGAAGCCATTATCCAAGACACCAGACTTAAACTGTACGTACTTCTGTAGCAAATATACCACAGGAACTGGCTTGTTGAATCAATATGTGTGGATGGGACTGAAAGGGAAGGCGAGACAAGTAGGAATCTACGACTCTCACTGAGACATAACAATCGATAAAGGCAACGAGCCTAAAGAAATTCGTGGGTGTTTCTCTCTTGTCAGCGCTCCACTCGGCTGAGAGAAAATTCTGTATACAAGGCCCACACAGCCTTCAACAGCCGGCATGATGGATGTAATCCCGGGGTTACTTCTGAAGGGACACTGTAAGCTCTCGGGCGTACGCTCGTTTGTGTCCATGTGAACACAATTAAGGTGCAGATTCATGAGTGTCTCGGTCGGGCGAAGATTTTTGCAAGGAGAATCTAATCGGGAGTCTGCTTCTACTTGGCAGCATGACTGTGGCTGAGGCAGCACATTTTGTCAAGGCCATCAGCGTCAGCACAGCTTAAGAACCGCCAATTCCAATACCCACTTGCTTCCTACATTTTCCATCAGTGTGCACACCGAACACATCCCCTCGATACTATCACACACACTTCCTATCCCGTGGTGTCATTGCCGTCACTTAGTGCTCGACTGGACGCGAAGAAATCTGACACAGCCTCTCGCTAACCGCACGCAGTTTGTAGTAGCAATAGTACCCTTCGGCATTGATGGTTGTAAATGAAGAGCTGTTGAGACAAAGAGACTGATTTAATTGAATAAGACCAATTTGGCAGGTTGAACTGGTCAGACCATGCTCCTTGGTCTGTTTCTTTCGTCTCACCGTGAAGAATATCCCATTTACACCCAGCTTTCTGAGATCCCTCTCAAATGGCGGGACTTTCAGGAGCATTGATACATGATGCTTGACTCTTGATATAAAATAGCAAATACAGACGCACACAGAGGGGGGTTGGGGACACACACACACACACACACACACACACACACACATAGATGTATCTATGAATGCGTCTACATGTCAACATGACAACCACCTCTGGGCCCACTGGCTCTGTTCATGCTACGCATTCGAGCTTTGAAATCAGACCTAACAGCATCTGGATGTTCCGTTTATGGCAAATCTGTACACGTGTGACTGCATTGCTGGGTTGTTGCGTGGATGACTTACAATGTCGATGTGTTGCAAGTTCCATATGCCACCGCGTGTTGGTTACAAAGCCTTCACTGTCTCTGAATATGACCATAGCTCCCTCAAAGTTCTATCAGATCCTTCGCCACCATGAGATGGAGCCTGACTACACTTTCCTGAGGAACATGTAAGTAATACTATGGTACCAGTAGGTTGAAGCTTGTCTCGAAGGAGTGAATGCCCAGGCGAATGCCCAGGTGAATATTGCCGTCAGGTGTGCAGGGCGGGGTTCTCTAGATCTTGAGCGGCAATAAGCCCTTTTTCTAACCATCAGGATAGTTGAGTAGCCGGTCGATTCCTGCTAGTCCGATGACATAGTGCCTATCTCTCCACGTCATGCGTGCCTGCCCAGGATGCAGTCTACGTGCGTTGGTTGCCGATGAGGGTCCCGTGAGTAATCTAGGTAGATCGTGCAGAGCTTGCTAAGTGGCTCACACGCGCATGATCATGCAGCAGACAACATAACTTCCCATGCCTTGGCCTCGCAACACGCATATCACAGGATTGGAGGTAAACCACAGGGCCGAAGAAGGGCATTGTGACCTATGTACTAGCATGTCCCACAACGAATGCTGCATCCAAATGGTACAGAAAGTTTTACAACGTCCCGATTCAAGATCATGGCTTGTATCGAGTAATTTCGACCAACGAATGTACTACATCACTTATTCATATTCAACCTGAACTGAACAAGCACACGCAAGAGATACACTCTGCTGACACAAGGTATAATCATTATTGACCAATAGGTTTGATGCCATCGCAAATGTAAGGTGAAGATGTTTCTACAGATGAGCCTGTCTCAACGCGTAGAGACTGGACGCCACCGGGGTGGGGGACCACTATTCTCGACTATCCCACGTCTCGCTCGCGGTGTTTACGTCTGTGGGTATTGTGGTGTTTTAGATCACTACCGCGGAGTGTCTGGGCTCTGGCCTCGTTTTTTCCACCTTCAACAGCAGTGTATGGTGTCCGCTGCGAACCAGAGCTGCAGGACATGTGTCCTCAAGTGCCAAAACATCGGCAACGCCACTGCTCATTCGAGCAAACCTCCTATCGAAGCTGCGGCCTTCCCGGGCTCTCATTTCTTGAAATGAGCTGCTTCCGACCAGGCTGGGGAGAATGCGGAGCAAGCGGCTTCACCGACTTGATGATCCACGAAGTCTAGGCCTGATGAATTATCTCATCATCCTAAGACTCGCTGTAGTGGATGTGGTGATCTCACTTCCTGGAGCGTCGTGCCTAGACTACCCAATTCCCATGACCAGCCTGCGAAGATGCGCACTCATTACATCGCCATGCTTGATGCTCAACTGGAATCTGCGCCTTGTCCTTGATGCAGTCCTCGTGATACAGGGGTTTCTTGCAGTCCTGTGGATTTGGCAATTAGCTAACGCTGATATTGCCTTCCGAAACATTGATCACTTACCTCATTCGAGCATATAAGCAACTGCGGGCCGCGAACATTCCGTCCGCAGACTGCGCATCCCTTAGAGCTACGGTGTTGGGCCTCCTTAATCGGCTGCTGTAAAGACACCGGTTCCGTCTCTGGCGGCTTCTGACTCCGGGCTTCTTGTATGCGAGACTGTACCTGCCTGACGGTCTCATCATCGAGCCCCCTTGCGATGAGGACTGTCAGATGTTTGCCGAATTCCTGGATACGAGATTGCGAGCTGAGAAGCCACTGCATCTTCTCATTCACGAATTCAAGTACCGCGCGTGAAATGAAGGCATCCGAGCTTATGTGCCTCTTGTGGATGAAAGCGTCCCACTGCTTAATGTAGTCTTTCTCAGCAGCATCAACGTCAATGAAATCCTGGACAATATCTTGGTGCTTCTGAATGAGCCAGGTGTCATCGGCTACAGACTGTCGAACCTCTGTCCCAGGTATCAATTTGGCCTTGCTCAGGGAGTCAAACAGCGGCTGCTTGGTTTCCGGAACAAGAACCTTCTTCTCCTTGCGCCGGCCTCCAGATCTCTGCAACGATATCAGTATTGAGAACTCGGACAGATGGCTTTGAGGGCGCCTCTGCTCTTCCACGCTTACCTGTGATGGTCTCACCTGACCTGTCCTTGTCTGTGAGGCTTTGTGGCTCGGAACGACTGGTCCATCGTCGTTATGCGGCCCTAAGCGGGATTTGACCCAAGAGTCATCGCCTTCAACGTACTTGTCCAAATCAAAGGCTTTGGTCGGCTTGCCAAGCTGGTATATCGTGGGCCGCAGCAAGGGCCCCCCGTTGACAGCTATACAGGATACGTCCACTGGGCCTCCCGTTTTTGCAGACGAGAAACTGACCTCAAATCTGTATTGTGAATGGCTGGGCAGATGTGCGCGAAGCTGAGCCAATGACTGGTGCGAGGCGTGACAGAAACAGCAAGCGAAGCTCAATACGAGAACTTCCTTGACCGGCCCGGATTCTCTGGGAAGATGATAGAGAATGCGATCTGCGTCAGCCCTTCTCGATTCCGTCTTTGCCAACCGATTGCGGCCTTTCCTCCCCTGTGCCCGATTGCTGAGGTCTTTGAGGTTGTAGTTTTTATTCCCTCTTATCCTGAGCGAGCGGCTAGGTGTCAATTCACCTTCCGCCTCCTCCTCCATGTCATCCTCGAGGAGCCCAGGGTGCCCATTCGTTAGGTTCCCGTTCACCAGGTTCCCGTTGACGTGCGCTCCGTTGATATGACCATTTGTGAGTGGTAGGGACTCATCTTGCTGATCGGCGAGGGCAGCAGAATAGGGGGAATTCCTCTCCCGACTATTCCATGAGGGCCGCTCTGGCAGGGCTGTCGCCGCTCTCACATCAACGTCCAGAACAAAATCGGTTCGAGCACCTTGGCCAGGTCCCTTGTGTAGCTTCAAGCATCCCGATCTCCGACCCCCATCAATGATTTTTGGGATCTCGGCCACAAGGGTCCAATGACGCGATGTAGAGGATTGGGCAAGAAACACATCTTCGTCGGAGCTTGCGTCAACCAGGTTCAAAGGTGGCCAATTGCGGTCACCGGCTGATTCAATTTCCAACAACATGGAGTACTGGTCAGCAAGATCGAAGACTGTGTCGTCGTCGCGCTCCACGTAGATCTTTTCTTCGGGAATGTGAAATGGCTGAGGAAGGTATACTCTAGCCATCCGAGACAAGCCAGCCGAGTTCTGGAAAGTTTTGATGGTGCATATCTGGCTATCGCAGTAGAGGGTGCGGATTTCACCAGGCGTGCGGCTCGTGGTGGTGATGGTGATTTTGCACCGGGCCCTGATACTTGCGGCATCCTTGGCGGCGGGAGGAATGGTTCCATTCAGGGCAGAGTTTAGCCTTGGGTGAGCCAGATCCTTGTGAGCAATCTTGAGGACCTCAATCCGAATTGCGCGTTGAATATCGCCTGGCTCATTGGGGAGAAGGAGGCTGTCAATATCCTGGCCTATGCCGGAGTCCGGGGAACTCTCAGCAAAACGACGTCGCTTTGCGGGACGCGCGTAATGATCGTCATGACCATTGGTGAACTTGGAGTGACTGTCGTCAGACTTGAATCCTACAGTTGCGGACTGTAGATAGTTGATGGCGAGGATCCAGTTCCTGTGAAGAAAGGGGAGACTTCTGGTGCGGGCGACAGACTTCGTCATGGTCGCGCTGAGGCATGCAAGCCGCGAGGCCAAGGCTGTGGGAGCCGATCTAGGATCTTGTGGACAGACGAGCCGTCCTCCGTCTATTTCGTGATTGGGAGTCCCGTTGGCGTCAGACTGGGGGTCTGCGAGGCAAATTTCGACGCGACGCGCTTGCTGTCCCGGAGAAGTAAAAGAACGATACCCGCGGACAGCGCTCTATGCAGCCCCGACGCCTTGATGGACGGGCGAGGGCGAAACGGATGGACCCGGATGAAGGGCCAGATTGGAGTCCAAATTTGACGCTGACGATGTTTTTGCAGGGGCCGGGAGCGACGGGCGACGGGCAACACAGCCCGCTGCAAGTGGCGGGTGGATGACAGCTGGCAGGGCTGCAGAGGGGAAAGAAAAGATGAGGCAGGATGGCTGGTGTGTTGGGGCTTGGGACGGTGGTGGTAGAGGAAAGGCCGGGCCAACCTGAGAATGAGGTCTATTGACAGACTGCGTCTGGGGATCCCATCCTCAGTGCAGGGCGACCCGTGTTCGTGTTTGTGCCTGTGCCTGGGTATCAATCAGAGTGGCGCGGCATTGACCATAACAAGCAGGTCCAGGAGCGGCAGCGGAGACGGGACAGTGGCGAGGCGACCTGTCTGAAGGGCTGAGGCTGGCGGTCAATTCATCGAGGCGCGACGCGTGTCCGATCTTTCACTCTCACGCACTCGCTCACTCTCACTCAACTCGCTCACTGCGGCGCGGTAGGGAAACAACCTGAAAGAACCCATCGCGATTGCTACTGCTGGAAATGGCCTGACCCTTGTCATGCTGAGTGGCCAGTGCTCCGGCCAATTGCAGCCCACGAAACAGGGTGGGTCTCAAGATAACAGACTACCTGCATACGCATAACCACTGCAGCAAGGAAATGTGTACTTTGCTAACTTGGTGCTCCCTAGGCCTGGAGCAAAGGCAAAGCTGGCTGGAGAAGGCCGAGGCAGCAGAGGAGTTCGAATTGTCCAAGCAAGCAGGCGGTGGTAGGAAAACACCTGACCATATGCTTATGCTTGCTTGTCTGTTTTGCCTTTGTTCTTGTATTGTAACACGCTTCCGCCTAGCGCAATCAGCCGCCAATATTGAGCGGGATTCCATGAGAAAAGCCCAGGCCACTGAGCCTTGCCCAAGCCGACCACCTCACGTAACATTCAGCTTCCATCTGTTCGGGATCAAATTATGAGCATAGACATCTTGGGTAAATCACATCTGGAGGCCAGGTAATGGATACGATTCATGTCAAACAGGGCGGGTGGTTGCGATCTCTTATAACCATTTTGCTACCGGTGCAGACTTCAAAATCCCTGTCCAAGTACAGGCAAAGCAGCAGAGCGGGCTGAATTCCATGGTCTGCATCGCAGGAGATATTGTCACAACATCTACTCGAATAATTGTGACAGGTGACCGTTTGACCGGAAGGCTGTGGGGAAGGGGCAATGCGCTGTGATGCTGACGATTGGGGATGACCTTGACTGTGCCAAGAACGGGGTCAGAAAAGTTAAGGCCACAATTCTCCAGCCTCGCTCAATGCCGATTAAGCAAGCTTCGCCAAGGCCTGTACCACTGCCTGTAGGTTATTTATTTTGGACAAGTGACTCATTCTGGACCTCGGGAGACACAGCCATTCTAGGCGACGACGAGATTAACATTTCAAACTAGCTGTTTGCATCACCCAAGGGCTATCGACTGTTTTTGCCAGCCTTGTGCACAGGCCTCCGGCAATTTGGGAATAGAACTATACACGAATCCTCAATACCCAATTGAGCAGTGTAATTCTCGTTTGTCCTCATAAAAACCTGGCACTAAATGAACAGGTATGGCAGTCGGATATGCACTCGTTGGCCGCAATTTGACATCAACTAGGAGCCGTCAGCTACGGGGTCTTCTAGCCTTGCCATGAGTAGCGCCCGCTTCGGCCTGACAAAGATGACAGCTCCGAGCAAGAGAGCAACCTCGTTGCACACAGCATCAAGCCATCCCGAGCCGGCTTAGCTGGAATTAACATAAGCACCTCTGCTCGTGAACTTCATTGAGGCCTGCAATGGGTGGCGGGGCTCGCTACAAAATTGAAGCATTTTCGTCCTCCGCTGGATGGCAGCTAAACTTGCACAATATCATGCACACAAATATTGTTTATAATTTCGAACTTCTCTTTTCCACTCACCTACGTCATCACAGACGTTCTTTGATGGGGTGCCATCATAATGCTGGAAACCCTTTCATCGGCAGGGCTCGATGATGGAGGTGGGGTGCGCTGCGCCTGCTTCATGTGGTGCAGGAACTGCAATTTGTTCCTAGAATTATTCTGAAATGTACACTTTACCACCTTAGACATTTTATTCAGTCTTTGGTGAAAACAAACACTGAGATTCGTGGACGAGAAGGGCACTATTGTTCTCAAATGGATAGACAGAAAGGCAACATGTTTAAGTTACCTCAGGGCGCACGTGTCACTTTGTAGTCTGGCCGTGAAGCTACAATTTCTCAGCTCCTCGGTTCCATCAAAGGACTGGCAGTATTTTATTCTGTTGTCCGTCTTGTTCGTTGGGCCTGATGGTAGGGATGTGTATAGATCTTCGCCCAGACTGCTCTGGTGAAAAGAGCAGAGAATACCCGAGTTGAGCAGTAGACGTATATGGCAGGCAACAAGGGGCGAATATATCATCTAGGTATGTGTGGAAAAGTGGAGGAGGCTTTGTCAGTGTAGGTTACTGGCATTAATAGGACTCGACATTCAGACGGATGCACATGCTCGTATCACAATCGCTTTCCCCTGGTCCTGCATCTTGTGCACGCCTGTCGATGACTGGCTAGTCAGCAATTGTCATGTCGTATGATGGACGACGGCAATGTTACACTCCCGGTCTTATATGCCTTGCTCTCCAAGACCAGAGCCGTTTATCACAAAATTCCGGGACCGGGGCGTATATCGAGGCCTCGCTGATGGCTCAATTACAGCAAGTCTTCTGGGGAGGGCACTTACACGGCACATCCCCTGTAGGCAGGAAATAAAAGAAGTTGCCTCAAGTCCTGTCAGAGAGTTGTCCAGTCCCAATATTCATACCAATCTACAAGTATCCATCGAATTCTCTGCCTCTAGATAGTCCATGAGCGTCACCATAGCACAAGGCCGGCGACAAGGCCGGCAACAGACCGGCGTTGGTAGTTGGCTCATCATTGCGGGTTGCTACTAATGATAGACCATTTGCTTTGGAAAAGTATGGCCTTTGGTTCCCTACGTTTGATCGCCGCCGGATGCACTACGGGCGATCTCGAAGCCCATGACGTGGCCGAGAGGCTCTCCACTTCAGAGAGGAATTATGCCTTAGGTACTTGAGTAGATTGATCGCGAGTCTGAGTGGTACAGTAGTTGCCACTTTCCGAGCCCCGCCTATCCCACCTCAAGCGCAGCGCACGGGCCTGCTCTAACAGCTTGAGGCTGCGGGACCAGGTTCTGGAGCCGATTTCCCACAGTTATGACACCGGTGCTGCCGAAAGTCCGATGCCCGACCGCATCACCTCACCTCAACCCGCCTGTCTCTCACTTGACCTCACCTCACCTCATCTCACTTCGACTTGTCCCTTGTTGCCTCTTCATTGCAGGGGCGTCACAGGCCACTACCAGCGGCCCTCTCATTCTAACCTGTCCATTTGTCTGCCCAGACACTCAATTCCCCCCACCCTGTGCAGCGCCTGCTTCCCACATCAACAGTGCTGGCCCGGTCCAAATGATTCTCTCTGCTTGTCGCTGACACCATGAGTCAACCTGCTGCTGCAGGGGTCCGCCGCAACCCTCGGCGGTCGACCACGCGAGCACCCAGCCGCCCGCGAAACCCGAGCGGCCGTGTAACACGCAGCGCTACAAGACTGCCCTCTCCCTCAAGCGATTCCAGTGATCTTGACGATGATTCATCAGCCACCGACGCACCTGCCCCTCGGCAACGTCGCGCTTTGGGGAGCCAGACCCGCCAGTCTGCACGTCTGCAGACCATCGCCCACCACCGTCCTGGCACACAGGGCTCCCAGCGCTCTCAGGCCACGGCCCCAACGAGCTCCCGCCCGCGTCGCCCTCAATCCAACCCGCGGTCAAGGACGCCTTCCAGAACTGCAAGGAATCCGGACCCTCAGTCCAAGACAGGCAGCACAAGAAAGAAACTCAACGCCTCCCGTGCCGCCAGCAATGTGCCAGAATGGCCCTCATCCAGAGTACGTCCGCCGTGGCAGCACCTGGAATGGACCATCCTTGTCCAGATACTCGAATATGCTTCATCATCGCTGGAACTCAAGGAGGGTGCGCGCTGGCTTCTCTCAGCTGGCCTTACTTGCAAGCTCTTCCTCGGCCCCGCGCTCAAAGCCTTGTATAGGCGTCCAATGCCCATCATGTCCATGAACATGGCCACCAAGTTCGCCGCCCTCATGCACAACCTCGCCATGGACCACGCCGCCGCCAGGGAGCGCGGGGATCACAGGCGCACCATGGTCGAATCTCTTGTCGTCAGCGTCACCTCTCTTTCGACATCACGACCCTTCGATCTCGTTGAGCTGATCCAGATTCTCCCTAGCCTGTCTCACCTCGAGCTCTATCATGAGTTTGATTTGCCGCCCTATCGGCAACTTGATCTCAAGAGCAGGAAGTGGACATATTCTCAGGCGCTGCTCGACGCCCTCAAGTCGGCGGGCGACTCGGAATCTCATATGAGGCTCAAGTCGTGGAGGTGGAGCGAGAGGATGATGGACCGTGAGGTGGTGCCACCCCAGCAGATGAGGAGCATTCATCAGTGGCCAACCTTCGCGCAGCTGCGAGAAGTGACACTGGTCAATTTTCAGGTTCCGTCCCTGAAGGAGAACAAAGATCCGAACGACCCTGAAGTGTTTGAGACCGATAAGAACTTCATCAGCTACATTTCTGAGTCTTTGGAGCCCCTGGAAAACCTGAAGCATTTAAAGATGGAGTCGTCCACAGTCGTCGATGGCCAGTTCCTTTCTCTGCTACCCAAAACGATCGAGCACCTCGAGATTGTCAATTGCTGGGAACTGACGGCCGAAATGCTGGCCGAGTACCTGTTGACGCACGGGCGCAATATTCGCAGGCTGACACTGCATCACAACCAGTCCCTCAGTCTAGCTTTCTTGCCAACCTTGGGTGGCTCCTGCCCGCAGCTGCGCGAGCTCAGTATGAATCTGACCTACTACGCCCACCACGAGTACTACAAGGATTCGGACCCCTTCTACGAAACGCTGCTCACCGTCACCGACGTCCCGGCCTGGCCTGACACGATCGAGGTTATCGACCTGGAGCAGCTTGCCAAATGGGATGCTGCCACCGCGGAGATGTTTTTCCAGAGCTTCGTTGATCAGGCACCAAACATGCCCAGACTGAGATGCCTGGCCGTAAAGGCTATGCTGGATGTCCCATGGCGCCAACGTTGCGAATTCCGTGACAGGTGGGTTAGCAGGCTGAGGAGGGTTTTCTTGCGGAAACAGACAAAACCTCAGCCATACCATTCCTTGATTCAATGGCCAATGCTCAAGGGAGGACCTGGCATCCAAGAGGCGAGCGAGGTCGCAGGGGATGGCACAGAGGACACGCCTATTCGGCGCAGCACTCGGATCGCAACTCATATCGCTGCCCCAGCCCCAGCCCCCGCCGAGACCAAGGTTGACAACAAGCGCAAGAGAAAGCGAAGCGCTAGCTCAGCACGAGACCTCAGGAGGCCGAAGCGAGCTGCTATCTCGTACCGGGACCCTGACACGGACGAAGACCTTGATCTGCTCGAGCCCGAAGAGAGTGAGGAAGAGGAGACTGAGGAACTCTCACTGCCGTCGAGTCCGCCAGAGTCACCGGCATCGCCAGACGAGGACGTGCCGTTCGTGCATGGCCTGTGTGATGTGGTCAACATTCGGTTCGATAACCAGAAGCCTCGGGAATTCCAGCTTGGCATGGAGGACTTCCTCGACGAACAGGAGCACGAATCGGACGACGACGAATGGACCTCGGATCGCGACGGGGATGACGATTCGGACGTGTACGCCTGGTGATGGATGGGATGATACGGCATCAGGCCGGGGTGGAATTGGCTGTAACGGAACAGCAAGTCTTTGTCATTGAATTTGGCCGCAAGGGGCTCGGCAAATGGACACGGCGTTGGTTGACGGATACCCTAGACGGCAAAGGCGTCAAGTCACTGCATCTTATTACACATTGCTTTTGCGTTTCGATTTGATTTCGGTCCAGGAGTTGTGCAGGGAGGGCTGGCCAGGTATGGCCGTGGGTACCGGCGTCGAAGCTGAGGTTTGTGTAAAGGCAGGATTTCCTGCAGTCTCGATCGCGAGCTGCCTGCGAGCGTGTCGAGTGCAAGGGCATGCTGCGTCAGGGAGGGATGGGGTGCAGTGAGTCGCGTGCGGCCACGGGTTAACCCACCATGGAATAACCTAATATGGAGTAATCTCCTATGGTATATTCTCCGATGGGATACCCTCCTACGAGATACCTGCAGACAGTGTAGATAGTCAGTTTCACACCCAGACAGACGACCAGAGAGGCATCCCATTAAAAATGTTTAGCAGGACACTTCCTCCACACTGCACCATCCCTTCCAGCTGCAGATTTAACGTCCTCCTGAGTTGCGTCGCGAGAGCTTTGGCACTTCGAGCCAGCTACACAGTGTGAACTTGTCCTCTTTTGCTTTTCTTGACTCTGAGGCCCCTCCCTGTACCCTCCGAAGTGACATTTATATGGCATTTCCATGCAAATCATAAACCACGTAGTTCTAATAATGTAGGTAGTGTCTGCCGTCCTGCTTGCAGCAGCGAACGCTGGCCTGGCTCCTTGCTCCGGCCAGGTGCAACCCTGTACCGCTCTTCGGCTGGGCTGAGCTGAGCAGAGCTGAGCAGAGCAGAGCAGGTCAGCCACTGCACACCTGGGTGCCTAGGTAGGTAGGTGGGCTACTCTCACTGTCCAGGCGCGCGGGTCTCGCAGGTCTCGTCACCCCTACCTTGATCACGTCAAGGTCGTAGCACCCGGTAGCCAGGTAGCTGCTCTCCCGCACATGGTTACCCTTCGCTTCTGCCCGTCTTCAGCCACATCCTCTCCCAAGTCCCGCCTCCCCCCCACATTATCATACCTTATCCTCTTGTCGCATGCAGCAGTTACCGGTCATCTCACCCCCTGACAACCAATTCATTAAATACAGGATTGGTGAACAATCCTTCTCGGACACGCCAGGGATCGTCCACACTGCGCGTGTTCGTCCCGCTCGGCCCATCTCCCGAGACCCAGGCGAAGGCTACGGTGCAGCGCAGCGCAACACACAGCGCGGGCAGCGATAGGTGGGCCAGGCCACCGGGTGGAGACTTGAGGCTGCGGCGCGCTGCGTGGTGGAGACAGGCCGCCCCCCGACACGATACGACTCGATCTGCCGCGACTGACTGACTGACTGACTGATGGGCGGAGGACAGACGGGCTGATTGACTGATTGATCGATTGACGGGTGCTTAGTGGATGTGGGTATCGATGTGGATGTCTGCTGCATGTATACCCAGGTAGGCATGGTATGGTATCCCGTCGCTGTCGGTCTGCAAACACGCACGACACGCCGATATCCCACAACCTGAACCCCGTTACTCAACCCATTACTTGGCCCAACAATCCGCTGCACCGCAGCATCGTTCTAATCGGGGCCGTCTCTTGCCAGCAGTAAGTCAACCGCATGCTTTGTTCTTGCGCGCCGAGACCCTCTGCCGCGGACTGAGAGCCCCATCGCATCTGGCTTTGTTGACGTGATTGCAGCACCCAGCTTCCCCTTGCCGCCGCCGCCACGACCATTTCCACCACCACACCGCAATCAATCAACACCGCTCCTGGCACCGTGCCTGCGGTCGCGCGGCCACGGAGCTCCACGGCCGCCTCAATTCCTGTCCCGTCCGCCGTCCTCGCCGTCCGTCAAGCTCAACGAGGGGCCCGCGAAGAGCCCGAGCCCCCTGTGCCTCGTCAGAGCTCATTGCTTCCCACGAAACCTCGTCTTGGATCACCACACCATCCACCCGATTACGCAACCACCTCGCGTTCAATTCCGGTCCCGATACCGACACTCACCCCGACATCAATCGACTACGAAGTGGAAACACCGCGCCGCCTCCTCTCCTCGCGACTTGCCCTTTGGACGAGGCTTCTTTCATGAAGCAACGTGGAAAATGGAGGTTGCGGCGGAGAGAATCAGATCCGTCAAGAAATTACTGCCTGAGAGGCCACACCATCTGGCTCTTTCACTCGGTCGCAAATATCCAGTCCCTCCAAACTTCTGGGACCATCAGTCCCCTCTACAGTACTCCACCTTTCTATCAGACGCCGATCGCGGCCTCCTCCTGACACGACCATACTACGACATATGCGACGAGCCCGAGGCCTCCTTGCCCACCCGCCAGCCCACCCCCCTAGCTGGAGCCAAGAAGGCCGGGAACAAGATGACCCTGGAGGTTTGGAAGAGCAAGAAGGTGGCAACCTCCCCGACGGAAAACGGTGTCCTGGGTAAGGTGGACGACAAGAAACAGCGGGCGCTTGCGCATGCGCCCGACAGGGACGCATCGCGCAAGGAGCAGGACAAGGTAAAGCAGGCCGGTACACAACGGGATAGCAAGGGCCTAGACGCCCGGGGTAATGGGGACATGGAGAGGTACGCGCAATTTTGTAGATCCCGCAGCGTTGGTGACGTGCTAACTCTGATACTCTGTGGCAGGTCTAAGAGCTCACTCTCCAAGGTCTCATCGAGAGATGCGCCGAGTCCGTCGTCCGAGGGCAAGAAGCGGCCACTGGATCAGGACGATAACACGAGGCCACACAAGAAGACGAAATCGAGCGAGCCTCAACCGTCAGAGGTGTCGCGCAAGCCCCTGCGGCCAGAGACCCCGATCAGCAGAGAACATGTCAGGTCTGCTAGTAAGGATGGCAGACCAGGAGTGTCTCAGTCAAACTCGAGCGGCCGCGCTGCGCCGCCAAGCTCAAAGGACCAACGCGCAGTCTCGCCGAAGATCACGGTCAACGGCACGAAGTCTCAGAGCTCTGCGTCTCGCAACACGCTACCCCCCAAACCAGACACCTCTGGGAAGCATCTGGTTCCTCCAATACTCTCACCCCTGAAGCTAGCGTTTGAGGACGATATGGAGACGTGGAGCCCAAAGAAGAAGACAGTGGACAGCCACACGACCGGAAAGTCACAAACCAAACCACCGAGGCCAGAAGTGACAGTGAAGAAAAAGTCCGCCACGCCCGAGTTGCCACCCATTCTTTCGCCTACGTTGCCTCCTCAGGTCGAGGAAGCACTGGCTCGAATACAGAAGACGCAGCCGAAAGAGGAATCGAAAGATCCGCCGGGCCCACAACCTTCGGACGCGACAGCGAGTGCACGCAAGACAAGACCTCCGGCGGATAACTCTGATGCAACTGCTCGCGCAACCAAGATTGTAACAATGAAATACAGGAAAAAGGACCGCAAGAATATCCAGAGTCTCCTCGCGCTGCCTTCCAGGCCTTGGCCGAAGGAGCGGTCGCTCAGCGCTGAGGATACACCGCCACCTGCGGGCAAACGCCCACGTGCCACCGAGCCAATTGCAGAGCCGGGTGCGAGCTCAGTCGCTACGAAACGGCCAAGAGCACCCGAGACGACCGGGAGCAAGGCACCCTACACGCCGCCCAAGCCCCCGACTACCAACAGCCTATCTGCCCCCGGAGGCTCGCAGACGCAGACGCCTGGGGGCAGGGTTGTCCAGACGCCGGGCGCTGGAGAGGCGGCGCAGACTGGCCGTGAGGGCGCCGCCAAAGAAACACTCAGGAGGCGATGGGACGAGTTCTGCAAGATCGGGAAGAAACTGAAGCACAAGCGCGACAAGGAATTTCCGGCGAACGGGGCAGGGCCCAACGCGGGCGCGCAGTCGAGAGACTACCGGCGGGCGATGCTCACGATCGAGATGATACTGGCTTACATGATCGCTTTCCGTTCGCTCAACCAGAGGTCGGAGATCTCCGGGGCGGCGATGGACGTGGCTTCGTGGCTCACGTTAGAGCCTCACCTGCGGGAGCTGAAGCAGATGGCACGAAGCTCGACCCCACTCCAGGCGCTCGCGTACCAGCTTCACGGCATCGTGATCAACGAGCTCATCAGGGCGTTCGCCTCGTTGGGATTACATGCCGGTGAGCAGCTCAAACTCGGAAAAGACCAGCACATGGCTGTGTTCCAGGCCATGAAGAACAACCCGAGGATATGGACCGAGGCCAACGACCTTCGGGCCAAGGTGTCGGACAAGAACCAGAGGACGCCAACCATGGGAAACTGGACGACTCCTCACAAAGCAGCATCTGATGCGCTCTCTGTCCTTGCGCGATTCGCAGAGCGCGAGCATGTCAATTGGCGTGCTGAGGTGGTGGTGCCCAATGAAGGAGTATAGCAGGAGGTCTGAGGGTCGCCCTTCCCTCCTAGAGCACCAGAGACGGTGGAAGGGCGGGAGAGGGGTTGTAGAAAAAGGTTGGACAGGACGAGACAGGACAAATCCGCGACAAATGTGAACAGTACAAGCGGCAAAGACGTGGGCCGTGGCGGCAGCAAGAGGTGCAGCTGGGCGCTTGGTTGTGAGAAGACTTGTTGGACTCGCAAATACTGTCCAATAGATAGGATTTGTTTGGGCTACTGCCTAGTTATGCTGTACTTTGCTGATGACGGGGTCAGGAGCGCTGTTTTCACACGCCGAAGGGCAAAACAAGAGAGCGTGCTCAGGGAGAACGGCGCCGCTGGAGCTGGAACTGACTGCCCATTATGATATCCCGACGACGCCGAGGAACGGCGCGTCCTTGTGATTGACATAGGTATTCCAATCAGGACAAAATTGTCGTACTGAAAAGAGAACGCCTGCAGCATAACATAACGTATGTACCGAGTGCACCCAGGCAGTATACTTAGGTACCCGAGTGCTTAGGTAGCTCCATTGTGCCTATCAACGGCGCGCCTGACGGGCGCCCCGCTGACGTAGCTGCCGTAGGTCGCCGGCCAGGGTCAAGGGTGCTGGGTAGGTACCTAGGTATGATCCAACCCAACCTTCGCCAGGCAGCTCAGGGATTGTCCCGATACCTACTTGATCACCCAGTAATGGCAATTTTCGCCTCATGCGCAGGTACATAGACTTCTGACCCCATGGATTGACAAGCTTCGCGGCCTCCCGTCCCGTTTGCAGGGCTGCAGGGCATTGCCATAAGCCCGCATCCACCACACCCGAAATTTGGGAGCCACTCCCTTTTGCAACGAGCGACTACCCAGGCAGGCCACTTCAACTACTGGAGCTGGCGGCGCAGCAAGACTTAACCTTGTAGCAGCCCTTCCTCTCCTTCCTTTCTACCACCAACCATGTCCTCCAGATACGCAGCTGCCCGCCCTAAACGCGCGGGCGAATCCTTTGCGCGCGCCCACCACGGCGAGCAGCGCGCAGGCAGCCCAATCGACGACCACGACGGGCCTTCGTCGTTTAAGCGAGTCAAGTTCGACGTGCGCAATCCCTCTGCTCTCGCCCCCGACTCGCGCGACAATGACGATGCCGACGCCGAGGATGCTGCTGTACTCGACGCCGACGTCATCGGCAAGGGTCCCGGCGCCACCAAGCGAGGCGCCGTCAACATTGATGGCTACGACAGCGACTCCGAGAACGAGACCTTCGACGACCGCGCCGAGCGGAGGGCCGCCGGGGGAAC
This sequence comes from Diaporthe velutina, assembly GCA_038088505.1. NCBI lineage: Eukaryota > Fungi > Ascomycota > Sordariomycetes > Diaporthales > Diaporthaceae > Diaporthe > Diaporthe velutina. The sequence goes on along the minus strand of JBBWSJ010000019.1, from coordinate 110,498 downwards.
CAACGGCGGGGGTGACGTTGACATTGCCGATAAGCTGGACAACTACGACAGGAACCTGCGCAATGGGGACGCGGGTGGCCAAGCGGCCGGGGACGAGGACGAGGACATGTTCGCCGCTGATGACGACGACCCGGACGAGCAAGACACCAACAATCCAGCTGCACCGCGCACCACGTCGAGGGGTAAGAAGGCCAAGGAGGTCCGCTTCCTGGACGCGCACAAGATCGAGGGCCAGGAGAGCACGAGCAAGAGCGGCGGGCACATCCATCTCGATGAGCAGAACGCCAGCAGCGACGACGAGGAGGACGTCGAACTGGCCATCCAGGAGGAGGGCGTCGACGACGAGATTGGCATGGGTGGCCTGAAGCGCAACGCGCCCAAGATTGACGCCTTCAACATGAAGAACGAGCAGGAAGAGGGCGCCTTTGACGAAGCCGGCAACTTTATCCGCAAGGCCGTCGACCCAGATGCCGTGCACGACCGCTGGCTGGAGGGGGTGTCCAAGAAGGAGATGAAGAGGGCCCGCGAGGCCCACGAGAAGCGCGAGGCCGAGCTGCGGGCCGCGAGGAAGGAGGACGACAGCCTCCTCACCCAAGACCTGCTGCGCTCGCTGATCATGCACCTCGAGAGGGGCGAGACACCCATCGAGGCGCTGGCTCGGCTGGGCCGGGCGCGGAAGAGCGAGCCGAAGAAGGTGCCCAAGTGGAAGCTGAAAAAGCTCAAGGGCAGGGAGAGAAAGGACGGCGGCGACGCGGACGCCATGGAAGTGGACCACGGCAAGGAGCCTGAGGACCTCGAGCAGACCCGGGTCAAGGAGGCCATCAACGTCGTTACCGAGGCAGCAGACAAGCTACTCGCCAGGGAGTATGCAGAGGTGTACGAGACGGAGAGGGAGCTGCTCGTGAGGGAGTGGCAGGACGAGGCGGGCGAGCGGTGGAGGGAGCCTACGCCTGCTGCTGAGGCGACCACCAGCAGTGGGGCCGGCAGTAATGCAGGCGCGGGCAAAATGTGGGAGTATAGATGGACCGATGGCCGGGACGGCGAGTCGGTACAGGGGCCCTACGACGGCCCGACCATGAAGGCATGGCAAGACGCAGGCTACTTCGAGGGTGTCGAGTTCCGCGCAGTGGGCGAGGACACCTGGGATCGATTAGCAGAGTTTGTGTGAGATCGCCATACGCGGTCAGTGGTAATCGACCATTCTGCTGTTGCTCGCTCAGTGCCACATCCTAACGACATCCATGGTCCTACGACACAACTTTCCCTCGGTATACTAATGCTTTGGATGATTGGTTTTCGATTGGCTGGTTTTTTGTTTTTTGTTTTGTGTTCTGCTAAAGCTATATCGTAGTTTGCAAGTCTGCTCAACGGCCAGGCCCACATCACACGCACGCCGTGCTGCACCAGGACTGCCCCCTCTGCCGCAACCCGGCTCGCCCAGGTCTACTGGTCCGCCTGGACCGACGGCCACGCCCGTCTCCTTCACCCGCTCCCATCGCTTGGGTCCATTCCTTCAATTGAACACGCAGTCCTGACAAAAGCTCACCGGCCCTCTTGTCCAAGTCGTGCCTGACACTCTGTCCTGGCTGACTGGCTGTTTGCGTCGAGGGGGTGGCGGCCAAGTTGGCTGTTGTGGTTGCCTGTGTGATGGTCCAACAGTCTTGCACCTCGTGCTGTAGACGTTGCGCGAAATTGGCCACTTGCCCGTCTGCGCCGGAAAACACGGAAGGGCCCGTGGCAGTGTCTGCAAGGCCATCGAGGAGCTGTCCGACGATGATGCGTGGCAGCGGCATCTCTCGGCCTAGCGAGCCACGCACCTCATCGAGGTAAGCGGTTGCTTGCCTGCTGATGAGAGTAATCTTGTCGATGCACCCCTGCAGCCTCTTGCTCGGATCTAGTGAGGGCTGTAGCAGCCAGCAGATCAAATATGGGCGCATGGCATGGCAGATTTCCATCATTTGCGCAAACAGTTGCACCTGCGGTGGAGTGATCGTTGCATCAAGCGCGCTCTGCTCCCTGAGGTTCCCCAGGTAGCCCAAGATGGTCTCCAGCAGGGAGATAGAGTGGTCGATGAGCTTCTCAGGGATTTCTCTAGGCAAGGGCGACCTGCCGAATAAACCGCTTAGGGCCTTAGAATAAACCCCCAAAAGTGGCCAGACCTCAGGGATTTTGCACGACGTCCGGATGATGGCAGGCAGCATGCGGCCGAGAGCAAATGCCAATATGTTATCGTTGATCATGCCGTTTTCGATTATTCTGCTCTCGGCATCTAGTTGGCCGTCGGCCATAAATCGCTTGAAGTGATTGTACAGGAAGGAGAACAATTGTGGACCCGCTGTCGCGTCGCCTTCTCCTAACCGGAGCCCGTACCCAATGATGATAGCCGAGTGTAGCTTAGGATCCTCTGCGGCGGGGGTAAATTCCGCACTGGCCTGGAGGTAGAACGGGTCGACTGGACTGATTCCGGTGCCATGAGATTGAATAATTGCCACGACCTCGCGGACGAAGCTTGTGTAATCCTTGTGCTGGTTCGAGTCCAAGTCCAAGGATGTGATGTCTGACCTCATCTGCTGCATAACCAACTTGAGCAGTTTCTCGTACTTGGCACGCAGAGCCACTCGCCGTGCAGGGTCGCTTTGTTGTATTTCCTGTCGCATGTGCGAGACCGCGCAGGCAAAGAAGTCGCGATTCGTTTGGTAGTTGGGACGCATTCCGTCAATGACAATAGCTTTCTTCATGTAGCCCAAGTCTAACATCTTGAGCGTCTCGGCGAGTTGCATCTCATACTTGAGGGCGTGGAAAGGTTTGACCAACGACAACAGCCAGATATCGAAGTGGCTGCAGCCGACGCTGGAGAAATCGAAGACGTGATTCTTCAGCAAGGTGGCCACGAAGAGAGGCAGGTATATCCTGTTGTCTAGGCTGAGACTCTGGGGGGTGTTCTCAAACAAGCCATACTTCCCTATGGAGAAGAAGTGTTTCAATGATCTCTTCCCACCACTGATGAACATGCTCGCAATTCTACCCGAGAGGGTGATGGCTTCCTCCCGGATGGTGGAGACTGCATCGTGGTAGGAGCCTCTATCAAACACAGACGAAGACAACACCTGGCGAACAGCGATGAAGAATCCTTGGACAACTTTTTCATCGAGTAACTCGACAGCATCGGCATACTCGCGGTTATCACTTGACGAAAAAGAGTCATCGGATTCCTCCTTGAGCACATTGCCGAGCCTTTCCACACGTTCTAAAAAGAGCTCGACTGTCTCAAAACAATGACGCAGAAGACTGCAATCCAGGACTTTGCTATCAGTGCTGGCATTGAGCAGCGCTTTGTTCAACTGGACTGTGTTGAAAGAGAACATGGCAGAAGCCAACGAGGGACAGTTCTCCATGACTGCCAATGACGCCGTTACACTGGAGTACAATACATCTCTTGCCGCGGTCTGGTTCGCAGACACGAAGCTGTCGACCGTGTGCTGATCAATATTCTTCCTGCTTTCCGACGGCATGGACAGGAATTGGCGCTGAATTTCGCTGGCTGCCAAATGATATTGTTCAAGGACCTCCTGGAAGACGTGGTTTTGCCATTTCATGAGAGGGCCATAGACATCAACTGTGGACCCCGAGGATACGACGAATGTCGCAAGCCGTCTCCATGCCCGGAGGTTCACAAGGACTGCTTCTTTATGAGAACTTCCAGGAGAGACCAGTTTCTCGATCAAGTGGACAGCAGGCCTTTCCTCAGGAGGGGCGGCCCAGAAGAGAGTGCACAATAAGTCGTGGTGATTTCTCAAGGCAGCCAGATCACGGCGGTGAAATGTCTGCTCCTTGGAGTACTGGCGATCATGGTTGGGGAGAGTCCGGGCGATGAGATTTCGGATGTCGTTGGAGAGTCCCCGTTTTCTCATGGTCTGGATCGCTAGCGCCAACATCTTGAGGAAGATGTGGAAGCATCGGTCCTCGGCATCAACAGACAAAGATGTCCTGCCACCAAGGTGCTCTAGAAATTGTGGCGACTTGTCAACTTCCTCATTCCTCAGATTCGAGAGATTCTGCTGGCCGAAGAAGTCAAATATGGTGCCGACAATGCCACCGCACTTATACCAACCCCATTGATCGATGAGGCGGTGGCAGCGGCCCAACAGAGCACGGCAGTATTCGTTGAAGCTGGGTGACTGCTTTGGATTATTTTGACAGGACTCGAAGACCCGTTTGAGCAATTTCTGTGGTAAACCCCATCTTTGAGACCCTTGAACGAGACCTGTGTGCCGCAAGCCTTTATCGACTATGCCAAGGCCGTCAAAATCCTGAAGCGGTGCCAGAGTGAAAATGTCCCTCCATAGACCCTCGAACCGTTGAGCGTCGGGGCTTTCGAGGAGATCAGATGTCCCCATGAGAGTGTATGTCAAGTCCCAGAAGCCAGCCCTCGGAATGTGGGCTGAGTCTAGCACTTTGATAACAACCACCCAGCAGATCATGGTAAAATTGTCGCCTCTTATTCCTCGCTCCCTGGCAGGAGGTCGTCGAAGATCATCGTATGTCGCTCGGAGGCACGAGGTGCCGGTTTCCAGAAGAGTCTTGATGATCGCCCTTGAGAATTGCTTAATTGACTCCTCGACTTGTAGAGCCGTGCTCGAGAGCTCGGAATTACTCTGGCAAATTCGTAAAAGTACCAAGGCACAGATGACAAACCTCGTATTGACCTCGACAAATGCTCGAGATCGACGTTTGGGAGCTGAGTTCTGGGTGAGGCTGGAGAAGGCAGATAACAGTTCTGAGAGCCTCTCAGCACACGACCTGAGTTGTGACCCATCCTCGACGCAGACCGAGTGCAGTGTATACTGGAGGACATGATCAGCACAATTGACAGCTTGACAACAGCTCTGCTCAGCCTCGACCACACCGGCCGTTGACAGTTGTTCTGAGAGGAGATCAAAAAGTAATCCAAGTTCGGAAGAGACTGTATCGGTCCAGAGCCCCCAATGAAAGTAATGATCCCTAAGATCGAAGGAGGTCACGGGTCGAGGTCGGGTAATGTCGTCAAGAATCTGGCAATCCAGAGCTTTTTTCAATGTGCCATTTCCAATCAGGGTGCTGTGATGGAAGAAGACATCCTCTTGAAGGGGAAAGATATCGAAGTGCTGCGTATACTGTGTCCCGTAGGATCCCAACCCCACAATCTTATCCTGCTCTTGACGCGGTTCCTCGAAGCATGTTTCATTGACAACAGCTTCGTTTGACGGGAGTGGATCATTCGCATGTCTGAACTGAGGCGCATCGAGGTCAAGTCGCTTCGGTGCAATCTGTTTGCGGCGACGGGCTTTCATAGTTCCAGACCTCTGGTCTTTGGGCTGCCCGTGGCCGGAAACGCTGGGTTCGGAGCGCTCAACTTCGTTATGGTTCTTCACGGGCTGTACTTCGTTCGACGGGTATTTCTGGAGACGGAAAGTCGGAGCTAAGATCTCTTTTCTGGTTCTGCGGAACACGAGATCCAGCATCTTCTTCCTCGCAGTGAAGGCTGCATTTTCCACACCGTGCGACATATCAGCTTCGAGCTGCGCTGGTCTGCTGAGATAGTCGTCACCCAGGTTGCGCGATTGGTCCCATCTGGGAGCTGTCCGTCCGGTGGAATCATACCTCGGGCGAGGTTCTCCTGGGGCCGCTTTACTAGTGACCACAAAATTGTTCAAGCTTACTTGTCTCGTCATCTTCGAGGGTTGTCTGAAGGATAGGCCGGTACGGAGTCTAGAGAGTTTGGTGATATTTGAGGATAGCTGCTCAAGAGGTCGTCTTGGCTTTCGCATGTCTTGCGCAGCTTGCAGAAGGCCCGAACCCGGTTGCTGGCGTAATGCTTTCCGTTTGATGTTGCCCATTGTCCAGTCTTGAAGAATTGAGTGAACCTCGACATTGTCCTTGCGAGTTCCCAGATTGATTGCCTTGTTGTTGGGCTTCGATCTGCCCAGATCTTGACGTCTGCTGGCAGCTCTGGCAGCAATCCTGATGAAACTCGGCGCACCAGGCTCAACAACATCTGCAATGCCTAGGGCTGGCGGCGACGGAGCTGGCGTCTTCCGAGTGTTCCGTTTGACGCTGTTCTTTGGGTGACGAGTCCTGACGACGCTGCTCGATGTGCGGTTTGCACGGTGCATAGAATTTGAGATCTTGGGTTGGCGATAGCGCTGTTCTCCTTTGAACAACCTTTGCTGTGTATTCTTCCTTCTCTTGCTCGGGATGCCCCTTGATGTGCGATTCCGCTTACCTCCTGGTAGCATCCAATCGACATAGTCTTCCTCAATTACCGACAGACTATCGTCGACACCCTCCGTTCCGTAGCTAGGAAGGCTTGACTCGTAACCGAGACCATGGCTCAAAAGATCAACCGTCTGTCTCGGCGCGTCTTCTTCCCCTTCTTCTCCACCTTCGTCTTCTTCCTCATCATCGTCGTCAAGATGCTCGAGAAAATTTCTAACTCCCATGGCTCTTGCGCGCCTCACCGTGGCCACTCCACGCTGCCGCCCGTCCGGAGAGCGCGGCGGGGTTGGCCTGTTGAGAACGCCTTTCTGCACAGTCTTGCTGGTTTGCTGGTCCAACCTGAGCCATGAAGCAGGCAACACACCTTTTATCCTCTTTCTAGTCCTCTGTACAATATCGGAATCATTGCTTGAGGAGCGCTCAAGCAGATCTTCCAGGTCCGAAGCACCTTCGTCCTCGCCGCCCTCCAAATCAGTCGTGAGGTCGACTAACTCGGGCCGATTTTCGGGGTTCGCACCATTGCTGAGTCGCCTAGGAGTTGAGGATGCAAAAGTATTATCTACTGACTCAGAGAAGGGTCCAGGTGATGCATCAGGGCTTGGGGAGTCGGCCAGCGCCGGGTCCACCCGAAGAGGGCCAGGTGAAGGCGGAATGTCCCAATCGTCATCCACGTTTACAGGCGGAAATACGCGCCCGACTATCTCATGCCTGCTCTTCAGTCGCTTCCTCGACGCGGAAGATTTAGACGGCGTTGGTCGTTTTGATAGCTTAGCTGGTGTTTTCGCCGATTTGAGAGCAAGGTCTTTGATGTCTGGGAACTCCTCCTCCCCGTTGATACTTGTGTCATCCGTCTGTTGACTGCGGCTGTGCTCACTGCTCGCCTGAGGCTGACGACGAGGCGATGAAGTTCTTGGAGATGGTGATAAGGCCAATTCATCCACGTCATCATCTAAGGAATAACCAAAGATGTTCGTCCGAAGGCCCTGCGATCCCTCACCTGGACCACCTGATGTTGGCTGGCTCTCACCGCCTGTGTAGTCTTGCTCTTGCGACACATTTTCGTCATGGCTTTTGCTGAGATTCTGTTCCTGTAGAGCGATGTGAATAGGTCTGACACCATGAGATTTCATGAAACGACTGTACTGGGCGTTCTCGAGGAGATATGGATGTTCCTGGATCGGCTTCCGAGGTCGGAGAGATCGACCAGCTCGTGGCGAAGACTCTACAGGCTTGCCTCGCTGAACATGCTCACTCCGAAGCTGGCTTGGCGACTGGCTGTTGCGATGGGCCTCGTGATGTACTCCCGGGAACTGTGCCTCAGAGATGGGTCGAAGGGAGCTGCCAGGGAAGGGGTTGGCTGAAGGCGCAAGTATCTGGACAATGCTGGATGATATCCCGTCTCTCTCGAGTCGGCTCGCTACGGGTGTGTTCTGAAGTCCCGAGCTGCCTTTAAGCGTGTTTCTGGGGCCCTTTCTGCTTGTCACATGATCGACCCCATCATATCCATTGGCAGGGCTGCTGCTGGGTGCATCCCGCTGTCCCTGATAGGGTGCAAGTTGTGTCTCTGTTCCAGGATTCGCCGAGGCGGTTGACGGTGGTTCACTGGGCTTGTCGGGCGTTCTCTCATGCAGATCAGCAGATGTGGTCTCCCCTTGAGAATCGATGGGCTCTGAAGAGCCTGGAAATTCCCAGATGTCATCGTGCCGGTTTTCGAGCGGTCGCTTCGGTGGACTACGTCGTGCCGGTGGAGGCAAGGAGTCCTCAGAGCGGAAGCCTTCGTCGTCCGAGTCGGGGACTTCACCCAGTTCCTTCCAGTTCCCCATGAGAGCTCGAATGCATTGTAGATCTCGATGAGCCGAGTTTAAGTCTTGTAGAAGGTCGTCACTGGATCAAGTTGCCATGTCTGAGTTTCTGCGCCTACGTACACCACGGTTAAGTGAATCTCAATGAGGGAGACGCGTTGTACGCGTTTTCGGGGATAGAGTGGGGCGGTGTTGGCGTGATAATCTTGATAAACTGCGACCCCGGATTGCAATGAAAATAAACCTTGTCCACAGACCCTCTCCTGGTCAGAAATGGTACTGCTAGCTTATCATGCCCGCGGCTAACAAGCATCCAAAGTCGAGGAAGCGGCAACTTTGTGGAGCTTTTCAATCACCGCCAGACGTTGTCGATTTACTGTCGCTGTCTGAAACACGACTGTCTGCAAGATGTCTGCTCGCAACCTCACCGCTCTTGGCCTCTCGGTGGGTATCGGCGTTATCTCAGGTTCGTTCTCTCCATCTCCTTGTGGGACAACTTGTAATAACCTACCTCACCTGGGGTAACCTCACTCGGGATAACCTCACCCGGGATATCCTCCTGTGGGATAATGTACAAATCGCTGGGACAAGATACGCCAAGTGCTGAGGAACCTCACAGGAGTCTACATATTCAAGCCAACTCTTCAAGAACAGCAGAAGGCGACTGAATTCTGGCGGAACCCTGGGTATGTCGTTCCTTCACCAGTGCTCACCCTTGGCCCTCTTGTTGACCTGAAGCAGTGAAGCAAATGCGGGCAACGCCACGGACAGTATCAACTTGAGCCAGCAGGATCTGAGAAACCAGCCACCAAACCGTCAAGGTCAAGAGAAATAAGAAGCGGGAGTATGTATTTTGTACATCATACACAGGGGGCCTTGCGTATGTATAGTTATGTATTGTTGCAGCTCTGGGGGAAGGGCTCGTATTCACTTGAACTATCAAGTCCGGAGTGCCTCTCAGAATCGTCGACCGATATATCCCTTCGTGCGTTGGGACAGTTTGGACCAACACTACACCTGCAAAAGCACGCCCTGGGATTGGTTGAAGGGTCTGAGAAGCCCCATGCAATTCCCCAGCACATACCCGACCCCGGCGAGCTGCAGACTGCTGGATGACAACCGACTTGTTGATTGTCATACCTTGGGGAATAGCAGCATAACATAGTTAGGTATCGTATGAATGACATGCCTACGTAGTGCGTTGTACACAGTTCTGTATCTACAAAAGAGCTGGCAGCAGGTGGTCGAGCTGTGTTACTGGGGCAAATGGTGAATCAAGAACACGAGTTGACCTTCTCATTGGGATTGATTGGCTGTTGATACTTATGTAAGCATGAACAGCTGTGGGTGGCCTGATTTCTGCTGCAGCAGGAAGCGAAAGAATTCAAGCCGGGACGACTCGCCAAAACTGTCGAAGCTAACAAGAGCAACGTTTGACGGTCACGACCTTAGCAATTGGTTCCATCTCCACTCTTCCCCAGCGACCCTTCCACCAACTCCTCTGATCCCATCCATCCACGACCCTCTCCCGACCGGCCTCGCCTCGCCCCCATCACCAGCACAGCTCTTCCCCTACGCAAGCAATCACAATGATGCGCCTCCCGACATCAGCCGCCCTGCGCGCCACCGTCACCAGGGCCGGCCGCCAGGCCACCATCTCTTCCGCCATGGTCACCCGGGCTGCCGCCTCCACCCACGCCATCTCCAACCCTACCCTGGCCAACATTGAGAAGAGATGGGAGGGTATGCCTCTACAAGAGCAGGCTGAGCTGTGGATGGCTCTGCGCGACCGCATGAAGGAGAACTGGGCCGACCTGACCCTCCAGGAGAAGAAGGCTGGTGAGTATACCACCTGAGCCTCAACGCAGCGTCGTCACTTCCGCGAAGCGGCACAGGCTCACCTGCAGGGGCTCCGTCGAGCTTCAGACGGGTGCTTCGGTACCTGTCGGGCCCAATTGACCCCTGCCTGTCGCGCCCGAGTCCTCGATGCGGCATGAAAACGCTCCAGTCTACAAACGCTGACACAAATGCCTCACAGCTTACTGGATTGCTTTCGGCCCTCACGGCCCACGTGCGCAGCCTCCCGCCGACGAGAACAAGAAGGTCATACTCTACGTCCTCGCCGGCCTCGGTGCCTCCCTGACCATCTTCGCTACCATGCGCATGTTCGCCAAGCCCGCACCACACACCATGACGCGCGAGTGGCAGGAGGCTTCCAACGAGTACCTCAAGGTCCGCCAATCCTCAGTATTCCGCAATGGTACATTCCGCATGCTGACTTGGGCCATGAAAAATTTAGGAGCAAAAAGCCGACCCTTTCACCGGCGTCGCCTCGCCCGACTACAAGGGTCAGGGACAGGTCCAGTCGCCGCCCGCCAAGGCTTAAGACGCTCAGGCAACGGCTGGAAGAGAACTTCTCCTTTGTCAGTAGAAGAGGCAGAAATAAAACTAGCAGGAGCAGGAACAATATCATCATTGCCTCATGGTCTCATCTCCATGTACGAATTGATGTCTAGAGAAAGAGAGAGCATTGGTCTGGTGGCGTGGTTGGATGTGGTGATTTTGTACGTCGATGTAAATATATATGTACGAGAATCCCAAGATCCTTTAACAGCACCTGTTCTGCGAGCCTATCGCCTGAGTTCAGACAGAATTGGCTCCAGGACTCGTCAGAGCCCCAGATCAACCCGAATTGCCTAATCCGTCGGACGAACCGACCACGCCCGAACATGCGCTTGCTCCAGGACAAGACAAACCAACCTCCCATAATTCAAGAAACGAAGCTGTAGGTACAGGGGGTGGTTGCAGGGCTTCGCACTTGCTGTTGTCTGTCAAAGCCGGACGACATGCTTCCATTACGTATGTGGGTTTCCTGTGTGATAATCCATGCGTTGCCCGAGATGCCGATGCGCCACTTCGTGAATTCGACTTACCCACGCCCCAAGCGTCGTCCTTGTGGCTCTCTTTCATCAACTGCATTTGCGCCGTGTGCTATTCGCCGCTTTGCCCTGCCTCTCTGTACTGCTCAAATGTCGACACAGCAGCCTCGTCCACTTCGTGGGGTTGATCTTCTGCCCTGATACGCCTCTCGACCTCCAACCAGCCATCCCTGCCCCAGTAGCCGGCCTTCTCCCGTCCTTTCACGCAAGCTTCTGTGATGAGAACATGCTGCACAGGAGCCTCATACATCGGCTCGGCAAGCACTCTCTCCATTTCCATCTTCAGCCCTCGGGCACCGGTGCCGTTCTCGAGAGCTCGCTCGGCAATGGCTAGAAGGGCACGATTGGTGAAATACAGCTTGGAAGGATAGGTCTCGAATAGTGCTCTGTACTGTGCGACAAGCCCATTGCGGGGAACTGTCAAGATCCGAAACAGTTCATCTTGTGATAGTGGTGACAATGCGATGATATTATGCAGCCGACCAATGAGCTCCGGGATGAAACCAAAAGCCTGCAGGTCATCGGGCGTGGTCAGATCCACTGTGAGGCGCTCGTGTCAGTATCTGTTATGTCTTGCGAGCTGTCGTTGGGTGCGCCACCTAGGACGACTCACTTGGTGTGAAGGAAGTGCTTCCAGGCTCATCCGCTGACACTGCTAGGGGTTGGTGAGGCAGGTGAGAGTACATTTCCTGCGGCAAAACAGTCTTGTTGCCCTTTTTTGACGACCGGCCCTCTCCGATTTCAGCCCCGAATCCAAGCGACGGTTTCGACACCCTCGCCAGGATGTGTTTTTCGAGGCCAACGAAGGCCCCGCAAAAGACAAAGAGGATATTCCTTGTGTCGATGGTGAATTGGTCTGTCCTGCCAGAGGTGGGAGGACTGGGAGGAGCCAGGCCCGAGCTGCCTGACCCGTAGTTGCTCGTGATAGGGGCGGCAGATCGCGGGGACTTGTTGTCCTTAACGTTTATTGTTACTTTTGTTCCTTCCACGAGCTTGAGAAGCGCCTGTTGGACACCCTCCCCACCGACGTCCCGGCCGTTGGATGTTTCTCTTCGCGCGATCTTGTCAAACTCATCCAGGACCACAATCCCGTTCTCGGTCGCTCTCGTGTCGTAGCCAGATTCGATCAATAGTCTCTCGATGCAGCTCTCGACGTCCTGGCCTATGTAGCCGGCCTGAGTGAATGAGTTGCAGTCACATATTGTGAACGGAACGTTGAGCTTCTTGCTCAGGGTCCTGGAGCGCCTCTTAGTATACCCGGTGAAAGGCGGAAAATATGGCTAGGGCAGTGAGGCATACTCGAGGATATAGGTCTTTCCAACACCTGTGGGGCCCAACAATAGCAGATTGCTTTTGTCTATTCTGGTATGGTGAGGAATGGCCGGATCTTCGGGTACGTAGAACTCGACGGCAGCGTCGGCGGCGACGTCGGCATCTGTGAGGTGATGACTCTGGTTTATGGACTCGTAGTGGCCGGGGAACTCGTCTGGTATCTGCCCATCAGTACGCGATACATGGACGCCGTGGACCGGGCTGGAAGGGCTGACCTTCGACCGGGTGGGGGTCACGATATGGCTCGAGGCGGTCTCTCTCTCTCGTGCGATTTTGGCGCTGCAGCTTCTCCCGGAGTTTGTTATCCTGGTCCTGGTCGTGCCTCCGCCTCCTGAGGTTCTGGTAGTGATTGAAGATGGCGGAGCATATAGTCTTTTTGGCCCTTTCCTGGCCGACGACGTACTCGTCGACGCGGCTCTTGAGATCGCGGGGGTAGAATTGTGGGACCCCAAAGGTCGGTTTGGCGAACATGGGCCCGCGGTCGGGGACATCGGTGGGGTCATAGGAACTGGAGAAGCCCGAGTTGAAGCTGTGTGGTCTCCTCGCGGTTCGGGATGGCGTGGACGTAGAGAAGGCCCGATATCCAGAGCCAGAGCACTGTGACGGCGCTTGCAGGTGAGAGTGGGCTGGGGATGGGGCTTTTCGGCGGACGGGAGACAGTGGCAACAGTCGCGACCCTCTAGAGGCGGCCATGATCATGTCCAGGAACTGTACAACATGCTAATAGGGACCCGTGTCCGGGGGTATTCTGGGCTCTTCGAGGTTACGATGGAGAATCTTTGGAACAGTCTACTGGTTTGACAGAAGGACTCGGAGATGGGGATGGTCCAGCCGGCTGCACGTGGCGGCGCTTGGGGACTGATGGTGGTGGTGAGAGATGCGGCGCGGCCGTAGCTGTCCGGGGCTACACGGTCAGACTAGGTTAATTGGTAAGTATAGGTAGTGGGTGTAGGCAGTGGGTGTAGGTAGTGGGTGTAGGTAGTGGGTGTAGGTAGTGGGTGTAGGTAATCGGTATGCCTAGGTAGGAAATGGCTAGAGCATTGGGCGTGGCGTTGGCGTTTGCGAGAGCGGCACCGGCCCACCTGCATGCTCCTACCATTGAAACAATGGCGGGGTTGATCTTACCTAATGATCCTGGGTGCCCGCCTTTATGCTCGTCCCAACCCCAAGCTCCTACCCCGAGTCACCCACTTCTCCCACTTCTGCCACTCTGCCATCCAGCGGCTCACAGGGGGCTCTTCCGAGTCTGGGGTCTGGGGAAATGCCAACCAAGCACATCCCTGGCTCGTCTGGACACTGACCAGCTGCCCACACCCCTCTTCTCAAACCCCAAGATGGAGGGCAGGCCGCACTGGGAGCACACAGTCTACTGTCAGACACACCATGGTTGATGGTAAGTCGTATTCAACAGAATCGTTGGAGACATCCTACAATGGGCTCGGCCGCCCCGAGCCATTATTTACTAGGCCATGATTTCCAGCAGGCCTGCATCGGCGGATTGTGCTGGGTTTTCAGAGATGCCCAGGGACTCACTCACCTACCTACCAACCAGGCACGTAGTACCCAGATAGGTACGGTAGGGGTGCTGTATTTACAGCGGGCACTGCATCTGGGGCTTTTTTTTCGTTGAATTCATCGCTGCTGCCCGACGTCATAACACATAGATAAGCGTTCGACTCGGAGCTTCGTCACGCTACCATTCGGCTCCTCTTCCAAGGAGCTCTGCGCATGTTACTTGGCCAAGCTTCAGACTCTGCATCACAGGTCATACAAGGCCTTCCGTATAAGGTGCAGCACATAAAAGAAGCAGCCCCATCGCAACATCTGTTTTGTTTTGCCTGTCTGCACTGTACTGGTCCTGCCCAATTCCTTGTCTCCCCGTCAGGCCTGTTTACTTTGCACCACCGTGCACAGACAGCTAGCTCTCAGAGGAGCTCATCCCAGTCCGTTGGTACTATTCTCCGACCCCAGGTATTAGCCTCGCCACCATTCCGACTGCTTCGTCCAGCTGCCAGACGCTTGGCTTCTGCGTGTTGCAGACAGACAACCTGACCATGGCCGACACCGCCGAGCATGCATCCAACACGTTGGTCCAAGACGGTGGGCAAGCTGCTCCCGGCACCGATTCCGCGCAAGATCTAGGTATGCCTCACACTTGCGAACACGCCAGCACATCCGAGGACACAACTGACATTCTCCCAGGTGTTCTACAGATTGATCCCTGGCTCTCGCCTTTCCAGGACGTGCTGAAGCGGAGAGTCTCGAGAGCACAGGATTGGATCAAGAAGATTGATGAGACAGAAGGTGGCCTGACCAAGTTCACCAAGGCACGTTGCTCCCAAACACCAAGCATGCGGCAATCCCGAGGGACCAAATCCTCACTAACTGCACTGCTCTAGGGAACCGATATATTCGGTCTCAATGTTGACAAGGATAACAATGTCGTCTATCGAGAGTGGGCTCCTAACGCCCAACAGGCCTTCCTCATAGGGGATTTCAGTAAGGCCCGGACATTCCATGCTTGACCAGCCTCGCCCCGTGCTAACGCTGTATAGATGGTTGGAACCGTGACTCTCATCCGATGAAAAAGAATGACTTTGGGGTTTTCGAGATCACAGTTGCTCCCAATGAGCACGGTCAAGTCGCAATCCCTCACAATTCCAAGATCAAGGTGACTTACCATCCAGCCATTTTTCATCCAGCGTCCGTCTAGCTGACCATGCCCACAAGATCTCACTTGTTCTTCCAGACGGCAACAGGATCGATCGTCTCCCAGCTTGGATCAAGTATGTCACACAGGACCTATCAGTGTCACCTGCGTACGATGCCAGGTTCTGGAACCCTCCCCAAGAGGAGAAGTACGTCTTCAAGCACCCCAGGCCAAAGAAGCCTCTTAGTGCTCGCGTGTACGAGGCCCACGTCGGAATCTCGTCACCTGAGCTCAGGGTGGCCACATATAAGGAGTTCACCAAGAATATGCTCCCCAGGATCAAGTCGCTGGGCTACAATGTCATACAGCTCATGGCCGTCATGGAGCATGCCTACTATGCCAGTTTTGGCTACCAAGTCAACAACTTTTTCGCTGCCAGCAGCAGGTATGGTCCTCCTGAGGACCTCAAGGAGCTAATCGACACTGCCCACAGCATGGGCCTCGTTGTCCTGCTAGACGTTGTCCACAGCCACGCCTCGAAGAACGTCCTCGACGGGTTGAACGAGTTTGATGGCACGGATCATCAGTACTTCCACGGGGGCCCCAGGGGAAAGCATGACCAGTGGGACAGCCGACTTTTCAACTATGGGCATCACGAAGTCATGCGTTTCCTCCTCAGCAATCTCCGGTTCTGGATGGACGAGTATCAATTCGATGGTTTTAGATTCGACGGTGTGACAAGCATGCTCTATCTTCACCATGGCTTGGGGACGTGAGTTTACCATCCCGAGATTCCTGACTCGATGCGGGCTGTACTAACATGATAATGCCAAGCGGGTTTTCCGGCGGATACCACGAATATTTCGGCTCGGATGTCGACGAGGAGGCGGTGGTATATCTAATGCTTGCCAACGAACTGCTCCACGAGCTCTACCCCGAGTGCATCACTGTTGCCGAAGATGTGTCAGGTATGCCAGCTCTGGGCGTGCCACTGTCCCTGGGAGGTGTGGGATTCGATTACCGTCTTGCAATGGCTGTCCCGGACATGTGGATCAAGCTCCTGAAGGAACAGAAAGACGAGGATTGGGACCTCGCCAACATCTGTTTCACGCTGACGAACAGGCGACACGGAGAGAAATGTATCGCTTACTGCGAGAGTCATGACCAGGCGTAGGTTTCCAGGATCTCCATTCACGGCTGCACTGGCGCACACGTTTTTGCTGACGCTGAGACAGTCTGGTCGGAGACAAGACCTTGATTTTCCACCTCTGCGACGCAGAGATGTACACAAACATGTCGACCCTCACTCCCCTGACACCCGTCATTGCACGAGGAATGGCCCTGCACAAGATGATCCGACTGCTCACGAACGCCCTGGGTGGCGAAGGCTATCTCAATTTTGAGGGCAATGAGTTTGGCCATCCCGAGTGGCTCGACTTCCCCCGTGAGGGCAACCAGAACTCATTCTGGTACGCTCGACGACAACTCAACCTCACTGATGACAATCTGTTGAGGTACCAGTTCCTCGATCACTTTGACAGACTCATGAACCTCTGCGAAGCGAAATACGGGTGGCTGCACTCACCACAGGCGTACATCTCCCTGAAGCACGAGGGGGACAAGGTAGTTGTGTTTGAACGTGCTGGTCTGGTCTTTGTATTCAACTTCCACCCAACGAACAGCTATACAGACTATCGAATTGGGGTCGACGTTGAAGGGACCTACAAGATCGTCCTGAACACGGACGACAAGGACGTGGGTGGGTTCAACTCGATCGATGCCAGCACGAGATTCTTGTAAGTCGACATTTCTGTCGAAAGCCGTCTCTGAAAAACAGGTGCTAATGTCGGGTAAGCACTACTCCACTAGAGTGGAACAACCGCAAGAACTGGACGCATGTCTACATTCCGTCTCGGAGCGCCATTGTAAGTTGCTTCATCCCTCATCCAACACTGCGACCCTTGAAGATTGACACCTGTTACAGGTCCTTGCCCTGGAATCGGCCCCCACAGCAGCGCCATAGTGGCCGGTGTGTGGGAAACGAGCGGCCCCCGTTGTCAAAGAGTGCCCAATACGGCAGTCTGCCGGGCATTGATGGGGAATCTTCCATAGCGTTGTCTAGTAAAAGACTGAGGTTGAACAGAGGAACAATGTACGAATTTGCTGTGCAGACGCAGCACTGCGGATTGCTTCTGGACCATCTCCAGATCCAACCGTAATCGCAATACGAGTGAGCAGTATAGCTAGCTACCTAATCCTTGTGTGAACTTCATGTATGAATCGCGTAGAAATGTGAGCCAATAGTCTCCCACTAGGACGAAATGCCTTTATCAAGGAATAAAGTTCTCATTTTTTTTATTTATTTATTTTGGTATGTTACATGCCGGTGACTGGGTTACCTGAGATGGTCCCGTTAGGCCTGTCTCATCCATCTACCGGGGCAGGGAGTGAGGCTAAAGCCGGCGGAATGAGTAACAAGCAGCTTCGGCATGCCTTTTCGCCGGCGTTCCACGTTCAACGGAGACTGGCGAGCTGTGTGCAAGTCATCTAGACATCGCGGCCATCAAACCAATACCTAGTCTTCAGTAAGTTTTCATCGTATCTTTGGGGCACGAGATTAAGTCCAAAACGAAAGAGTTAGTTAGGTGCCTTGTTCGCTACGGCCGCGTTTGGTCCGGTTGTCCAGCAGGCCCAAAAACTGGAGGTCACGTGAAACGAGCCGGAAGGGGTGGAGCAGCTCTCGGATCTCCAGCTTCTAGCTAAACGACTTTTCCCGCGTCAACTCAATCTTTTCCTCCAGCCTCCATCACTACCCAACTCCACTCCCATCAGAAGTCGTTCTTAGATATCTGGCAAGATGTTCAAGAGGTTAGCAGCTACTCCTTCCTGCAGTCCACGGCGCCCCCCGCGGCCAATTGAGCCCAATTGAGCTGCAGGTGGCCCCCGCGGGCGGTTGACGTCGACCGAAAGCTGACCAGCATACTTTCACCACAGCGGCATCAGGAACTTCGCCCGCGCGAGGCCCTCCTTCGCGGCCGCTGCCACCAGGCGCGCCGGTCCCTCTCCCTTCAAGTTCCCCATCACCAGCCGCTTCGCCAGCACATCCAGCGTTGGCGATGGAAAGATCTACCAGGTACGCTCACCCACACTCACACGCACACCCGAGCCCGCCTGCGACGCGCTCCGTCCCGCCCCGACCTGCCGCCCAAGGCTAACAAAATACCTCAACAGGTCATCGGCGCCGTCGTCGACGGTCAGTCAACCACATCACCAAGCTCTACCCGGGCTTCCTCGTTGGCTAGAACGAGTCGCTGATACCCGTCGCAGTGAAATTCGACACGGCCAAGCTCCCCCCAATTCTCAACGCCCTGCAGACAGACAACCAGGGCAACAAGCTTGTCCTCGAGGTCTCGGTACGTCGGCGCCCACCTCGGTAGCTCCCAACACGGCACCCGAAGCTAACCCTGCCTGCAGCAACATCTCGGTGAGAATGTTGTCCGTTGCATTGCTATGGACGGTAAGCCGCGTGCAGCTCGGATATGTGTCGCCTTGTTGCTAACCGACGCCTAGGTACCGAGGGTCTCGTCCGTGGCGCCAAGGCATCCGACACCGGCGCTCCCATCACCATTCCTGTCGGCCCTGCAACCCTGGGACGTATCATGAACGTCACTGGTGACCCCATCGACGAGCGTGGACCCATCAAGACCGACAAGTTCCTCCCCATTCACGCCGACCCTCCCGAGTTCACCGAGCAATCCACCACCGCTGAGATTCTGGTCACCGGTATCAAGGTCGTCGATCTGCTCGCCCCCTATGCTCGTGGTGGTAAGATCGGTCTGTTCGGCGGTGCTGGTGTCGGCAAGACCGTCTTCATCCAGGAGTTGATCAACAACATCGCCAAGGCCCACGGTGGTTACTCTGTCTTCACCGGTGTCGGCGAGCGTACCCGTGAGGGCAACGATCTGTACCACGAAATGCAGGAGACCTCCGTCATCCAGCTTGACGGCGAGTCCAAGGTCGCCCTGGTCTTCGGTCAGATGAACGAGCCCCCAGGAGCCCGTGCCCGTGTCGCCCTGACTGGTCTCACTGTTGCCGAGTACTTCCGTGACCAGGAGGGTCAGGATGGTACGTCGTCCCATTCACCCGAGCTATCAATCGCACGCGCCTAGCTGACACAGTCCCGCAGTGCTTCTCTTCATCGACAACATCTTCCGTTTCACCCAGGCTGGTTCTGAGGTGTCTGCCCTGCTGGGTCGTATCCCCTCTGCCGTCGGTTACCAGCCCACCCTCGCCATCGACATGGGTGGTATGCAGGAGCGTATCACCACCACCAAGAAGGGTTCTATCACTTCCGTCCAGGCCGTCTACGTACCTGCTGACGATCTCACTGATCCCGCCCCTGCCACCACCTTCGCTCACTTGGACGCCACCACTGTGCTGTCTCGTGGTATCTCTGAGCTGGGTATCTACCCCGCTGTCGACCCTCTCGACTCCAAGTCCCGTATGCTGGACCCCCGTGTCGTCGGACAGGACCACTACGACACCGCCACCCGTGTGCAGCAGATCCTCCAAGAGTACAAGTCTCTCCAGGATATCATTGCCATTCTTGGTATGGACGAACTTTCCGAGGCCGACAAGCTCACCGTCGAGCGTGCCCGTAAGATCCAGCGTTTCCTGTCGCAGCCCTTCACTGTCGCCCAGGTCTTCACTGGTATCGAGGGCAAGCTCGTCGACCTGAAGGACACGATCTCCTCCTTCAAGGCCATTCTCGGTGGTGAGGGTGACGACCTGCCCGAGGGTGCCTTCTACATGGTTGGCGACTTCGCTTCTGCCCGGGCAAAGGGTGAGCAGATTCTGGCTGATCTGGAGAAGAGCACGTAAGGAGGCTGGTTCAATGTAGAATAGAGTGGGCATTTCATGGGAGAGTTGGGGCCCGTGTGTAGATGCGCGGATCGAGTTCACGGAAATGTTATCGTAGCTCAATCAATCTTTTCTCCTTTGTGAGCCGTGTACGTGTATCAAGACATTCAAAGTAATCCAGGGATTTGCCAAAGTACATGTGCTGCGACCTCGGGTGTGACGCAGGCTCTGGGTGACCACTTTCGAGGTCATGTGCCTCCAACCTCAAATTTTGGCCGGGGCTTAAAGCATAAGTTGCATAACAGAGCTGGGACGACACAGTGAGCGTATAGCTGCTTGATAACAGGCAACACACGCGCTAGATATACATATGGCAAAGAGAAACAAACTTTGTACCTGAAAAAGGAAGTGCGCTTCTAAGAGGGTTTTGGGCCTTGAGTGAGCATGGCTTCAAAATGGATAATGAAAGTCAGCTCCATCCACAAAGGCCATCACCACGCCCAACAAATACGTATCCGTCCAATCTCTTGTTGTTATGGAGCTCAGATCGCACTCCAGAAAGTCTCTTTGTGTTCTCGTTCCCTACTGAATATAGCACACGAGTCTGGCGCCAACAACAAGATCTGGATTCAAAGTCACTCCTTCCCTAATTCTCACTGCGACGCGGGCAGGTCGACCAGCACAAAAGACAGCCATCGAGGCCACACATATGCTGAGTGCTTTCCCGGCTCGGCTCGAGCCCAGGGCGCTGAGCCCCTCTCCTATGCCGCACTCTCCGCAACAGCACGCTGAGCCTCGCCGTAGTGTCAAAAGTCCCAAGCCGCGGTTGCGATGTCCAAAACACAGATCGAGCAGGCCGGCTCTCTATTCGATGCGTTGACGTTGAGCAATGATGACCACGCATGCCATAACCTAGTGATGAGTGTCCCGGCGCACTAGGTGAAGCAAGCATTCCGAATAATGCTGCCATAAAGATCAGCCGGCCCGTCTGGTTTCGTCTCCTGCTGTAACGCTGAGCTGCCTGGCCGTAACCATTGTGGGCGAGTGTGTGAGAATCACTCCCGAAAGAGAAAGGATTATGTGGACGCAGGTGGGTCAATGGGCTGGCTGTCATGTAGGTGTTGATACGGGCAAAGATGCTGGTGAGGTTCGGCCCATAATATTTCCCAGAGACAAGACACAATTTGGCTGGCATCTCTTGAGAGGTTCGAGCAGCCACGATAGCCCGGACGAGGAGTATGCCACGGCTAAGGAGTGGAGAATATCATTACAGGATAGACCTCGAAGCAACAAACCAGACAGGCATCACTTTATGGCGTTCCATCAATATCAATGCTACACGATCGCGTGGTGCGGCAGCTGGGACAACATTCAGCCACCGGGTCAAAGATTTGTTTGCTCATTACCCATCAGACGGTGTCTCCATGTACAGCAAGCAGTAAGCTAACGTGTGAAGTCCTTTACATACAAAGTCTATCTTGTATCTACAAGGAAATGCTTCGGGCTTGCGACCCATTACTTCCTAATCATTGCGTCCTCGGACTTGGTGACCTGGGGCACAACCTCGAAACCCATCTGACTCCTCTTCTTTTTCCGCCTGGAATCACCATACTGTTCGTCGAACTTGCGAAGAGCCTTGAGGCTCTGCATGTCCTCTGAGATGGAGGCGCTGATGTCCTTGGACGCCTTGTCGAAGTGCGCCTTGGTCAGGATACGCTTTGTTGGGAACTCGTACGCTACATCTGCCTCCTTCGCCACGAGCTCCTCCTTGGCTGCCTCCATAGCTGCCGCTACGGCGAGGTTCTTCAGGTCTGAGCCACTGTAGAGCTCTGTGTCGGACGCGAGCTGTTCGAGTGAGACGGCAGTATCCAACATCTCGTCCCTGAGCAGCGATTGAAGGATCGCCAATCTCGAGGCTCTCAACGGGAGGTCCAGGAGTATCCGCCTTGGGAGCCGCCTCAAAACAGCCTCGTCAAGGTCTTGTGGGGCGTTGGTGCTGACTAGAACGAATATCTGCTGTGTGTTCAGTGCATTGGTCAGGCCATCCCACTCTCGCAGGAACTGGTTAATTGTTTCTCTAGTAGAAGGGTGTCAGTCGATCCCTTCGCACTCTGCCAGGCTTTTATGAACCGAAAAAAAGACATCTGAAAGCCTACCTGTATCCGCCCCTGTTGGGCTGGCGCCCCCTTGAACCGAGCAGCGAGTCCGCCTCGTCAAGGAAGACGACCACAGGCGACAGTTTTCGAGCAAGAGAGAACACAGCTCGCACGTTCTTCTCGCTGTTCCCAACCCACATGTCGTTGATAGAAGCTGCGCTGATTTCGAGCATGTTTGCCCCCGAGCCTTTTGCGACTGCTTTGGCTATCAGGGTCTTTCCGGTGCCGGGCGGGCCATACAAAAGACAGCCATGAATGCGCTCACGTGCGAGTACTCCATACGAAAATGCCTTGGGATGCTGGATGGACAGGGTCGTGAGGGCCATCAGGGACTCGCGGATCTCTGATGGCACAATGACCTCGTCAAAAGTTGTATGTATCTCGTCCACGTTGACAATGCCTGGGAGAAGCTTCTTCTCCTCGTCGTCAAGATCACCGGGTGGGCCTTTCCGTCGGCCAGATGAAGATGTCGCCTCGCAATTGACATTGTTGCCCAAGGAAATGAGATCCTGAATTGGGGAGCTTGTGACCGGTACAGGGACAGCGGAGTACTTTGAGAGATTTCCGAACATATTCGAACGCGCCCCATCTACCAGGTTCATCTGTTTCAGAGCCTCTGCAAGCGTCGAGGCATCAAGATTGCCAGTCAGTCTTTCCAATCCAATGGCTTGCGTACAAATTCGATATATCCAGTGATTTGAGTAGATGCCGCTGGAAAGATGGTTGACAAGCTGGTGCACAGCCTCTTTGGAGTCAGATTCCGAGCCACTAAGTGGAAGCAGTATGTGTGCCTGTTCACCCCTGAGGCATTCCAACATCCAATTGATGTTACTCAGGTTGTCCAGGACATTGTCCTGCTGTTCCCATGTCTTGAGTTCTGGGAGCTCGCTAGTACTGGAAGAGAAAACGATCGGATAGCAGTCACCGCTGGTCAAGTCTTTGACTTTGCGGTGCCACTGCTTGGAGGCATTCTCGTCATTGGAAACAGAGCCGACAATAACAGCGCTGGACCCGTCCTGCCAGAGACGGTCGACAATAGTCCTTAATTTCTCGAGCATTGATGCACCCTCCGTGGTCATCATGAGCTCAACATAGTTATGCACATGTACGATGAGCCGCTCCGGCTTGTCCGGTTGTCCACCCAGCCTTCTCTTCGCTGCAGCCGAGCCCACAATCTCTTTGAGGGCGTGGGTTGACTTCAGATCATCCCAGGTTGCGCGGTCATCTCTGGCTGGCGATAGCAGCTTCACTACGCTCATCCCCCTGGTTAGGATTTCGTCCTCACTCTCCGAGGTCGAGGCCGTGGCCGTGGTGAAGGATCTGCCATTCGCTTCGGCTGCGGAATAGCCCAGCATCGATATTTGGCTGCGACCAAAATGAAGACCTGAGCCGAGGTATGCCCCGACAATCCTAGCCAATTTTTTGGCGTTCAGATGTATAACGTCGGCGGACAACTCCGCGGCAATATGCCCGACAATGTCATTCGCGACCCGGCTGCCCTTATAGTTGTGCACGTACAGTAGCGGGACAGGGCGCTTTTTGGGTTCCTTGGTAGCCCGTATCGGTGGAGGTGTCGCATCTAGCTCGGCAGAGACTGTCGATATGAGTTCACGGCCGATGGCTCGCTCAGCAGACAGTGCCGTCGCTTCTTTGGAGGTGGCGGACGTCCAGATACCACCGAGCTCCTGCCCCGGGCTCAACGCCGGGCGTTCGGGTCGAAAGTAGCGCCAAACGCTGTCCCACAGTCGGTCTCCTGTTGTGTCTTTCGAATTCGAGATGTGTACTTGACCGTCTAGAAACCAGCGGGGAAGGTTGACTGGAGGGAGTCCGTTGCTCGTTGCCGGGTTGGTCGCGCGTCCTCTGCTGGGGAGGGGAGGGGAGAACAGCTGCTGTCGCTGGGCCTCTGCAGGGTTCTCACTCGCGTCGGATACGCCGGGTGGTTGTGCCTGTTCGCCATTGTCTTCTCCGTCCTCGCCCTCTTTCCCACCCGGCTTACCGGGCGAGGTTGGGCTATTGGGTTTGCTGGAGACCGAACGAGCCTGGGTAGGGCGAAGCCATGCACCAAACGGTGATCTCAGCCCTGGCGACCCAAGGCATCGCGCTGCAGGGAGGCGGGCTCTCGTCCCTACAGCATGCATTCGGATGACTGGAAGGAGGCGTTGACCCCAGTGACCATCTCGAGTCGTCGGACAGGGTCAAGATTGGTCCGTCAACAATGACTGAGGTACGGGTACCTTTGGCGCAGAGACGTCGCTGGAGCTGGCGCAATCGGAGGCAGAGAACTCGGACTGTTGTCTTTGAGGCCGTTTCTTTCGATGTCTTTGTCAGCCGGACAACCGGGGGTGACCCCTGCCGCGGCGCCGGGGCACCTACGGTTTTACCTGCATAAGTACTTCAGGTAGGCACCGAGCTAGATAGACCAAGGCAAGTACCTGATAGATACCTTACTTAGGTATGTCGGGTCCTCCAAGGGCCTGAGGATTACAGTACACATACCAGATAGGTCTGTAGTAGTACTCCACAGCTATCGCAAATCTTATTTTCTCTATTATGTTTTCTCACTTGTGACAACATTCCCTGTACTCGATATATTGGCACCTAAAGATAAAAGGGTCTACAAAGGGTAGGGGGCTTGATGCATCAATCAGCTCCTCTGGTCTGGGATTTCCATAATGATGAGTTACGATTTCATCAACCACGTGTTATATCCTGGCGCCTCCTCAAAGGGATAAGATCCATGTGGCCGACAATTCAACCAGGGCTTCATCTTTCGATTGCTCTGTTTGCGTGACAAGACACAACGGCCACACCTAGCATAATCGCCATGCTTGTACACGAGCTTCGGGGATATCTCTTCAGGTTGAACGCCTGACTACCTCAATCATTGCACGCTCCTGCTCCAGTTTTGAACCTTCACTTGTTCTACTCATACATTACACAAAACCTTGCAAGGCAACGACTTTTGGATCCTCAAGCTCAGTCGTTCTCCGTTGATAAAGTGATGCCCTCCTGCTCCAGTGCTGCCTTGTATAGGCTTTCCGCTTTCGCCAGAGCTGCCATGGACGGCCCTAGTAGTGTCATGACAGCAGCCCGGCCACCGCCGATCGAGTCCGCCTTGAAACGTTGCTTGATTCGAGTTTTCTGGTAGTGTTCCCTGATCCTCTTCCTCTCGTCTTCGATCAGCTTGTTCCTCAGCAGCTCAGCCTCGTCCGCTATCGCTGTGATGCGCGTCATCGACCTCCTCAACGAGTCCACGTGATATCCCAGCTCTTGAGCCCGCTCTGGGTCTCCCGACAGGAATGCGTTCCAGAACTGCTTGAGAAACTCATTAGTGGTGGCATTCGTGAGTTTGCACTTTTGGTTGAGGTCTTTTGGTATCCCCATGGGTGTGTTCTCGTCCGAACTATGGCCATACTGCTCCGCCCGGCTCTGGGCTAATCCTGTGAGCACCTGCTTCTGTGCTGCTTTTCTTGCTGCCCGAGACCCTACGTGTTTCTTTTTGGGCGTCTCGTCATCGCTATCGCTGTCCTCATCTATGCCGATGCTTCTATGCAGATCAACTCCGCCAGACGGGTCTCCCTGCAGTAGGTCAATGTCCGAGGAGACTTCCGCTATGACCACTGACGGCACCTGTTTCTCATAAACCATGTCGTTGACGGTGCTGGACGGGTTGTGCTCTGCGAAAAAACGACCTTGTTCTTTGACGTTGAGAATGATCCTGTTCTCCTCATTGTCCGCTCTCAGGTCACGGAGCGCCAGCTCCCGCCACGTTGTGTCCTCGGCAGCCGGTGCGTCCTCCGGGCCTCCATCTGTCGGGGCTACATTGGAAAGAAGCTTCTCGCTGGTCGCGTTCAGAACCTGGATGATGGGTATGTTCCTCTTGGGCTGCATCTCGATATCCTTCCGGTTACCACTCTTGACAATGCCCGTGTTCTCCTCGTTGCCCTCGACATCTATAATATGAGGCACATGTGCCGCGAGGATTTTACTCGTATACGCAGTGCGATCTTCAGAGGCATCATACTTGTCGAAGACAGGATCGCGCCTGTCCGTGTCCGACACTCGCTCGCCCTTGAGCTGCTTGCAAAGCCTGGACAGGAAGAACCTGGACCAAAACTCGCCGTCGTTCAGCTTGGGAACGTTCTCGTTGTATGCTCTCTTCACGATGGGATGCTGGTTAAAGATCTGGAGGATCTCGGCCTGGTGAAGATTGAGCTCGACCCTCTCCTGGCCCGTCTCCGCATCCTGAATGGTCTTGGTCTTGAAGGTGGGCAAGATGTTGTAGGAGCCTCGCTTCTGATTGACGTCAATGGCGAAGGCGCGGAGAAGGTTGGTGCGAGTAGACCAGAACTGGTTGTTGAAGGCGGCATCGCCGATGCTGTCCGGCTTGGTTGCCCTGGCATCCATGTAGGTCTTGTGTAGCTCGCCATCCTTCCTCAGCAAGGCCTGCTGCAGTTCAATGTCCAGCTTCAGGTGGTTGTCATCGAAAAGGTAAGCGGCAGTCGCCTTGGGATCCGGAGCGTTGACAGGCGTGCCGTTGGTTGGGACCGGAGTAGCAGGCTTTGGCACCGCAGGATCGGTGTTGCGGACCTCAGTGATCAGCCTTGACAAGATGTCCTTGATCACATTGGCCTCGGCTCTGGGGTCATCCGGAGAGTTGAAGTGGAAAAGATAAGGCACCGGGTCTCCATCCGTGTTGGGGTCCTTCACAAACACCTTCAGCATCACCTTAGGAGCACTGTCCGGGGTCTTCTGAAGATCTATGGGGCCACATGTCAGCAATTATGTGGGTGATACCGAAGTGGGACGTTGCTCAAGGCCTACTTGTGATATTGAGGATGGACAGGGAAACGGTTGGAGTGCCGGTGCCAGGCAGAGGAGTCCAAGTGACGGAAGCCTGGTCGTCAGTGATGGTGATGATGCCATCTTTCTTTTTGTAGACCGCCTTGCACCTCGGGGCGGCCATCGTGAGTGGGACGTGAGGACGAAGGAAGACAAGGCGCAGATGTTGCTGCGCTGTGTTTTGCTGTGATTATCTCTGTCGCGTGGTGTCGTGTTGCGTGTTGTGCCTCCCTCAGGCGTGCCGCCCTCGAATGGTCAAGGCTGCTGAGGTGAGCTCATCCCGCTTCAGCACGATAGGCGGGCGTAGCCCTGGATTACACGGGATGAGTCCACTGTATCTTCTAGTGTACCCTAGGACATACAAGAGTGCGAGGCACGCAGTCTTCCTGGATCAGACCGTCAAGAGCGATGACTAGATATTTGTCGTGTTCGCCGCCGAGACTACTCGCCACCAGCATTCAGCATCAGTTACCCAGGCAGTTGAGTGTGCCTAGAAAAGAGATACAGCGCATGTACGTCGTACCCATGCTAGTCTACGCAAACTACCTAGGTACCTGCATGGATGCAAGAGAGGGTCCGGGTCTGCAGAGGTTTCCACCTCTCCCATCGCGGCTGGCAAGGAACTCTAGCAGTGCTCGGCAGCTCCGTGCCTCGAACCGTTCGGAGACTCGGAGGCCCGGAACTACTTGCTTAGTACTATGGTAGGTAGAGTGCTGCGCTGGCCCTCGCCTGGCGGCCCCTTTTGCATTCAGCCGTCCAAGGCACTTGCGGGATGAAGACAACGGACAGACCAACAGGCCAACCGGCCACGGTGAGCACCTGGGACCCGGGAGACGCGATGGACCACACAACCCAAGGCCACATGGTCGCCGTCTGTGCTGTCAGGGGGCCAAGCAGGGGACGAACCGAGTAACATGCTGTGCTGTGTAGTAATCTACACCTTGACGGAAAGGAAGGGCTCGGACGGAGATGCAGGTCCGCACGCCCAGATTTGCTCTGCAACTGCATCCAGCATCTGTAACGGCAAGCGTGTGAGCTGCTTCTCTGGCGGACGGGAGTGGTGGAGAGCAGGGGACGGGCGACGGAGGCTGAGGTGGATGGACGGGTGGATGGATGGGATGGCTGCAGGGCCAGCAGACAGACATCTCCCGCATTGGTCGTCTACCATGCACATGCACACCTCGCTGTCTTGGTCTAAGTATAGTCTTGTGTCGTTTCCTGCGTCATCTGCTACTGGCCACCGCCCATCTCGAAAGGAAGAAAACAACTCACCTGGCTTCTCTGGCCGGCTCCTGCAGCATCCCTCTCCCGCACAGCACTCGTCCCTCGACATCGCCAACAACGGCAGCCGCAAGGGGGCCACTTTTTTATTCAGAGCTTCATCATAGCCGCTCCTGCTCCCAGTCTGCTCTTCCTCTCACCGGGCGTGGCGGGAACATCCGGCCCGGCTGTCTACAAGTACTGCCCTCGGGTACTGCAAGTCTGCGCTCTCAATACCCGTAGTGCCGTAGTAACGAGTAGCGAGCCATCAATAATAAAGCCGGATTTTCCAATACCCAGCTGCTTGACTCCATTCGCACCCACCTTTCCGACACCTAGTCTACCTAGCTAGCTCCTGCAAGCTACCTCCTCGCTGTTTTCCTCCCCTTCCTTTTTCTTTCCTTTTTTGTCCTTTTCTCCCCCCTCCTAATCCCTCCTCCTCCTCCTCCACTCCTTGAGACACCCTGTCTGTTGCCCATCATGCAGCGACTCTGTAGGGCAAGCAGCGCCGCCCTGC
The DNA here is from genome assembly GCA_038088505.1 of Diaporthe velutina. NCBI lineage: Eukaryota > Fungi > Ascomycota > Sordariomycetes > Diaporthales > Diaporthaceae > Diaporthe > Diaporthe velutina. Next base: position 81,885 of record JBBWSJ010000019.1, on the reverse strand, counting down.
GTGCGACTCGTTCGCAATGTCTGTCAAAACCCTCATCCTCCCTCTGCGCCACCCGCCGCCCTCTCGCCCTCTCGACCCAGAAGCGATACAAGAGCGCCCTCTTCAATGCCCCTGATCCCAACGACAACTTCCTCCAAGGCGAGAATGCGAACTACATCGACGAGATGTACGTGCAGTACAAGCAGGACCCCAAGAGCGTCCACGTCTCATGGCAGGTCTACTTCAAGAACATCGAGAGTGGCAACATGCCCATCTCGCAGGCTTTCCAGCCGCCCCCGAATCTGGTCCCCAGCTCCTCCGCCGCCGTCACTGGCCTGGCCGCCGGTGCAGGCGTTGGTATCGGCGAGGGCTCCGACATCGACAACCACCTCAAGGTCCAGCTGCTGGTGCGCGCGTACCAGGCAAGAGGACACCACAAGGCGAGGATCGACCCCCTCGGCATCCGACAGGAGCAGAAGGGCTTCGGTAATATCAAACCCAAGGAGCTGGAGCTGGACTACTACCAATTCACCGAGAAGGATCTCGAAACAGAGTACACCCTGGGACCCGGCATCCTGCCTCGCTTCAAGAGGGACGGCCGTGAGAAGATGACCCTGCGCGAGATCATTGATGCTTGCGAGAGGATCTACTGTGGCTCCTTTGGTGCAGAGTTCATACACATCCCGGACAGGGAAAAATGCGACTGGCTGAGGGAGCGCATCGAGGTCCCCAAGCCCTTCACCTATTCGCACGACGAGAAAAGGCGCATCCTGGACCGCCTTATCTGGAGCTCGAGCTTCGAGTCATTCCTGGCCACCAAGTACCCCAACGACAAGCGATTCGGTCTCGAAGGCTGTGAGACCCTGGTTCCTGGAATGAAGGCCCTCATCGACCGCAGCGTCGACTACGGCGTCAAGGACATTATTATTGGAATGCCCCACCGTGGACGTCTGAATGTGCTCAGCAACGTCGTCCGCAAGCCCAACGAGTCCATTTTCAGCGAGTTTGCAGGTTCTGCGGCCGCCGAGGACGAGGGCTCTGGCGATGTCAAGTATCACTTGGGTATGAACTTCGAGAGGCCCACCCCGTCTGGAAAGCGCGTCCAATTGTCTCTGGTTGCCAACCCTTCTCATCTGGAGGCCGAGGACCCCGTCGTCTTGGGCAAAGCTCGTGCCATTCAGCACTACAACAACGATGAGAAGACGCACCGTACCGCGATGGGCGTCCTCCTCCACGGTGACGCAGCCTTCGCCGCCCAGGGCGTCGTCTACGAATGTCTTGGATTCCAGTCTCTGCCTGCCTACTCGACGGGTGGCACCATCCACATCGTCGTCAACAACCAGATCGGCTTCACCACTGACCCTCGTTTCGCCCGCTCGACCGCCTACTGTACTGACATCGCCAAGGCCATCGACGCACCCGTCTTCCACGTCAACGCTGACGACGTCGAGGCTGTCAACTTTGTCTCCCAGCTTGCTGCTGACTGGAGGGCTGAGTTCCAGTCGGACGTCGTCATTGACCTGGTGTGCTACCGCAAGCACGGTCACAACGAGACAGACCAGCCCTCTTTCACGCAGCCGCTCATGTACAAGAGGATTCAGTCGCATGACCCACAAATCGACATATACGTGGACAAGCTGCTCAAGGATGGTACGTTCACCAAGGAGGATATCGAAGAACACAAGAAGTGGGTCTGGGGAATGCTCGAGGAGAGCTTCTCCAAGTCCAAGGACTACCAGCCTACGTCCAAGGAGTGGACCACATCTGCATGGAATGGTTTCAAGTCTCCCAAGGAGCTCGCAACCGAGGTTCTGCCTCATCTCCCTACCGCTGTGAGGAAGGACACGCTGGATCACATCGGTGAGATGATCGGTGGCGCCCCGGAGGGCTTCAACATCCACCGCAACCTGAAACGAATCCTGTCCAACAGGACCAAGACCGTGCTTGAGGGCAAGAACATTGACTGGTCGACCGCCGAGGCTCTTGCGTTTGGATCGCTCGTGTCTGAAGGACACCATGTCCGTGTCGCCGGGCAGGACGTTGAGCGCGGTACTTTCTCTCAGCGTCATGCAGTGTTCCACGACCAGGAGAGCGAGGACACATACACCCCTTTGCAGCACATCAGCAAGGATCAGGGCAAGTTCGTCATCTCAAACTCCTCGTTGAGCGAGTACGGTGCCATGGGCTTCGAGTACGGCTACTCTCTATCTTCGCCAAATGCTTTGGTAATGTGGGAGGCTCAGTTTGGTGACTTCGCAAACAACGCACAGTGTGTCATCGACCAGTTCATCGCCTCTGGCGAAGTGAAGTGGATGCAGAGAACTGGCCTTGTCCTATCCCTCCCCCACGGATACGATGGACAGGGACCCGAGCACTCGTCCGGCCGTATCGAGCGATACCTCCAACTCTGCAACGAGGACCCACGTATCTACCCATCAGGGGACAAGCTGCAGCGCCAGCACCAGGACTGCAACATGCAGATTGCATACATGACTACGCCTGCCAATCTGTTCCACGTCCTGCGGCGCCAGATGAACAGGCAGTTCCGGAAGCGTAAGTCGGAGGCATCACAGTTGTAACCTTGAAAACCCTGCTAACATATCACAGCCTTGATTATCTTCTTCTCCAAGTCCCTCCTGCGCCACCCGATAGCCCGCTCCAACATCGAGGATTTCACTGGTGACTCCCAGTTCCAGTGGATCATCGAGGACCCAGCCCACGAGGCCGGCGACATCAAGCCCCGCGAGGAGATTGACCGTGTCGTGATCTGCAGCGGACAGGTGTACACGGCGCTGCACAAGTACCGCGCCGACAACGGCCTCAAAGATGTGGCTATCACGCGTATCGAGCAGCTCAACCCCTTCCCTTGGCAGCAACTCAAGGAGAATTTGGACAGCTACCCCAACGCCAAGACGATCGTCTGGGCGCAGGAGGAGCCGCTGAATGCTGGCGCGTGGAGCTTCACGCAGCCACGTATCGAGACGCTGCTCAACGAGACGCAGCACCACGACCACAAGCATGTCATGTACGCGGGTCGCAACCCGAGCGCGTCGGTGGCGACGGGCCTGAAGGCAAACCATGTCAAGGAGGAACAGGAGCTGCTCGAGGTTGCCTTTTCGGTGACGCAGGACAAGTTGAAGGGGGAATAAGCGGGCGCCAAGCCCGGCATGGAATAAGAGGAATCAGAGGATCTGGGAATCCTGGGAGGTAGTCGGTGGGCAACATACATGGCATATTGAGGAAGGACGCCGCGTCCAGGGCGGAAGCGTTTCCTTTGTAAAAGTAGTCCTTCCGGTGCTGTACAGGTTGTAGGAGTACCATGGGATGGACCAATGCATATCTGCGCGTTTTGACTTGACCCGGCTAGATCCGGTTCTTCTCACAAAAGTAGGAGACGCCATCACCTCGTTAGTGTGGCTGTGTATTGTGTACCAGGTACTGGCGACCTATCTTTCTGTGATCTATCCAGAGTGAGCTATCAAACAGGTCTAGAAATGGCTCGACATGGGAGGTTAGATGCCGGTTGTGCGCGACGCCAGAAAGCATGGGTATATTGAACTGAGGCGTCGGTTATGTGTGAAATGGCGCTTTATGCGGAGTTCTAATGAATTACGAGCCCAGCGCCGCCTGCGAACTCCCCGTTGGGCCATCCGTCATTTATCATGGCTCTAAGAGGCAATCACCTGCCATGGCTTAACTACTCCATTGTCGCCTGTAGTGACCAGCATTTCTTCCACACCACGGTTCTCGCTCCCAGAGTCGAATCTGCGGCACCATGTGACGTGATTGATCTCGTAGGGCCCATGGCCATTCTCCAAACTGCTCACGATGCGCCACCTTGTGGGCCCAGGGCTGCCCTTGACGGTGGCCGCTTCGCCAATCTCAGCATGCCCTGATGATGCCGTCCCGTCCGTCGTGGGCTCGGAACCGTCGCTTGGGGCAGAGACGTCCTCCTTGTAAACAGCGATGATCCCGTCGCTTCCTGTACTGGCGACGAGACCGGATGTGGCACTCCATGCTGCTGAATACACGTCCCTCCTGTGTACAGCAGGGAGCACGGCTGTGCACTCCCAATCCTCCCTCAGGGAGCGGCGCATCGTGCTAGGGATGCCGCCCAAACCGGGACGGAACATGGGATTCCTCCCATCGCCGCCGCCGCCGTCCTCCTCCTCCTTCAGAGTCCAGATCCTGATCGTTTTATCCGCCGAGTAGCTCATCAACCGTGGAAACGCTTTTCTGTCCGGGACGGCCTCCCACTGCACACCCCACACTGTGCCGTCGTGACCTTCCAGAACAGCCACGCACACCCACTCCCCGTCGCCGTCTTCGCGCCAGATCCTCACGGTGTTGTCATAACTACTACTTGCCAATACTTCGGCGCCGTATCTGCCCTTGGCGGTGCGGCCGGGGACGTCAGGGCACCAGGCGACGGACTTGACATCGCCCTCGTGCTCGTTGAGGACGGCCACCGTCTCCCACTCGTCATCGGCCTCATTGGCGCCGACGTCCTCCCATATCCACACGGTCTTATCGCGGCTGCAGGTAGCCAGGTACTGGGCGGAGGGGGAGAAGGCGACAGACTTGACCTCGGAGTCGTGGCCCTCAAGGACGAGGGAAAACTCCCAGTCGTCGTCATCCTTGTCAGAGGCGCTGGGATTTCTCGAAGGGGGCCGGGCGGCTTTCGCAGCGGTCACGTCGATCTCGAGGCCGTTGGGATTGGAAGGGGCAGGGTCGGACGACAGGGCCAGAGGGAGACTGTCGCCGTCCCAGCGCCACAGGGCGGCGGTAGAGTCGAAGCTGGCGGTGACGAGGCAGAGCGTGTGTGGAGGCATGGCGGGCTTCCAGGCGGCAGTGCGGACGGAGCGAGCATGGCCGCCTGTCAGGGTGCTGTGGGCGGAGAGCGAGGAGAGCGAGTAGATGGTGACGGCCTTGGAGTGGCAGGTGGCCAGGAGGGGGAGGGTTGGGTGCGGGATGGAGGCCCACGCTCGCTGGTAGAGCTCCGGACTCAGGGCCGGCAGGGCCTTGAGCTTGATGCCGCCCTCGCCCTCGCCTGGTGAAGCCATGAAGGGCAGCCTCGCGGTTGTGTATATCGTTGGGACCGTCAATGCCTTTCTATTGGGTTGAGCGGAAGGGGGAAGCCAGCTGGCGCCGTGGACTTTTTTCGTCTTTTTCCTCCCCCTCTTTTTGGCTCGGTGCAAGAGCGCAAATGCTAGCCTCGGATTCCGTTATCTTGTACTTCAGCACAGGCTGTGCAAAAATTCAACATGTGTGCATAAAGAGAGGTTACGACAAGTTATCACAGTGGCTGGCCGTCGTTTGGTTGTCGCTACAGGCGGGTGTCCTCTCTTTTTTTGCCCTTTGCACTTTTGCCATCTCCGATGCCATGACGCGGTACCATTTTGATAGTGGAGGGGTCCGAGGGGAGATAAGACTGCGGTATCTAGGTACCTACCTACCTACTACCTCTAGGTAGGTAGGTAGGTACTCATCTACCATCCACCTGCTGTGCTTGGGGGGAGTGAGGTGGTTGGACTCGGCTGGCCATTGTCTCTCACGGCCCACCCCTACTTGTAGCAACGTCGAACATCGAAACTCGGAACACAATGGCATTCAACATAGATGAGGCAACTGTTGGCTCACACTTCTACGGACATCAGCCAAAATGGCACACATGACTGGCAATGCCAGATAGATCCCTTCTCGCCCAACGGCCCTGGAGGAGCCGGGGATGCTGCTGCACCTTGACCTTGCAAGGCCCGGTCAAATGCTTGTCTTCTCCATGCAAGTCAGTCAGCCCACCATCTGTCACGGACTGTCAGAATGTCAGTCGCAATCTCTCTCTGCGTCTCCTCTGCATCTGCTCTGGACCCTTGGCCGTACCAGGCTATCAAGGCCCACCACCAAACACACACCAGGCTCATTTGGGCGTTCCGATGCATGCTCAGGCACAGGCACAGGCACAGGCACACAGGCACACAGGCACACAGGCCTTCACACCCACGCCGTTCATACACTCTAGCGTCGAGTGACGGCACCGCCAGGAACCACTCGCAGCCAATCCGGGGCCGGAGTAGAACATTGCTGCCTCCCTTGAATCATCAAAAGCAAGTGGTCTGGGCCACCGCCGCGTTCTCCCGGGCTTCGCGTCACCACAATTGGCCTGGGCCCCAGCAGCGACAGGATCAAAAGCACAGTTGACAATAACTTGCCCGTCTCCTCCATGGCACGAGGGTTGGGACCGTCCAGAGAATCCCGCCTGTCTGCTCTTTTGGAAGATACCCAGGCTGAGTCGAGATCAGGGTGGCTTGCCAGGGCGCCCGGCAGACGAATTTCTGGACAGCCACGTCCTGCTGGGCTTGCCTTTCTACCGTCACCACTCGACTCGACAACGCACGGCATATGCTCGGCAGGGTTCCCCTTGCCCAGTTGTCTCTCCCCAACCCCAGTTCATGCACCTGCAAGAGCTTGCCGGTCGATCATCTCATCTCCAGGGATCGCTACCGCGGCGATGTGACCAAGATCACCTGCCCAGATCTGTCAGGCTCGGCTGCGACGCCGAATGCCTGTGTGATCCGTCGAGACGACTGCGTCAACCAGTCGCAGCTTTGACCTTGGCTCCCCGCCCCAAGACACGGCCCTTCCTTTTTTCCATATCTCGTTCGAGTTCAACAGTGTTTCCCCTCTGTCCTGTTTCCCCGGCGCGGCCGCATCGCTACTCCCTTCCCACGGCCCGAACCCATGTCCAGAGACAATGGGAAAATGGCAAGTGGAAAGTGGACCGTCAAACGTGGAACGTGGGCATCGCCACCGCCGCCTGTGGCCGGTCAGCGCCGCCCAGGTTATATTGGTTAGGTTGCTGGTCTGGGTCCACTGGGCGAGCCGACGTGCCAGCGTGCCTCGTGGGTTAGCGGCCCAGCAATTAATTCCAAAGAGGCTCGCCCACCACTAGGGACGAACTTGGTCGACGACTGTGCGCGGCATTCGAGCCCCTCCTGGCCTGGTCGCAATACCAGCCCCGATCGACAAAACAGGCCGAGTCCGCACGGTTAGCGCCGCCTGCTTGGGCCTCGGGGGCATGCGTTCATCGACAAACGCCAGAACGCACAAGAAACTACTAGTGCCTCTTGATTTGAATCACTGCACGACAGCCATCTTTTGCTGGCCCGTATTCGCTGGCCACTGGCCACTTGCGGATCTTGCCATCCACGGCAGCGCTGTCTGGATGTCTTACTCTGCGGTCCCTCACAGGACGGTCGATTTGGCCTTAGGATGGCTCGTTTCGGACCTTGTGCAGAATTCTCCTGCCCTGCATGCCTCCCGGTCCGCTTCTCTAGACAATCCTCTGGGGCGTATCTGGGTATATCTGCGTCCGCTCCCGCTCCATAGCATGTATCTCCCGCGTGGCGGCGGAGCGCGCGATCCCCTTGACTAAATCGTCTGCTTCCAGGCCATGATCAGAGGCACTATTATAGGTCCTCGTGGGCTTCTGACAGACACCATTTCTCCCGCCGTCTCCCCACAGACCTCGCTCTTGAGCTTTCTCAGTAACGCGCCCTCCGGTAGGTGCTCCGGCTAGTCCACGTTTCTAGGGCCAAGCATCCCGAACCCAGCAGTCTGGATCTCTGTCTCCGCGATACGCACGACACCACGACCCCTGGATCCGATATCCCACTGCTGGCCCACCTCAGTGAGGGTGTCTATGCGCCGCCTTGTCGCCAAAACCGAGCGTCGCCACTTCCGATCGAGAGTCTGTATGCCGGGTCTTACGCTGTACGTTTGGACCTGTTGGAGAATCCCACAAGAACCGGCTGTGGGCCAGATCAGGTCGTTGCTTGAGAGCAGCTTGTCATATATACAGGACATATCCCGACTCAGAGCTCCGCCCCCGGGGTTCCTCGTGTGCACACGCCCTTGACACTTGCGTGCTGTTGCTGTCAATTTCCACAAACCCAGCATTGCCCTGGCGCAACTCAGCAGCAGACACATCCCGTTCCCAAACTCGGGACACAGGAAACATGTCTCTCAACTCAACAGAAAACGAGCTGCTATTTGAGCACTGGAGGGATCAGATCGTGCCACGTTCCTTCAACGCGGGCTTCGTGACGTTGAGCTATGTGGTCAGTCTGATTGGGGCGGCATCAACACTGGAGTTGATAAACCGGAGGACAGCCCCCAAGGGGAGAATCAACCAGTACGTTGCCTGACCACCACGAGAGACGTCACATAATTGGTGCTAACTACGTGTCGTCGAACAGTCTATTGCTCATCAGTGCGGCCATCACGATGGGCGGCATCGCTATTTGGTGCATGCATTTTATCGGGAATCGAGCTATCCAGATGGCCGACGGGGAGGCGCCGCTCCAGATTGCTTATTCCAGTGGTTTCACGGCTTTTTCGTTCTTCATGCCGATTCTTGTCCTCGTTGCTGCCTTTGTGGCCATCGGAACCAACGACAAGGTCTCGTGGTGGCGTGTTGCCATCGGGGGTACGCTCGCCGGCGCCGCCATTTGCGGCATGCACTACCTGGGCAACGCCTCCATCAATAACTACGTGTGTATCTACAACATTGCCAACGTCGTAGGCGCGGCTTTGATTGCGGTGGCTGCTAGTATCATTGCCCTCTCGCTCTTTTTCGTCTTTCGGGCGGGATGGACCAACTCGTGGTGGAAGAGAATCATCTCGGCTGTGCTGTTGGCTGGAGCCGTGTCAGGCATGCACTGGTGTGCTTCGACAGGCACATCTTACAAGTTGATCGCGCTCGCCGGGGACAACAATCAGCTTTCAAGGAACGAAACAGTCATCGTCGTTATCTGTCTGGTAAGTCGCGAAATGCACCCCAAGCCCCAGGACGATTTGGGCCAAGCTGACGTGGGGGAAACATCAGTCTGTCGGAGCTTGCCTCGTCATGGCGAGTTTTGCCATGTACACAGCTCGCATAATGCAGCGTTATGCCAGCAAGGCACAGCAGGTCGTGTTGGCAGCAGCTGTATTTGACAAGCACGGACGTGTGCTTGTTAGTCCGGACGGGTTGCTCCCAAGCGAGAAGATCACCGACTCCTTCCTGGAGAAGACGCCGCAGGATTCGTTTACGGTGGCCCACCCCCTTTTCCACTGGATGTTTCAGGCCTCGAGGAACTGGTCCAGTATCACCAGCATCATCAACGGGATTTCGAACCATCTGTCTCACCTCCCGCACAACGGGCGCGACAATTCGAGGGGCGGCATCAAACTTATCACAGATCATGGTGAGCTTATCGAGAACTACGACGTCATATTCCGCGAGCTGTTCTGCGCGGCCGCGGCGGGGCTGGCAGACAAGATGAAGACGCAGCTGACCAACGTCGGGATCTTGTGGGACGAGATCCTACCGACCGGTGCAGGTGGGCGGGCTCAATCACAAGCTCGCCAGAACCAGCAGGGTGCTGAGCACGCAACCAGCGGCGAGGGCCAGGCACAGCGTGGGGCAGACGGCATCCACGGCGCGAGCCTCGAAGACCTCGCTGAGAAAGGTGTGGTCCGCCAGCCGTACCAGGAGTTCGGGCGAGGCAGCCTCATGTTCCTGGTGCGGCGTGTGGAAAACACACGGGACATGGAGGGCCTGGCCGCCGCGGGCTACAGGTTCGCCGAGCTGCACCAAGTCAGCGGCATCATCGGGTCGACGATGCAGATCAAGACGCGGAGCATCGAGAACAAGTTGCGAACCATGTCGGCGTTCGCGGAGAACAACGCAATGCTGGAGCCCGGTGTGCACGTCGGGTTCTTTGGAGTGCAGGCGCGGGTGAACAATGCGTACGGGTTTGATGTGCTAGCGAGGCGGAACGCGCGCAACCTGCTGCCGTCGGTGCAGATGCCGCTGGCACGCCTAGACGCGTGGCAGATGAACTTCCTCCGGCAGTTTGAGCGAATGACGCCACACCACATCGCGAGGCGGCTGGCTGGGCTGAAGAACATCTCGCACAAGGAGATGATGTTCGCGTCGCAGCTGACGGACAGTATCGAGTCGCTGCGCGGGTGGGTCGAGGACAGCATATTCGACGAGGCGGTGCTTTGCTCCAAGACGGTCGAGGTGCCGTGCCGACCGGTGTCGGCGGGCTCATCGCCGGGGACCTGCACGGTGATCTCGTTCAGGATCGTAGTGCCGATCCATCTAAACGTGGAAAGCCCCAAGTGCGAGTTCGTGCCGCTCAACATGTTCAAAGTGCATCAGCTCGTGTACAAGGACTCGCCGAACCATCTCGCGTTCACGCGGTCGGTGCACCGCGAGCTGGCGCCCATCATCAATACCGTGCCGGCGGGGGCGACGACAAGAGTGGGCCGGGGGGCCGGGGCGACTGCGTCGCACTCGAGGCGGGCGTCGCTGCGAGATGCGAGGATGGCCAGCCGGCTATTCAGGAGCGGACGGCCGCAGACTTCGAGCAGCGAGCGGGGCGGCGCGGTTGACGGGGATGGTGTGCCAATCCCGACGACGCTGCACCGAGCGTCGTCATGGGGCGCAGAGTCGGGCAAGTCGAGCTCGACGCTGAAGCTGTGGAACGGCAGGCCGAGTAACGGGGGAGAGACCAGCCCCGGGGTGGGGTCGGTGGACTCTGCGTCGGAGGCGGTGCTGCACGGGCTGGCGCCGCCAGCGTACGCGATGGAGGAGCTCCACTCGCCCATGTCGCCGCCGCCGCCACCTCATACACCGGGCCCGCTGCCGTCTCCGTCGCCGGCGCCGCACGCGATGTCCGGGCCGCCACAGCAAGCTTCATGCTTTGGCGGGATCATGGTGTCGCAGGAGATCACGGTCAACGTGCAGCGGGCAGGCGAGGTGAACGAAGGTTCGGGTGGCAGCCAGTACAGCGGGCAGGGCCGGCAGTCGTTCTCACGGGCGGGCTCGTCGTTGCTGCGGAGAAGAGCGAGCGAGAGCGGCGGGCACGGTGATGTTGGGGCGAGCGTGGCGGGGGATGTGGGCATGGCTGGCACGGGTGCCGGGTCAGGGCCCGGGATCGGGTTCTCAGAGACGAGAAGCTACCGAGGGATTGAGATGAGGCCGATGGGGGCTCACGGCAATGACCGATCGAGCGTGCACATTGGATCCGGAGTACAGGTGTCGAACGTGGAGGCGGAGAAGCTGACGGAGGCGCCGACGTTTGTGGACGAGCTCTTTGGGTTCTGTGTGGAAGGGAGGTGACGAGACGTCTCGCTGTTGTCACTGCTGTTGTTGTCACGATGTCGTGGATGGAGTGGAAGGAGTAGAAGAGACTGTGGCCAACTGCCTGTGTCTGTGTCTGCAGGTGTATGTGTACGTCTTTGTGTGTACTTGTACGTGGTGCTGTCTATATACCTATCAACTATACCATATCTATATACCTACTTGTTTAATTCTATACCCAATACACGTAATCGACCTCGTACGTGTAGTAAACGAACTGAGGTTTGTGTGGTACAGCGAGCAGGCTGGAGATCGAGCACGACAGCTGTGACGGAGATCTGGAAAGAAGTGAGTTGATTGGAGGAAAAACCCCAGAGTTGGGTCTGCGAGCAGGTAGCGTCTGAGGTACCTGGCACCTGGAGCCGTGTCTGGTACGGCACCTGACAGGCGGCACCTGTGGGGACTCTGGGGAGGCGTTGGAGCTGGCGGGGTTGGGGTTTGGGTTGGGGACACTTGGGGGGCTGTCCAGATCGGGCAATCCGAGCCCACCCTCATCCTCAGCCTCTATCCCCATGCAGCCTAACGCCGGTGGCCCGTACTGTACGTATTTGCATTGTACGACCCCAAGAGAAAAAGAGATAGAGAGAGGCGCACTAGAGTGTCGCAGCACATCGCATCGCATCAAATCGCAACACGCACGATGCTCTCTCATATTGCTGCCGACCAGAGCAGGACCCGTCACAACACATATGAAGCAAGGCAAGGCGGGATAGGTTCACAGAACTCCGCCTCAACCAATTCCCGCCGCCCCAACGTCATCATTTGGTCGACAGGCCCCACGCATCGTGCTGGCCTCAGGTCGACTTCCAGCCACAACCTCTCTGCCTCATCAGTTTTGCTTTGACTTGACTCTGCTTCGCGTCCAGACCACCACCGTGCTGGCAGCAATTTGCCGTCCAGCCCAGACCATCTGCAGTGATCCCAGCCGCCAGTCCCACTATGACCGTAATCTTCTCTTTCTACCAGGCACACATAATACATCATTACCGCATCGGTTCCCGTCTCCACGACACCTTCTAGTCTGTGAGCATCTGTCTCCTTTACACAATTTTTGTCCCGGGCTACCTAAGCTATCCAAAACTCTAATTCTCACTACGCCCCCCCCCCCAATTCCCCCTTCCGCCCTGCTCTCCTTCTTCTTTCCATCTCGTACTGCCAAACTCTAGAGGCATCTTGACTGCTGCAGTCGACGTCGACGACCGACTGACCGACTGACCGACCAGCGCTTGTCGCGGTAATATATACACCACATACCCATTCATCCTGCTGCTGGAGACTCGGAGAGCCATTATCACTACTAGATCAACTCCCTGGCTCCTAATTGACCTTCTCGACTTCCTCCAGACGCAAACCCCGGCCCCGGGCCCTTCCCCCACCCGCTCTTGTGTTGCTTCGAATCTGCCGCATCGCCAAGCCGCCCTAGCTGATAAAAAGCCTCTCCAGCCTGCCTTTGCGCACGCACAACCCGCGGCCCTCCCTCGCTCCCTACCAGCCAGCAGCCAGTCGCAATGTCTGGCTTCACAAGAGCACGACCCGGCCTGCTCCGCCGGCTGGCCCTGCCCGTCGGTCTTGCCACCGCCGGTGGAGGGCTGCTCTTCTACGTCTACCGGCCCCGTAACATCCCCGGCCACGAAGCCGCCGCCGTGCCCCCGCCCATCTACGGCGCAGACGGCACCTTCAAGCTGCCCAAATTCCCCCGTGTCAAGTCTCGCCTCGAGCAGATAGCAGACCTCAAGAAGAGCGCCAGCCCCGCTGCCGACGCCTCGGACGAGTATGACATGCTCGTCATTGGCGGCGGCGCCACCGGGACCGGCGTCGCCGTCGACGCCGCCACGCGCGGCCTCAAGGTCGCTGTCGTCGAGCGCGACGACTTCAGCTCCGGCACCAGCAGCAAGAGCACCAAGCTGGTCCACGGCGGCGTCCGCTACCTCGAGAAGGCCGTCTGGAACCTCGACTACAGCCAGTACCAGCTGGTCAGGGAGGCCCTCAAGGAGCGCAAGTACTTCCTCCAGACCGCGCCCCACCTCAGCTCCTGGCTGCCCATCATGCTGCCCCTCGACAAGTGGTGGAAGGCCCCCTACTATTGGGCCGGCACCAAGTTCTACGACTTCCTGGCCGGCAGCGAGGGCATCGAGAGCTCTTACTTCCTCACCAAGAGCAAGGCCATCGAGGCCTTCCCCATGCTCAAGAGGACAGATCTGGTCGGTGCCCTGGTCTACTACGACGGCGCTCACAACGACTCCCGCATGAACGTGTCCATCGCCATGACCGCCGCCCTCTACGGTGCCACCGTCGTTAACCACATGGAGGTCACCGGCCTGGACAAGGACGCCAACGGCAGGCTCTCGGGCGCGAGGCTCAGGGACCTGGTCCCCGAGAGGGACGGCAAGGCCGCCGACGAGTTCCAAATCAAGGCGAAGTGCATCATCAACTGCACCGGGCCCTTCGCCGACGGCATCCGGAAGCTCGACGAGCAGGACTGCAAGGAGATCGTCGCCCCGGCCTCGGGCGTCCACGTCATCCTGCCCGGGTACTACAGCCCCGCCAAGATGGGCTTGATCGACCCGTCCACCTCGGACGGCCGTGTCATCTTCTTCCTGCCCTGGCAGGGCAACACCATCGCCGGCACCACCGACAAGCCGGCCAAGGTCACCAAGGACCCCATGCCCGACGAGGAGTCCATCCAGTGGATCCTCAAGGAGGTCAGCAACTACCTCTCGCCTGACATTGTCGTGCGCCGCGGTGACGTCCTGGCCGCCTGGTCCGGCCTGCGCCCGCTCGTCAAGGACCCCAAGGCCAAGAACACCGAGTCCCTCGTGCGTAACCACCTGATCGATATATCCGAGTCCGGCCTCGTCACATGCGCCGGCGGCAAGTGGACCACCTACCGGCAGATGGCCGAGGAGTGTGTCGACGCGGCCATCCAGGAGTTCGGCCTGCAGACCCGGCCCGTCCCCAACGCCCCCCGCGTGAGCGGCACCGATGCCATTGACGACGGCGCGATACTGGACGGTTCATGCCAGTCTTACCAGGTCAGGCTGATCGGCGCCCACGGCTGGAGCCGGACGCTGTTCATCAACCTGATCCAGCACTACGGCGTCGAGACCGAGGTCGCAAAGCACCTTTGCGAGAACTATGGTGACCGCGCCTGGGTGGTTGCCGCCCTTTGCCGACCCACCGACAAGCGCTTCCCTGCGCGGGGCGAGCGCGTCTCTCAACTGTACCCCTTTGTGGATGGCGAGATCCGCTATGCCGTTCGGCACGAGTACGCCCAGACCGCGATTGATGTCCTGGCCCGGAGAACGAGGCTGGCGTTCCTCAACGCTCAGGCAGCCCTCGAGTGTCTGCCCCAGGTGATTGACATCATGGCCTCGGAGCTGTCATGGGACAAGAGGCGGCAGGAGGTCGAATGGAAAGACAGTAAGCACCCAGGCCCCAGATAGCGACCCCCAATGCCCCTCTCCAGACCCGTTGCGGCCCTCACGTGTTTATTCGTGTCCTCTCATCATACTGACCCGCCGCGTGTCCCACAGCCGTTGCCTTCCTGGAATCGATGGGACTGCCCAAGCCCATGTTGAGCGCGACGCGGAGTCAGGTCGAACAGGGCAAGCTTGACTTCCGCACAGGGCTGGAGTACAAGATGTACTCGAGGCACGACAAGCCCGCACACGAGGAATAGACAAGCAACCCCCTCCCTCCATGGGCAAGAACATGGTGTTTGGGTTTGGGTTCCGGGTTTGGACAGCTGGCAGCATTGGAGTCGGCGTTTGGATAGAAGGCGGCCCCAGATGGAAGGGGACTCCGGCACGAGCGGCACATTTCCTTTCACTAACCTGTGGTCGTTGGGTTGATCCCAACGTCAGCTAGCATCAGGTGAGGTTCTTGTATGTGTATAAGTGTAGGTGTTTGTTATATGCGAGGATATGTGTGCGTGTGTGTGTGTTGTATGCTTTCCTTGTGGTTAGACGGAAACATAGAGAGGTGGGAAGGGCACGCCCGCGTGTAATGTACTCTCACTTCTGACAAAATTTAAACCCTGCAGATTGCCTCACCGGCGTCAAGTCACGTCTGCTCATCATGGTCTCAAAGTTTATTTGTGTAATTCTTTTTTGGGTCTTTGAGACATGGCTTGTTCCGAAGAACTGGCAATCTTGCTTCTTCGCGGCAGCCTTCCGTGCCTCGCGCCTGCGTTCCCTATTCTCACAGCCGGTGGGTGAGTGGGGCTAAACAGATCTGCTCGATCCATGCCCCTGGCTGGCAATCGCTCCTGATGAATATCCTTGCACACACAATGATGTGATATAAATCGTAAAAGAATGCCGTCCGAGCAGACTTCAAATCATTACCAGTCGCATCCGGACGCCTCCGAAGCAGCTGCTGTGAGAACTGCTGTACGCGGTTGTCACCATCAACAGGACTGACTGATGTATCAACCATGTCTCACCCGCCCTGGCGACCGCTGTGGACCAGTGACAGCGGCGTTTATCCTCTGGTCGCTATTTGTTCATCACCTATTAGCCGGCTATCTTCTCGTCTGCTCTCCAGCCGCCGCCGGATTGGCTACCGGGTTTCCTTGTCTGCACGGCCGGGCTTCACTCATCGTGTCCCGCAGATGCAAGACCATGAAAACGTAACGCAACGTCTTGTGCAAACGTCCACGGACACAAGCGACGATGCCCTCCAAGGAACGAATCGACTCCACAAGGGCCGGCAACCTTGACGAGTCCTCTGAGGAGTGAGGCTACGCTATCCACCCCCGCCCCCCTTCTTTCGCCAAACCCTTGGTTTCCTGCCAGTCTTGAACGGTGACGAGGCATATCGTGGAATCTGTCCAACAGCATACAATGCAGCTTTCCGAGTGGCCATGGTGGCTGAGAACACGACAAATCAGCCGGTGTGTTTAGTGTCACCGCCGGCAGAGAACACTCCTACGTGGCACGCCGGACCTACCAACTCCCTTCCGCTCTGTTCGAGACTTCAGATAAAACGAAAGGCAATCGACAACGATAGAGATGGTACATTCGTCATGATCACAAGGACCGGGCGGGATCACATGGAGAACTTTTACTGACCACTCGGCTGGCTTCGAACCAAGATATAGTGCTTTTTTCCACAATGTAAACATAGACATTAGCTGAGGGGCAGATTTGCCAAACTATCTCGAGGAAGTCCGGTTCATCAGTGTGTCATGGTCCATTCATTGCGTCCGCCATCCCCAGAGCCCCAGCCAGAATGCCATCCCTGATCTTTGTGGCGCCGCTGCTAAGTGCTTCATTTCACGTCTTTTCGTCCATCCCTCATTTGTGCTGCCCAAAATCGTCGTCTTTGAGTGGTTTCAAATACCCTCAGAATACTCCAAGTGATGCAAGGCAAGGCCAAATGGGAAGAGGCCCAACAATGGTATGCCTGGCTCTTGCTGGGTGCAGAGGATGGTCCTGCTACACAATGGCAAAGCCTGAAACAAATAAAAGCCACAATCATGAAGACAAGAAAATCAATAAAAGAAATGAATCCCAGGAAAAGAGAAAAACAGGAAGGGAAAAATGCGAAAAATGAGAACCCGATCAAAACGCCCCTTGAACGCCTCGCATGTGAATTGCATTTGTCCTTCTATTTTGTTGTCCTGATATGCATGCTTCGTCCGTGGCGCCAAACGCAAAATTCAAGGATATGATCCATCGTGAGAAGAAAGAAAGCGCGTAGAGTTGTAGTCTGATAACCGGATCCCTTCTGATCGTACGCTAGCTAGGGTGCTTCATCGTCGGCCATGGAATATGGACCTGGAGAGTCTGAGGGTGGATCCCGTGTCGACAGCCCGCTAGTACTCAGAACACGCTGCAGCAGGCTGCGCTTGGATCTGCTGCCGCGTCTCTGTTGAGACTCAGGGGCCGAGTCCTCGAACGGATTTGTGAATTTGCTGTCGAGCACAGCGTCCCACCCATATGGGTCCTCGTCAGAGGTTCTGACAGAAAAGGAGTCGGTACCCGAGCCCAAGGAGAATGGGCTGTGGTCGGGATCGTCAATATCCATGCAATCGCCCAGGTAATTCGAGAAGTCGGTGAATTGGAGACCTTGGGCAGGAGAGCTCCGGAAGCAAGTGTCTGTCTCAGCAGGAGGCGAAACCATGGTCGTGTCGCTCTCGGTATCAGTCAAGTCGGTAGAAAACCTGTCCAGCTCGTGCGTTATTGCTTCCATGATAGGAGCTTTCTGGGTAATACTGGCTTCGTAAATGTCTGCCCGTGGACGTGGCAGCGGGGCCGTATGTATCTCTGGCGTCGCGTCATGGCTGGAGCAGGTTATGATGAGCTGCGTAGGCAAGTTCCGCCCTCGGCTGTGCCCGTACCTTTGCCGGTACCCATGCCTCCCAACGTCGGATGATCGGCGGGAAGGATCGAAAGCCATGCAGCGTGGCGTTTGGCCTTTTGCGGCCATGCCATCCCTCTCGTCCCCAATATGCGTAACCCATTCGGTCGGCGTGTCAGCCGGGCAGGACAGACGTCGACCGGGGTGCGGCTCTTCCCATTCTTGCAATGTGACTTCGTCAGGAGGCGTTGCGACTGTTTCAAGGTGGGTGGTGAGTAATGAGGAGTTAGGTGGTGACATGACCTGTCGTTCTCATAAGCTTTGATCGGCCGCAATGCTCGGCCTCGCGGCGCTCGTGCTCGATGTACCGCGGTGGCCGGACCGGCCCTTCCTCCCCAAGCCCAGCTTCGCGCCCACTTTCTTCCAGCCGTTGCTGTGCGCACTGATGGCCTTGTGAAGAGTACCGGGAGAGGTGCCGCTGAAGGCCCAGTCTGTTGTGGGTGGCGTCGTCGGTGGGGTCATTGGGTCGCAGGCAGGAGGCGAGTTGGTCCCGCTGTCGTCCGTCAGGTCTTCTGCGGGCTCGCTCGACGAGGATACATAGCGGCTGTTCAGGTCACTCCTGCGGCTTATACTCAGATGAGGCAGGAACGACGTCTTTGGGGACCGGCTGGGGTCATCGCTGGGCGACAGCGTATCCTTGGAAGACCGTGTTCGTGTGCGTGATCTGCCGTGTCTTGACCTCCTCGACTCAGTGAACTTCTCATCGAGGTGGATATCTCCGACCGGGTTGGACAGAGACTCCAGGAAGGGGACCAGGACCGAGTCGCTCATCAACTCGTAGACAATCCTGACTGCCTCGTCCAGTTCTGCCGGGTCCGGCGGTGTAGGTCCACACGAGAGGTTCAACAAACGGTCCCGGACGTGCGACGGCAGATTGACTTCCCGTGACCCATAGGGCTGGATGTACACCTGGATAAGCTTCTGCCACAACTCACAGACATGCTCACCACTGTCCATGAACGTGTGCTGTGACTGGGAGTGGGCCAGCTTGTACCGATCAGCTTCCATGGTGAACTCGAGCGTTTCGAGACAATGGTTCTGCGACAGGTAGGCCATGAAGGCCCCGAGGGTGTATGGATAGGGTGCAGAATCAGCGAGGATCTCTTCCAGAGTGGGCAAACGGATACCCGTTGAAGGTGCCAGACTGACTGGCCGGGACGTAGACATGGTGGTCCCACCGCCACGGTCGTCGTCTGGTGCTGGTTCTGGCGACAGATCCCGGGGCGACGGGCTTGGAGACAGGTATACGGGCGCGTAGCTTCGTATCCTCGAGTGTCTCATGTCTTCGCCGTGGAGGGGCAGTTTGGGGGTAGCCAGGAGGAGTGACGGAGAGCCCAGTAAGACTGGGTCAAGTCACCTGCTACAGCCGGGAAGCATCCGCCCAATACTTGTGCCGTGTCCGAAGGAGAAAGTCGAACGACCAAGCAGTCAGGCGTCCAGAGGCGAGGATGGTCGAGTGGACGTAGATCGCGGTGCAGGCGCCAGGGCCATGCAATGCAGCCCCTTTAGTCTAGGCTGGCTAAGAAGGCAAATGCCGCTCGGGTTGCAGGCAGATGGGGTGGTGAATGCGGTGAGAGGAAAGCTGGTTGCGGGTCTCGGGAGCAGGCAGGAAGATGGCGCCTGATGACAAGATGAAGGACTCAGACAAGAATCGTCGAGCGGGTCGAAGGAGCTTTGGTTGGACGTCGCGGGCGGCGGAGTAATTGCGACAGGCCAAGGCGGAACGACGAGATATGCAGTGATGCGTTTGGGGCCCGGGTTCTTGTTACTGTCGTGCTGTGGTGCCGAAGAAGAGATGAGGTATACCGGCAAATGAGTGAGTGAGCGAGTGAAGGGGAATCGGATGGGAAATCTAGGTCTGAGCTCGAACTCGAAGCCGGATCTAGAGCTGGGTTCGTGGGATGTTGTTGTGGATGCGGATTTGGGTTTGGATTTGGATTTGGATTTGGACTTGGTTGGACGTGGAGGTGGGTGAGGACTGAACGGAACGGGCAAGACAAGAAAGATCCGAAGGTTGTCAGATCAACTTGGAGAGGCCAGGCCAGGCAATGAATGCAAGGCAAGAACGAACGAGCGAGACAAGAGGCCGACAGGGCAGGCCACGCCAGGATGGGGCAGGGCAGTGGCAGCCCCAAATAGGGAGAGATTCTGGAAGGCGCGTGGAAGACTCTGCTGACAGGGGAGGCCCTGCGCAAGGGTGGCGGGGGGGTTGGAGCAGGGGTGGGAGGCTTGTCGCAGGGGGCAGACGGCCGATGCAAGACGGTGATTGGAATGTGCTGGCGTGTTGCTTTCAATGGGGTTGTGTCTCGTCGCGGCTTTGGCCGGCGTGGAAGGTCAACAGGTCACAATGCCTGAATGGTCAAGACGGCAGAAACGGGTGGAAATGATGTAGCAACGCACCAGGCAAAGCAAGCACGAGGAGGCGGCACGCAACACGCAGACGCAGACGCAGACGGCCAGACAGCTGAGGTGGGATCCCGGCAAGCAGACGCAGGCCCTCTCACACACAGCAGTCACAAAGGCTGCAGGACTGACCAGGAGCCAACAGGACTGGTCCTTGGATGCTGGGTGCAGGGTGCTTGGAGATGGGGTTGGAGGAAGAGGAGGGAGAGGGGGATGCTGCATGCAGGTTCAAGGGTGCAAGCGACCCAATAGGCTGAGTGCAGGCGAAATGCCGGGATCGACAGAGCAAGAGCGAGAGGAGAGACAAAGACGACCCAACCCAACCCAACCCAACCCAGCCAGCCAGCCAGCCCGTGTCTGGTCCAGAGTGGAGTGGAGGAGCGAGTGGATGACGACCAGGGGGGTCGAGGGGTGGAGTGCAAGTGGAGTGAAGTGGCATGCTTGCTCTGGTGCTACTGTACTATGGACCGTACTGCACTGCCTTTTTCGTCAGGCTATACTTCTTAGAGTACTGTGTCTATCAACTGGACTGCTCTGCCCTTTGCTTGCTTGCTTGATTGATCGATTGATTGATTGATTGATTGATTGCCTGACTGGTTCGACGACTGAATTTTGATTACTGATTGATTACCTCAACCGAGGTGCTGCGCTACGAGGTACTGATTGGTTACAGTACTGGCCAGCCTTCCTGGCAGGGTGCAACAGCAAAGGCAGCCCGTGTCTCATGTGTCTCGTGTGTCCGCTGCCAAAAAAACCACCGTCAGGAATGCCCGTTTCAAAAGGAGGATGGGCGACAGGGATGCCCGCCCGCTGGTCGGCCAGGTCGGCCTGGTGTTGGTGTTGGGGGAGTTGGCTGGCGCGGAGGGGCCGGCGCTGTCCAAGGATGGCAGACTCCAATCCGGTCCCAGACCCAGACGGGCAGCGGGTCCTCTCAGGGGCTTTGCGGTCACACGGCCCAGCAAGACCAGGAAGCACGGCGTAAAAATAAAATGAAGAACACACGGTAGTCAGTTGATTGTACGTATATGCATGTCCCCATCTACTACTTACCCTACAGGACCTACCGTTGCTAGGGCTGGCTGATGGTGCTCAAATGCTGATGCAGCTGGCGCTGTGGTGCTGGGCTGTTGTTATTGTTTTGATATTGATACTGATATTGAATGTCCGGGTCCCATCGTGACCCATGTCCATGTCGTCAATACCGTCATTGCCCCGTGCCCTTTGGCTGTGAGCTTCCAGCACCAGACACCACCACGGTACAACATTGCCTCTCTGGCCCCCCGTGTCCGCCTGCTGTGCTTGTGCTTGTGCTTGTGCTCGTGCCCGTGCTCAGGTTTTTGTGTTTGTGTTTGTGTTTGTGTTTGCAAGGGACGCAGCCAACCGTGTCAGCCGTGCGAGTGCGACCAAGGACAACCGGCGTGCGGCATTGACGTCGGGGCCAGCGATGGGCAAGCAGTCAGAAGGCCAAAACCTGCGACAGCCAGCCCCAGCTCGTCGGGTTCGAGATGAGAAATAACGGGCCTGTTCTGACGACGTCGGCCGGGTTCACGAGTCTGGGGACCGGGGGAACGTCAATGCGAGTCGTCAGCTGGAGGCGGAGCGGAGACGGCGAACGGTGACGGCGAGCGGCGATGGCCAGGCAGAAGAGAGCCATCCGAGCAGGGAGGCGAGTAATAACAGTAGATGGCAGCCAGGCAAAGGCGGTTGGGTTGACCAGGCACTGAACTGTGCGCATTCCCATTCCGGTCCGCAGTGGAGACGGGGCGTTTGCAGTTGATGGGCGAGGCAGGGCCCAGGGTTGGACATTTTACCTGATTGCCGCATTTGCTCGTTGCCTGCTTGCAGTCTGCGGTCTCAGCCTCGTGCTCCACGCTTTCCCTGCATATTGCTTGTCTACCTGTGTGTGTCTACCTGTGTGCCTACCTCCTGGGTAGGTGGGTGGTGGACTGGGTGGTTCCGTCCATGTCTCAAACCACTGCTGGAAGAACGTTTCTCTGCCCTGCTACTATGTAATCCCAACAGCAGGTAATATAAACATCGTAAGCAACCATGCTTCCTCCGCTGGCAGCCGCCAAGCCGCCATGGTCGGTCGGCCAGGACCATGCCGGTTTCGAAGGTTCCAGCCAGCCAGCCAGCCAGCCTGCATCTCCATCCCGATCCCGAGGCCTGGCGTCGGAGCAGCAGCACGGCTGCATGTGTCGTGTTGGAGGGTGGCCGGGGCCACAGGGAAGAGCACTAGAAGTTTTGTGGAAGGCCGCTAGAATTCTTCCATGCAGGATAGGCATAAGAACAGCCAGACACACGGAAAAACACACAGGACACAGAGCAGGCTGCGGGCAGGGTAGGCAGGACGAGATGCGGGACAGGCTGCCCATCGGGGACCATCGATTTCCTCATCGGTTCCCCCCATTTTGCCACCCGCCCACCCTAACAACGGTGGTGGCATGCAAGGCTAGCAAGCCTAGCACCTAGAAACAATGTCGGTGTCTCCAAAGCCCCCCCCCTGTCTGCCTCTGCCCACACACCAGCCCGCCGACCTTCGTCATTATGCCGATCCAGTATCCGTACCTGGCCGACTGACCGGCTGACCGGGCGCGCTGGATGACGGCTATGACTGGATGACTGCACCATCAGGCCAGATTCGACCAGACCAGACTGCACAGGACGGCAAGACTGCCAGACTACTGTAGGCCGCAGTGTCGTTGTCGTTGTTCGCTGTTGCACCGCATGTGTTAGTCTTGCTTGCTCGTTTGGAGGTCCGCCGCGACGATCTCGCATTTCCCCTCTCGTCTCCTTTGTCTGCTGTTCGCCGACTGACGCACTCGCGCGGTCATAATCGTCACATCCCACCCCGGCATATCAGTCCATGAACATGCCCAGATGACGGGCCGTCTCTTGAATTCATCCGTTGGCACCAGCAGCATTGTGTCGAGCAGTGCATCCGTCACATTATGGTCCTGTCTAGTCGGCCTGTCAGGACGCCACGCCCGCACTCAGCCTGGCCCCGTCACATCGCAAAACAAAGGTCCAGGCGCCAGTCGTGATATAACAAAGGCCAAGCGCACGTCGCAGACACCCATGCATGCAGCTGTCAAAGGAATGGCTGCTGTCCGTTCCGTGGAGTAGAACCCACCCAGATGTTTAGGTTTCGTCATGATCCCTTTGCTCCCCCAGAGTCACTCGGATCGTGTCTCAGTCTCGTGCTTCCATGCAACCGCTTCATCATAGTCGAGCCCACCGTGGTCGTGGCTGGTCCCATGCGCTCTCATCTTGCACTCAGTCCGTCATTTGCGTGCAACCTCGAGGCCCAGACAATCTGAGTGTGGACCACGTGTTGCACGGTGAGTACACACGACACGAAAACCGATGGGCAGGGGCAGGGGCCTCGGCGCGCACCTCGGTGCTGCCAACGTCACCTCCGGTTTCGTCTGCCATCGTCGTCGTTGTTTGTCGTAGTCGTAGTCGGTGTCGGCGTCGGCGTCGGTATCGACGTTCTCGGCAAGCACATTGTCCATTTTCCAATGTCCATGTTCAATTTGTGGTCGACCGCGTCCGAGAGAGCACAGACTGCGGTCCCCTTCCCCAGTCCGTCACGCCGGTCGCGCGCATCCTACTGTACCCACTCTGCCACTCCTACCCCAGCATCTTTGTGATGCCAACCCCAGTTCTCGTTTCAAGAGTGCACAAGGAGCCAGCGGGCAGCGGCAGCGGCAGCGGCAGCAGTATCGAGCCCATGATCCCTGGCGCTCATGCATTGCGCACAAGCTTTCCCGCCATATACTTCGCATCTGCAGCCGGGTGCTGACAATTCCCTTCTGGATGGATATACCCAGCTGTCAACATCATGCTGCTCACTCGCGTCTATTTTCTGTCCTCCGAGCTCTTGCCCTGCTCGCCTGCGGGAATAAGCACGCGTCGGGCTGCCCGGTCTCAACTCCCAGGGACGACGGGCAGAGATTGCCCACATGTCCGTCCATCCATCCATTCATTCTTGCCCGCTTCCCAGACACGCGGCCTTGCTAGATATTGCCCTGAACCCCCGTTAGCTTTGATGCTGTGGACCAGGTGCATTGCGACGACACCCAAGGGAGAGCCCCGTGCAGGCCCGCCGGGCCATGTAGTATTTGCATAGCATTACTGTGTTCAATTGTCGTTTCCACCATCTGCTAAATATGTACAACAGGCTGGCCCTTGTCAGCCTCTTGCCCGGATCTCCATCGACGATCGGCGGAGGGGAGCCTGGGATGACGATCAGCTCACCTCTTCTTTTCATCCGTCCTCGCATGTGTCATGTACCGCCTGCTCCGCTTCCTGACAGCCTTCAAGCCTTCAGTGCCAGTACTCCCCTACCTGCAGTACGTTCCCGGACCGCCCAATGTAATTTCTGGCTTCTGTTGATTGTCTAGCACCTGTAGGCCAAAAGCATAACAGTCCCATTTCTGTTGAGGACAAGGCTGAACTTGTCATGCCCGTCCGGGCCAACAGGATGTATGTAGCCGCGTTGCTGCCAAGTGCATCCAGTCATTCCACCTCGGCCCCCGACGCCGTGCCTTGGATGACTCGAGCTGCTGCAGCACGCCTGGGAACCCGGCCCTCAGCCGCATTTCTCGGCCCAATGGCTGTTTTTTTCGGTCATCGCCCACGCCGTGTCATTGATGCCGAGCGGATCCGATGTCTGCGAAGTTTTTTTGTTTTTGTTTTTCCCTCCCTTGTTCATTCCTCCCACCTTGTTTCGTTCCACCGGCTCAAGAGTACTGATCAGGCTTCTATGTGCGCGATGGGCCAGGCATTGAAGTACGAGTTTGCCTGCGGCCCAGCCGCCGGCTCGGTCAGAATCGAGTACCCCCTACCGCTATGCTCGCCGAGACGCGCCACATACGGCTCGCTTTGAAGCCCTGCAAGCTGTCGGTCCGGCTCCAGCAGATAAGGCCTCCAGGACCGGGGTGGTGATTTGCTAAGGGCTTGCGTCCCCGGAGAGAGGCGCTGAGAAGATGAGGCTCTTCCGCCCACGTGGCGCCTGCTCGCGACAGAGTCGGCGAGACTCAGTGCACGGATTTTCCACACAGCGCATCCACACGCCGCGTGTTATAGAGGCTGGAGAATGGATTACTGCCGTACTCGACCCATTGATTCATGCCGGCTATTGGAGGTTGAGTTGCCACTGGGTCGACATGGCGCTGCCTTTTTGAGTCGCATGTCGACGATGCCATCGGCTCCTCCGTCCTATTCAAAACACACCCTTCGCTCAGGCTCCCGCGATAACACTTTTGTGATTGGCTCTTCGCCTTTGGAATCCTCAGTCACCACAGACCACTGATATCATACATTTCTCCATTACACGCAAATTTTCGGAGGGGGGGGGGGGTTGGAGGTTAGGCCACATCTTGATAGCCTCATAAATGATTCCGTGTCTAGGGCATCGGGCAACAATCGGGATTCTGACTCGCTGAAGATCTGGGCAAAGCCGCTGCCCCTCGGGTAAATCGACACATGGGAGACGGCAAAGGAAGTAGCTTCAAGACGTTGGTCGCCATTAGTCCCACAGCATGTATGCTTCGGGCAAGGCACGCGAATCAACGACAGGAAAACACCCGAAAGCGGTCCAGGTGGACTTCAAAAACAGTAGTATATTGGGGAGGACCTGCATGTCAATGCTGTGAGTAGGTACAGGGAGTGAGAAACAGACACTGTCCAGGCGCTTTGGGTCGACTGGTGTCTGGCGCCTTGTATCGGGCTTGATTACTACCCATTCTCATGAGAGAAGGCTGAATATCTCTTCTTCCTTCCTTCCTTCCTCCTTCCTTCCTTCTTCCTTCCTTCTCTCTTCCTCTTCTCTTGTTTTCTTCTTCTCTTTGGAGTGGGGTTGGGGGTTCCAGCTTGAGTTCTCCTCACGCATGATACCTTGATACCTCTGTGCTCGGTCATGTGCGGTTCCGCTCCGCCACGAGGGCGAATGAATGTCTAGCTGATATCAGGGTCAGGCTGCCTAGATTCGAATAGGGCTTGCTTGAATTAGGCAGATCAACCCAAAACCGGTGATGTGTAAAATGTACTGCTGTATCATGCTGATGCTGGTGGAAGTCATGGTTCTAACTGGGCGGTATAGATGTGTCTCAATGTGCACACAGATTGAGGATTGCAGATCATGGCTGTATCCACCTTCCCCAGGAATGACCAAACATCTGTCAAGACCCCGCCAGAATCGAAAAGAACAAGGATAGTGATTGCACAGTTGACCCAAAAGGCAAGATATCGTTGCTGAGGCTGAGGGCGTCTCCCGAGTAAAACAGGCTCTGTAGGATCAGACGGTGAAAGAAACACCTTGAGGAGGGAAAGGCAGACCCACTTAGTCACTGAACCAAAGGTATCGCTGTACGATACGCAGCACAGTCAAGAATGGGCCTCGACACAGGATTGGGTGGGAGCACCGGTGCGTCAGGGCCCGAAAGGATGTCTGACAGTGACTCTTTCCATTGCCTACTTGAAAAGTATCCCATGAGTGCTCTTTGATCAAAAATACAATTGCCTTTTCCAACAGTTCCTCTCCTTTCCCAGTTTGACAACACAGTCGACTCCAAACTCCAAATCCTCGTCCCTTGAATGATACTGGCAATACACACCGTGCGTATTTGCAACAGTTTCTTTTAAATCCTCTGAGAGAGACTGCCGGTAGTTGCTCTGCGCGCGATGCAAACTCGATCTTCGTCCATACTCGAACAACTTGAAACAAACAAACAAGCAACCAAAACAATCATGGTTGACCTGCTCAAGGACGCAAGACCTCAATATCCACCCATGCTCGAAACATGCAGAAATACTGCAGGCTTTCCTGCTTCCTTGGAGTGCGAAGCACTGACCCTCGCCGATGCCCAGATGTAGAACACGCAGGTCGCTCTGCTTCGAAGAATGGGATGCTGATCGCCGCACTCGAAAATGAACATTCTGGAACACCGCAAAACATCTGCTCCAAATCGCAATTCAAAGAGAAGAAAACAGGAAAACCAAATGCAGCCCTGCTCAAACCACGCAGAGCATTAAAAGCCATCCAGGCTCAAGTCTCCCTTGAAGCCATCATTCAGCAGGACGGCGGCAATGTGGAGTCGCTGCTGATTCATTTCGTCAGCTGAGTAAGACATAGGGTCGACGTGCATGGCAACACATATGCCATTTGTGATGGTGTGTACGCCGCAATCATCAAAGTTGCGTTGACGAGGTGAAGTGATGGTTGTGGTGATCCATTCAGATGGATCGAATCGGTCCTCAAGGACCATCTTGACCCACTTCATCGCATTTGCTAGTAAGGCTGGATTGCCAGCTCCGTTCAGGGAATCAAAATGATGTGCCTGTCGGTACTTCGGACGGACCACGATGAGCGTCCAGTGAGCACCCCGGCAGATGGGTATGAGGACCGCCTCAATGTCCAGGAAGGTATCCTTTCGAATACCGGTGCGTCGCATCTGGCGCTCGGTGCCCTCGCCGCCGTTTTCATAGATCTTCTTTCCGAAAAAGGAGTTGAACACCTGGACCTTTGGGGTCTGGGCCCGGGTATTCTTAATACCAGCCTTCTGATTGATATAATTGGCCAAGTGAAGAAGTGTACCATTAATGATTTCGTCGTTGAGCCACTGGTTCGGGGTGACCACCGTTTCGAAGTCCTTGCGGGTGAGCGGACTGCCCTCGGGGGTCCTGGCCAGCTCTGCATTGAGGCGGGCATCCAGTGTACCCTGTGCCCTGGCAACCCACTCGTTGGTGAGTGAGGGCACCACTGGGGTGCGTGGCTGGCGTAGCTCGCCGGCCTCTTCAACGCGCCTCAGCTCTTCCTCCTCAGCGCGACGACGTTCTTCCTCTGCTTTGCGGCGCGCTTCTTCGGCAGCAAGACGCTCCTCCTCAGCCCGTCTCCTCTCTTCGGCCCTCGCCTCGGCCTGGGACTGGTGGGCAGCGTCGGCAATGAGCTGCTTGCGGGTGTCGAAGTCGTCACGTTTCTCGCGACTGAGCTCGAGCCGGTACTTGTCCTTGTTCAGTCTCTCGAAGCCGAGGGGATCGTCGTCGAAGAACTCGGCCAGGGTTTTGGCTTGATTGAAGAGCGGCTTTCCCGTCTTGCGGCCCCCTGCCTTGCGGGAGTCCACGATGCTGAAGACGGAGTCATCTTTCTCTCTGACGCGTCTCGTGGTGTCGTCAATAGACTCTTTCTCTGGTTCAAAGGGCACCTGCTTTTCATCTGCGCGGGGCTGGCTATCTTGAGGATACACGCGCTTCACCGGCTCATTGTCCGACGGCATGTACCAGTGTGGTGGCCATTGCTTGAAGCGAGCTGTTTTCTTGGGACGAGCCAAGAGAAAATGATTCCGGAGAGCCCCCTTCCGCGGCTTTGGGGATCCCCTTTGATCGAAGTAGATGGGGTTCTTTGGGATTACATTGCGCGGAGGGGTGTTGTAGGTGTCGAACTTGCGTGGGCTTGGAAATTGGTGTTCGTAAAGTCGGGCTGGTTCGAATTTGTCCGCGGCAATGCTCTCAAAGAGAAGAGATTCCATCTCGGCATCAGGGAAGGCACCGGGTACACGCTCGTATTTACCTGGCCAATCCACATAGCTGGGAGGGGCTTCGTCCTTGTGGAGGGCGTCAAAGTCGACGATGATACCAGCAATGGTCTGAATTGGGCACATCTGGTTGAACGCGGCGCGCTGGGTGAGGATGTACTGTAGGAAGACGACACATTCGTAGTAGACCAATCTCTCTTGGTGGGAGAGCAGGCCATTTTTGCCCTCAGACTCGAGGTGGTCGTATGGCTTGAAGCCCAGTTCCTTCAGGAAGGGGACACGGCCTTGCCCGTTGTAGACGAGTCGGTAGATCTTGGCAAGCTTGTTAAGCTTGTCGAAGAAGGTCTTGCCGGCTTGCACAAAAGCTTTCGGGCCACGCTCCTGGGTGGTCTCGATGTAGTAGTTATGTACCAGGATGGAAAGGGTTGCATCGTTACCGCTTGCCTGGAGCCTGTCGCGGACGAAGACAGGGATATTGAGCGGGTCAATGGCGTAGTCGATACCCAGGTAGTCTTCGACTCTCTCCGAGCGGACTATGGACATGAGATTGGAGAAGAAGGCGTCGACGAGAAGGTGATTTTGAACACCAAGATACTCCCTGACCCTGTTTGTCCAACAGTACTGGCCATCCGGGAGAGCTTTAAGGTAGGTGACGGGGAGCGTATGCTGAAGTATGGCCGATGTGAAGGCCTTCTTGGGGTCGAGGGGCAGGCGCTTGAAGCGCTTGATGGAGAGTCCATCTGCAGTTGTATGGCGCATCTCGACCATGCCGTGCATGAATCGGTCGCGATGGGTGAAAAGGGAGCCGACCGCACGCGTGCAGGCGCCCTTGACGGCGTCGACGATGCCATTTCGAATGTTGGCGCCAAGGCTGACCAGTCGCGAGTAGCATGTGTTATGCTCAACAACGGCGGCGTCGTCGGCCACGTCGCGCATGACGACGTCCTCGATCTCGGGCTCGGCCTCAGCCTTACGCTTCTGTGGGAACGGCATTATGTGAGTTGCGGAAGGTGCAAGTTGCGAGGTAGGGCTGATTGAGGCAGGCACGACTGTGGCGACTGTGAGAGGGTAGGCTTTGTAGATGACGCGATAACGCGATCGCGATGAGTGAGTTTTGAATGACGGATTGATGGGGTGATAGAGGGATGAAGGAAGTCTCGACTGCTCGCGATGCGATGCTGCGATGAAAGCTGACGGCGCAATTGCGCGGTGGCAGGACGGGGTGAATTTAGTGTCTTGATTGATGGTGACAAGAAGACTCGACTATTCGCGAGGCGATGCTGAGATGCAGAGCACAGCTGTTGAGCGATGGGATGGGATGCGATGCGAGACAGGCGTTGTGAAGGAGGAGGAAAGGGCAAGGAAGGCGGGTGCGAGTTGACGGTGCTGATAAACAAGGTACGTAGGGCGCATGGGCGGACGCATGCACAGTGTCCAGGTACAAAATGACCTGAGCCAGTCTGTGGTTGATCTGATAACGTTGACCCAAAGTGCTTCGTGCCTCCCAGAAAGATAAGATCGGTTGATGTCCCTGAAGCCAGGGCACCTGTACGTACCGTAGAACGAGCAAGCTCCTGAGCCTCGACGCTGCGCGGATTCCCTTTTGGGCCTTCCAGTCCACAACCACTACCCGTGGCACTTGCACCCGCACTTCTTTCTGCACTTCCACTTCCGGAGGCTCTCACACTGGCACTCGTGGCGGGATCCTTGCTGAGAGTTAGAACCATGTACAAGGTCAGGCACTTTTGATGCCATATTGTCCACAGCTTAGACGGGGAGAGGATTTGTTCTTCTTCTTCTTCTTGGAGCATCGACATACAGAGGCACTCACTCCCATCGCCAGCCAGCAGACTCCCCACTCGTTGAGCAAGAGCCTGAGGGTCACCAAACAGCACGTCGGAACGGCTGTAGACACTCGCTCGTCACACGCGCAGGAGGATCGCCACGCTCTTCAAAACCACATAAATAGCTAGCGATGAGGGAAAAGATGCCTCATGTTTGGGCCTCGGGCTGATTTCTAGGGGCGGCAGCGAAGTAGCAGGGGTGCTTGTGCTGTGAAGAAGACAGGTCCAGGCCCCTGCAGCATGGCATGAAGTTGTTCTCAAGGGATTCCACCGACGGGTTTTTAGCCGCCCAGACGCCACAGACGCCACAGACGCCACAGCCGCGATGCCAAGCAAGCTGCAGGGACAAGGACAATTCCAGATCGCCTTATTAGTCGCGGTCGCACAATCCGCCGGTGCATTGGTCAGGTTCAAAAGGCTATTTTATGTTTAATTCATGGTGATGGGGAAAGGAGTTCAAGCTGAAAAACATATCAGAATAGCAAATACGCAGAACTGAGTAAATCCGTCAAGTGGATGGATGGTGGTCTTTCTTGCCCATTTCGACACACTGCACGGTACTGCTTATATAAGCGCGGCCCCTACCCAAGCACCTGGCAACATAGGAACCCAGGTGCAGGTAATTCGAATTTGTACATCTATCATAAGTGTTCAAGGAGTCTGTTTCTATTGAAATATCGGTGGTTGTGGCAGACCAACTCGTGCGGGTCATATCTAGGTATCTACCTGGCAGTGTCAGATGAGGGCCAAGCCGTCTTCACAAAGACGCGTAGAAGATTTCCGAGTCGTTACTACTAGAAGGCGCTCAAGATGAAGGCCTTTTGAAATGTTAACTCGTTATGTCATCCAGTTAGTCACCCGATTGAGACGCGTTGCCAGCAGTGATGTAGATGCGAAGGCCAATGGACACAGTGACAACGCCTCCATTCGAGACCTCAGATCTTGACCTCGAGAGTGGGCATCAGTTTCGTCAAATGAAGCCAGGGGTATTTATGTCAGGTCACCGGAGGTAGAGACGTTTTCCGAGCAACGGCCAGGGTCCAATGGGTTGAGTCTCACCAATGCAGCGCAGAGACTGCGCAGGACTTCTCACACAGGCATGACGGATCTTGTCAGTTGAACAAGGAAGCTGGCTTCGAGTATCTATAGTATGCACAATGGCTCTGGCAATGGTATGATAAAGAAACAATGAAAGAAAGAAAGAAAAAATGAACCAACTCAGCTCTTACAGCTGAGACACCGCAGCTCCCAGCGGCTTTGTGCAGAAAGTTCCAAAGTACTGGTTTAGGGCATCCACGGTGCCGCTACCCTCCACGAGCGACACAACGATGCCGACATAGCCGTCAGGCCGGACCACCACGACGCCGCCTCTCTCCTCATCCAGCCCCATCTTGGCATGCGCAGCCGCCTTCGCGTCCGGGACACGCCGGTCCCACCGGTCATCCGCGTACACATGGTCCCGGTAGCGAGCCAACAGTTCGGGAGTGTCGCGACTGATCTCGATGCTGCTGCGGGCGCCGGCGAATACTGTACAGATGGTGAAGAACAAGCTGTGGGGGTTGTTTTGCTCATGATGCGACACGCTCTGTATGTCCGGTCGCTGGTACGCCGCGTAGAAAGAGCCCCGGCGGCTGAGATTGCTTGCGAAATCCTCCAGGGCCCTGGTCGTGACAGAGGGCTTACCGGCAAAGACAAATATCCTAAATGAGCCATTGAGCGGGATCTCTTGTTCGAGATGCACCACATTGGCGTCGACAACACGGGTCACATCGGCGTTGATTAGAAGCCGCCCTGTCCTCAGCTTGGTGCCCTTGGGGTGCACCAGCGGCGACTGTACCGGGTGCTCGGACGACCAGTTGAACGCATTGGGCCCGTACGCAACTCCGTACCCGCTGGTGAATTCGCAGGACTCCTTGAACGTCTTGACAAACTCGCTCTCCTCAAAGGAATTGCTGTTGCCGGTCCCGGAGGCAGCCTCCACCGTGCTTGCGGGCGGTGGCCGCGCCGAGAAGAGCTTTGCGTACCGGTTGTCAAATGACAGCAGTGTCTCTGCGACCTCCTTGCGCTCCGGCTCGTACGTCTTAAGAACACCCCGATCTGCGAACCCACCCTCGACCGCGTGGATCTTCCAGGCGAGGTTTTGGGCGTCGAGGAACGCTGTGTTCATCCCCTGGCCAGCTTTGGGCTGCGGATCGGTTTGTCAGTCACAGCTACAGGCTCAAGTGGTGTGGTGGATCCGACTCACGCTGTGCGTATGGCAGGCGTCTCCGCCAAGGAAGACGCGGTGGTCCAGGGTGTACCGATCTGAAATACCCTGACCGATAGGATACACCGAGTACCACTCAACGGTCTCCCACTCTATTGAGTACGGTTGCAAGATCTTCTTGGCTGATTCCTGGACCTCTGCGGCGGTTGCCGTCTTGCGCGGGTTCCAATCTGAATCCGTCGAGGACGCAATTTGAATGTACAGTCGTACCATGTTGGCCTCGCGTGGGATCACCATGATTGAGCCGTACTCGGAGTGTATTGTGCATTTCATCTTGGGGCTGATCAGTCATCAACACACAAGATGCAGGGTGGATGGGGATCTCTTACCTTGATATCAGGAAAATCAGTCTTGACGATGCCATCCATGACACCCCATACGTGTGCGATTGGGTCCTTGTGCGTGATTCCTATTTTTAACTGATCCCGGACAAAGGACCTTGCGCCTTCACCACCAAACAAGTACTTGGCCCGCACACTCTCACGCATCGTCCCGTCCACGTGCTCGAGTTCGACCTCCACGGGGTACTCAGGATTAGTCTTGTCGTTGACGCTGAACCCTTTGATTGTCCAAGGCCGCTGAACCTGCGAGTTGTTCTTCTCGAGGTCGGCGATGAAGACGCGCTCAATGAGGCCCTGGTGCAGAAGGGTTGTAAAGGGATATCTCGCATCAATGAAGCTGGGGCAGCTCGCCCAAGTCCCTGTCCGAGCGATGCCCTTTCCATTCCGGGGAGGATCCCAGAACGCTACTTCGTAGACCCTTGCTGGCTTGTGCGCCATAATGGCGGACTTGAGCCCCATATTCCGGAGCAAGTCCAGAGAACGAGGTTGTATGCCATCGGCACGACCTGTTGGTGTTGGTTCCGCTCGATTGTCGATGTGCTTGATCTTATAGCCCCACCTTGCCAGGCATGTCGAGAGCATGAGCCCTACAGGCCCGGCCCCGACAATAACTGCAACGCCCGAACTTTCAGTCAGCCACTCTCCAAGTTTGGGCGTGGTGTCACCTTACCGATGTCATAATAAGGCTCGGACGCCTGCTTCGCAGGTTGAGTTTCCATGATTTCACTCTCGACAGGAATAATGCTGAACTCAAAGGCTAGGGAGCAGAATGAGTGGGGTTCGTGAGATCTGACGGGGCGGGCACTCGGTGATATCAGGTCAAATTAGGGTTTCATAAGCGGTGTATGCCAGATCAAAAGTCATAGACACGGATGAGCTTTTTAAGTTAAATCGAAGCGGTATGGTGTACGCGATTATCAAGGTACCGAGAGACGAGCCGTCCTCAGCTGCGGGAATGGCGAATTTATGTGGTAGATATAGTGCGGTCACTAAGGAGGCGGAGGAAACAGTTTCAGTGGACATTTGACACACTTTATTGCGCAGCGGCAAGATGGTTCGGCAAGACGATCCGCGTCATAGCCCTCCCAAGAAAGGAGGCGAGCTAGCTGTATCCCCGACGCCCACCGGCGCGGCTGTCAACTCGGCATCGTAGCCCAGAGGGGCCCGCCTCCACCAGACGCTACAGACGTCGAGGCGGATGGGTCAGTTGGCCCCATTACGAGATGAAGACTGGAGGCATGATGGTCGGCGAGGGCCAATCGGATGCTTCGGGGGGTTGAGCGATGGCACGTTTTTTGCAAGGCCCAGGAGACTAAGACTGCGAGGCTTCTCAGATGGCTGGCAGCGGTATCCAGGCCGAGCTGCGCGACAGCAGGAGTCGATTGCGACGAGGGCATGACTCCCAATCCAGGACTCGGAAAGGCAAGTCGGTAAATGGAATAGCGGGGAAGCCTAAAATGGCCCACAGGCGGCTGAAGAGAACGGGAAGGAAAAGGTGGGACCGCTGCTGCAATACTCAAGGGTCTGGCACGGGCACGCCAAGAATTGCGGAGAAATGCCAGTGTCTGTCTCGCCCGTCTCGACCACACTGGGCCGGTTGGCTTCCCGGACATGATGACTCCACTACTGTGTACCAAAGACCGCAACGTACTGAGCCACCAGGGCCTTGGCTTGTCTTGGCTAAGCCGTTCGCGACTTCGCTCCATGATGGTTGTCCGAAGTGGATTCGGGCCTGGACCCCGACCCGGGCTGCTGGAGCTGGCGAGGATGTGACAGTTGAGAAGCGGCGGTTTGAGGGCCTACATCGGTTGAGTGCAGCCGTTTCTTCGCCCTCCTTCTTGAGCACGTCCAAGGCGGGAAGTGACATTGGTCACTGAGGTGTGATGGAAACTGGGCTTCAAGCCATACGACCACCTCGAGTCTGAGGGCAAAAATGGCCTGCTCCGGCTCTGCAAGGCGTTGATGGTGAAGTGTCATCCCACGAACCAAGCGGTACGTGTCACCTCGTCGTGTCCTTTCTTGGGGCCTCTGGTCAGGTCACATACTCTCGGCAACTGGAGCACCGGACTAGGACCCCTCCGCTCATCCATCCGGTGTGCCAAAATCCACATTTGACTGGAAGCATCTGCCCGCAGTGAGATGACAGAGGGTGTTGCAGGTGGGCCAGGCCGTTGGGCATTGGGTGCTCTGGACGCGAAACTTAGGGGCCAGACATGTCGGCGAACGGCAAGGCGTACACTCAGTGGCTTGGTCGTAGATTCAAGCCCAGAAAATCAGATAATTTCTTGGGGCGGCGACCTGAGGAGGCCGAAGTGGGACAGATCATGAACCGAAATCAGGTCGCGGAGTCATCGGAGCACAGTTGTAGAAGGAAGGAGACCGATCTCAAACGTTTGCGCGCAGCAAAGGAAGCTATCCAAAGCACAGAGTCAAATCATCCCACGGGAGGCAATACTGCGGGAGGTTTCCCATGGTAGGGTATCCTATAGTAGGGTATCCTATGGAAGACAGTTCGAGGAGAGACCATCTCGTGGGAGACCACGCTTTAGGAAGCTATCCCACGGGAGATTACCCTCCATTGCTCAGCCCGTGCCCATGGGCCTGTACATCATCTACCGTCTCGCGAACGGTCTGAGCTCCAGGGAATTCACCTGTGAGGTACCTTCCATGAGCAGGCGCCCCCAATCAAGGAAGTAAAGGGGCTTGGAGAGGAGGCTGGTTGAGTGGAGGTGGAAGGGACCGTTTGTTCAGCGGCTATGAGATGAGCAGCTTGGTCGTGTGAGACACTGGCGAGATGCACGAATATTCAAGAGCAGCTGCTTGGGTGATTGGGAGCTTGGGAACTGGTTGTCTGCAAACACTGGTGCCTTGACCGCAGCTAGCAGGCAGCCCTGGGATGTTTACTTGCACATCGCGCCCTTGGGTCCTTGCCACATGGGTATCAAGATCCAAAGTCTGCATCGCTCCTCAACTCGATCGCATCGCGCTCCATCTGGCCCTGCACACCAGCTTCCGTCACCACATGAATCCGTCCGAGGAAGCACCCACCGCGATCCGGGGTAATTTCATCGCCGTCTCTCGCACTACTTCACCTAGCCGTCAACACGCTGACGTCGGCGTCCATATCCATCTGAACCTCACTGATTCGCAAATGGACCAGCTTGCTTCCTCGTATGTCACTAACCCTCAGACTCCTCTCTATAGTTCGCCGACGTGCCACAAGAAATTGACCGAATTATTGCAGCCTCCCCGGCCATGAGTCGCCTGGGAAGAGACCTCGCCGCCGTCAGTACGGCTCGGACGCGTCCGAGATGATCCAGATTGGCATATCGCCCCACCACGGCAACACGGCATCTCGAGGGTCTCGTGACAGAGACAAAGACAGAGGCAGAGACACTTCGCCCACGCGAGCCCGCACGTCTGGCAGCGAAAGCCACCGCAGTCGCCACGGTGTGCGCCAAGATGACATCTCCAACGAGTCTTTCTCGTCCAGAACCCACCCTCCACGTTCTCGCTCCCCAGGCAAGCGGTCTGAATCCCCCAGCAAAGCCCCATCGATCACACGCGCCAGGATGGGCGATGACCTCGACCTGGCCGATCGCAGGCAGAAGTCCCGTCCGCCCCCAATCGATGTTGAGTCAGCCCGCCAGTATGGCTCCGTGTCCAAGAAGGCGGTCGTCGTCGAAGGACAGCCTCATACCCAGTCTCTGCATGCCGTCGTCAATCCACCTGTCACTCCCCCTCTACGGCGCATGCCCAAGTTGATCAGTCCTCGCCGTGAAGCCGACAGTGTTTCCCTGGCCTCCTCGTACTACTCCGAAGACGATGTGGGACAGGCCCGTCCGTCCTACATCAGCCCTCTTCGAGTACGCAAAGACCTTGATGGCGACCGCAGTGTTTTACGACGCCACGGCACCTCCAACCGCGCTCCCTGTCCCGACGGTACCAAGTACGAGCTCTCTCCGGTCCGCCACTCCTCTCCCCGTCGCGGCTTGCAGAAGACTGCCACCACGGGCGACCTGCGCGAGCTTCAGTCCGACGAGACTTGTCCACAGCGCACCTACTCCCCTCTGTCTGATTACCTGTCAGGCCAGGCCAAACCCAACCGGAAGCAGCTTGTCGGAGCCCATGGCTGGCTAGAGCGCACAACTGACTCCTCCGACAAGCAGCACAGTTCCGACCAAAAGCCTGTCCCCAAAACCACTCCTCAGAAAAAGGGCGGATTCATTGACAGCCTAAGAAAGATGGCGAAGGAAATGACCACCTCCGCCAAGGATATCACATCTTCGGCCTCGCGAAAGCCGCGCGACAAGGACAGGCGCGGATCCCGGCTCACGGTCTCCCTGGATCCACGAGAGCAGAGTCTGCTCTACTGTGAGCTCGAGTTCCTGCTGACTACCGCCCTTGATGGCTATATCTGCAGCCAGTTCAACGCCGGCCGCCTTGAGGCCGACAAGTACAAGAAGGTCGTGGATGGCTGGCAGCAGCGTGGACGGCCCAAGGTTATTGGCTTCCGCTACGACCTCGAGACTCAGTTGGACCTGATCCTCCTGCACAGCGAGGACTTTCGCTTCTACGGCAAGCGCGCTGGCCTCATCGCGGCGGTTAACGGTGTGCTGGACATGATGCGTGTCGACGCTCGCTCCATGCGCATCCGCACATTCTGCCAACCCGACACCGTCATTGCTAAGCAACTCCTGGATTCCCAGTCTCTGTTCAACCTCGTCGGCTGCTGTGAGCAACAGCAGATCCAACTGGCCGAGGTAATCCAGTTCTTCAAAGTCATCTTGGAGCGGGAGCAGAACTTCCGACAGCACCAGAACGAGGGCGGCACAGGGCAGGCAGACCCAGGCCAGGCCCGCGGAAGTGTCGAAACGGGTGCTGATTCTCAGTACGGACAGAGGCGGTATCTCGATTGAGAAATATGCTTGACAACGTCACTGGCTCAACGCGTGGGCGTCGTCTTCGCTCCGAGCTCTCACCCATCGACGGAGCAGAATGGGAAGGGGGAAGGAGGTAATAGACCAATGCCCTGCCCAGATATTTGAGTGCCTGTGGGGATTATCCCCTTTGAACATCACTAGATTTCTGTGCACAACCTACCGGCAACAGTCGCTATGGTACCCTGGCGGCTTGGACAGAGGCTTCTGCTGCCCTGCCTCGGTGTTTTCTGGATTGTGCTTGGCTGTGCGTTAACCATCAGCATTCAACACGGGTCTTACGACACTGCTATGTAAACTGGTTCGATAGGTATTCATTCAGCGAGGACGGCCACATCTCTCTCGGACTTTTGATCGAGCGCGTGGCACCTTCGGGCTTTAAGTACGACGAAAGCGGTGTGCAACTGCTTAGAACAAGCCACAGTAGCTGCCCATTAATGCACTAATTCCAATGTATCTGGTCCCCTCATATTGCAAACAAATGAGACACACTGGATGCGACATGACAAGCTTGTGGCCCACTATGACAGCCCGTTTACTCACGCGTGGCACCCTTGCTCATGGGGCAGACTGAAAGCCAGTACAGTCTGAAGGTGATGAGGGCGTTCACGTGTACAGGTAATATCAATACCTCGAACTCGGCTTTGTAGCCTTCCGGACAATTGCCGGGGCCAGTCAGCACATTGTTCCAGAGTCGGGCTGCTGTCTAAAGCCGGGCCTCATCGTGCAGATCTGCCATAGACACCCCCACCATCGGGCCCGTGGTCATCATAGTATATTCCACTGGACCTCCGGCGGCCCCTCCGGCGGCCCCTGTCTTCCTCGGGGGCGTCGCGGACGTCTGCCCTGGAATCCGGACCCCATTTCCTTTCCCATGCCTCCTGCTTCTCGGCGTTCCTAACCTTGGCGACCTCCATCCTCTTCTCAAAGGCGTTGGCGGCCAGCCCAGCCACAGCGGCGCCAACGATGGTGGATATCAGCGGCGACTTGTGGTCGGTCCCGCGACGGCCGTGGCTGCGGGCCCTGGACTTGGTGTTGCCTGCGCCGGTTGCCTCGTGGGCGATGAGGCCGCCGGCTAGAGCGCCGAGCACGCCGATGCCCAGGCCAGAGTTGGAGTTGGAGAAGGTGTTGTTGATCAGATGGCGGGCGTCCTGGATGGGGCTGCGTGGGCCGTCGTCGGGTCCAGCGGGCGAGTGGTCGTCGGCACTGCGGCGGCTCTTGCGTCGTGCTGGAGGCGGAAGTGACCTCGGGCGGCGACGGTGAGGCGAGCCTTGGTGGGCGTCAGGGTGGAGGCTGGGGACGGAGGCATTAGGGGTTGTGTATGGATAGAGAGGGGACCGCGGCCGGTATGGCAGCCGGGCGTTTGACGGCACAGGAATGGCGCCAGTTGCGTAGGGCCCCGGGGCTCCGCCCGAGTAGTAGTAGTCCGGCGACGGCACCGCAGTCGGGCGCGGCCGGGGGTCTTGATCATCACCGTAATACGCGGGCATAATGGCAATTGTGGAATTGCGCCGGCCGGGTAACGCGAGACCAAGGGCGGAGCGGACAGTCACGACGAGATGAGAGGGTGTGGGCGGCGGCGGGTGACGTAGTGCTTGGGCTGACAGCGGCTGGGTCGGGTGAGGTCAGCAATGGGGAATGGGAAGTGGGGAGTGGGAATGTGGGATTGCGGGAAACGGGAAACGGGAAACGGGAAACGGGAAACGGGAAACGGGAAAAGGAGAAGAGAAGAACGCCAGGCGGGACGGGAAGCGAGAGAGAGAGAGAGAGAGAGAGAGAGAAAGAGAGAAAAGAGAAAGAGCCTCCACATGGGCTGGACGGATGACCACAGTCACTTGGGTGACAGGACTAGCAGGCTGCGAGGCTGTCAGCTGCATGCTTCATGCTTGCCGGCACATTTGGGAGACGGGAAGAGCGTGGAGCGTAGAAGGTCAGAGTGTGAGCGTGAGCATGAGTGGTGAGTGGTGAGTGGTGAGCCTGAGTACATATTACAGTACTATGTGCCCAGGCATACTAGGTATGGATGGGTGTTATGTGAGTGGTCAAGGGGCCCCCGCCCTGTACTAATCAATCGCCTGTACTGTACCTTGGCCACAAACACGCACCTGTCTGTCTGCACGTACGCTGCGAGCAGCTGATGTTGCATCGCAGCAGGCCATTTCATGCGAACCAGGTGCACCCGGCCCTACCGCCTACCCACTGCTAGCCTGCTTGACGCGGCTTCGTCTGCAACACATTTGCCCTGACAAGTTCGGCGCATCAAGCCCGTTGCTGAGTGCCTGCCTCTCTCCGAACCGCCCATTAGATCGTGCCGGCTCAATATATCTACTGTACCATGCATGCCCGATTGGCTGCAGGGCCGTATATCCTCGTCGAGAGCAGGCTGGGCCTGTTGGTAGCTGCTGTACGGGTTACGCCCCAAACTGGTGGGCCAAGCCGTCCCTTTGGCACAATCCCGGACGGTCGATTTGATGCTCCCGGTCTGCGGCCTGAGCAACAATTAATCGGTGCCGGGTACGGAGTCCAGTAGACCACAGCCGCACTGCCGACTTGCCGACTCTGGCGAGGCAAGCCTAGGTCTCACAGAACATATTGTACCACCGAGGCTACCGCTATGCCTCGACCCACTATGCAACGCCATGACGGCCCGGGCCCTATTGATCAGTTCGAGCAGCATCAGCAAGCTCCCCAGCAAGCCTGAGCATGTAGAACTGCCTGGCCTCCACAGGGACCTTGTCGAATGCCTTCGCAATGCGAGCAACCTCCTGCCGGCCCTTCTCGTACGTCACAAGGTCCCTGTTTCCGTACACATCCCGCCCGGCAGAGTAGCCAGACTCCAGGTTGCGGAAGAACACGTTCACCGCAATGCTGGCGTTGCTGGTGGGCGTGGCCGTGTGCAACCAGAGAGGCGGCAAGAACAGGACATCGCCTGCGTTTATGTTGGCCTCCCACGGGTGAGTGCCGCTAAGAGCCGGGGAGTCAACGCAGCTGAACACATCGATGCTCGAGCTTGAAGATCCCGGCGCAAAGGACATCTTGACCACGTCTGATGGCGGGAAGAGAAGCATCCTCTTCGATCCGCTGACCTGGCAGTAGACGTTTGCCTGGACATCGTAATGCAGCCACATATTCACCTGTTGTTCAGCATGGCAAGTCAGCAGTCGAGTTCAATCTGCAGCAACCACGTGGTAGACAGTGGCCCCCGAATAAGGGTCGCAGATGGCACAGATGCTAAAGAGAAAAGGAGAGCTTAGGCAGAGCGCCAAAAGGCTGATAGGGGTAGCAGCGTCGTGCGGCAAATGTGGGAATGGTGCCGAGAGACTCACCTGGCCTGAAACTCGTAGCACTGAGCTGTGCATGTTCTCCAGGCACGTATCCAAGGCCTCGGGAAGCCTGAAGTCAGCAGCCAGCGAAGGGAAGTCGTGGGCCAGATTAGCGGGTTGGTTGGCGGGAGTATCAGCAGATAAAGCTCTCAGGTAGAGACGTGAGCCGTTTTGGACCTCTCTGGCGAAGTCACCAAATGCCATCGGGGTGTACTGGAAGTTTTTTGAGTTGAAATCCATATTTCGAACGTTGCACTTATGCACAACAACCTAGACACACAAGATTTCAGCGTGAATAGTAATAATCTGCTGCTGCCTTTGCACTTCCACGTACCTGGCGATCTCCCACTTGTTCCGCGAGGTAGTCCAATGACCACTTGCTGCGGCAAGCGCCAATGTCCAGACCCTCTATCAAGACGGGTGATCCTTGGCTAACAATTTTCTCAAACATCTCCTTCGAGGAGACATTAACACGGGGGATTGGCCTGACTTCAGCTGGGGGGCTGTTCAAGCCACTGTCTGGGACGCTTGAAGGCTGCAGTTCTATCTCACCGATGCCCGAAAATTCCCAACGCGGTCGGCGTCGCAAAGGGCGTGACGATGTGGCATGGCTCAAGCTCTTGATAGATAGGGTGTACGAGCCTCTGGTCCCTTTGGAGCGAACAAATAAGTCAGCGTCCGTGATCAAGGCCAGCAACGGGGACAGAACTAAGCAGCTCAGCCAGAACAAGCCGCAGAGAGGACGGATCCTGCACTCAGAGGGGACAAAGGAGATCATGACCCGAGCTCACATACAGAATGATCCCATGGAGAAACACGTCGCGCCACCGCCGAGGATGACGATTTGCCCATTCTGCGGGGACACAACGGATGATCCCACGATTAGCGGTCTTGGGATCTCCTGGCCCTCCTCAGCATCGGAAAGAGGAATCCCCCCTAGGACCTGTATCTTGTAGCCAGTCATGGAGCACAGCAGGACTTCCTGTGACCGCGGGATTACTCCGTGGTGGTCGACACCGCCCAGGACAACCAAGCTGTCCTCTTGTTGTATGCAGGTGGCACCGAAGCGAGATAGGAGTCTGAAAGAGGCCTCATCTATCTCGGCCGGCTTGAACGTAATGGAAGGGGCCTGTTCGTGTCAGCTATATCGCTGTACTCTTGTGTTATGTTACGCCTACCTCATGATCTTTCAGGACTAGATCCCAGGCCAAAGTCTGGCCCTGTATAACACCACCCGACATACCCCCGATGAGAAACCCATGAAAACTAGGTATGCCTTCTTGCTTACGTCCAGAGCATGTGAGCATTGCGCCAAAGACCGGCCGTGGAGTCAGTGCACCGTTGATTTCGCACGTCATCCAACCCTGGTCGGGGTCAAATATCATGACCGCACTGGAGGCAGTGACCGCCCCTGACTTTCCCCCGATCAGGAGAGCAACGGCGGAGCCAGAAAGTCTGCATGCAGCGTGACGATATAATCCATCGGGTAGGTCTTTAGTCCGCTCCCACTGGTGCGAATCCTTACTGAACAGCCAGCAATCATTCTTGGCCCGAGAAGGTGAGTTTCGCCCGCCTATAAGAAGAGTACCGCGTGTTCCAAGATCCGTCAATGTGTGACACATACGGCTGGAAGGTCCTGTGGGCTTCACCCTGACATTGTCGCCGGAGCCGGGAAGCCTATAGATGTCGTACGACGGAAGACGGGTGGTAGGGCCGAGACCCATACAGTTCAAGATGGATGTTCTGCCAAGAGTATCGCCCGTGATCATGGCTGCGCCAAATCGACGAAGACCACGGTGGCCGGTGAGTGGCTTATACGTCGTAGTGGCCTCGATGCTCGGGGTCTCAGGAGAGCTGTCTACTAAACAAGGTCTCATGCCTTTGTTGCTGTAGTTTGCGGCATGCAAAATGAGATAGTGACTTGCGAAAAGACAGAACTCTTCCCACTCGTCAAAAGGCTCAACTTCATCCAGCTTCCGCCGGTCTTCCGCGGACAGGAAATGGTCATCATTCCAGGCCGACCATAAAGATTGAGCCTCTATGTTTGACCAACCCCTGCTCGTGAATCGCGCACATTGGGCAGGCACATCTGGGTAGGCAGTCACTGACTTGATGGGCGTTGAAAGCTTGTTGAAATCTAAGCGCCTCGAATTAACCATTTCCGTCCACAAACCTAAAGAGAGACAAGGAGGTAGATGAAGCAAAAGACATTGTTGCCTAATGACCTGGACAGGAAGAGTTTTCACTCGGTGAGGCAGGATTATGAAGGGCAGGTGACAGTTATGTCGCGAACTTACGATCCAGCATCGTACGAGCAAACGGGTGGCCAGGACCGTCAGGGAGGAGCTGCTCAAGGAGACAGAACTCAGCTGGATGAAGATCAGCAAGAAGCCAGAAATGCTCGCTGAACTGGTGGATTACCTTGCCCGAGGCTACTTGCCCATTGTATCAAAGCATCAGCCGCGTCGGTTTCCATGTATGTTATAGATACCTCTGCTAGAAACAGGAAAATGCACTCGCTTGGTTGTAAAATCGAACTCAGCGCTTGCTGCAGAGCGGTGCTTCGCCGGAGGTCGCAGCCGATGAGGTGGTAGCACTTGCTCCGTAGCAACAAGTTTGGATAGAGCTCATCTTCCTCAGCCTGGATTTCTGAGAGCCGCGAGGCAAGTTCTGGCGTCTCAAGGATAACCTGGCGCTTCCGGTGGGCCAGTTCGGCAAAGTCGATGTCCACGAATTGGCATGAACTGGAATGCTCCGGGTAGCGAGTCCAGCACTGCCAGGGGACAACATCACTATCACTTGGATTAGCTGGGCATCTGGGTGAGTGTGTGTGTTTGTGAAGGGGGGGGGGGGGTGACAGAAGGAAAACACTCACCTCCCGCAGCCTAGATTCACGATGACCTTCCTCTTTCCATCCGAGGGCTGTTTGAGAAAGTTACGCAATGTTACGTCAATGAGGTGAAGCCTCAAAAAATATCCCCTGTTGATGAGCGGGGCTCTGCGCTGGAATTTCTTGACGAAAAAGCGGAAGAAATGCGGCTCATCTGGGTAGTACAGACGCTCAACACTTCGCTTGGAGGTAATGCTGCTATTGTTGGTCTGGTGAGAATAGCACGGTCAGTCCGGCAGATTCTATACTGGATATACATACATAACGAACCAGGGGTAGGACATAGGGCAGAGGCTGGAGGACTGACATTCATCACGAGGTCATCCTGGGCAGTCGCTCGTGGGAGACGGCGGCGGCCCATGGCCAAGCCGCGGGCATTGTCGATGTGGGCACCCATCGTTCAAGAATGAATCGGGCAAGCCGAATGGTGGCAGGTGAAGACGGAGGAGAAGACACCACGGGTGGTTTTACGTGCACAGCAGAAATTATTCAGGCTCGGATCCGAACATGGACAGGGCTAGACGCAAGCAAGACCATCAACGCAATACCTAGGTAGACCAGGCACTTGAGCACCTGAAGGAC
Organism: Diaporthe velutina; assembly: GCA_038088505.1. Lineage (NCBI taxonomy): Eukaryota > Fungi > Ascomycota > Sordariomycetes > Diaporthales > Diaporthaceae > Diaporthe > Diaporthe velutina. Next base: position 37,226 of record JBBWSJ010000019.1, on the reverse strand, counting down.
AACACGCAGCAAGGTATGGGCCCACCCATGGAATCGTCATTACTCTATTAATTATGAGATATAGATGGACCATATTTTGCTAGATGGATGTTAACGTCTTTTTCGAAGTTGCAGAACACCTCTACCGGTGATGGGGAGCTAAACAAGTACCGAGGTACCTGGATACACATGCTGCCTAGTGCCCTGGGCCCCTCCCTGGCCCAAGCTTCTGGAGCTTCCCTTCTGACGGTACATTTGGTGAGGTCTATTTTCAGTACCGGAACGGTACAGATATACATCCTCGCGACGTACCTGGTGGTCTACACAGACATACAGGTCAGGTCTGTTGCATGGGTCAGGTGCATCTGCCAGCAGCCCCTCCCCTCCCTCCCTCACCGTCGTCGTGACAGTTGACCGTGGACAGCTCCTCATCACCTCGCTTCACTCCTGGCCCTTCTGCTCCTGGCCCTTCTGAACCGGCTGAGGCTCATCAGGACACCTTCCTCGCCAGTGCCTTCCCGACCTCTGCCTACCTAGAGCAAGCTACACAGCCGAGTTAGCCTCTACACGTTGCCGCTCACCTGGCTGCCTGTCGACGCTGGCCGAGCTCTTCCTACGCAACCCGAGGCTCAACCTCGTGCTATCAGACCGCCGCTGGAGCACTGTCCTGTCTTCTACAACACCCTTCTCTCTTGTTTGAGCTCAAGCTCAGCGCTCGCCATTCCCTTTTCCTCCTCGCCCAGCATCACCTGCTCCGGCGCCCCAGCTCCAGGGCCGGCATGTCGCGGTCTCGCTCTCGGGTCTGGTTCTGGTCCTGGTCGTGAATAGCTCCCCATCTCCGTTTCGCCTCGCCCAAAGACGGCTTCCGACCTCTCACAACCCGGTGCCACAATGGCTTCCGCAAATCTCAACTTCATCACCTTCAACCAGGATCACAGCTGCCTGGCTGTCGGTCAGTGCCGGCCCCATTGCCTGTTGCGTTCATCTGCAGTCCTGCGGGCTGTCTGCCACCTCTACCCTGCCAATATAGCTGACTTCCCTCGGCACAGGCACCTTTAAAGGCTTCCGAATCTATCATACCGACCCCTTCTCCAAGATCTTCAGCAGCGACGACGGCAATGTCTCCATCATCGAAATGCTCTTCTCTACCTCCCTCGTCGCTCTGGTCCTGTCTCCGCGACACCTTATCATCCAGAACACCAAGGTGCCTGGGCCCTCTCCTCATCTTCATACGACGGGTCTGGCTGACTGTCCTCGTAGAGGGCCTCCGTGATATGCGAGCTTACCTTCCGTTCTGCCGTTCTTGCTGTCCGCCTGAACCGCCGCCGCCTGGCCGTCGTCCTCGAGGAGGAAATCTACCTGTACGACATCGCCAACATGACCTTGCTCTACGTTATCACAACCTCTCCAAACCCGACCGCCATTTGCGCGCTCTCGCCCTCGTCTGAAAACTGCTACATCGCCTACCCCTTGCCGAAGCCCAGGGAAGACACGGGTGAGAGGCGCCCGGCGCACGCGCCTCCTCTTTCCACATACGTGCCTCCCACCTCCGGCGAGGTGTTGATCTTTGACACGATAACGCTCAAGGCGGTAAATGTCATTGAGGCTCACCGATCGCCTCTCTCTTGCATCGCCCTTAATAGCGACGGTACCTTGTTGGCCACTGCATCCGAGACGGGCACCATCATCCGTGTTTTCTCGGTACCCCGTGGCCAGAAGCTGTACCAGTTCCGTCGTGGCACCTACCCCTCCACGATCTACAGCATGTCGTTTAATTTGAGCTCCACCTTGCTCTGTGTCTCCTCGACATCTGACACTGTCCACATATTCCGGCTGTCCAGCCCCGGTCCGCATGGTGGCGCCGCTGCAAGCGGATCTACGACCGCCGCAGAGGCTGCCGAACAGACGCCATCGCCCCGTGCGGATCGGTGGTCTCGTTCGCGGTCCCGCAGTTACGACAGTGGGAATGATTCTCCTGGCAGCGCAACAGGGTCGCCACGCAGCGATGCTGCTGAGCTTGCGGGATCGGCAGCCAACAGTGGTGCTGGCACGACTAGCAACCCAGCAAACAGGCGACAGAGTGGTTCATTCAGTAGCATGTTGCGGCGGTCTTCCCAGCTGATGGGCCGTAGTGTGGCCGGCGTCGTTGGATCATATCTCCCGCAAACTGTGACAGAGATGTGGGAGCCCCTGCGTGATTTCGCCTACATCAAGTTGCCCAAGGTTTCTTCGGCCACATCTCCCAACAAGGCGCCGGCCAATACCGGGCCTGCGGGGCTCATGTTTCCCAACGGGCCTCTGCGGAGTGTTGTGGCAATGAGCAGCAGCAGCCCACAGGTTATGGTCGTGACTAGCGATGGCGGGTTCTATGTTTTTAATGTCGACATGGAACACGGCGGCGAAGGATACCTTGTCCGCCAATTCTCGTGAGTTGCCCAGCCTTACCCAGCCCCTCTCCCCTTCCCCTCTTCCCTTCCGACTTTGGGGTTTCATGGGTTGTTTGGGACCAACCGAGTGGAGGAAAAAGCTTCCTTTCTTTTTCTTTCCTCGCAAGTGCCTCGAGTCCATTCATGAATCACACTGCTGACTTCTTCGGCCTTGGCCCAGAGTTCTCGAGGGCGACGACAAGCTAGACGCGTCCTTCAACCCGTGAGTTTCTTCACGAGGAGTTCGTTGACGCGGGTGGCGTCTGTTTTGATGCAGACGTGATTTTCGACCTATTTTACAGCATCCAGCAAGTGGCCACCTTTGAACTTTTAGTGGCCGGCGTCGTAGGCAAGGCGGTGGGACATAGGCGTTACTCAAGGTCGCTGTTTCAGAGATACTCCCTCACCGATCTGTGCTGTTCTATGTTTTATATTTATTTTTCAGTCAGCGCACTTCGCGACGGCGTCGACAAGGCTGGACAAATCATCCAGTTCAGTCCACATACCATTAGGCTAGCAAGTCCAGGTAGCCAGTCAGCTAATAAAATGTTGCTAAATTGGGTGTGCGCGATGAATGCTGCGCACTCTCGGTCACGGGGATGGCACTCAGCAAAGGTCCAATGAGGATCACCCTAAGTGATAGCAGTTCCAAACGCTAGAAAGACCGTCCGACGTATGGACGAGATGATACCATGATATACATCAGCCCATTTACTCCAGTGCCCACACGAAGACCCCTGATCAAATCGGTGTGGCCAGTTCTGGCCATTGCCATCTGGTTATCCTCAAATGGTGATTCAACTGCACAGTAGTTGAACCGGTGAAGCCCATAACGCTCCCCCCCCCCCCTTTTCCCTTGGTGAAGGCCCTGGTTATCCGCGAAGTGAACGAGCGCGGGGATCGTTCCCCTGCAACCCGAAATGAAAAGACGAGGCAGAGAAAAGAAAGAACAGGGTTGGGAACAGACGAAGAAAGACAGAAAAAAGAAAGGAAAAAAAGCCGTGACCCCGGACCGTCTGTGTGCTTTTCGAGCAAAGATGGCGAAATTATCTCCCAGTTTCCTTCGTAAATCGTCAAAATCGTTTCCTAGATCAGCTTCCTGTCATGCTAGGCAGCTGAGGGCCGTCGTCTCATCTAGCGTACGGCCTGTTCATCAAGGCAATCTCCCTCGCAATCTCGGCCCACTCGAGCTCTCGCTTGATACCGAAACGCGCGGTGGATGATTCTTTGTTCGCGTTCTTCCTCCGCTGTAGTGTCTCCTCCCATTTGAGCAATTCGTAGGCGAATCTCAAATGTGGCTGTATGATGACATTTAGCCGCCGAGCCCGAACAAAACAGTATGCCCGGGGGAACGAGAGGTCCATCGCTCGCATAACCTCTGCAATACAGATAGTTGCGCTTCGAGACACCCCGACTCTGCAGTGTACAAGTGTCGCTGTTCCGTTCCTTCGGCCTCGGTCTGTCAAGTTCTCGTCAGCTGGTTTCGGTGCTCTCACTACAGCTCGCACCACGGATGCCACAACTTACCGATGAACTCGAGGCATCTTTCGAACTCCTCAGTCAGAGGGTCTATCCCGTTATCCTGGACGCCTTGAACTACGCAGATGTTCTCAGGACCCCACTTCTCCAGCTCGCCGTCCCGCCACATGGTCGTCTCCCCAACACTAAGGATCTGCTTGATCCCCAAAGCTCTCAACAGATCAGGATTGTTTGCGTGACCAAGGTTGCCCAGGTACATGTAGTCCAACACACGGCTTGGGAATGAGCCGTCGATTCCGGGTAGCCAGTCAGGCTCTTCCGCGGCCAAGGACTGTATCTCAGACGGGCTTTTGTCGGCCAGAGCAGGCGATTGGGCTAGCAGGCGGGGAGCTATGGCTGTGAGCAGGGACACGTCGGCAGGGTAGGCGAAGAAGTTGCGACCGAGTGTAGTGTGCAGGTTCAGCCACGCGTCCGGGACAGGGCGGCCGGTGCTGTAGCTGTAGTAGGCGATGCCGAGCATGGTGGACTCGGTGTACCCGTCCCCGCAGTGAATCAGGACCTTCTGTGGCCGCACCTGGTATGGGGACGGTAGCGCGTCTCCCGACATGATGGCGTCTCCATCGTCGTCGTGGCCGGCCGTCGCTGGGTAGGTTCCATGTGCCAGGTGGTAGATCCACTTGCACGTCTCGATGATGCCGTCGGCCTCGGCATGAGACCACGAAGACGGCAGGATGCTGCCCGAGGAGGGGAAGTCGAGACAGTGCTGCCCCGCTCCGGCAGCAGAGCCCTCAGCGATGGCCTGCAGCGCAGCAGGGTGAAGGCGGCCCATGTCGCTGCACTCGATATGGATATCGAACGAGCCGTCGTCGTCGTCGGACCCCCGGTCCAGGGTGGGGCCCATCCAGACGTTGTGTGAGATGGGGCTGGGCTTGGTCATGGCGAACATCTCCTTGCGCTCCTGGTGGACAAAGTCGATGACGCTACCTGTCAAGAGGCCGGCCGAGTCGACGGCGACCAAGTCCGCATGGCTCTCCTCGAAATCTTCAAATGGACTCACGCAGACAAAGGTATTGTAGGTGGGGATGGAGTGGCTCTGGGCCTCGTGCCTCTCGCGCCACTTGAGCTGGGCCGAAGCAATGTCGCATGCCATCTTGCGGGTGGCCAGGGGATCGTCGCCGTAGACGATGATGTCCGAGGTCATGGCAGACTTGGCGGCCTGGATCTGGAAGTTTCTCACGGAAAACCCCTCCTTGGGGTCGACGTCGTGAAATTCAGGCGAGGCGGAGGCACATTGCAGGAACTCGTGGGGGGATATGGCGCCCTTGAGCCGCGAGACAGCCAGGTCGCCATCGGCCTTGACGACGATGATGCCGCGCAGGCAGCAAGGGGTCTTGCGCAGGGAGCGGCTCCGGGCGGTGAAGAAAGACTGCTGCAGGTGGTTGAGGGGGTGCAGGCCGTGGAACCAGGGGAAGACCTGCGATGGCTCGGGCAGGGGCTGGCGGGAGGCGTAGTCGAGAGCACGGGCAACGTCGGCGACAGACAGCTCATACAGGGTCAGCGGGCCTGACTCTAGGCGGACGAAGTGGGCCGGGGGGTGGAGGACGGACTGGGCACAGTCATCCTGCTTGCCCGGGGAAGGGGGTGGAGTGCTGGGTTCCTGGCGGGGCACGGGGCCGGGCGGGCACACAGGTATGTGCTTGTTAGGAACGGCGGGCGGGCATTGCTCGGACTGGGGGTTGAGGGTGTCGATGGTCAAGGGGGACGCCAGCGAGGCGATGGCAGACGATGACGAGCGGTGGGGCGGCAGGGGTCGAGGAAGCGCGATGGTGGCCATCATCTATAAAATGCAAAAAAGATGCGGCAGGGGGAGGCACGCAGTGTGGTCGACGAGCAGCCCGGCGAGGCTGGTGAGGGCCTGACGAGGACCTCACGAGAGCAATGGGAGGATGGCGATGAACAGTCCCGGGCGGCCTTCTGGCAGGCACGGCACGGCACGGCACGGCACACGAGATCAGGTCAGACCGTCAAGGGCGGGGCGGCCGGGTGGAAGCAGTCAGGTCAATCTCATGCTCCGGGCCTCCAAGCGGGGCCAGCGAAAGGCCAGGTCTGGATCGTACAAGAGGTGGAGGGGGCAGCGGCGAGAGCGGGGCGAGAGCGGGGCGAGACACAAGCCGGGGAGCCTGTACGGACTAGGTCGTCATGATATTCATCGAGGTAGAGGCCGAGGGCGGCGAGGGCGGCGACGTGTGCCAGAATGGTGACCTGACGGCGTGGAAGCAGTCAAGGGCGGTCGCACGGCACGTGGAGTATCAGCAAGGACACTCAGGAACGAGGAGCGAGATGCGAGATGCGAGATGCGAGATGCGAGATGCAGGATACGAGATGCAAGATGCAAGATACGGGCGAGGAGCGAGGAGCCAGGAGCGAAGACCAGGACACAGGGCGAGAGAGATGCGGAGTATGCAGCAGGAGTAAAAGGCAGGAGTAGAGGAGAGGGGGAGGAGGAGGAGGTTTAGCAGTAAGTGGTGTAGTGTTGTTGAGGTTTCAAGAGGCACCTGGGCAGGGCAGGGCAGGGCAGGGCAGGGAAGGGCAGCCCAGGGGATGACAATGCAGCAAGCTGCCTACTCTACTGGGCGGGCAGAGCTTGTCGGCTAACCACCAACCGATCGACTGCTTGGCTGCTGGGGCGGCTGGTCTTGATGTGGATGAAGGATATGGATGAATAGTTTATGTGTTGATTGATTGACTGGCAGATCGATTGACTAACTGACTGGCAGATTATTGACTGATGGATTGATAGACTGGCGGGCTGGCTGAAAGACTGAACGGTCGCTTGTCTGACCATATGGTTTGTTGAAGCTGCCGCTGCCGAGGGGCGGGGGCGGGGACCCACCGTCTACACTGTCACACGGTACACCACCCAGGGACCTGGGTAAACGCCGTCCTGGGCCTGCGTAGACCACAGCACGGGACCCACTGAGACCATCCGCTAGGCCGCTAGTGTGACAGTCGACGGCAGAAGGGGCCTAGGGCGTTGCGTGAGTGGACGGCTCCAAGGTGCTGATTGCGCATGCATTGGCCCGTCGCTTGGTCCCTGATGGCTGCCAATAGAGAGGACGAGTGGCGCCGTGGGGGAGGAGAGGGGCATTCCAGGCAACCTAGCCATTCCAGCGACATGGCTGGCAGTCGACGATAAGGCGAGCCCACGGGCATGGAATGTCAATCTGTCGACCTGTCTGCCACTACCCATTACAGGCGAGGCAGGGTGCAGAAACCAAATCCACAATGGAACCTGGGGAAACGGGTCCCCGAGGTTTGGAGAAGGATAACGGTGGCGGGGCCTGTCAAAATCGGGTCTGGAGCCAGGCTGCCAGGAGGGGAGACCCCAGCAATCGTGGATGGTCCGTGTGCCCCTTCAGGGTTGACCCGCCATGCCCCACACGGCGGTTGTCTGGACTCTTGACTGCTGCACTAGCCGGGCAGGCAATCAGCCATTCGATACTAGATCATGACCTTCTACCTAGGTACCCAGGTATTCTACTGCAGGCAAGGTCTTACTACAGTGCTGCTACATATGAAACTACCAAGGCAGGTAGGTATGTGCTACAAGTCTCACCTGCATGTATGATATTTATTTTAGATGGACATCCCTTGAACAAAAACAGAAATGTCCATTCAGGTCCAGCTGAGCTTTTATGATAAAAAGGGATATTCACACCAGTAAAAAATGGATGGCACACCAGTACATCACTGCACAGCATAATAGGTGTAGGTAATAGGTATAAGTAGTAGGTATACCTAGTGTCACGGGCGTAGGGGCCTGCACGTAGCTGGGGGCAGGCAGCCCTTATCGATAAGCTACAGCTGCCCCTCGCCCCATTCAAAAGGCCTCCTTACAGGCAGCTCCGAAGGAGCGCAATCTTTCTTTTAGTTAGGCAAACCTTAATCAGAATTAACGAATTTCTCCAGTCAAATTGTGCCTTCTGAGCCATGCAGACGTAGTGCCCGTCTCACCTAGGTAGATAGGTACTGGGTGTTATGGGAGTGGGTATAATGGGAGTGGGTGTTATAGGAGTGGGTGTTATAGGAGTGGGTGTTATGGGAGTAGGTGTAGTGGGAGTGGGTGTTATGGGTGTGTGTGTTATGGGAGTGTGTGTTATGGGAGTGGGTGTGGAGGGTGAGAGAGTACTATAAGAAGAGTAGGACAGGGAGAGTAGGAGGGTATGGGTATTTGAGAGTGTGTGTAGTAGGTGTACTGAGGTGAGTTTCTACCTGACCTATAGATACCCAGGTATCTGGGTACGAAGGCACCTAGGCAGCTGGGCAGCTTTATGTGGGGCCTGACCGGCTCCCCACAGACGTCATCCCCAATCCTCCTGCTGGGTTGCTGCGGACGAAATACTGACCACTTTGTTAACATTGATATTATTCAACAAGACACAACCACCCTCTGCACACCCTGCTCCTACGCATTATTGGATGGGAAACTGTACGCCTGCATACTTTTGTTGCCAGATGCACTGCGATCTTCCTGCCAAACCAGCATACCGGGCTATAGTCTAGCGGGTTGGGTTGTGACGTGGCTTGCGGCGCGACTGACGCGACGAGACGGGCAAGCCAGTCCTCAGCCAGGCCGGGCACCCCATTGACATTTGGTTTTCCGGACATCAACATCTGCCTACATCATGTCGCTGCGGCAGAAGCGCACAAGCTCCTAGATCCGTCGCTGTCGCCATGGAGACTGCCCACTCACACCACCACACCTACGGCCCCAGCTGTCGCCTTGCTCCCGTGGCCGAGCCCAGCCCCGAAACCCCCCTCCTGGCTGGCATCCCCCCAATAAATGCCCAATTCTTCTACCACAGCCTCGTGCCAATAGATGACCCGCTCTCCGTTGCCACGGCCACGGCTACCACTGCCACTGCTGACGAACGGCCCACAAAGGGTGTCCTGAGACCCTTCTCCCATGCCGACAACAATGCTCTAGAGGCTGCCTGGCTGAGTCTTGCCGACGATGACTACAGAAACAACCACGATGCCTCCCTCAAGAACCAGCGACCTGGTCCTGGCCTGCCCGCCAACAACGCCCGCAAGCTGGACGCCATCGTCGACCATCTCATCCGCACCCACCGGGAGAAGCACTCCCAAGACTCTCGTCCCCATCCTCTTGAGCCCCCTTTGGAGTCCCTGGCAAGCACAGACCTGAGTGTGTGCTGCCAAGAGCTCCTAATTGATGCCTCAAATAGGCTCCGCGAGGTCTTCTGCGAGGTTTCCAGGGACAGTCAGCCATCGCTGAGTCAGAAATATGTCGTCGCCAAGGTCATGTCTGTGATGGAGGACTCCCGGCCCAGTCACGCTGCCGTCACCCCTGTGCCGATTGCAACCCCCGCCATGCCCGCTTCCTCTCCCAGGACCGATACCTTCGTCTCGCCCGCCCTGTCTACCTCGGCTAGGGGTCGCGCTTCGTCCCTTGCCTCCAACCCGGCCGCCAGCCGCTCAGCTTCTATTGGGAGTGGCGCTAGACCAGCACCCTTTGGCACCCCGCCCCAACTCGAGAAGCCTACCTTCAGGCTGCGCCCCGCTCATCCCCAGGTGACCGACGGCATATCTGGGAGGCCCTTCCTCAGGGTGGGAGACCCCGACGGCGAGGTGGCTTCAGAACCCGGCCAGCTTCACGACTCCCGCCCTGACGCCCCTAAGGACAATGCCTTAGGCGACCAGCATTCCCGCATCATCGAGACCAAATCAGACACCGTGCCGATTCCTTCAGACGGGATGGGAATCTCCGAACTCGAGCCCCGCGTTGTCGAAATTCCGGTTGGTCTGTCGAGGTTGCACGAGGTTTCTCTACCAGTCCTACAGATGAAGCCCATATACTGGTCGCCCGTCAATGACATTGCGATTGTCTCGAGATCGACTTGGTTCTACCGGTATGTTGTTGCTTCTTATTGATGTTGAACAACCTTGACCTGGGGACGGTCCACAATGATTTATGCTTCTTCGGGGCTTCCTGACCTGATGTTGTCATGGCACTGTTGCACTTTACCTCGTCACCTTGAACTACTGTCGTTCAATCTTTTCATCGTGCTAAGTTTTCAGCCGCGCTGCTTCGTCAGACATCCTCTTGGGGGCTGCAGGTGTACGGAGATCCCTCTCCCATGCGATTCAGTGGCCCCTGCGGATGCGAGAGGTTGATCTAGTCCGCCGTCCGCTGTGTGAAACTTGACCTGGCTAACTCATGCGTTGCCTCTCAGCGATACTATGGTGCCTGTGGAGCCCAGCATTGCAAATCAGCTGGAGGCAGGCTATCGAGAGCTGCGAGCATTCAGCCAGGAATGGCAAGAAGAGCTTCGTTGCGCCGTCGAAGTCGGGGCTCTGGGTGAGGAGAAGGTGTCTTTCCCGCTGTGGCCTGAAACAACTACATCCGTTGATGAGAGGAAACAAGGCCCAAGGGCACCCATTGCATCCGACCCGTTCTGTGCTGCCCGGTGCTTCCGGGGTGAAGCAGCTGCCGAGGGGGCTATGGAGCCTGTGAAGACCACACAAGATGAGTCTACTGGGGGCCCGGTGCAGGGGCGAAGCTACCCATCTCATCACGTCCTCTACAGAAATGAGAGAACGGCGTTCCTATTGAAACCAGGCCTGAAACCGTCTGCTTACTACGGCAGACGGCCTCTCCAAAAGATCATGAGGGGCTTGACTGTCGGGATTCCGGTCGTCAGAGGCTTCGATCGAGACAGTTGGAGTGAGCTGCACGAGAAGAAGAAACAGGTACGCAGGGGAGAGCCTCAGAAGTCAGTCGAAACCGAAGCCCCAGGGCCGGGAATTTGCCCCGGCTGTAAGGCAGAGGAAAACCGCGGACAAGTCACAGACCTTGTACTTGTCGCCCATGGAATTGGCCAGAAGTTTGCGGAACGGGTGGAAAGCTTCCATTTCACCCATGCTATCACTGCATTTCGTCGCTCCGTAAACATCGAGCTTCGAAACCCCGGGGTCAAGTCAGTCCTGCGCGAGGGACACAACGGGATAATGGTACTCCCCGTGAACTGGAGGCATCATCTTTCTTTCGAGGACGGGGGTCCTATGACCGACGCGGACAAGGTGACCTCGGGTTCTGACAACTTCGGTTTAAAGGACATCGAGCCGAAAACGATCCCAGCCGTGAGAAGCCTGATTTCAGATGTCATGTTCGATATCCCGTTCTACATGTCCCATCACAAACCCAAGATGATATCCGCACTCGTCACGGAAGCAAACCGCGTTTATCGACTGTGGTGCCGCAACAATCCAGACTTCAGCCACAAAGGAAGAGTCCACCTTATCGCTCACTCCCTCGGAAGCGTCATGGTAATGTCCACCGTCCTCTCCTCATCCCTTCAGCTTTGAGCAGCCGCCAATGGGCACAGAGGGCGTTTGCCTTGCCAAGGCATATGCACACCACATGCGCAGATTGTACTGCGCCGAAAATACGGATCAAGCGATCTGGCAGCACAGGGGGGCAAATACCTCATCCGGATCCTTGATCGACGCCTGAACAGACTGCTGATTGAGGAGAATGCAGGCGCTCGACGTACTATCCCGTCAACCAAACATCCCACCACCGCTGAACTTGGACCTCTCAGCGCCTGAGTCTCAATTTTTTGAGTTTGATACGACCAATCTGTTCCTTCTGGGCAGTCCAGCTGGCTTTTTCCTTCTCCTCGAACGTGGGAACCTTACGCCTCGTAAGGGTCGGGAAAAGCCGGGCGCAGAAGCAGCCGTGAGTATTTTTGTTGTCTTACCTCGTTGTGTTGCTCTCTCAGAGACTTTGGAGCCTCAAATGATCACATTTTTCGCCCATTGGAGCAGTTCGTCACACATAACCTCCCACTTGAGCCCCTGTGCTCATACCGTTGCCGGGACCTGCAGCCGACAGTCCATTCTGATCACTGAGCAACATATCCATCCTGTCCCCGAACATTGGACAGTATATGACTAAGCTTGAGTTTCATAGGATACGATTGCGAAAGATGTGGTGCGCGATGAGGGCGTATTCGGCTGTCTTGCAGTCGACAATATCTACAATGTTCTGGCCAAAGAAGACCCTATAGCTTACCTCCTGAATGGCACCATCGACCCGATGTATGCCGAGAATCTCAGGCTCGCGCACGTACCAAGTACGGCAAGCTCATGGTTCTCGTCGATCCGCGGCCTCATGAAGCCTGTCGGCTCGCCCCCAACATCCGAGCTCCCACCGACGCTTGTGAAGCCCCCGACAAGCCGGCTACCTTCTCAGCTTGAATTGGAGGTGCACGACTTCACACGCGAGGAAATCGCAGAGAGGAAGGCGTTCTTGCTCAATGACAACGGCCAGGTTGACTACTACCTGCGCTCCGGAACCGGTCCTTTAGAGCTTCAGTATCTCAACATGCTCAGTGCGCACACTAGCTACTGGGCGAACAGCGACCTGATCCGCTTGTTGTGCATGGAGATTGGTCGGGAACCCGGAAGGGCAAACACGTTACCGGCGTTGAGGGCTGTCAAATTAACAAGGAGGGATCGGCTCAAGAAATAGTACATATAGTAAGTCACAGCCACCTTCTTGCACATGGCACGGCACAATTGTAGATGGACAGCGTAGATAAATACCTAGAATTGTCTTTTTATCTTTTGGGGTCGTTCTTGATAGGGGGCGCTTCCGAAGACACTGACTGATCTATTGGATCTCTCTGTATTCGGTCCGGCTTAAAACTCGGTATGTCTCTGTCGGTAAGCGGGCCTGAAAGATGCTCTAATGGTATCGTTTTCAGAGTAACAGGGCGCATGTGGCATTGCTGGCAGTGATAGATGCGCCTCAACAGGCCGCCCGCTCCCGCAAACTCAGGCTCGGTGGCCTGGTTACATGTCGTTGTCAAGCTCCATCATACCATCATCCATATCATCATCCATGTAGTTATCGGAATCACCTTCCGCCTGTATAACCTGAAGCAGCCCGTTATTCCCGTTGGCCTGCGCGTCCTGCAGTTCCTGTATACGCTGCTCGTCCTGGTCTTCCTGGTGCTTTTTGAGATCGGCGTAGCTCCACGTACTGATGCCCTCCTGGTCCTTTGCCCTAAAGGGTTGGGCCATGCCCCTCAAGAACCTTCTTGCGCTGCTGACAGCCATGTCTGTACTCAGATTGCTATCAGCATCTAGGAGTGCCTGATTGATCCACTTGGGGAGCTGCGTGCGCTTCTTTTGAAATCGTCTGTCTGCCAACACCATGATACCATAATCGTCCTTGCCCCGGAGCACTCTTCCCAGGCACTGCGCAGCGTGGCGCATAGCGTCGAAAGAAAGGAAGTCATTCTCTCGTATGCGGTACGTCTCCCTGAGGAACTCAAGACGGGCCTTGAGGATACGTGATTCCGTGTACTGGAATGGGACACCAATGCACAGCACGGTGCGTCCGTACTGGTGGTCAAAGTCGATGCCTTCCGAGACTTTGCCTCGGGCGACGCACAGTAGAACAGCGCCACGGCCGTTGCAGCATGCAGTCCGGTAGGTCTCGAGAGCCAAGGATGTCTCCTGGGCATCGGGCGTCTCGACAAGAATGAGTTTGTACTTCCACACCTCGTTAAGAATACCCATGCCCTGCCACATGCTGATGATGGATTCCATATACAGGTACGAAGGGAAAAAGACGACCAGGCCGTCCGGCGTAATTTTTGCAAATTCAGTTAGGAGATTGCCATAGTTGCGCACTACGCTCGGCTCGTTGCGCACTTGAAAGCTCGTAGAAATGGCAGCCTGGTCGCTGCCGCGCGTGACGATCATGGGCAGGAACGACTTCCGCGCCAGGGTCATGCTGTAGGACTCTTGCACAACTGTGGAAAAACCGAGCATTTTGGGGTATATCTCAAGGGGCGAGATGGTGCCGGATGTGATGATGACGGAGGAAAAGCGTTCAAAGACCGGCTTGATGGCGATGGCTGCGTCCAGACACGTGAAGTGGAGGATGGGATTAGGTACTTCAGCCGTGTCAGACTCGTACGGTTCCAGGATGAGGAGGAAGCCCTTTTCGTAAGTGGCGACCAAGGTCGCAAACGTGGCTACCTCCTGTAGAGGTTGATAATCCTCGATGTTGGTGAGCTCGAGCGTCCGCACCAGGGAGGTCAGACGTTCGGCACAGAATCTCAACGGCTTCTTCTCGATGAATGTGTATTCCTTGAGGTGGGACAGGAAGGAAGGCGGCGTTTCCGAGATGACTTGCCGGACCTTCATGCGTGTCTTGAGGTACTCGATGAAGCGCTTCAAGAAGGCCACAAAGTGCTCTGCCCTCCTGATGTTTCCAGGGACCGCCTCCTTGAGCAAGTCCTCTGGAAGCACGGGATTTGCCATGAGGGATCCTTCATCGCGGGCCTCGTCCGCGTCCCTCAAGCCATCTACTAGCTTCTGGTACTCGTTCTCAAGTGCCTTCTGATCGGTCTCTCGCATCTCGGATATTTTCCGCTCAAGATTCTGCGCTCCGCGGGTAGCCTTCCTTAGCGAATCCTCAGTGATGTCGGTACTGAGGGATTCGATGCAGACGTTGTCAATGTTGTGGGCCTCGTCAAAAACGACAATGCAGTCCTTAGACAGGTCCTTTGAGACGCGCTCGGCAATCTTGGGATCCAACAGATAATGATAAGAGTAAATGATGACGTTGCAAAATTGCATCTGGATGATGGTCGGTCAGGATTACCGCACGCAGAAGGTTGGGGAAGCGGACCATGCCGGGGGCTCACCATGCGACGAGCTGTGAAGTAGGGGCATTGCTTGTGTTGCTCGCCATAGCGAAGAAGACCCTCAAACGTCCAGACACCATTTGGAATCAGGTTGTGGGCCTCGAGAAGGTCCAGGTTCTGGAAGTATCAGCACGATGAGGACAGCAACGAAGGGGATGGAGGGAGGGGACTACATCATGGTAGACGCAAAGGTCTACGTCTTCGCCACGTTCCTTCTTCTCCTTGACAAAGCCAGCGGTCAAGCTGCGACACCGCGCGTCGACGACGGCGCCGCTTTTCTCGCGCTTGACCGAGGGGTGGAGGCAAAGGTTCTTTCGGCTTGACAAGCCGACCGCTCTGAAGTCCTCCTCATAGCCCAGCTGCTCGGTGCGGTACTTCATCAGAGCCCTCAGTTCGGCCAGTGCCTTCTCGATCTCGGACATGGTACCTAGCCGAGACAATGTTTGTCAGGAGAGCGGGCCGATGCTGTGATAAGGAGGAACCGAGGACAGAGAAGAGTGCTTACGGGAGCAATATATCAGCTTCCGGCTCTCTGGATAATAAATTTGGTAGGCAACGATGAGCGAAAGCAGGGAGACAGTCTTGCCGGTGCCCGAGGGCATCTCCAAGACAGAGTGACCACCAGCATCGAGGGTTTCTATTCAGGTGTCAGCAGGGGGGCCCGGTTGGTCAGGGCGGGTTCAGAGGAAGAAGTGCTCACTTTTCAGATCACACATGTAGCTGGAAACAAGTGCGGATGGTCAGCAGTGCGATAGAGGACTGCGGAACCGATGGCGATGGTGCTTTGGGGCCGACTCACGCATATTGCTCTGTCAGGTGCGTGTCAGTAGAGTGTGACGGGTTAACGAGGACAAAGGCACATACCGGGATAGATGCGGGGATACGGGAAGAGAACGGGCAAATCACTACATTGTCCTGGTCAGTAGGGAGGTCGGACCGGACAGGGCTTGACGTTTAGAGACAAGCTCCAATGGGGCTACGTGCGTACTCGATGTTGAACCTCATGGCGGGCAGGCTGGTGAGGCACGAGGCCTTTTTGCGGGGCCCGAACGAAGAGGTAGGAAAGAATTGTCAGTCCTGCAGCTTGCTGGATGAGCGAGGGCGACGGCCCGCGTGCTCGATCTCAGTCTGCCTGATTCAAGGCAGCGGACGACGCGAGAAAGAAGGCCAGAGTGCGGGACTCGCAAGGCCCTGGACCATGGGCCTTTTGGTAATGGCGGTCAACCAGTCTTCACAGCTGATGCCGATTCGAGTGTTTGATGCTAATGTTGACTTCGGGTCTGATATTGACATCGACGTTGACGTAGAATGCCGATATCGACGTCAATAAGGAGGTCCATTTGAAATGTCACTGTCCGTCATCGACGCCTACTTTCACCGCGCGCGCGGTCACGTGTGCAGGGCCGTCCCTTCTCCACAGACAGGAGCCAACGTAGACAGGTACCGTTTCCAGAGTCTTCAGGTACCTAGACTACACCGTCTCACCAGACTATCTGGTCTTGCTCGTCTGCGTCCTCCACATCCCCGTGCCTGGCCTCACGTCTTCGTCCATGAATTCCCTGCACACCCGGCGCCGATCCAGTTCCCTGCTTCTGGCACTTTCTTCGCCCCTCCTAAGCCCGGGGCGGTACTTTTATGCAGCTGGTTGGTTCTATAATAAGACTGGCGACCCCAACGGCCTGCGGCCAACTGTGAGAACTACCAACATCCAATATCCAATAATCAACAACCAACAACCAACGGCCAACTGCTTTTCCATTTTTGTCATCTAGGGTGTCATCGACTCTCCTTATGCGCAGGAGACGCCCATCAAAAGGAGCCATTGCAACTCCAGTATGAAGCACCATGTCGGCTGCCCGCACCATGGCACCATGACACTACCGAACGCTGCAGTTATTTTCAAGTATTCCGCCTCCTTGACCTCACCCGCAAGCGCCTTTGCGTGTCTGTGCCGCCCAGCCCTGCCTGGCTCCTGGCCACAGCAGTGTTGGCGTCAACGATAAAGTTCTGACCAGACACCGGTAGCTGCACTTGCCTGCACCGCCTGGCTAGAAGGATGATGCCTGCCAGAGTATTGTCTTCATCCCCCCCCTCCCCCATCCAATCACCCGATCGCATGAGCCGTTGGTTGCTTGCATCTGGCGATCGGACCATGTGTCTCGAGCCGCCACTCGGTGGAGATGAGCGGCTGCGCGTCTAGCACCATCGCCTCGTCGCACTTCTCGATACGCTGCGGCGCGGGTGCAGGTCCTGGAATCTGCAGACTCCAGACTCCACAGTAGTGTGCTGAAGAACGAAAGGATCATAGTGAACACAACTGACGCACTTCGGCATCTTTTGACCATGTCCCCAGAACATACTTCTGTTCTCCTCTCTTGGCCACACACGCGTGCGCTCTGCCGGCATGTGCTGCCCTGCGCGGGCCTGGACTCCTTACCAAGCCCCACTGTGCACAACAACACGCCAACCAAGGCTGTACTACACCTGGCAGAGAGACGCAACAGAGTTATCAGCAGGCAAGTAAGCACTTTAACAGGTGACCCCTATCGACACAGAGCAAATCGAGACTTGGTCTCTCGCCGGTGGCCAGGGCGCCCCTGTACTTTCCCTTCCTGCGGCTGCTGTCAAGTGCGGTTTGCACACTGTGGTTACCAGCTCTCGAGACCAGGTAGACTAGATTGTGCGAGCACCAGAGCACGACTAATATCTGCTGGGTGATAATCTCCCGTGGCTCGACGGACACTGTACGGTCAATACTCGAGCGATCCACCCGGCTGCGTTGCCGCGGCCCGCCCTCGATAGAATCAGAGGCCATGCAGCCTCGACGCTGGTTGGCTCTTCGGCGGTCCAGCCAACAGCCGTGGATCATCACCATATGCAACATGAACCAACATGTCCATCCTGACACGCTCTTTATTTACCAGCCCGCCGGTTCTCTGTCATCATTCGCCGCGCCCTGACTCGGTGGCGATCTCATCTCTCCATGCAGAGGGACTTTTGGGCGCGATGAGACCTGACCGCGCCTGAGCCATGGGCAGTCAGTAAATGCCCACGTCGCATTTGCAATCTGAAGGCATCTTCGCCGGCTTCTACAATACCATGCACCTGTAGCTTGACCCGGCCACACTACTCGAGGTCGTACCCTATCAAGGATGGCAGAGGCTTGCTCAACTCGCCTTGTTGGTCCGCTATTCCCATGGGACGACCCATTTTATCAGCCTTCCTCCGTCGCTTCTCCATCATCAATACCACGGGCCGTTGGCACTAGGTAGTTCCACTAGGACAAATGGCCCGCAGCCGCGACAGCCAAGTAGCCGAACATGCCACTACTTGTACTGTACGCTACACTCACACACCCAGGTACTACATGTGTCCTGGTGGCAACACAGCTTGTCCTCTGCTCATTCACCTCTGATGACAGAGCGTGTGCCGTACCCCGTGCCCCGTACATGCCACATTGACCAGCCGTTCTGTTTGGTTTTGAGTGCTGCGCACAGCACATTCCGTCCCTTGTGCCTGGTGCTATGCCCTAATGCGCCGGGCTAGGCTCGGTTCGGGAAAGATGATTCTTGCCCTTGGGGTCAAATGCAACAGCGTTTCATTTTAGATCGAATCCTTTCAGTCGTCTGCGGCGTGTGGTCCGCAAAAGATCCCTGCAAGAGTGTGCGGGTTGCTCGAAATAGTCGTCAGAGCTTCTCAGCTCGCCCTTGGCCCCACCATCGCAGCCGTGGCCAGTCTTACTCGCATCCGATGCGCCTTTGCTGTGCTGCGCTGACCGTTGACGGACTGGTTGGGGCCCCGTCGCCCGATTTGGCCACGTCGAGAAGCAACATACCCACCGTGTCATAGGGCTACTTTTAGCTCAGACGTGCTTCGGCTTCGGCTTCGGCTTCAGCTTCTGCGTCTGCGCCTGCGTCTGCGTCTGCGCCTGCTGCTGCAGATGCTGCAGGCGCAGAGGTGCAGGTGCAGGTGCAGGTGCAGGCGCAGAAGCACCCGCACCCGCACCCGCACCCGCACCCGCACTCGGCGTCTGCGAGTGCAACCATTCCAGCCTGCTTCTGTGCCGTGTGCGTTCCGACTTGTTCACAGACGCCCGACCCGGGAATGCTCCCGTTGCCTGCTGAGCAGGTGTCTGTCTGCCTGTGTCTCGTCCTCTGTCGAGGCAGCCGTTTGCGCAAGCTGAGTCACAGACAATGCCAGCTCGTTAGTGCTAACTTACGTCTTTGCAACGCACGCGGAACCCAAGAGCCCCGACATATGCAGAGGCACCCTTCCACTGGCAGTGTCACTTGGATGCGGGCTCTGAATCTCGGTCTATCTCGGCCCATGGGTCAGATGAGGCTCTGCCTCGAGTGTGCCGTCATCCGTGAGTGAGTCGATACCCACTTGGACGCAGCAGCAACCACCGCCATCACAAGCTCACCCATGCTCACTTATCTCGCGGCCCCAAGAAGGATTTGGCCACTGCCATCGAAGGTTGCATTGCACATGGGGTTTGTTGCCATGTATGGCCTTCGATATCATGTTGCGGCCCCCAGACTCAGAGTCAGAGTGCCCCTGGCCCCCATCTGTCTGTGTCTGTTGGTTCTACCCCGGCGCCCTCCTCAGCCCACTCAGCCCGCACCCCTGTCCATGTCCAAGTCCATGTCCATGTCCACATCCGCACCGCCTTACCCACATTCCTCTTCTCTTTTCGTGTGTTGGTGTTGGTGATGGGCGTGTTGGTTGATAGTCCATGTCTGTCTGCCTCTCCTCTGCCCTGCTGCCCTGCAGCCTGTACCGCACCATGCAGCGTGGTCAAGGACTGGACAGCCCATCCTGTCTGTCCCCCCCGTCCTCCCCCAGGCAGAAAACATGGCTCGCGGACGGAACCAGCGCTCCACTTCAAGCTTGCAACCCGATAGCATCATTCTCCATCCGCAAGGCTCTGCGTCAAGCGACTATAAACAAACCGGTGGGATCCATCAGTCGCAGCCCGGCCCAGCCCTCCTCCTTGGCGCCGGTATATCTGGACCCCCGTCTGCCCTACCACAAGTGATAGGCACACCTACCCATCCTTGCCTTCAGTCTGACTCCCATTCCGACCGGATATGTTGGCGGCTTACCTCTTACCAGACGTATAGACTGTTGCTTGTAACTACTTAAAATATCCAGTCTCACCCGCGCCGCCTCCGCCTTCTTGATCACACCCACACACACCCCACACACACCCCCTCTGTCCCTTTTTATTATTGGTATTGTTCTCCCGCAGCCTTGCAAGCCAACGTTAAACGTCGGCCATCATCTTTTGACAAACTTCTAAAGTTTGCTTGCATACACATATCTATCTGGCCTCCCGCTTGTTGACTGTTCGTCGTGCTGGCCAACGTTGCTTCCTTCGGGCCTCAACTCGGACAGCCTTGTCCAACACTTGCGTACGCGTCGACTTACAAAGAATCCGACCCGTCGAGGATAGCGCCTGCTGTAACATATCTCGTGGCTAACCGGAGACTCTGCTTGTCGAGCCAACCGGTCTCCGAACGCATCAACCGCACTTGGGGCCTGCTTCGTCGTCTCGAGCCATGGACCTTACTCCGCCGCTGATCCGATCACCTGCTTCCACCCCGAAAACGTACTGCCCATCGGAAACATCATCTTCGGATTACCCCTCGCCTGGTCTGGTGGAGCAGCACTACAGGATCTCGTCCCTTTATGAGTCTGACGCCCCCTGCTCAATGACACCAGAGAACTCACTTCCTCCGCTTGATGGCCTGGCCCAGGGCGAGTGGAACCCAGCTGCGGTTCTGCACCCATCTCTGACTACTGCGTCCATGTCCAGCGTGTTGAGTGCCGAGTACGACCCCTTCGCCGCGTACGGGAGCCATATGCCTGGATCCTACTCCCAGGACATGTATGGTAGCAACCCGCACACGCCGCCACAGACCATGGCTGTGTCGCGCTCTCCAGATCCATCCCTGCGAAGGGCCTCGCTGGCTTATCCACCAATACCAGCTTCTTCAAATCCGACAACACCGAGGATAAAGGCGGAAACACCATCCGAGTATGACAACACGGATGGCTCGCAATACCCGTCCCCGCGCATCACAAATGCATCGTACCCGACTAGCATGAGTCCGTACCCGCCTCTACCTTCACATGGACAGCCGCACATGCAGACAACTAGCGGATACGCATCAGAGGGCCCTGCGACAGCCTGGGCCAAGCCGGAACAGTATCCTGTGGAGCCCGACCATTTTTATCTGACCGCGGGCAGCCAGTCGCCAGCTGCTGTATTCGGACAGCAAGATGCGAGGAGACCAGGGCGGATCGGGAGTCGGTCAAAGCGGACGCCGAGGAAGCTCACGACCAAGGAGGAGGCCAATTTTCAGTGCGATGTCAAGGGGTGCGGCAAGCTGTTTAGCCGCAGCTACAACTTCAAGGCGCACATGGAGACACATGACGAGAAGCGCGAGTACCACTTCCCCTGCCAGGTCGACGCCTGCACCAAGAAGTTTGTGCGCAAAACGGACCTCCAAAGACATCACCAGAGTGTGCACGTGAAGGAGCGCAATCACAAGTGCGACTACTGTGCGCGCATGTTTGCCCGCAAAGATACGCTACGAAGGTATGCTCATGACGCGCCGGGGCTGTATGGAGGTTTACGCTGACAATATTCCCTCTGTGCAGACACATGGATGATGGTTGCTCTAAGAGATTCGATATCGGCACGTTAGACTTGCGCGCCGGCGACGAGGATGCCGACTCTCGCACCCTGCCCCCTCTCGCGATGCCGCCCTTGAGCCGGGTGTCGTCTGATATGAATCCGAACTACTCCTGGGGAAGATGAAAAGGACCGGGGAAATGGTTGTCCTACTGGTAGGATATCCCGTGTATAACAGCAGCTCACTTATGCGTGTCATTCGGTAGTTATGACTGGCGGCACACTGGCATGGGCTTTGTGCAGGACCACACCGAGGTTCCATCACCCGGGCAAGGACCTCGCAGTGTGATGCCACTGACGGTGTGATTTTCAAGTGACGCAGTGACTACGGCCTTGGAAGGCGACCGTGGTCTGGCGCCGTGCCCTGTAAGGGGCTCCATTTGCGAATGCAATGGATGCTGAATTGATTGTCCGAGGCAATCAATATGTAAATTTAAGCTCTATTTCAAAGGAACATATCAGTATCTAACAATGATAATCCGTGTGCCCACAGAGAGAAAGAAAGACTGGCATGAGACACGCTTTGGCGCGTGTCTCTGCCAAACAGCCACAACGGCGTCCCGGACGGTATCGAATACAGGCCGGTCGGAATGGAGGACGCAGTTCATGGGCACGACGGGCGCGCTGCAGGCCAAGCGTCCCAGCATCGACCCCACCAGGGGTGCTGAGAGCTGAGCTGACGAAGATCTGATCGGGAAATGAGAATGATCCTTTTGCTTGTCATCACCCTGTCGGGTTTAACGGTTTTAAGGTAAGTCGCTGTTGGAAAATGCTCTGAACGGACGGCCCGCCCGCGTCGCCTTGGGTTGTGCATGCAGGAAGGATTCGACCCGGCAGACACAGCTTCGGTTTCGGGCCCATTCATTGGTCAAGAAGCGCGTGTTGGAGCAGGGTATCAGGCCCCCATCGCAGCCAACATGCACTTCCGGTGTCTGCCCTGCTGTTCACTGCTCGACCAGCGACCGAAACCGGCAGCCCCTCCCACGAAACAGAGCCAGATCTATCAGGGACACACTCTTCCTGAGCCAAGTGGACATGTTCGTTCTGCTCACGCCCGCTGTTGCCGATCTACACGAAATACACAAGCAATCTGGGGCGCCGGCCGTCTGACAGACCCTAGAT
The DNA here is from genome assembly GCA_038088505.1 of Diaporthe velutina. NCBI lineage: Eukaryota > Fungi > Ascomycota > Sordariomycetes > Diaporthales > Diaporthaceae > Diaporthe > Diaporthe velutina. Next base: position 14,775 of record JBBWSJ010000019.1, on the reverse strand, counting down.
GTGTAGGCGCACGACGCAGTGCAGTATTCGAACACTTTGACAAGAGATTCGTCATGGAAACGGCGAATGGGGAAATGAGACAGTCAAAAGTAGGACGGACTATGGTAAGCCTCCTTGTAATCTTGGTCGTCGTGCCGACAACTAGTATAAATTTGCCGTTTCTCTATATCCAGTAATCGTTCATCACCACTTCGACGTATGCCCGGTGCTTCGGCGGCAGTTGTGCTGCAAAGTCAAATGCCAGCGGCGGATAAGTAGAATGCGTGGTGAGGGTGCCAATGCGGAACGCCTCTTGCAAAATCTGCGTTGGAGCCCGGGACATTAAAAGCATTCTCAACCCAACACCCATGGAACCAAAGTAGATCACATTCACGATGGCTCGAGATGCTGCGACCATGTCCTCTTGCTCTAATACCAGCATATCCGTGAAGCGGCTTGATAATCGATCCTCAGTACGGGTCCATCTCCCGGCTCCTTGCTCCAAAGAGGAGGGGGCTTTCCCCTGGAATCTCCATACTTTCTGCTTCTTATTTAGCTGCACCTATCGCAAAAAAACCCAAGCAGTGCAATTGTGATCCGAGACAATTCCATGCCCCAATTAGCGAGACAGGCTCCAAAGAGACGCGAGGGCGATAGGCTGCCACGTCTGAGGGCTGCCGAGGAGCAAATTATATATTGACAGCATTGCCTGCACCTTTGCACGATTCGGAAGACGTGCGGCATATGCAGTGCTGAGTAGCTCATTCTGACTCTTGAGTGCACAAAAGAGGCACGTGTTCGGGAGAGAAGTAAGGCGCGCCACGGAACACTTTATCCCACGGCACTTGTGGCAATGCTTCGGCGACGAGCGGACAGCCGCTCCATCTGACGAGGTCAAGTGACTACGCGCGCAGAAGCTCATGGCCATTCTCAATGAAGAAGGGGTTGACTTGAAAAAGAGCCATCAACGCAAGCAGGCTCATCGTTCTATTAAGCCATACTCCTCGCCTGGGACCAGAAGTTCTCCATCTTCGACCGGGCGAGAATATCGCGGGCTTCGCCATCTGTCTCGGCAACCTTGGAAGTCCAGCGCTTGAAAGCCCTGGCCTTGACCTCGCCTTCGAAGACGAGTTTGCAGTAATTGAGGGTCATGTCCCTGAGAGCACCCTTCTCGTCTTCAGCCATAAGCCACTGCTTCTGCTGTGCTGGCTGGGCATCTCTGGACGGGATGTTCTCGGTCCAGTCGATACGATTGCACATGAGCTTCTTGTACTTGTTGATACTCCATTGACCACCCTCTACCACGACCAGGTTGAATTTTGGGTGCATGATGCAAACTCCTGTGAGGGCCAACTGCTCGGCATTCTTGTGGATCTTGAAGCGGTGTTGGCCGTTGGCTAAACTTCCAATCTTGAAGACCAGTATGTGAAGGCCCTTGGCCGCATCCTGTTCTTGGTTTGCTGCAAGCTTTTCGTGATGTTGTTCCTTGGTCAACTTTCGCTCCTCGTTAGTCTGCAAGTGCTTCTGGTGTCTCTCAGCGATCTGCTGGTTCACCATCGCCTCGACGGCGGTAGGATCTTTGACAGCCTCCTCGCCCAGCACGCGCATGAGATTGCCCTTCTTGACCTTTGGGGGAGGAGCAGGAACAAGACCCAGTCTGATCTTTGCTTGCTCTTCCTTGAGCTCTGCCATCCTCCGCTGTCGTCGGAGCTTGGCTTGTTCCTTGGACGTGAGATACATGGGCTTCGGGGCTGGGGTGTTCTTTTCCTGGGGGGGTTCCAGCGCCACGGGATGCTGGATCAAGTTTGTCACAATGCTGTCCTCGGTGTCGACTTTGATCGTGGAAGGGTCATCCAGGACGTCGTACGAGGAAACCAGCGCCTCATCCCACCATTCGATTTCTGGAGGGGTTTCTACTACAAAATTCTTCTCGCCGAGGTCCTCGTCTATGCCTGCCTTCCTCGTCTGCTCTGCTATCCTCTTTTTCATTGCCTCGAGGGCAGCTTGCCTTCGGAGAGCATTCGCCTGTTGTATGTATTTGCCCTTTTGGTTGAAGAGGAGCTGGCGTGGCATTCTCTGCTTCCCAGCTGGGACGGTCGAGTCGGCGGGGGGCAGATATGGGTTCACTCCGGAGCCTCCAGCCTGCGCGTGTCGCAGGGCAGGGTTCTTCTTGTTCATGGAGAGCTTTGCTTGTTCGGACTGGATCCGTGCTGGCGGGCCGGCACCTGGCTTGTCGGCCGTGGAAGGGGACGGTCTCCATTGGCCCAAATCCTCCAGCGCTGGATGGAGCCCTACATTGAGACCTCCTTTGGCTTTACTGCCGTCGATGGCAGCAGCCACACGTGCCTTGAGGGCTGCCATCCTGTCGGCCGCGGACTCTGGTTTCTGGATGCGTGAGGAGGCGTCATGGCGCGGCCCGAGGCCATTGGCTGGCGGAGTCTGGTTTCTATCCATGGTGGATATTCCGATACCAAAACCAAAGGAAGCGCGGTGCAGAAATGTGTCGGGGGAGGCGCAGAAGCGTAGTGTAGGCAGTTAGGTAAATGGCGGTGGACCACGATGGACGGGGCTCAGGGCTGCTTGGGCACAGACAGGCGTGCAGTCAGTCAGACAGACAGACAGACAGGTTGCAGGTGCGACTGGTCTGAGGAGCTACGCGCCACCGCGTTTGCAGCGAGCTTCGGTTTCGGCTGTTTTGGAGATGGAGTTTTGCTCCCTGCTTGCTCTGACTGAGTGGGCTGCGCAGCTGCGGGCTGCGACAGTAAGAGAAGACGAGGGTGGTGAAGAAGACGAGAGCGCAGATGCACGAGGGCGACGACAAGGGCGGCTCTTGGGTTTGGATGGGGAAGAAGACGGAGGTCGACCTTGTCTGCGGAACTGCGCAGGTCTTCCGTGCTCGGTACCTTGTAGTCAAAGGCTGGACCAGGTAGACTAAGTACTTTCTTGGACGGCATCTTATCGATAGTGTCTGTCACCCTGCCCTGCCTAGGTAGATCCTACACGGTATTGCCGCTGCTCGCCGCCAAATTTTTTCTCAACCCGTCTCGTCTCGTCTCGTCGGCGGCCGGCCAAGGGAAAATTTCACGGCGGTTATTATCGTAGTCCGTTGGCTGCAATCCAACCGTCCGCTCACCACCTCACCACCTACCTCATCCGCCGCTTCTTGCCAGGTACCGGCTGTGTCAACCTCAACGGCGGTGCTGTGCCAGCCACATAGAAGTAACACCCGCCGCAGATCGCAGCCCTCGGGCACTGAGCATATCTTCACAACTGGCCCACAGGGTCTTCGCGGCGCAGCGGTGACGCCAGTGCCGTCACATCCCATACCATCATGAACATCTCGCAGCCCGTGTCGTCCTCGGTTGACCGGGTCGAGTTTACGTTCCTCACAAAGGAAGAGATCCACGCCGTATCAGTCAAAAAGATTGAGAATGACACCACCTTCGATACCCTGCTGAATCCTGTCCGTGGCGGCTTGTACGATCCTGCCCTTGGATCATGGGGCGATTCAATGTACGTGACCGAACCCGCCCCTTCTCCCGGCGCTCTGTCTTCCCACCCAATCTTTGTCCACAAACATGCCGTATCTAAGTAGAAGCTCACACACTGCGTTAACCTACCAGCTGTACGACATGCAATCTCGGCCAGCAATCCTGTCCCGGCCATGCGGGCCACATCGATCTTCCCGTCCCAGTCTACCACCCGACCTTCATGGACCAAGTCCTTCGCCTGGTCCGCGCTCAATGTGTCTACTGTCATCGCCTGCGTCTAGCAAGGCGAGAAATCCACCGCTATGTCTGCATTTTTCGCCTGCTTCAACATGGCCTCCTCAACGAGGCAAGGATGGTTGATGCCATAGGAGAGAACTTTCACGGCTTGGCGATGCCCGATGTACCCCAGGCCGACATAGCTGACTCCGACTCTGAGGATCAAGCCGGTGCTGCGGACGGTATCATGCGGGCGCGTGATGCCTATGTCCGCCGGGTCCTGCAAGACCATCGGGCGGCACTGGGTCGTCGGAAGCACGAGGGTGCCGCTGAGCTGCGCAACGCCTTAGTTGGTGAATTTTTCAAAGACATCGTCAAAACAAGGGTGTGTGCTTCGTGCCGAGGAGTTTCCCCGACCTACCGCAAGGACCGATCTGTAAAAATTTTCGAGAAAGCCCTGTCGCCAAAGGAGCAGGCCAAAATGGCACAGGCTGGTTTCAAACGAAGCGAAGGTATTCCGACGCAGGCAGGAAAGAAGAACGGCAGGAGAAGCGGGTATGGTTCTGATGAAGGGGTCGCCGATCTGTCGTCCACCGACGAGGAAGGGAATGCCTCAGACGAGGAAAGCGGCGATGCACTGGATGAGGACGGCAATATTGCCCCCCGAAAAGCCACTCGAAAGCGTTCTGCGGAACAGGCGGGCGTGGCCCAGCGATACCTTTCACCGGCCGAGGTACGGCACAGACTGACGACCCTATTCGAAAAGGAGCAACAAGTCTTGGCTCTGGTGTACTGCAGACAACTACGCGCCAAAACGACTCCGCTGCTTGCCTCAAACATGTTCTTCCTGGAGACCATCCTCGTACCGCCAAACCGGTTCCGCCCCGAAGCTCGCACCGGGGACTCTCAGATCGCCGAGGCCCAGCAGAACAGCCTCTACAAGAACATCATTAGAGCGTCTGCTCAATTAGCATCCATATACAGACAGATACAAGACCAGTCGAGAGGGGTCGTCGATCCAAGGGGGGGAAGAAGCATGACAGCGCTCCATGAGGCCTGGACCGAACTCCAAGATTCGGTGAACGCTTTGATCGATCGCAATCTCAACCCCGTTCAAGGAGCGGCCGCGAAGCGAAACGAGGAGGGAATCAAGCAGAAGCTCGAAAAAAAGGAGGGTCTTTTCCGAAAGAATATGATGGGAAAGCGAGTCAACTATGCCGCTCGAAGTGTCATCTCCCCAGATCCCAACATCGAGACCAACGAAATAGGTGTTCCTCCGGTCTTCGCCCGGAAACTGACCTTCCCTGAGCCTGTGACAAGCCACAACTTCAAAGACATGCAGCAGGCTGTCATCAACGGCGTTGAGAAATGGCCGGGCGCATCGGCCATTGAGAATGAGAACGGCCAAACCATCAACCTCCGGAACAAATCCTTAGAGGACCGCATCGCTCTTGCCAATCAGCTGCTTGCCCCGACCAACAACACCTCCAGCGGACTGAGGAACAAGAAAGTGCATCGCCACTTGGCGAACGGTGACGTGGTACTGATGAACCGCCAGCCGACACTACACAAGCCCTCTATCATGGGCCATCGGGTCAGGGTTCTGCCTGGCGAGAAGACCATTCGTATGCACTACGCCAATTGCAATACGTACAATGCCGATTTTGACGGTGACGAGATGAACATGCACTTCCCTCAGAACGAAGTGGCACGCGCGGAGGCGTTGCAGCTGGCCGACACAGACCACCAGTACATCTCGGGGACAGCAGGGAAGCCACTGCGTGGTCTAATTCAAGACCACCTGTCGGTTTCGGTGGCGCTGTGTGACAAGGATACCTTGTTTGACAGGCAGGCCTACCAACAGCTGATATACGGTGCTCTCCGCCCGGAGAGCGGTCACATTCTCGGGGAGAGGATCGAAATGGTACCTCCGGCGATCTTTAAGCCGCGTGCGCGATGGACAGGCAAGCAAGTCATCACAACAATCTTGAAGAACATCAAGCCGCCGAACTGCGGTAATTTGTGGATGAGTGGCAAGACCCAGATCCCAGCCGCACGGTGGGGGCCAGACTCAGAAGAAGGTGCCGTTCTGTTTCAAGACGGCGAGTTCATTTGCGGCATTCTGGACAAGTCCCAGCTCGGGCCGAGCTCCGGTGGCTTCATCCACTCCGTTCATGAAGTCTACGGACCTGCCGTGGCCGGCAAGCTACTCAGCAGCATGGGACGTCTCTTGACCAGATACCTCAATATGAGAGCGTTCACATGCGGAATGGATGATCTGAGGCTGACTCGAGAAGGGGAGGAGAAGCGGAAGCACACTCTGGCGGACGCACCCCACATTGGTCTGCGGGTTGCTGCCAAGTACGTGACACTTGACGATCAGCAACCTGGGTCATCAGACCCCGAGCTTCTCAACCGCCTGGAGGAAGTCATGCGAGATGATACGAAGCAGGAGGGTCTCGACGTGCTGATGAACAAGGGCTCGTCCGATCTGTCCAGTGCTGTGACACAAGCGTGTCTGCCCAACGGCCTCGAGAAACATTTCCCCAAGAACCAAATGCAGTCCATGACGACTTCGGGTGCCAAAGGTTCTCTGGTCAATGCCAATTTGATTTCATGTAATCTTGGTCAGCAAATTCTGGAGGGCCGCCGAGTCCCACTGATGGTCAGCGGTAAATCACTGCCCAGTTTTCGACCGTTCGACACAGACATCCGAGCCGGCGGTTATATTGTGAACCGATTTTTGACAGGCATAAGGCCACAGGAATACTACTTCCATCACATGGCTGGCCGGGAAGGTTTGATCGATACAGCTGTCAAGACGTCTCGTTCAGGTTACCTTCAAAGGTGTCTCATCAAGGGCATGGAGGGCCTCGCCGTTGGTTACGACAGCTCAGTGCGGGACTCGGACGGTACTCTGGTCCAGTTCCTGTACGGAGAGGATGGGCTCGACATTGCGAAGCAAAAGTATTTGACAAACTTCGGTTTCGTGCTCCGCAACTTTGAATCGCAGATGGCGCAGACTCGCTACACGGAGGCCGCCGCGTTGGGCCTATTCGATAACAAAGATGAGTTCTTCAAGAGGAACAAGATGGCGGTGAAGAAGGCCAGGGCCAACGTTGTCAACACCGAGGAGCCTGTCAACTGTGCCGTCGCTTCAGCACGGAATGCGTTCGCCACCTCTGAGAAATTCTTCGAGGCCATGTCGGAGTACTTGAAGAGCAACCCAGACGCCCTGGTCAGAGATAAGAAAGACAAGGATGAGAGCAAGCAATTAAAAGGAGCCAAGCCTCTTCCTCGGAAACAAGTGGAGAAAATCCTAGTGGCCAAGTATTTGAGGTCGCTCGTGGAGCCCGGCGAGGCGGTTGGCATTGTTGCCGGGCAATCGGTCGGAGAACCGTCCACACAGATGACACTGAACACGTTCCATTTGGCTGGCCACTCGGCTAAGAACGTCACCCTTGGTATCCCTCGACTGCGTGAAATTTTGATGACCGCCAGTGCGAACATCTCGACTCCAGCTATGACACTTGTGCTCAACGAGGAACTGTCAGCGGATGATGGTGAAAAGTTCGCCAAGGCTATCAGCGTCTTGCCTCTATCTCATGTCTTGGACAAGGTGTCCGTCAGTGAACAAGTCGGAAAAGGTATTGGATACGCCCTGGCGAAAATATTCCGCATACGCCTCAAATTCTTCCCTTCGCATGAATACACGGAAGCATACAACATCGGTGTCTCCGACGTGCTAGACACGGTAGAGAAAAAATTCTTGTCGCAGCTGCAACAGGTTATCAAGAAGGAAATCAAGAAGAAGAGCAGCGGTGTCACCTCGGCGACGCCAGCAGTCGGCATCAAGTCCGGCACCATTGAAATGGCCGACCCTTCGCGCGAGGTGGGCGGCCCGGCAGGTGGCGACAACGAGGATGGTGACGACGACGACGATGATGATGGCGGCGATGATGATGCTACCAACGCAAAACAACGAGCGAACCGAGGTGAAGAGGCATCGTACGGTCCCAATGACGACGAAGATGATGCAATTCAGCAGCGGCTGGACAAGGAAGCGGACATGGATAGTGAGGATGAGGATGAAGGCTTCGGGGGAAGCCCGTCTGCAGAAAACGCTGGCGGCCAGGCAGGCGAGAACGGCGCATCGGCAAGTGACACTGACACTGAGGGCACCTCTCGCGAGGGTCGCATCAAGGAGAAGATTCCAAACGTTACTAGGTTCCGATGCGACGAGTCACGAGGCGAGTGGTGCGACTTCTTGTTGGAGTACGACGTCAATGTGCCCAAGATCCTCATGCTGAACCTGGTGGAGGTTGCGGTGCGGAAAACGCTCATCCAGCAGATACCCGGCGTGGGCCAGTGCACCTTCGTCGCCAAGGACAAGGTCTTCGACATTCGGACTGGTGGGGAGGTGGAGGCGCCAGTGGTTCACACGGCCGGCGCCAACCTGCAAGCCATGCAGAAGTATAGCGACTACATTAACCCAAACAAGATATCGACAAACGATATCGCCGCTGTCCTCGCTGTCTACGGCGTCGAAGCTGCCCGGAACAACATCATACGGGAATTGAGCAATGTCTTTGGCGGCCACGGTATCAGCGTAGACAACAGGCACCTGAACTTGATTGGAGACTACATGACAAGGAATGGCGGCTTCTCGCCGTTCAACCGAATGGGTCTCCGGGGCAATGTGAGCCCGTTCACGAAGATGAGTTTCGAAACAACGCTGGCTGTTCTCAAGGATGCGCTACTAGACGGCGACTGGGACGACCTGAGCACACCGAGTGGCAGGCTTGTTCTGGGAAGGCTGGGCAAGGCTGGCACGGGATCGTTTGATGTATATACCGCCGCGCCTATGAGGCACTTCGATCCGATGCGAGCAGATGCGATGGAGGAGTAAGGCGGGTCGATATAATATTGGAGACGGGCTGGCAGCCCGACACAGTATGGGCTCTGAAGGGTCCAATGAAGAGAATGAATATGGGGTTTCCAGATGCTGCCCCCACGTGCCTTCTTGCATTGGCCAGAACGTTGTGAAGCTCTTTCAAGATGAGTGCGAGCAGGCTGAGTTGATGCCGGGCTAGGACCTCTGCGTGGGCACTTCGCTCTTTGACGGGCCTGTTGACGCCTCGCTCATGCCTGGTTACACGTCGTATACCACCCATGGGGGTTCGAACGCGGCATCCAAGAGTCAACTTGGTAACTCACTTGTGGGCTGGCAGCTGAGCATGCCGGCGTGTGTAGATAAGAATAACCACACCTGGATGACAACACCACCAATACTAGCGACGTAGACGGGGCAGCGATGAGACACGGTTGCCACGAACATGGAGAGGGCGGCCACGACTAGCTAAGCTGTCAAGGCTTGTTCGTAGACGCGCAGTCCTAGCCATTCTAGTAGCACATATATGGATTGTGTTGTGGCCATGGCTCAGAAACTAGGGAGACCACAGGGGAGACAGGTAATTCCCGCCTGTACTCGTCACAGGCACTCGCGTTCAACGCGACAGACTCATGAGGACAGGGCATTCCGCCCCTACGGGCCAGAATGATCGGTGATGTTTGTTGACAAGCCGAATCAAGTCGCTACGCGTCACGCCTCACTACTTAGCCAGGCAGTGTCTACGAGTTGCACGGCCCACATTGGGCAATTAAGAGAATACATGAGTAGTCGTGAAGCAAGCACAAGATGTAGTTTGTTGATCATGAATTTCCCTGTTCAATAACGGGCGGCGGCAGCGTCCCATTAGCTGCGTATTCTAATGTACAACCCGCCCAAGAAAGCATCGCAACTGAACGCCATGGATCCCCTTTCCCTGTGGATATGACCATCGTCAACCGAGCATTGCTGTTAAAAAATCATCGTGACCGTCCCAAAAACCAACCCATCAAGAAATCCCAGTGCAAGAGTAGGCTAGAAAGCCTAGTTGCGCTCACCACGGAGGCGGCGGGCGAGCTGGATATCCTTCTGTGTGGTTGTTAGCGTGTGTACCAGGGCGCGAAGCGCGTGTGCAGATGAAGGAGTGTGTAACGTACCGACTGGATGGTGACACGCTTGGCGTGGATGGCGCACAAGTTGGTGTCCTCGAACAGGGAAACGAGGTAAGACTCGACGGACTCCTGCAGGGCACCGATGGCGGAGGACTGGAAGCGGAGGTCGGACTTGAAGTCCTGGGCGATCTCACGAACCTGGTAGTAGGGGCAATGGTCAGCAGGGTGCGGTGTGGCGCGATGCGCGTTCTGAGGCGGGGGTGATAGCATACCAGACGCTGGAAGGGGAGCTTGCGGATCAGCAGCTCAGTGCTCTTCTGGTAACGACGGATCTCACGCAGAGCGACGGTACCAGGCTTGTAGCGGTGAGGCTTCTTGACACCTCCGGTGGAGGGCGCGGACTTGCGGGCAGCCTTGGAGGCGAGCTGCTTACGGGGAGCCTTGCCACCGGTGGACTTACGGGCGGTCTGCTTGGTGCGGGCCATTGTGATGATGGAAAGTGATGTTTTCTGAGTGTTTGATTGATGACGCGACAAGACGCGATGCAGTTGTTGATGGAAGAAGTTGTGGTTGGTTGGGTGGGGCGGAGAGTGGTGGATGGATGCAGAGGGAAGAAAGCGGGAGAAGAATGGGTGGGGGAGTTGAGATTTAAGTAGGTGGCGGCAGCTGGGTCGGGGGCGCTGGCTGATTCGGGGTGCAAGGGGCCGGGTGCGTGGTGGCTGCGTGGGTGTGGTCTGTGCTTTCCCGTTTTGGGCCACGTTGGGTCTTGTCAGAGAAAAAAGGCGGCAGAGCGATGAAAAAACAAAGGGCGATTTTGGAGGGCGAAAGCGAGCCTGTTTGGCAGGGAAAGTGTGGCAGCGTTTCTGGTGGGAGATTTGGGGTGTGCACACAGGGATCACGACAGCGCCGATTTTCGATTGGATGCAGCGGTGCCCCACCCAAAAGACCTTTCCGTTTCGGGACGAGTGAGATGTCCAGCTTGTTACTTCCAAGTCGTCAGCCGGCGCACGTCAGTCATCCGAGGTCACTCGTCACTTTCCCTTGGTGATAGATGGTCACAACTGGCAACCACCCCTTGTGGCATTTCCTGCTCCTTGCTCCCTCCCAAGGCCGCCCAACTTGTGCTGGTCTGGTCGATGCCAGGCGGGCGGGGACATGCAGGTGAAAGGGGCCGCGAACCTTAATTATTGTGGGCAGAGGTGAGGAAGGCACGCCTGACGGACGAGTAGACTAGATGCTGTAGACTACCCCAGGCATGGTCCTATCCAACGGCCAGAGGATATCATCCATCGACCATTACTTGGGTAGCCTGCAACATCTTCTCTCACCTATACGCCTACCACAGTACATAACGTAGTAAGTAATTTAGACCGCACCACTTGCACCGGATCCATCGTTCCTGCCAGGCTCCCTCACTCCCAGAAATACGGAGGTCTCAGTGGAAGGCATGATGATATCGTCTACGCCACTGCAGCTTGCTTGCATTCCCGGGTGCTCGTCGCCGGCACCCTCGCTACTGGTCGATGCTTTTCTGCTTCCCTGAGTGCCTGGTAGGCGCTGGATCCCTCTGCTGTGCAGGAGACCAGAAGACATGTGCATGAACACCATGTGCCCAGGTAGATGCGATGCAGTAACGCGGATATCGATGCAAGCAGGGGCTGCATCTTAGGGTCCAACCGACCGGCAAACGGCTGAGTGACTGCCTGGGTAGTGACTGAGTGACTGAATAATTGAATGACTGAAAATGCGGCGGCGACAGATCTGGCTTAGTGCGGATCCTGGTGGCCAATCACAAAATTCGCCCCTCCTGCTTCTCGATGTTTTGATGGCGCCCCTGCAACGCACAGCTGCGAGCTGCGAGCTGCCCGCTGCCTGGGACGGGCCTAGCGTGCTGATCTGAGGTTTCGCTTCCTCCCTCCTGGCGGCCTGGCTGATTCGCCGCGCCCCAGTTCCAGCTCCCACGGTCCCCCGACCCTTACTTAAAACCTCCCGCTTCCCCGCGTCACATCTCTTGTCGCGATTGTTTTGTTCCCCATCTTGATACCACCCATTCATCAACTACCACTCAATACAGCATCTTTGTCTGTAATACCCGTTGCGGTATCCCATCAATCAATCTTCATAACAATCCACTCTTCTCCAAATCAACATGACTGGACGTGAGTACTCCCCCTCCGCCTCTGCACACAGGCTCCCGGTGTCGCGTCCTTACGACGCGTCTTTGTTCCCTTTCCCCTCTGCCGCGCACGTTCGCTGACCAAGCTCTCAAAACAGGTGGCAAGGGCGGCAAGGGCCTCGGCAAGGGAGGTGCCAAGCGTCACCGCAAGATTCTTCGTGACAACATCCAGGGTATCACCAAGCCCGCCATCCGACGTCTCGCCCGTCGTGGTGGTGTCAAGCGTATTTCTGCCAGTAAGTCTCTACCCGTGACCCACGCGTCTGGCTGTGGCGGCCGGCTGACCACGTATGCCTGCAGTGATCTACGAGGAGACCCGCTCCGTCCTCAAGTCCTTCCTCGAGGGCGTCATCCGTGATGCCGTCACCTACACCGAGCACGCCAAGCGCAAGACTGTCACATCTCTGGACGTTGTCTACGCCCTGAAGCGACAAGGCCGCACCCTGTACGGTTTCGGTGGTTAAACATCTCACGACTCTCGGCATCGGCTGGCGATTCGCAATTGATTTTCTGTTTGAGGCGGGGTCGGCATCGGCACTAGGGCTGGTTTGGATTGTGCCTACTATGATGATTATGGGATTCGGTTTCTGCTTTGGGTTCTCTGTACCATACGGGCAAACGGTGTTCTGAGTGGATAACATAATTGATACCTCCGTGCTTCAGGAGGGCGGTACTTGACGAAGACACAATCTACCTGACGTGCTCCGAAAAGGCGCGTCTTTGCACCTGACTTGTCATGTTCGTAGCACCCCAAGGACCGTCCGTCAACATGTAGTCGTGCAGAAGTGTCAGGGTTTTCCCAGGGCGTGGCAGTGTCCGGACCACTTACCTGGCTACCTGGTGTCCGAATCGAGATTCACATACCGATGTCGTGGGCTGGCGCGGGTGAGCTCCAGCCTTTTCATAGAGACTCCACTAGGGGCATGGGCGGGGTGACCAGAATCCGGGCGTGGATTGTCGTCCTAAGGCGTCGATGCAAGCACACGACTTGGTGTTTCCCTCTTACCGCAGATCCGAAGAGATACGCTCTGGATGATCGTGACGCGCCTATGACCGTGGACTCTATATCGTTCAGTCAAGGCTGGCACGTTGTACTGACAGACCATACCGGTACTGTACCCTGATTCCGCTTGCTCTGTTTTCTCAATGGCCTTTTTTTTTTCGTTATCATATCCGGAAGCTGTCTCGCGGTCTCGTGAGAGGTCGACCTTCTTCTTTACTTGTTCTTGACCGACGATTCCTGGTTTTGATCATGGTCCCCGAGTCTGCTGATGTGTGTCTGTGCCTCACTTTCTAGGCTGGTAAATAGAGCGGATTCTGTGTTCTTCGTTGTCTACTTCCAAAAAAAAAGTTGTTAGCTACGCCTATGTGTTGCTGAAGTCAGGTACATGTGCATCACAAGCCCGTCCCGTGGTGACTGGATCATGCTCGTTCCGGTTTTCCTATTCCATCACAGATACCCTTCCCCAAACGCGTTCTACCCTCCGAGTGACCGCCCTTGTCTCTTGATGAGGATGAGTATGCAAATATACCGTGAGCCACTTTCAACTGTTCACTCTCAATTGGCTTATTGGCTCATTGGCTCAATCGACGCTCAGCCGCAAGCCGCTCAGTTACCAATGCAGTATAACTGAGTTTTGATGCCTTGAGGCGAGAAGACGTGTCAACGTTCAATATGTATGCTGAGACTATAAAAGGAATAACACCGAACCCTTTCTCCTTTCGCAGCTTTGGCTCAACGGCTGGCATAATTGGCACAACGTTCGTCGCCAGCAGTCATTTTTACGCACTCCTCTTTTCCTTACAGCGAGGCCCGACTTCCTCGTCAAATCTGCAACCTTGTTGGTCAACCGCACTGGACTTGTGTAGCCATAGTGACCTCAGCCAAGCAGCAGGTGCCCTACTTATTCCATGTGACGCACTTCGGCCTGCAAGTCACAGCATCTGATTCACTGTTTGTGCTGCCATGTGGACTTGTCCGTGGTTCAAGGCACAAAAGGCAGCCCTCATCATGACAGGTCCTTACGATCGTTGACTGCATACAACGTAGTTAGCCTTCATTGTCTCAAACCTCGAGAGTCTCAATCGCCTGGCGCTTAAAATTCAGAGGCTTACTCACCTGGAGCCTTTCTGGGATTCTTAAAGCTCCACCTCTACACTATCCTGGGGTTTATGGATGGGCAGTCGGATGTTCCGGCTGATGGAGTCACTGATCAAAAACAAACTGCTAGACCTTGATGACCCATAAGCCAGGGCGCTTTGATAGATGGAATCAAGTTCGAACAGTAAGTCGCTGTATTTCGTTTCCCTCGATTCCGTACGACAGGTCACAGTGCTTACTTGGTCGTTCTTGATCAGAAGTGGCATCGAAGCTGAACCCATGCCATAGAATTAGAACCCGCGCAATTCAAGTGTGAGACAGTTAAGTCCTCTACTTTGTGCGCGTAGGCACACTTGCGCAAACTTTAACATAGCTTTGACAAATCAACACCCGCAAGCTTCTTACCACATGATCGTCGGGTATGTTCAACAATAGACCAGGTTGCCAACTCGAGCCTGGAGCTATTTGTCTCTAGGTGGTTGGTGGTTTTGTTCTTAATTAGTATATGTGCTCTTTTAAATTTATAAATAGCCTTATAAAGCTATATAAATAAAGCTAATTAAGATTAATAGTAAATTAAACTTATTAATATAAATAGCTTATTATTAATTTAAGCAATTAATTATATAGTAAGAGATTTAATTTCTTATAAAAGCTTTATATAAAAAGAGTTTATAGCTATAATTTTAATTAACTTTTTTATTTTTTATTTATATATATTACTTAAAAACTTTTTATAATAATTATAAAAATAAGCTTTTATAAATACTATTATTATAATAAGCTTATAAAAATTATAATTAATATTTAAG